>CM045450.1:31798107-32475716 GCA_024666655.1 Dascyllus trimaculatus
ACTTAAATCATTTATCAGCCAGAAACAGCAAACTGTAGCTTGCGATGATCTGTAAACTTAAACAGGTTAACTTAAGTAAAAGGAGACAACAAGACAGACGGACGGAAATCTAATGTTATGATTTTAAATTTTACATATTACCACATGAGTTACTTAGAATCCACTAAAACGGGGTTATTTTTTAGCCTCCCTGTCCAAAGAAATCACTCAAAAATAAAGCATTTGCACTACATTCTGGAAACGACAACAGCAAAAGGGTTTTGGGTTGAACTGCAGGCAGTGTTTCAAAACGTCTACGAACTAAAATGTCCAAAACAAGATGCAAAATGGCTCCAGAGAGACACAGAATGACCAGAATAATGCCGAAAACAACAACATGGAGATGAAGGTGACCAAAAAAAGCACAAAAAATGTCCAAAACAAGACGCAAATGGACCAAAATGTTACTAAAAACAACCCCGAGGCAATCACAATGACCAAACAGACACTCAATATTACCAAAACAAGACACAAAATGACCCCAAACACACACATAATGACCAAAATAACGTGAAAAACAACCACAAGGAGATGACTGTGGCCGGAAAGACACTTAAAATGTCCAAAATGGGAAGTTGAAAACAAAAGAAGCGAAGGAGAGAGAAGAAAATGGTCCCAAAGACACACAAAATGACCAAAATAATGTAAAAGGCAACCACAAAAAAAAGATGGAAGTCATCAAATCAAGACCAAAAATGACCCAACGACCAAAAAAATTACTCAATATGTCCAAAACAAGACCCAGAAGGACCAAAATGATATTTAAAACAAGGCCAAGGCAATCACAATGACCAAACAGACACTCAATATTACCAAAACAAGACACAAAATGACCCCAAACACACACATAATGACCAAAATAACGTGAAAAACAACCACAAGAAGACGAGTGTGGCCGGAAAGACACCTAAAATGTCCAAAATGGGAAGTTAAAAACAAAAGAAGACAAGTGGAGAGAGAAGAAAATGGTCCCAAAGACACACAAAATGACCAAAATAATGTGAAAAGCAACAACATGGAGATGAAAGTGACTGGAAAAAGCACTCAAAAATGTCCGAAACAAGAGGCAAAATAACCAAAATGAGACACAAAAGTACGTTAAACACAACCACAAGGCGATGAAAGTGACGACGAAAACACTCAATATATCAGAAACAAGACACAAAATAACCAAAACGAGACACAAAGAGACCAAAATAACGTTTAGCACAACAACAAGCAGATGTCAGCGACTGGAAAAACACTTAAAATGTCCAAAACAAGACACAAAACAACCAAAATGAGACACAAGGAGACCAAAAGTGTGTTAAAAACTACCACAAGGAGATGAAAGTGACGACAAAATACTCAAAATATCAGAAACAAGACACAAAATGAACAAAATAACATTGAAAACAACCACAAATAGATGAAAATGACTTAAAAAATACCTAAAAATGTGAGAAACAAGACGCAAAATGACTTTAAAGACACACAAATGGCCAAAACAAGATGCAAAATAACCAAAATAACATTTAGCACAACCAGAAGGAGATGTTAGTGATTAGAAAAACACTTAAAATGCCAAAACAAGACACGAAATGACCACAAACACGCATAAAAAGACTGAATCATGATTAAAAACAACCACAAGGAGATGAAAATGACATAAAAAATACCTAAAAATGTGAGAAACAAGACGCAAAATGACTTTAAAGACACACAAATTAACCAAAATACCATTTAAAAACAACCACATGGAGATGAAAGTGATTAGAAAAACACTTAAAATGCCAAAACGACACAAAATGACCACAAACACACATAAAAAAGACCAAAATACCATTTAAAAACAACCACATGGAGATGAAAGTGATTAGAAAAACACTTAAAATGCCAAAACGACACAAAATGACCACAAACACACATAAAAAAGACCAAAATAACATTAAAAACAACCACAAGGAGATGAAAGTGACGCCAAAAACACTCCAAATGCCCAAAACACAAAGCAAAGGGACTTCAAAGACACACAAGAAGTTGTTGTGAAGATACATTCTGCATGGTGAAACATCTTTCCTGTCCGTAGAGGTTGTAAAGATGTAAATGGTAAGATATCTGTAGCAGAAGACTTCATACTGCAGTGAAAAATGAGCCCACAGTGAGTAAAAATGAGACGGGAGTAGAGAAACAAAGTGCTGCCTGGAGCCCGGAGGGTTAATCAGCCTCCACCATCGCCTGGACTGTAATTCCTGATATTGCACCTCGGCTGTAATCTACAGGGCAGATAACACCTGGCAGGGCTTCACAGTAACACCTCGGCTCTGCATTATTCATCGAGAATCAAAGAATACGAAGGTGTGGGGTGATGAAGGAGAAAGAAATCCTCATCAGGGAGGAGCAGCTAGCGGTAGCCGGTCGGTTAGCAAAGACAGACTGGGACCAGAAGACTGAACAGAACCAGGACTGAAGAGCTCTGGTTTGTTTAGTTATTTGAAAAATGCTGTTTGTATCATTCTTTTCTGTCTTCTTTTAGCAAACAGATAAACCTTCTTTTATGTTTATCTTTTGTTATGTTGCCTTGATAGTATTTGTCTTTATCATAAATAGTCAGCAGTGTTGAGGTCAGGTGACAGTGGAGGAAAGTCCACAACAACCAGCTACTGGAGGAAAAGCTCTGAATGTGTTTGAGACCAGAGGGTGGACAAGGTCTCCAATCTCAAGGTGGAGTCAATCCACTGCAGGTATCCAAAATAAAACAACCAAAATTATATTAGGAGCAACCACAAGGCCATTAAAAGGCATGCACAACGTCTAAAACAATACACAAAGTGACCAAGGAGACACTCAAGAGCTCATAAACAAGACGGAAAATGTCTCCAAGCTACACAAAATGACCAAAACAGTGTCAAAAACAAAGACAAGGCCATGAAAGTTACCAAAAAGACACTCGAAATGTCATAAAACAAGACGCAAAACGTTCCAAATACACACAAAATGACTAAAATAATGTTTAAAACTACTATGAGTCCATTACACTGACCAAAAAGACTGTCATAATGTCCAAAGGATGAGTTAAAAAGAACCCAGAAGGCTCTCAAAATGTCCAAACAAGAGAGAGAATGTCTCAAAAGAGACACAAAATGAACTAACAAATGTTTAAAACAACCACATGACCATTAAAGTGATCAGAAAGACACTCAAAATGTCCAAAGCAAGATGCAAAGACACCCTAAAGATACTCAATACGTCCAAAACAAGACAAAAATGACCCAGAATGTTATGAAAAACAACCACGGTGCAATGAAAATGACCAAAACACCTCTTAAAATGTCCACAACAAGATGTAAAATGACCTCAAGCACACAAAAATTAACCAAAACAATGTTAAAATCAACTACAAGGAGAAGAATGTGACTTAAAAGTGTGATAAAATGACCTAAAATACACTAAAATATCCAAAATAGGACACCAAGACACCAAAAACACACTGAAAACACTCAAAACAAGACACAAAATGAGCAAAACAAAGCTGAAAACAACCACAGGGAGATAAATGTGGCCAAAGAGACCCTCAAAATGTACAAAACACGATGCAAAGACACCTTAAAGATACTCAATATGTCCAAAACAAGACAAAAATGGACCAAAATGTCTTCAAAAACAACTATGATGCAACAAAAACGACCAAAACACCTCTTAAAATGTCCACAACAAGATGTAAAATGACCTCAAACACACAAAAAATAACCAAAACAATGTTAAAATCAACTACAAGGAGAAGAATGTGACTTAAAAGTGTGATAAAATGACCTAAAAGACACTAAAATGTCCAAAATAGGACACAAAGTCACCAAAAACACACTCAAAACAAGATACCAAATGACCCTAAAGAGACACAAAATTACCAAAACAAAGCTGAAAACAACCACAGGGAGATAAATGTGGCCAGAAAGACACTCAAAATGTCTCAATTTTTACGTCTACATTACTTTTTGTCATACTCCAGGTTGTTTATGTGGTATTATTTATAGTTTTCTTTTTAGGGTGAACATATAAATCAATACTTGTTTCTCTAATTTCGTTAAATATTACCAGTAATTTAATAAAACAAGAAAAATCTGCCATGAAAGATTAAACTCTTCAAAAAATTACTGTTGTAAAAAATGAATATATTGATGATTTAAATACAGCTATAGTCAAATTAACTTTTACAGTTTTTGATGTTTTTTAAAAGGGTTAATCACTTTCCCCCATAAAATATCTGTAAAAAAAATAATATTTTTGCTCATTTAAATATGTAAGAATCTGTAATTTTACAGGTTAATGTTGCAAACTGACACTTGTAAAAAAAAATAAAAAAAAATACAGATTTTTAAAGTTCTGACCTGTTTATTTTTTACAGTTGACATGTAAATTAAGATTTTTTATTATAATATTACTGGTTATTATCTGTAATTTAACGACACAGGAAATCTGTAAAATTTCAGTAAAATGTTTTAAATAAAATGATGCTGTTATATCTGTAAAATAATAATATTTTTTTACATTAACTGTGATTTTTACGGCCAAATTTGTAAAAAAAATATTACTTTTTGTCATAATCCAGGCTGTTTATGTGGTATTACTTACAGTTATCTTTTTAGGATTAACATTTAAATTTACACTTTTCTTTTCTGTAATTTCACTAAATATGTCAACAGGGAAAATCTGTAAAATGACAGTTAAGAATAATTTCCTGTTTTCAGTTCTTAATATACATGTTTTATTTTCTTTCACAGAACTGCAAATATCTGTCAAACTATTATTTTTTATTCATTAAAATACAGTAAAAATAAAATAAACTATAATGTTGACAGTCAAACGTTGGCAAAGTACAGGTTACTATCTATAATTTAACAAAACAGGGGAAATCTGTTAAATAAAGGAAAAAGTGGATTTTCTCCAGTGTGGCAGCAGCATTTAGACAGCAAACTCACAGCGACAGAGTCTGATTATCAGGCTGTCCTTGTTCTGTTTGGGTGGCTTAAAAACCGCCTGAAAACAGCTGCAGTAAACCCATGAAGGAGGGGAAAAGACACGCCAACAGCCAGCAGAGAAATCAGCAGCCCGGCTCCTCGCTGTGGCTTCTGCGAGATAAAAAAAGTCGTATCTCCAAAACGTCAGCTTCCCCCCTGAAAAAAAACTGGCCTCGAATCGAAACCGATGGTCACGGAGAATTACAGCGTCTGTTTAAAGTCGACCCCCGGAGCCACGGAGCCTAATCAGCACTGAAATGTAAAACTTTAGAGTTAAAGGAGGAGGGAAAAAAAAGCCACCAGCGACTATGTTTGAGAGCGAAGCAGCAGAGTTGGGGGGTTTGTCGGTCGCCTCGTCACTGCGGAGGTTCAGAGGTCGGTGGGAAACGTGGTCCGGACCCCCAGGTGGAGACGAGGTGACTCACGCAAGGACACTTCCACCGAGACGGACGTAATGCAATTGAGCTGGAAAAGCTTCCGGCGACCGGATGATCCTCTTTAACCAGCAGGCTGCAGATCTCCCCCCAACGCAGGTATATGACACATAAAACACTCCTGCAATGGCCCAGATAGCCTGAAGAATTAATAAGCGCCGTGCGTCCCGTCACTCGCCGCACAGTTGTCCCCGTTTCAAAGAAGAGCTCGGCGTGTAATGTACATTGTGGAGTCCCTGGGGGCTGTTTTTCAGTGTCGGCTCCGTAATATTCAAACCTCAAGAGACGGCGAGCGTGAAAGCCGAGCACCCGCAGCACCCGCGGACACGCATTCACCTTCACCGCCGCATGCATATGTATGTAAATGGCTGCGATTTCCAGGAACAGTGCAGAGGGTTCACATGAAAGCAGCCGAATCTGAAAGGAAAATCCACTCAGAGTCACGCATTCGCGACAAAAACCCAGCAGCAGAAGGCACCTTTAACGGGCTCCGAGCTCAACGGTGACCAACAGAATAATACGGGGCTTTCGGGTTGAACTGCAGGCAGTGTTTCCACGGAGCAGAGAGGAGGCGACAAGAGAGACTCGGAGGAAAAATCAAACACACTGGATTTGTCAAATGATCGCAAAATGCTACACCAAAAGACGCAGAGTGTCCACAAAGTCGTCAAAACGTCCAAAACAAGCTGCAAAATGACTAAAAATGAAACAGAAAGTGGCAAAAATAACGAGAAAGACAAGCAAATGGAACTGAAAGTGACAAAAAAAACACTCGAAATGTCCAAAAAAAGATGCAAAATAACCTTTATGCATCGTAAGAGACGCAAAATGACCAGAATTATAATAACAATGACTACAAGGCAATAAAAAGGACACTCAAAATGTCCCAAATAATACATCCAGTGACCAAAAATATGATCAAAATGTCCAAAACAAGATGCTAAATGACCAAAATAAGACAATAAATGATCAAAATAACAACACACAACAACCACAAGGAGACAAAAATGACAAAAAAAACCACTCAAACTGTCCAAAACAAGATGCAAAATGAACTCAAAGAGACACAAAATATCCAAAATAATGGTAAAAACATTCAAAAGGAGCTAAAATTGACCACAAAAACACTAAAAACATCCAAAACAAGATGCAAAATAAACTCAAATAGACACAAAATGACCAAAATAAGACACAAATTACCAAAATAAGACACAAAATGAACTCAGACACAAAATGACCAAAATAAGACACAAAATGACCAAAAAAAGACATAAAATGACCAAAAAAAGATGCAAAATGACCAAAATAAGACATAAAATGACCAAAACAAGACGCAAAATGAACTCAAAGACACACAAAATAACCAAAATAAGACACAAAATGACCAAAATAAGACACAAAATGACCAAAATAAGACATAAAATGACCAAAAAGAGACGCAAAATGATCAAAATAATGTCAAAAACAACCACAGGCAAAAATTACACAAAAAATCCACTCAAACTGTCCAAAACAAGATGCAAAATGAAACCAAACAGACACAAAATGACTGCAAAGACACACAAAATGGCTAAAATAATGATAAAAGCAACCACAAGGAGATGAAATTAACTAAAAAAAACACTAAAAATGACCAAAATGAGACCCACACAGTTGATTACAAGATGCTAAATGACTATAAAGACGATATAATCAGCTAGTATGATGAAAATATATGAATTAAAATGGAAACAATCAAAGGTTTTCACAGCAGGATGCAGCTGGACGGGTTTCAGTACATCGGACCATCACATCGGCTTTTCTTGCTCCCTTTAAAAACCAGAAAGGGTCGATGAGCTAATGAGGCGAGAGAGGAGTCGAGGCTGGGAGACAGAAAATAAACTCCACTCTGAGAGTCGCTGCTCCGAAACTATTTACAGAGAAAACTTCAGCACAACTCTCATGTCTGATGAACGAAACTGATGAACTCTGTTTCGTTTCTGTGAACGAAACTGAGCTGCTCACTGTCATGAATACTGATAAAGTCAAACCCAATGTGCTCCTGCTCATTCAGATCTCAAATTATTAACCAGATACCACCGGATATTCGGGTCCAGGGCTACTGTATAAAGGGACAAAAAATAACTGTAAAAGACACAAAATGAGACGAAGAGAACACGAAAAGACAAAAAAACAGCTTGAAGAGACAAAAAATTACAGGAAAGGATAGAAAACTGCTGTAGAGACGCAAAATGACCAGAAAGAGACGTAAAATGACAACAAAGACACAAAATGGCCGCAGAGACACAAAACAACCACAAAGAGACACAAAATGGCCGCCAAAGAGACACAAAACAACCACAAAGAGACACAAAATGGCCGCAAAGAGACACAAAATGAGCGCAAAGACGCACAAAATGGCCGCAAAGAGACACAAAAATAGCTTGAAAAGACAAAAACTTACAGGAAAAGATAGAAAACTGCTGTAGAGACGCAAAATGACCAGAAAGGGACGTAAAATGATCACAAAGACACAAAATGGCCGCAAAGAGACACAAAAGAAACCACAAAGAGACACAAAATGGCCGCAAAGAAACACAAAACAACCACAAAAAGACACAAAACGACCTTGTGTAAAAGTGTGTCTCTACCTGTGTGTGTTCGAGTGTGTCTTTAACTGTGTCTGTTCAAGTGTGTGTGTCGCTAACTGTGTTTGTTAAAGTGTGTGTCTCTAACTGTGTGTGTTAGAATGTGTTCGTGTCACTGTGTGTGTTAAGAGTGTGTGTCTCTAACTGTGTGTGTTTGAGTGTGTGTCTCTGTGTGTGTTAAAGTGTGTTCGTGTCTCTACCTGTGTGTGTGTCTCTACCTGTGTGTGTTAGAGTGTGTGTGTTTCTACCTGTGTGTGTCAGAGTGTGTGTCTACATGTGTGTGTGTCAGAGTGTGGGTCTCTAACTGTGTGTGTGTCAGAGTGTGTGTCTCTAACTGTGTGTGTTAGAGTGTGTTCGTGTCTCTACCTGTGTGTGTGTCAGAGTGTGTGTCTACATGTGTGTGTGTCAGAGTGTGGGTCTCTAACTGTGTGTGTCAGAGTGTGTGTCTACATGTGTGTGTGTCAGAGTGTGGGTCTCTAACTGTGTGTGTCAGAGTGTGTGTCTACATGTGTGTGTGTCAGAGTGTGTGTCTCTACCTGTGTGTGTTAGAGTGTGTTCGTGTCTCTACCTGTGTGTGTCAGAGTGTGTGTGTTTCTACCTGCGTGTGTCAGAGTGTGTGTTTCTACCTGTGTGTGTCAGAGTGTGTGTCTCTACCTGTGTGTGTCAGAGTGTGTGTCTCTACCTGTGTGTGTCAGAGTGTGTGTCTCTACCTGTGTGTGTCAGAGTGTGTCTCTCTACCTGTGTGTGTGTCTCTACCTGTGTGTGTCAGAGTGTGTGTCTACATGTGTGTGTGTCAGAGTGTGTCTCTCTACCTGTGTGTGTCAGAGTGTGTCTCTCTACCTGTGTGTGTGTCTCTACCTGTGTGTGTCAGAGTGTGTGTCTCTACCTGTGTGTGTCAGAGTGTGTGTCTCTACCTGTGTGTGTCAGAGTGTGTGTTTCTACCTGTGTGTGTCAGAGTGTGTCTCTCTACCTGTGTGTGTGTCTCTACCTGTGTGTGTCAGAGTGTGTGTCTCTACCTGTGTGTGTCAGAGTGTGTCTCTCTACCTGTGTGTGTGTCTCTACCTGTGTGTGTCAGAGTGTGTGTCTCTACCTGTGTGTGTCAGAGTGTGTGTCTCTACCTGTGTGTGTCAGAGTGTGTGTTTCTACCTGTGTGTCAGAGTGTGTCTCTACCTGTGTGTGTCAGAGTGTATGTCTACATGTGTGTGTGTCAGAGTGTATGTCTACATGTGTGTGTGTCAGAGTGTGTGTGTCTACCTGTGTGTGTGTCTCTACCTGTGTGTGTCAGAGTGTGTGTCTGCTGTATTTCGCTGCCGTCTGAGGCCCTCTGAGCTTCATGTGAACCAACAGAGAGGCCGTCTGAGCTGAGTGGGGTCGTGTGAGGCTCCACCAGGGTTCAGGTAATAATCATCACATTTGCATGTAAATTAATCACTGGTGTTCCTTTGATCTCTGACACGGCAGCAGCTCATACTGGTCCCAGCTCAGCGTCCTGACTCTGATCCAGTCTGTGTGACTCCTACACCTCACAGTCATGCTGCTGCTTGGAGACACGACGAGGCAACAGGTGCTCAAATTCAAAAAACAAATCTTCAACTCAAAACAAACTGAACTAAATTAAAATATCACCTGAAGTAACACAATATTGAGAGATGACCGCAAAGAAACACAAAATGACCAAAAGAGACACAAAACTGCTGCAAAGAGACACAAAATGACCACAAAGACACACAAAATGATCATAAAGAGACACAAAATGACCACAAAAAGACACAAAATGACCACAAACAGACAAAATGACCACAAAGACACACAAAATGACCACAAAGACACACAAAATGATTACAAAAAACACAAAATTACCACAAAGACACACAAAACGACCACATAAGGACAAAAAATGACCATAAATAAACACAAAACAACCACAAAGAGACACAAAATGACTACAAAGACACACAAAATGATCATAAAGACATACAAAATGACCACAAAGAGACACAAAATGACCACAAAGAGATACAAAATGACCACAAGAGACACAAAACGACCACAAAGAGACACAAAACCACAAAGAGACACAAAATAACTACAAATAAACACAAAATAACTACAAATAAACACAAAATGACCACATAGAGACACAAAATGACCACAAAGAGACACAAAATGACCACAAGAGACACAAAACGACCACAAAGAGACACAAAACCACAAAGAGACATAAAATAACTACAAATAAACACAAAATGACCACATAGAGACACAAAATGACCATAAAGAGACACAAAATGACCATAAAGAGACACAGAACGACCACATAGACACAAAATGATCACAAAGACACAAAATAACTACAAATAAACACAAAATGACCACATAGAGACACAAAATGACCACATAAAGACACAAAATGACCACAAGAGACACAAAACGACCACAAAGAGACACAAAACCACAAAGAGACACAAAATAACTACAAATAAACACAAAATGACCACATAGAGACACAAAATGACCACAAAGAGACACAAAATGACCACAAGAGACACAAAACGACCACAAAGAGACACAAAACCACAAAGAGACATAAAATAACTACAAATAAACACAAAATGACCACATAGAGACACAAAATGACCACAAAGAGACACAAAATGACCATAAAGAGACACAGAACGACCACATAGACACAAAATGATCACAAAGACACAAAATAACTACAAATAAATACAAAATGACCTCAAAGAGACACAAAATGACCACATAAAGACACAAAATGACCTCAAAGAGACACAAAATGACCACATAGAGACACAAAATGACCTCAAAGAGACACAACATGACCACATGGGGACACGACACAGCTGGACATCTAACAGGTAAACATCCCATAATGAGAACCACTGGTTTAACCAACACTGTAGCAGAGAAAACAGACATTTGCTGACACGACGGCATGACTCTGACGGCTTCCTGCTTCAAACAACAGGTTTGCTGTAATTGATGTAACGGCCGTGTTGTGCATGAAATGAGTCGAGCACCAACACTGACGATTGTGTTTCCCTGAGCTGCTCCCTCACAAATTAAAGCCATATCTGCTGCCTCCTCCTTCAGACGCTGCTGCTGTCAGACTTGTAATTCATTCAGTCTTAATCTTGTATTATTATGCTAATAATAAGCAATCACGAAACGTTTCGGCGCTAAATTGAAAACGGAGAGCATTTCAAAAGCAAACAATTCAGCAGTGACAGCACATTTGGGCGGCCCGGGGAAACGCTGGCATGGCTGCTTCATGTTTTGAATGCCACTGGGCCACAAGCTGGGAGCAGCTCTCAGTGTTGAAATTCAGGAATGTTGACGCTCTGCCTCGACGAGGAGGCTCTGAGGAGACGTCTGAATTAGACCAAGTTCGCTGAACATGAGAAGCAATCAGCTGTTTGATAACGTGGGGTTCTGTTCCTGTTACTGACCTGATGCTGGGCTTCGACCGTCTCTAAACATGACGCCCTCTTGTTACCGTAATGCATGTATGAAATGTGACTTTTGTTTTATGTTTCTTGCGTTGGATCAAAAAGCAGCCCTGGTATTTGCAACAGAGCAGCCTCTATTCAAAACAAACAACAGACCAACCCAAATGTGGACATGAAAGCTTCTGGAAGACGACAACTGCAGTCCTCTGCTGCAAAGAGACATAAAACAAACTTGAAAGACATAAAGTATCTGCCAAGAGAAGGAATACGCACACAAAGGGACACAAAAACAGCTGCAAAGAGACAAAGAATAACTGCTATGAGACATGAAATGACTACTGATGGTGTGAGATGCAAGAGTTTTATCGCAAAACTGCTGAACAGAGACACAAAATGACTCCAAAGAGACACAAAACGACCAGAGATACAAAACCACAGAGACGAAAACTGCTGGAAAGACAAAAACAGCCTCCAAAGACATGAAAGTATCTGCAAAGAGACATAAAACAACTGTATAAGGTGCAAAATTATCGCAAAGTCACAAAAAAGACCACTAGGAGCCAAAAAGTGACTCCAAAGAAACACAAAACTGCTGAACAGAGATGAAAAAAAGACCATTAAAGACGTAAAATTATTGCAAAGACAAGAAACGACTGTGAAGATACAAAAAACGTCTGCGAAGAGACACAAAATGACTCCAAAGAGATGCAATACTGCTGTAGAAAGACTTAAAATGAGCATAAAAAACATAAAACAAGTGCAAAGAAACACAAAACGACTGTAGACACAAAATCACAGAGATGAAAAGTGGCTGCAAAGACACAAAAAACAACTGAGGAAACAAAAAAAAATGACCACACAGAAAAAAACAAGACTGCAAAGACTGACTACAACTGCAGTTTTCTGCTGCAAAGAGACATGAAACAAACCTGAAAGACATAAAGACGTTTGCCAAGAGAAGGAATACGCACAAAAAGGGGCACAAAACGACCAGAGATACAAAACCGCAAAGACATAAAACAACCTCCAAAGACATGAAAGTATCTGCTAAGAGACATAAAACAACTGTATAAGACACAAAATTATCGCAAAGTCACAAAAAAGACCACTAGGAGCCAAAAAGTGACTCCAAAGAAACACAAAACTGCTGAACAGGGACACAAAATGACCGTGAAAGACAGAAAACAATACAAAAAGCGTCTGCGAAGAGAAACAAAATGACTCCAAAGAGACGCAAAACTGCTGCAGAGACTTAAAATGGCTGCAAAAAACATAAAACAAGTGCAAAGAGACACAAAATGACTGTAGATACAAAACCACAGAGATAAAAAGTGGCTGTAAAGACACAAAAGACAACCTTCAAAGACATGAAAGTAGCTGCGAAGACATACAAAAACTGCCGCAAGAAACATAAAACAACTGTTATGGGACGCAAAAATTATCGCAGTCAAAAAGTGGCTCCAAAGAGACGCAAAACTGCTGCAGAACTTAAAATTAGAATAAAAGAAATTAACTACTAAGAGTCACAAAATCACGGCAATGAAACACAAAACAACCGTAAGAGATGTAAAATGATTGCAGAGACGACTAGAAAAGCCCTCAGAGAGCTCATACCTCCACCAAGCAGCTTCAGTCCACCCCCAAATAAATGTCCCAATTCACATATTTTGTGTTGAATGTGACCAATTTACAGGTTTCTGACAATAAATAAGCAGCAGGAGATTTCAGCCAGATGAAATCAGGCTAACCTTAAGGCCAAGTACGGTGTAGTTCCAAGTAGCCTAGAGTGGCTAAGTTAGCTAACCAACAGTATGGTAGCTTACCTGCTTTACAAACCTAATATTAGAGCTGGTCCCGAATATACCAATTTCCGAATATTCATTGGCTGTGGTGGTATTCGGATAATAATGTTTTTGATATTCAAATAGTCCTGTGCTACCGCCGGGCTCCACCGAGGCTGTAGAACGTCGCCGTGGTTCTAGTACGTGGACCTACCAACTCCGGTGTCAGAAACTCAAAACGCTTTCCAATAGCACAGAGTTTCAACTTTGGGTAGATAAAAATAAAACTAGAAAAGCCCTCAGAGAGCACAGACCTCCACCAAGCAGCTTCAGTCCACCCCAACACAATCTCCTAACGACAAAGTATCCTTAAAAAAGTTAATTGTCTGGTAATCCCTCTCACACCGTAGCACTGCTGTGGTTGAGCACGAGCGGCCGACACCCACCATATATGTGCAATACACTTTCCTACCACAAGGCAGCACTGCAAGGCTTTCTAACACTCCCCATGTTAAAGAATCTTTTGAAAAAATCCTGGATCCAGACGGTGATCCGGATCACTCCCACAACTGCATCATTTGTTCCTTGTCCCATTTCACACATTTCCTGAAAATTTCATCCAAATCCATCCATTACTTTTCGAGTTATTTTGAACACAAACAAACAAACGCTGGCAAAAACATACAACTGTGACAATACAAAAAACGTCTGCGAAGAGACACAAAATGACTCCAAAGGCCACCAAAAGAACCCAGTAAACTTCCCTCTACTGTCAGCATACGCTCAGGGATCTCCATGGTGATTCTTGCGGTACATTTACATTGGAACTAAACATCATCCATACCATGTGACTGAATTTCCACTTCCTGCTAACTGCTGCAGCACTTTCATTACATATGAACTGTTAGAAAAACGTTCTCTGCAGAGTTCAGAGATGACCTTGTTTGTGTTGTCCGGCTGTAATTACAAAACGTTGTAATAAACATAATGTGCAGCTCCAGAGTCTGCATTTAAAAGCTGCTGTGACTCAGCTCGTTTGCTTTTCCCACACATTCCTCCTTCCAGCTTGCTTCGGTGCAGCAAACACAATCCTTTGCAGATCTGGTTTCCTGCATCACGAGAGGATCTGAGTGATGGTTGTGTGTGTGTGATGCTTTAATGCTGGGTATTGATGCGACCCAGCTGCCATTTCTGTCACACAGCTAACAGAAAACACCGAACGCACGCCGCTGAGAGCCGCGACTTCCTTTCAGAGTGTGACTCCAGTTAACTTGACTCGCCGCTGAAAACCCTCCGTCAGGCTCCGTTCTGCCTCCCGGAGTGGAAGAATTAGCCGCTGCAAACAGCAAACCGCTAAGGTCACTGATATTATTAGCAACTCGCTGACATTTGGTTGCCATGGCGAGAAGCGGCAACAGCTGAATCAACCAAGAACAAGTTCGTCAAAGAGCCTCCGACGGAAGACAAAGACGCTCCTCAGAGCCTCAGATATGGAAAGAAATGAAGAGAATCAAACTGGAAAAGCCAGTTTAACTGGGAGACACGCCTCCCGACAACGACGTCGTTGCTCAACTGTCGAGCAAGTTTGTCGCTTGTCTCTCCGCATTGGCAATAAACCACGTCTACACTGTGAAAGCAACACTTCCTGAATTTATTTATGTTAAATTAAGTGGAGATTGTTAATTTGTCTATAGCACATATAGTAGATATAAAGGTGTAAAGCAACAGGCATTAATGGTAAATCTTTTTTTATTGATGCCATTCAAACCGGTCCTAAGAGAAACTAGTGCTTGCAAAGGTTCCTAGGTGTGTATTGAATATGCACGAACCAGCACTGGGGAAATCTCGGCTGCCGCGGTACGTTGCAAATTTGCGACAACTGGTGTTAAGGGGTTAACAGCAGCTTCTCCAGCAGCATTGTAAAGAAACAGAACTGTATTTATTCTGGGGGTGTAACTGTACTGTTGCACCCGATGTGACCCCTAATGTGTCCTATATTGAGATTCACAGCCAGCTAAACTCTCTCTTGCATCACTTCCTCCAACGAACAGGCGCGTGTTGTATTTGGACAGGATTTAATCAAAATATGTCCACTTAAATCTAATAAACACTTCCTGGTATGCATAGGGTGCATTAAAGAGTTAATTCAAACCTATCAGTCTCACTACATGAACTTGAGATCCAACTTTACTATACTGACACATACGGAAAATCAAAACATCTCAAACTTGCATATATAACGTCTAATAATCAAACACAACTTGGAAACTTACTCATATTGCCACTCAAAAGGATAGAAAGGAGCGGATTGCATTGAACTGAGAGAGACACGCCATTTTCTGCTTGTCTTATGAGAAAGCAGTACTTCCTGTTACAATACTCTATTTCCTGGTTGGTTAAACGTGGTGAACTGGGCAAACCTGCGCCCCCTATGTTCCTGGAGTAACAGCAAAGGAACAACTCCAGTACAGTGACAATACACCGAACCGAACTGTTCAGTACAGGCACCTTAGGTTTGGTACAGAGGTGAACCGCGGTATGAAAATTTTCAGTCTCTTAAGAATGGCCAACGTACAGAATAGTTTTAATTGTGAACCTCGTAGTTCCCACAGTTGTGTTGGATCTTCTCCGTCTCACAGTTGAACAGTATTGAGGAACTAAAAACAAGTAGGAGTTTCCAGGGGAACACAGGATGTGACGGACCGTTTTTTCTCCTGCCTTCTGTGACGTATGGCTAGCTAATGGGATGGCTAATGCTAACAGCAAGAAGCCGGAGCTGGAAGACGCTCCGCCGTGGTTAAAACCACCCGTCTGGGATCACTGGCAATCATATCGATTCAGGACCCAAAGTAAATCTATCGTATCGGGAGGTCAATCCTCCATTTTCTATTTTCAGCATTCGGAAATTGAAAAAAGCATTACGTTTGGGGACTTCAGAATATTTTAAATGATTCAGATTAAGAGCCGTCGACTCTCAAACACATTTGAAAGATTCCACACGTCTCTGTCCAGCCTTCTTGACATTCCTGGCTTTTCTCCTGGGTCCATCTTTTTATTTCTCTCAGTTTGTGTCCCTTCAAACTCTTTATAACCTGTTTTTTTTTTTTACTTCTTCTTCGTCTGCCTCACATTCTGCCCGTCCGAAAACACGAATCAGACCCCGTCCACGTCCCTCCTTCCCCTCCGTGACTCTGCGCCTCGTTCTTTTTTCACAGCTCATCAAACCCAATCACTCCAGCGGCTTCCAGTTTTGTTAAAGAATTACAGAGTTGCGGGGCTGTAAAAACCTCCCCCAGATGTTCACTTCACATGACTAGAGAAAGACAGTGGTGCCGGCGGGGGCTGCTCAGGCCGGTACCAACTAATTAAAGAAGCTCCCAGAAATCCGCTGTTTTTCTGAGTGTTTTATTTTTTTTTCTCCGGCTGGGGGAAAAGCCACGTGACCCGTGAAGAGAATGAGGCAAGTGACCCACGAAAGACCACAGGAAATAGAGTCTGCGAGGACGAGACGGACCGAGATGACGGCAACAGAGGGAGAGAAAGAGATGGCGCGAAAAGGTGAGCGGGTACGAGTCAGAGAGACGGGAAATTGAAGGAGGGAATGAGGGAGAAAAGGCCGGGAATTAGCAGGACACAATGGTAATAATGTCAGGTCACGCCCTCGTGGGTGGAGGTCTGTGGAGGAGGGGGTGAGAAAACGCACTGAAACAAGTAATGAGTTTGGTTTGGCTTTATTAGGCCGGTCGGTGCTGCTCTCTGTTTGGTGCAACAGCTGGATGCAGCGGACTAAAACTCAAGTTCATCTTTAATAAAAGCAACGAGAAAATCTGAATAAAGGAACAAATGAAGGAGGAAAATCAACGTCTGCCTGGAGACGGTTAAGAAATGTCCATTATTAAGAGCTGTAGCAACCAAAGACGTAATCGTTTCAAATGTAATGAAGGCAATAATAACATTCCAATAACATACAAAATACTCCTCAGTTTGTTTTTACATTACTGAGTGCTCATGTTCTATGTTGTATAATGGAGTTAAGCACCATTATTGTGCCAGTCCAGTTATTTAAATACAGTTTGAAGTGTTTTCCAAGAACAAGATGCGGTGAATTCATTTGACAATGCAAATAAACAATATTTCAAATAAAGATTTTATACAAAAACTAATCCCTAGATTGGCTCTTTCAACCATAATTAAGTAGAGCGAGAGCTACATATCCTTGATGAATAAATATGACCGCTATGCCATCCACTAGACCTATTTCTGATGAGCAAACTGCACAAAAACTGCAAAAATAATCTTTTATTTCCCAGAAATGCAGTCTTATTTATGGATTATTACATTACCGGCTGCAGTTATGACATTTTCAAAGGATTTTTTTTTATGCTAGGCCATTAACGTAATAACTTATTAGAATATTGGTAAAATTATCACGTTATTGGTTGCTACTAGAGCACTTATACTCATAACTTGACTTGACTTGAACCCCAAAACCCACCAGCATATTTGAAAGACATGTTTTCGTGATAAAAAAATAAATAAATCAGCAAAATCTGCCCGAGGACATCAGGTCGGCTGATTCTGTGCTGTCTTTTAAGTCGCTTCTTAAAACACATTTTTATCGGAGAGCATTTCCTGATTTTAAGTTTTAAGTTTTATGCTGTCATTATTACTGGTTTTATCCACCAAGATGATGCATAAAACGATCATGGCCCTTATTAAATTATGTATTGTTGTGCTGTATTCTGTATTTTGTTTTATTGTTGTTGTTTTTGGAAAGCACTTTGTAACATTTGTTTTGAAAAGTGCTCTATAAATAAAGTTTATTATTTATTATTATTATAAAACTCCACCATTTTTTAGAGTGCAAACAGGAAAATTTTCAACTCATCATGTGCAAAATGTGGCTCTGTCAGGAAAAAACAATCAAATCTAAGCCTAAAATTGAGATGTTTTGCGAAAGTCACTGTATTCTGCATGTGTCACTCAAATAAATAAAACCAGACCCTGTAAATAAAAATAAAAATCACCTTCAACGAGAAGCCATGACTGATTCTGCTGAGACCAACAGTTTTCAGGTGTTGTCATTTAAGTCAGTAATGGTAACTGTGTTTACAAAAGTTTACTCATAGACACTGTAATGCCTTGTAGCATCATCATGCACACACTACTTTACTACTTTCTAATGTAAAAACTGTATATTGAAGTCTTTGGCAGGTTAAAAAAGGCCCTTTTTTCACCAAAACGACACCATTTATCAGCCAGAACCTGTAAAAACAGAAGGAATCATCCAATTTTCTTTAACCGACTGACGGTCCTTGAACGAATCACGTAACGTGCAACCCTAACATGAATTTTAGGTTGAACTGCAGGCAGTGTTTCCACAGAGAGACTGACAGGAAAAGGCAGAGACTCAAAATTGAACTAAATATTGTCCAGAAAGGCTCAAATTGTCATCATGAACTAGTTTTCAAGTTATTTAGAAAATTTCTGGGCATCTTTGGACAAGTTTGGTGTTATTTTAGACAAGTTTTATGAGCTTAAACACAAGTCATTTTTGACAGTTTAATGTTAGTTTATACAGCTGTAGACTAAGAGGAAAGTCAGACCGACTGGATCAATAAAATAAATGCAGCATGGCTCAGAAACAGTGAACAGATGAGCAAGTTGTTGGAAGATACATCCAGCATGGTGGCAAAGGTTTGTAAAGGCTGTAAAATAAAAAGTAAATACGCTGGAATTCAACTTTTGTTTTTGCCTTTTTAGTGACTTATGGCACCGTAACTTTCGAGTTCTCTCTCCTTCTTCATGGTTGTTCCGTTTCCATAGAGGTGCAGGACTTTATGCTGCAGGAGCAAATAGACAAACTGCCTGGGGTTTTCGGGGTTAATGGTTTTGCAGGTTGGTGCCAAAAATAAAACCAGCGAGGAGCCCAGAGCTGATATCTATGTCAAAGGCAGGCATGTAGCTCCTGATAGGCTGGTGGTTGTAAATAAGACGAGCTCTAGTCACTATTTGTTTAAGCCAAGACATTCAGATGTCTGCTAACTGATGAATCTCAGTTGTCTTATTTTTGGCACATCGCTGCGTCACAAAGTGAAGTCCAGTTCTGTCCAGATAGATATAATCCAATCAAAGCTATCATGTTATATTAGAATACTTTTGCTGTGCTATAATTACTTGTTTTGGATGCTTTACAACATTGGACCCAAGAACTGCCAGTATCTACATTTATTTGAATGTCAATCCACGTACATTGTCCTCTTTCAAATAAAAGCAGTGAAATTGAAAGTAGCAGGAGTCAAGAAGAGTTTCTTTTGCGCTCCATTACTTTGTGCAACGTCCAAAAACAATGATGCCAATTTCAACTGATACCAATAATCGATAATTTTATACTTCATGTAGCCGATAACCGATAATGTCAACCAATATTTCTTTACTTAATTAACTATAAATTGAGTACAAATCCAGTTCCTACTATAATTCTGACCCCTACAAATAAATAGAACCATTGAGTAGAGCATTAAGTCCGAGTGAAATGTAGGGCTGGTCTGAATAGCAACATCTGTGCTCCGGATACAATAATCATCGAATATGCGATTATTCGGAGCCTAACACCGGAGTTGGCAGGTCTGCGTACTACAACCATGGCGTATTAGAGCCTCGGCGACGCTTGGCGGCAACACGCACAGCTATTCGAATATCAAAATTATTATCCAAATACCACCACAGTGAAGAAATTTTCGTATATTCCAATATTCAGGACCATCCCTCGTCAAATTATCGTGCATCCTTAATGACAGTCCAAATAGTCTGTCATCAAATACGGGTAATTCCATATAAAGTCAACCAAATCTGGAAAATGTTCCCATCTGACCTCTAAATCAGCTAATTTTTTAATCTACAGTAGCTGTAGTTTATTTAATGAAGCCATGCAAATCCATTTCAATTCACCGCTCTATAGTCCAAAGACTGGTAACTCTGAAAATATGCCATGTATGAAGGTAAAACTTTGCATGACGTCTCTAATAAGTCTTTATCTTTATCTTGCACATCCCAGTAGGTGTCAGAGTGCAGGATCAGCCATGATAGAGTTAAGGGTTTTGCTCAAGGACCCAACAACGGGAGTTTAACAAGGATTTGAACCTCCAACCTTCTGATCAACTGCTCCAAAATCTCATTCCCACACCGGGAGTTGAACCCGGGCCGCCTGGGTGAAAACCAGGAATCCTAACCGCTAGACCATATGGGACAGTTACTATAAATAGAAACCTGCTGATTCTGAGGGTCAGGTGGGAACCTATTTTAGATGTGGCTGATGATGTGCTCCTTGCCAGTATCAGGTTGAGCTGTTTATGCCTTTAGAACTGCCTTGATTCTTCGTGGCACTGATTTAACAAGGTGCTGGAAACATATTAACACAAGCACATCCCAGAGATCCTACTGGACTGAGGTCTGGTGGCTGTGGAGGCCGCTGGAGTGCAGTGAACTCATTGTCATGTTCAAGAAACCAGTTTGAGATGATCTGAGCTTTCAGAAGATG
Source organism: Dascyllus trimaculatus (assembly GCA_024666655.1). NCBI lineage: Eukaryota > Metazoa > Chordata > Actinopteri > Pomacentridae > Dascyllus > Dascyllus trimaculatus. The sequence continues at coordinate 31,818,996 of CM045450.1, forward strand.
GTCCACTGTGGTCATAAAGGGATGGACATGGTCAGCAGCAACACTCAGGTAGGCTGTGGGGTTTAAACCAGTTGGTACTAAGAAAATACCCCCCACACCATTAGACCACCAGCAGCAGCCTGAACCGTTGATCCAAGGCAGGATGGATCCATGCTTTCATGTTGTTCTGACCCTACCATCTGAATGTTCAGCTGAAATGGAGACTCATCAGATCAGGCAGCGTTTTTCCATCTTCTACTGTCCAGTTGTGGTGAGCCTGTGTGAATTGTAGCCTCAGTTTCCTGGTCTTAGCTGACAGGAGTGGCACCCGGTGTGGTCTTCTGCCGCTGTAGCCCATCTTCTCCTAGGTTTGACATGTTGTGCCTTCATAGATGGTGTTCTGCATTCCTTCCACAGGTCGTCTTGGCCCCGTCGACATGCCTAAATGCATTAAGTTGCTGCCATGTGATCTGCTGCTTAGCTGTTTGCGTTGTTACAAAGAAAAAGGGGATGTATGAACACCTCAATATCCCCCTGGAAGAGCTCATTTACTTCTATATCTTTATAAAGATCTTTCTACAATAATCGCCCTGTGCCACAAAATTTTTAGCCTCGGGCTGTAATTTGGTACATTTTCGGTACAGCGGAAACAAGAAATACAAAATGTGCTTATTACTTTCCTTAATAATTAAAAACAGGTTTACTGAACAAGCTGTGACTGCGAACTAATAATAAAGAAGTAATATTTAAATGCTAACGAGCTATTTGAGCTGCTGATGATGATGACAAGGCTGTTGTTCGTAAACACAAAAGATTTGGACCAACAAAATGACAAACTCACATCAATAAAGTAGGGATGCACGATGATGCCAATTTCAACCGATTCCGATAATCGATAATTTTATACTTCTTGCAGCCGATAACCGATAATGTCAACTGATTGCGAGATTCCGCTACTACAACCACGGCGGCGTTTTACAGCCTTGGCGACGCTCGGTGACGTTCGGTGGCGCTTGGTGGCGTTCGGTGGCGTCCGGCGGCGCGCATAACTATTTGAATATCAAAATTATTACCCGAATGCCACCACAACCAACCAATATCCGGATATTTCAATATTCAGGACCAGCCCTAGTGAAACGTCTTCTTCTGACACGGTAACGAAAGTCTAAACTGGTCAGCGCCACGCCATGCTGCTTGTTTTTCTCTGCCCGCGCAGTCTGATGACATCACACACATGTGACAGTACCATCGGGGAGGGGAGGGGTTGAGGAGCCAGGCATGAGGACAAACCACAACACACAGACCAACGGAAAAAAACAAGATTCCAAGTCGTTATTATTATCGGGTCGTTTTATCGGCTGATTTTTTTATTATCGGAATGACGTCATAGTTGCTAAAATTAACAGACAATTATTGGACGTCGATATTATCGTGCATCCCTACAATAAAATATAAAACCCTAAAAATGTCGAGGCACTGTTTGGACTCTCTTGTGATGTTCAGGCTTTAAATCAGTAGCAGGAAAAAGAAAACTAAGAAAAGGACCTTTTGTTTCCACAGTAACAATCACCCCAGTAATGGAGAGAGAGCAGAACAAATAACAATAAAATGTAAAACTCAAATTCGATCAGCGTCTCCATCATTCGTCTCGACTTGCTGAATAAACCCCATTTGCGCAGGTCTAATATCACCTGGTTGTAATATCAGATCGGGGTTGATTTTTGATTCCTGTGCAAATCGACCGTGTCTCCAATTTGTGAAGGAAATTTCCCGCCGCATGCCGGTGATGAAGTCGCCGTGATGAAACCGATCCCGCAGGAATCAAACTCTAATTTCAGACGTAGTTTGTTTTGGCCGTGTCATTTATTTATTCTCCTCTTAGATTAACCTCATCTGGCTGCAGATGGAAACACACACAGGCTGGGAGATGATAGATTTTCGAGCGCACGCCGTCGGTTTTTTTCCCCACTTTGTGTCTGAAACTAATGAATTGTTAAATACTTAATAATCTTATGAAACACATCGGGGGGTTTGGGATGCAGGGAAACGAGCTACACACATAATTCTTGCCTTGTTTATGTCACGTTTTTCACCAGTAAAACCGTCATTTGCCCTTTGAGCCGCTTTGTTTCTCGTCCATATAACTCTGGAGCCTGTTCAGGGCAGTAAAAACACTTGTATTTGATGCTGGATGATAATAAAACGCCACTTATTCAGTCTGATCCAGCGTTACTGCCCCCTGGCCCAACATTTAGCCTCTAGGCTCGGCATCCATAATGAAGCTCAGCGCCAGCTCTAAACCGGAGAGGTCGCTTTGATTTTACTGCCCTTATGCTTTGTCCATCTGACAAATGTACACATGCAGAAACACAAGCCTGCGCAGGACGTTATTCACACATCCTTTTTTTAAATTACACCTGCGAGAGCTTTCCTCAGACTTCATTTCATTTCCTTAAACCCGACCGATAAATCCCTTCGCCCGTAAAAGTGAAAATACCGTCCTTCCTGGACGAGGAGGAAGCGGGAGGGTTCTTCATTATAATTGGAACATTTGGACCTTAAAACAAAAGAAAATATTGCCTTTTCTCTCCCCCTTTCCTCTAATCTCCATCCTTCTTCCTCCTCCCCTCCCGACGCATAAATCCACACGGCGCTCCGTAAATGAAGAAATCGCCTGCTGCTCCCGCTCGCATTTGTTAAATATTAACATTAGATCCCGAATTCGCGTTAACGAGCGAGAAAACACCGCAGCTTTGTTGTTGTTGTTGTTTTTTTTAAATAACCTCCAACACATTCGAGGTTATGTTCTGCATTCTGGAAGAGCGATACGACCAGCAAAGCGCCGGCGGTGATTGCCAAATGTTGGTGATTGAAATGAATAACTGAGAGTCGCCTGCTGGGAACATTTCTGCTCTGGAACCACGGGAGCCGCTGGAGGTACTGCTGTCGGAGTTTTTGTAATGAGGAGCTCCAGTATGCTGCGAATCCAGCAACCAGTAATGAGCCAACAGAACGTCTGCTGGAAGAAACCTTGACGATGAGGAGGACGAGGAGCGCGAGCTGTTGTGTTTGTGGCGTTCTGTTGAATAATGATGAGAATCAGACGAAGGAAGAGTTGAGGTGATGGAGAGTTTGTCAAAGCTGCTCAGACGACAGGATGGTCTAATTTATACATCTGGAAGTTAGTTTTCCTGCATCGAATCAACCAACTGGCTGTTTATAGGTTAAATGCATTTGCCCCCCTACAGAAATCTTCTATTTTTGCATGTTTCTCACCCTTGAATGTTCAAGATCAAGAAACTAATATTTACCTTTATTAAATATTAGACAGAGACAACCCACAAAATAAAAATTGCCATTTTTAAATTCTGGTTTACTAAAGATTTACTGAAAACCTCCACAGATCAGCCCCAACATCCTGACCACTGACAGGTGAAGTGAATAACATTGATCATATTGGTACTATGTGGTGTTCTGATGGAAAACCTTGGATTCTAACATCTGTGTTGATGAGACTTAGACACCCACAACAAGCACACTCCCTCATGCTGATGGAAATCCCAAATGTCACTGGATGAAAATGCCCCCCACCACATGGCAACAACATCAACCAATCAGGAACATGTTGAGGAACATGACAATGGTCCAACATGTTGATTTGACCTCCAAACTTCCTACACCCCATTGTGATCAAGCATCAACAGGATGCAGTGGAACAAGTTGGATTGACAGAGGCCCCACTGCACAAGCCAGAGTACCCAAAGGATCCAGAGGCAACGTCCTGGTTCCAGACCCCATAGGACCCCCTGAGAGGTCCTCTTGTCCATGCCCAATGGTTCAGGGCATTTTGGACCACATAAGGGGGGCCAACACAATACTAGTCAGGTGGTCATGATGTTAGGCCTGATCAGTGTACATCACCTCTGTAAAAAAAAGTAATTGCCCCCTAAACCTAGAAACCTAAAAACTGGTTGGTCCATTGGCAGCAACAACTGCATTTAAGTGTTTGTTCCTCTCTTGTTCAACACCATTGAGGAATTTTAACCCCTCTTCTCTGCAGAATAGTTTTAATTCAGTCACATTAGATGGTTTTCCAGCATGAACTGTCCTTTTTAGGTCTTACCACAGCGTCTCAAGTGGAGTCAAGTCCAGACTTTGACTCGTCCTCTCCAGAACCTTCATTTTGTTCTTTTTGAGCCACTCAGAGGTGGACTTGCTTGTGTGCGTTAGGTCATGAACTGATGGTGGATATTCTCCAGGAGGATTTTCTGATAGAGAGCAGAATTCATGGCTCCATCAGTTATGATAAGTGGTCCAGGTCCTCCAACCATCACACTACCACCACCATGTTTTACTGTTGGTAGATGTTCTTCTTGGGAAATGAAGTATCAGCTTTACACCAGATGTAACAGGACCAATGTCTTCCAAAAAGTCCCACCTTTGACTCATCAGTCCACAGCATAATATTCCAGAAGTCTTGGGGCTCATCCACACATCGTTTTGCAAAAGTTGGGGAAACCTTTATGTTCTTTTCGGTCAGGAGTGGTTTAAACCTTGCAGCTCTGCCTTCCTTATTGCTGAATTGTGTACAATGAACTTCACTGAGGCCTGCAGATCTTTTGATGTTCGTCCGGGTGTCTTTATTTGACCCTCGACAGGTTGAGTCCGTGTCAGACCTCCAGCAGCATTAAAGAGAATTATTACAAGCGCAGTAGCAGCAGATCAAACGGTCTGAATTCTGTCTGTCAGTGAAGCAGTGAAGAAAAGAAGGACGATTGGCAGCAACACTTTCTAGCGTCAGATCAAGCGATTTGGTCTCTGGTTCAGATTTTCTTCTTCCATGTCAATCACAGCCAGAAACCACGTCTCAGTGCAGGTTTTACCACAAGGATGCTTTACATGCACTTTTAATTTTACAAGTAGGTGCTGTTACATCAAATATACTGAAAGCCTGTGAAATTCAGATGCTAAAAAATGCACAAAACACATAAAAGGCTCAAGAACAGGTTGAAAAAAATGGCACAAAAATGCAACGCTAAGTCGTACGACCATCCCAAACAGTGATAATAAGGAAAATTAATGTCCAGCATTTGTGCTTTAATTAAAATTAATTTTATGTTCCTTACAAATGCAAACAAGTTTTCTCGACGACTGCACTTAATCACAGCAGACCCTCTTCGTCTCTGTCACACGCACACTCCGACACCGAGCTGACAATAACATAAGCTTCCGCGGCCATTTGTCAAACTGATTTTTGCACATTTGTCATTTAAGCATCGCCGCCGATTTATCACTCCCGCTGCTGCTTTTACACCTCAGCTGTTCTCGACGCCACCAAGGTTGCCGCGGCAGAGCAATTCCTCATCGGGCGGATGCTTCGTCGCGGTTTATGTTCAGTTTGCAGCTATGCAGATACGCGTCGGCGACTTTTTAGGCTTTATGTGAAGCACTTGTCTTAAACTGAGTTTGTTCTTCGCCCAAGATGTGGTGTAAAAGAGTTCAGATGCAGGAAAAATAGGCGAGGTCGTTTGTGTCAGTGTAAAAAGAGAGCCGGGAGTTCATGTGTGGATGTGTGTGTCTGTGCGTGGCCGTGGAACAGAGGAGCCGCCATCTGGTAAAGCCCTCCACCTGCTCACACTCCGGTGGTCCTCCGTCGTGTGTGGGAGGCAGGTAGCACCTTGGTGGTCCCTCAAATCCCCGACTCTGCCGTGGTCGGGTTGAGCCGAGGCATGTGTGTGCACGTTTCAGGATGCGACAGGCAGAAAAACTGTATGCACTGTTTTTTTTTTTTTAACTTGGAGACAGTTAGCACAGCCGGCACTCGCACTTCCCAGCATTCACTGTTCTGAGACTGATTGGTGGAGCTTTGAAGGTTAGCACAGGTTTAGCAGAGCTTGTCATGCGTGCACCTGCAGAAACCCTGAAGTTAAGTGAAGTTACACACCTAAAAAAAAGTTTTAATCTGCCGAATTTTGACGATTACCTCCTTGTTGGTCTTCATCTGCTTCTCAATTAGCCATTTTTTTATGTGGAGTGAGCGGCACTTTAGCACAGCTCCGGTGCTATGACTGTCTGCGGGTCACATTATTTTTTCAAGGTGGAAAATACACACTGCCTCGGAACGCACACAGATTTTCACAACTTTCTCTAACTTTTTCAGCTCCAAACTAACCGACGTCAAAAATCCTGCAAAACCTGCAAAAATCCTGAAGTTTCGTGGAGCTACACGCCTGAAAAAGTTGCAGTCTGAGTTTTGATGATGAGGCTCCTTGTTTGTCTTTATCTGCCCCTTCAACCGGTAACAGTTCGGAGGTTCATTTACACATGTGCACCTCATTTATGCAGCGTGAGCGGCAAAGCTCCAGTGCTGCAACCCTGTCACATTATATTTGGAGGTGGGAGAAACTCAGTACCTCTGAACGCGGCCATGTTTTCACAAACTTAAAACTCGCCCAACATGATGGAGACTGCTCGATCTAACTTGTTTGATGTTTGCTCGGAGTCATCGCCAAACTCAATGATGTCAGAGAATATTGGCTGCATTTTGTTCAAACTCCTCATGCATGCATCTGTAAAAAATCCTACAGTTAAGTACAGTTACACACCTGAAAAGACGTTGCATCTGCTTCTCAATCAGTGACAGTTTAGACCAGGGGTGTCCAACCCTGGTCCTCGAGGGCCACTATCCTGCATGTTCTAGGTGTTTCCCTCTTCCAACACACCTGATTCAACTGATCAGGATCATTATCAGGCTTCTGCAGAGCTTGATGATGAGCTGATCATTTAATCAGGCGTGTCGGAAGAGGGAAACATCTAAAACATGCTGGATAGTGGCCCTCGAGGACCAGGATTGGACACCCCTGGTTTAGACGTTCACAAAACAGCATGTTATCATACTTGAGGTACCAATGATTCAGTCCTCAAGAAGCAGCACCTTAAAGCTCCACTGAAGTTTGCAGCTGATCACATTTAACCCCACGAACACCAAACCTACCATCAAGCATGGTGGCGGCAGCATCATGCTCTGGGGCAGTAAATGGAACAATGAAGGAGGAGGACCTAAAGTCATCAGCCAGGAAGGTTGATCTTGGACACAGTTGGATGTTTCAACAAGACAATGAGCCCAAACACATCAAAAGTGGTGAATAAACGGTTAAATTAGGCTAGAATTAAGGTTATGGACTGGATCTCCCCAGACTCCTGACTTAAACCCATGAAGAACCTGTGGACTGATGAAGAAACAAGTCTGAGTCAGAGAGACACTAAGTTTAGCTGAACTTCACCATTTCTGTCCAGAAGAGTCAAAGATAAACCAGAAGCTTGTAGACCAGGGGTGTCACACTCCGGTCCTCGAGGGCCACCTGATTCAAATGATCAGGATCGTTATCAGGCTTCTGCAGAGCTTGATGATGAGCTGATCATCTGAATCAGGCGTGTCGGAAGAGGGGAACATCTAAAACATGCAGGATAGTGGCTCTCGAGGACCGGAGTTTAAGACCCCTGTTGTAGACGGCTACAAAAAGTTGAGCCTAGTTGAGGTGAAAATAGCCAAAGGACGTTGAACCAAATGTGAGCATTCCTGTGTGTATATGTTTGACCCAACAGACAACATAGAACACTCTGAGTTATAGGACTCATTGGACACTCTAGACTGTCATGATATACTCGGTCTGTACAAGTTGATAGAAACTTTTGTTCACGACTGTAGCCTCACTTTAGCTCAGCTCCACTGCTGTTAAACTGTTTTGAGCTGCAGGTCATGTGTGTTTTGGAAGCGTTCCAAACCAAACACGCTGTCACTACAGCAACACATGTAAAACACAGGAAAATACCCTTGAAGCGTAGAAACAGGCTTCATATGGGCGTAAACCGTTACACCACCTGTGCAGACAGCTGGACTCATTAAAACAGGAGGACAGTAGGATCTGTTCCATCACATGAACATGAGATGGATGAACGAGAAACGTGACTGAGTCACCTTTAGTGCAGACACTGTAGCGTGTAGCTGCACTTTTTCTTAGTCAGAAATGACAAACAACATTTACACAGCGATTAATTTAGCCTATAAATATCATTAATCCTGCTAATAAGAATATAAATACTAAGAAAACAGATAAGAAGTAGCAGCTGCTGCCTGACTGCAGCCCCACGGAGGGTTAGCTGTGTTTTGTTTTGTGATGGTTGACATCAAGACGTTGTTTTTTCCAGATCTCTGAGGTAAAAACTGAGTGAAGTTTATGATACAACGCGGCCACGCTTCAGTGATGACAGAAGTAACAGCCTGCATGAATCATATAAAAACAAACAAGTTGGAAGTTAAATTTGTTTCATTACTGTTGAAAAATTTAAACAAACCTGTAATTAATACATACAACATCTCATTCCAAGTGTCCAGAGGTGTCACCAATACTGGGAAAAACATGATGATTCTCCAAGCAATAGATATATAACTACTTAGAGTTTTAATTTCCTGCCCATACTTTTCTAAGTGCTCTTTGAAAACACTGCCTGCAGTTCAGCCGAAAAATTCAAGTGATCGTTGGGTTCAAGTTAAGTCAAGATGACTTCTCAGTTGTGTGAGGAGGAGGAGGAGGAGGAGGAGGAACAAATGTATTTTATTTTCATCTTATTTTAACTATGATCTGGTGAAAACGGTGGATTTTGATGACATTTTTAATCAAGACATTTAGAGTAAAGTCATTTTGTTGAAATACCACAATTCGAAGCCTAGATTTGGTTACGCTTTCTGATGAAAATCAAACATTTTATTTTGCTTTTACAGTTTCTGGCTGTAACTTTGTGTAATTTTTTAAAGCTTTTCAACCTCCCCAGTGAATTTCTAGATTTAGTAGGTTGGAGTAAATCAGTAACAAATCACCCAATTTTATGAAGGATCCATTATGATGAAGAAATTGAAAAACAGAAAAGCACAAATCATGTTTTCAGGGGAGATCATGTCTTACTGAGAAGAGCCAGGCTTCCTCTCAGCAGTGACTCTCTGGGTGTTCCTGGTTTTAGACATGAGAGCTGCGACATGGGATCATCTTCTACCGTCTTAACGTTGACTCGACTCTTCTAAACTTCTAAACTGTGCATGAACGCTGCAGAGGGCCGTGGCGTGTCGACCGACAACCACCTGTGATCTGCTGCTGCTGCTGCTGCCTTTGTGAAACAGGCCCTCGGTGGGTTTCCAGCGTGCTCGCTATAGATTTTGTCACAGTGCCGACTGCTTTGTTGGAGCCCGGCGACGACTAGTGCAGCAGCTCACATCGGTGGATTCAGACAGTTTGCACAAAGAGGAGACGCTGCAGTGACAGGCTCAGCGTGACACTCCGTCATACATACAATATGGATCATCTATAAGCTTTTGTATCCTTTTTGTAAGCATCATACTTGAGCTGAGAGGAAGGCCTTCTTTTTTTAACTAAATGTACTGTCCCTCTCTCACAGTTTCACACTCAGGAGCTGCTTCATTGTCTGACCTGTTTGGAGATCGAGTTAAAGGCCTTGTGGGGTTGGTTGTTAAAGCTGCAGCCTTCCAGAGGGCTGCACTATGAAGCTAAATTAGCGCGTTAGCAGCTATGTTGAGCCCAAAGTCAAGAGTTTCCAGTTCGGCTGTCTAACATTCTCTCAATTCGTTTTTTTTCCCCGCAAACCTGTTGAGCTGTGTGTCACTAATCCCACTGAATAAAGCCGCCGCAGCATCGCGAACCTTCATGCATAAGTTTGGTCCTGATGTGCTGCTAAGTTCATTTAAACTTCCGGTACTGCAACTGACAGACTAAAAGACTGATTAGTCTCCGCCCAGAGAACAGCCGCCCACTGATGTTTAACTGAAGTTTGAAGTCGCAGAGCTCTAAGAGTCCCTCAGTAGTAAAATAAGTTAACTAAATTTGCGGCAACAACACTGAGGCCAGGTGTGTCCTCATCTCAGCAACCTCCAGGCAGGTTGTTCTCTTGGAGCTCTCTGTCCCCTGATAGACCGCACTGAGGAATCCAACAAGGGGAAGAGGACCAAGTACGCTGAGCTGGTGGAGGATTGCCGACGTATTGGGTGGCGAGGAAGGTGCGAGCCCATTGAAGTGGGATGGAGAGGGTTCGTAGGCCTCTGCAGGGCCTGTAATGTGCCGGGCATCACAGGGGCCAGGAGGTGAAGGGCCGTGAAAGAGGCCACCGAGGCGGCAGAAGTCGCCTCAAGGTGGCTGTGGAACAAGAGAGGAGATCCGTGGGTAGGGCAGCGCTACCTGGACACAAGCGGGGGACTGATCACTCCTGGCTGGGTCGCCTGATGTTTGAAAGACCCGAAACACTTGACGACTCCAGGCAACATCACTGACGATGTGTCCAGGTTGCATCATGGTTGATGGAAGTGACCAGACAAACACAACCAACAATTTTCTACCAGCATTCCTTTCTAGACTTACTTGTCATTATATATTGTTTTTATATTCCTCATGGCTTTCCCTTGGAACAGTTTGTTCCTCTGACTAATTGGTCCATTTTGTGTCACATGATGCATCAAACGGGTCTTTTCGCTCATAGTTTGATGAAGAAAATCTCGTCAACAAAGAAAGTTGTGATGCCGGTTATCTCTGAGTGGACTGGGGGATTGATTTTGTGATAATTGATTTTGCAAAAACTGAGAAAATCTAAAATCTAAAAAAAAACAAAACAACGACAGTGACATCATGTAAACAAAACGCCATTTAAAAGGTTTAATCCTGAAAATGAATGAATGTTTATTTGTCATGATCAGGACTGATTTTGGTTGAAAAATAAAAAAAATTGAGAAAGTGAAACAAGAAATATAAATGTATAATTTCTTATGTTCTTAAGTTCCTCAGTCTGAGTTTGTTTGGTAATAATACATCAGAATCAATGTCAATAATCTTTGACATATCCCTGATTGTGATGATCAAAAGACGGGACTCAAAATTCACCACTGATCACATTAAAAACAAATCATTTTATATGTGTTTTCATAAAAACTAACAGGGACATCATGTAAACAAACTGGCATTTAAAGGATTAAATTCATCACTTCTGATCAGGACCGATGTTGGTTAAAAAAGCGACTCAGTCAAATTCAAAATAACATGAACATGTCATATTTTCATGACAGTATTTTTGACCAGCATTTTTTTTATCATTCAGGAAATCTGAGTAACTTCTTAAACTGCCGTCTGAGGGTTAAATGAGAAAAGAGCTCTGCTGTAAAAAGGTTCAACACTCAGCGTCTCCCTCCTCTTCCTGGAATGAATCTCAAACTGATCACCCTCCCCTCCTTCCTGCTTTCAGACACAGCAGCTCCAGTCTGTCCACACATTTCCTGGTTCCTCCCCTTCAGATCTGTACTCTGAAGACGGAGGGAGGAGCCGACAGGCCCCTTTGACTGCAGGAACACATGATTTGTAGATCAGAGCTCAGACTAGTTTCATGTACGAGGAAGTGAAACTAAACTCAGTCGCTGTGACTGAGAGGAGAAATGGCGCAGCGAGGAGTTCAGCTGGATTCTGACAAATTCTCTTGTTCAATCTGTTTGGATCTACTGAAGGATCCGGTGGCTACTTCCTGTGGACACAGCTACTGTATGGACTGTATTAAATCACACTGGGATGGAGAGGATGGTCAGAGAATCTACAGCTGCCCTCAGTGCAGGAAGATTTTCACAGCGAGGCCTGTCCTGGAGAAAAACGTCATGTTAGCAGAGTTAGTGGAGGAGCTGAAGAAGACTGGACTCCAAGCTGCTGCTGCTGATCACTGCTATGCTGGAGATGAAGATGTGGCCTGTGATGTCTGCACTGGGAGGAAGAGGAAGGCTGTCAAGTCCTGTCTGGTCTGTTTGGCCTCTTACTGTCAGAACCACCTCCAGCCTCACTATGATTCACCTCCATTAAAGAAACACCAGCTGGTGGAGCCCTCCAAGAACCTCCAGGAGAACATCTGCTCTCGTCATGATAAGATGATGGAGATTTTCTGTCGCACTGATCAGCAGTTGATCTGTTATCTTTGCACAATGGATGAACATAAAGGCCATGAAACAGTCCCAGCTGCAGCAGAAAGGAGCAAGAAGCAGAAGGAGCTGGAGGTGAGTCGACTGAACATCCAGCAGAGAATCCAGGACAGAGAGAAAGATGTGGAGCTGCTTGAACAGGAGCTGAAGGCCATCAAGGTCTCTGCTGATAAAACAGTGGGGGACAGTCAGAAGATGTTTGATGAGATGATCCAACTCATCAAGAAAAGAATGTCTGATGTGAAGCAGCAGATCAGATCCCAGCAGGAGACTGAAGTGAGTCGAGTCAAAGAGCTGGAGGAGAAGCTGGAGCAGGAGATCAGAGATCTGAAGAGGAAAGACGCTGAGCTGAAGCAGCTCTCAGATACAGAAGACCACAACCAGTTTCTCCTCAACTTCCCCTCAGAGTCAGCACTCAGTGAGTCCACACCCTCATCCAGCATCAACATCCGTCCTCGGAGACACTTTGAGGAGGTGACAGCAGCTGTGAAACAGCTCAGAGATCAACTACAGGACATTCTGAAGAACACCTGGACAAACATCTCACTGAAAATCACCCAAGTGGATGTTTTACTGTCAGAACCACAACCAAAGACCAGAGATGGATTCTTAACATATTCAAGAGAAATCACTCTGGATCCAAACACAGCACATAGACGGCTGTTATTATCTGAGGGGAACAGAAAAGTGACAGTAATAAGACAAAAACAAGATTATCCTGATCATCCAGACAGATTCAGTCATTATGATCAGGTCCTGAGTAAAGAGAGTCTGACTGGACGTTGTTACTGGGAGGTGGACTGGAGAGGAGATACAGTTGATGTAGCAGTCGCATACAAGAACATCGACAGAGAAGGACACTCAGTTGAACCTATGTTTGGACGAAATAACAAATCTTGGTCTTTACGTTGTTACACCAACGGTTATTCATTTTGGTACAACAATGTTGAAACTCCTGTCTCTGGTCCTCGGTCCTCCAGAGTCGGAGTTTACCTGGATCACAGAGCAGGTATTCTGTGTTTCTACAGCATCTCTGAAACCACAAATCTCCTCCACAGAGTCCAGACCACATTCCTTGAGCCGCTACATGCTGGAGTTGGGCTTTACATTCATGGAACCACTGCAAAGTTCCTTAAACTCAACTAGATTCTAGTGTGTGAGGGTGGGTTCATGCTGAGCCCTGATTTAACTCCATCATATACAGTTTATTTGTGCAGTTGCAGCAAATAATTAGTGAGATGATGATGGACCTGATTGATTCTGAAGTGTTTTAGTCATTTTTAAAGCTGCTTCCAGCTTCTGAACATGAACATTTGTTGATTTTATTTTTCATATCTGAAGAGAAACTGAACATTTTTGGGTTTTTGGATTTAAACTGTTGAACTGTTGAGCTGTGGGAGATTAAAATATGAGTTTGTTTTAGTATTTTCTGACATTTTATAGACAAAATGATCAACAGAGAAAATAATCAGCTTTAATAATCATTAACTGAAGTCCTGTAATCCATAGATTCATCATTAGTGTTTGATATTTTCTGTGACAGCTGAGACTATTGTTGATGAACAACCAGTTTATCTGAATGTATTTGAGTCAGTGTCGAATGTTTTCTGAGAATTTATCATATAAGAGTACAAAAAAATCCAGACAATTTAACAGAAATACTAGTCAACTTTTAGCACCAGAGTTCTGTGATTTAGTTCAGTTATCAGTCAGACTTCATGGATGATACTTTGACTTTTTATGGCCTGTTGTTTTATTGGTGTTGCTCTTTGTTTGGGTGGAGCTCCTTCCTGTGTCTGTTCAGCTGTTAATGATGACTTTTATTCACCTTGTCCACGTGAAAATGAAAATAAAGTTGTGAAAATGCAGAAGCGTGTGAAAGACGTGTGCTGCCATCAGCTGTTTAATGACTAAATAGTGAGAATTCCATATAAAAATCAACCAGATGTGAATGAAGTTCCTTCTCAGAATCAGGTGATTTACTATGTACAACATCTTAAGGATATTTAATGGATACATGTAAAGTTTTAACGTCATACTGTGAATATTTTCAGAGTTAAGGCCCTTGAAGTCCATAGAGGAGGGTCAAGATCTAAGTTGTGGTCCTTTTTCCATCATTTCTGAGCCTCATAACTTCATAAATGCAGCAGATAGACTCATAAAATGTTGAGGGCAGAGAAACACCTGCAACATGTCAAATCTGAGATTCTTTTTACTGAAGGAATTAAAACCCTGATGGTTCCTGCAGCATCATTTCCTGCGTTGGATACAAGTGCAGCTCATCTTCAACAATACAATCACCACAGCGACTGGGAATGGAGTCGAACTGTTGCACTTTTGCCGCACACTTAGTTTTAACACATCACATTAAGTCAGATAACCCAGCCTCCATGGACCAGCTCCTTCCAGAACCAAACATCCAGCGTAGATCTTCCACCTCCAGTCGTCTTAACTCCACCACACCACTGACAGCTGCTGCTCCTGACGCCACAAAGTTTCCCTCCCAACTCTTTTGCCCCGAGGTGTTTCCACTAAAGGTATGACAACTGATCTTCTGAGAAAGAAAAGGTCCAGACGGGAAGAATTCAACATTTGCACGGTTGAAGTTCACATTTCCACTTGAGCTGCTTCGAAACTGGGCAGTACGAGTGCTGACTAAGACCAGAAGGAGAGCACACGCGACACCGATGGTTGCTCGTCTGATTTAGATCTGAAGTTAAGATTCTTTTATTGCTTTCAGGACATTTAGTGTTTGAGATGTAAGATTTGTAACATCTACTACAGGCAGGTCATTTCACCTCCATCTACGAAATTTGGTCGGCATTTGTAGCACGTCAGGCTGCACAAAAAGAGTCAGTGACAGCCATAGTCTAAAGCGAACAGGAAGTCCACCATTTTGCTGATTTTTGCTCATTTTCAAGAGCTTTATCCTCATCGGGGGGAAACTCCAAGACACCTCAAATTTGGCCAACATACATAACAGGCCTTCATGATTAAAAGTTATCAAAATGTTCTGCAAAAGTCGAAGGGTGTGGTCACGAAGAAGGAAGTGCTGTCCGACTACCCTGTACATGCTCCAATCTGACTCTTTACTTATCACATCCATACGCAAATGTACACTCACAGTCATAGCGCCACCTGCTGGCAACAGGAAATGACATGTTTTACACTTTAATGTACTATTATTAGCCGGTTTACCATATTCGCCTCAAATGTGGTGACATAAGACTCAAGACGTTGATGATGGTTCACGGAGAAAACTGTGACTGGTCGTCAAACGGCGTGTCTGTGGCGGCGTGGCGAACTTCCATGTCTCGCCATAACTACTTAAGTCTTTATGTCTCAGCTGCACATGATCCAATCTGGCCCAAGCTTCAGGTCTGACGACATCCTCATTCTGAAACTCAGTAATACTCACAGTGCCACCTGTTGGTAGCAGGAAGTTACGGGCACTGTATTTGCACGCACCGTTTCAAGAAACTTTGTGATATAACACTGAGAAGATTTTGTTGTTTAGTCTCCTCTGTTACCTGTGGATATTTATAATCGCTGACTTTGTTGATTTAAAGTGTTTGTTTTGTTGATCGCAAAAGACTTTACTTGATTTGTAACAGGGTTAGGCATAATAAGTTCAACTTCAGCCTATACCCTTCGGTCACCTTTGAAGTAATGTGATGTCTTAATGTTAGTATGTATGGTGTATGTTGACCGAATAAACTACTACTACTACTACTACTACTAAATTGGTCAGCAGAGGCTCAACACCTTGAAATTTCTACCACAACCCAACAAGCGCCACACCTCAACGTGCGGACACACATGGGTTTACGAGGGCCAGCTCAACACAGCAATCAGTTGTTGCTCGGGAGCTCAGAATTTTGTGGTTTCTTTGCAGAATCTGGTGCAAATGCTTTATTTTTTGGTGAATTTTTAACAGAGACATGCAGAATAAAGAGCTTCTGATGAATTAGCATGATTTCACTTAGTGACCATACTAAGACCATACTACATTTGGTCAAGTTTTCCAATGGGACGGCACATCACACACGATGCGTTCAAGGAAAATTTGATGATTCTTTCTGTTTTTAAATGTTCTGCCTGGTAAGACGCTTTTCTCTACATTCTTGGTATCCAAAGCGCTTTACAATGTGTTTCTCATTCACACTCCAATGGCGACAGAGCTGCCATGCAAGGCGCTAATCTACCATTGGGAGCAACTTAGGGTTCAGTGTCTTGCCCAAGGACACTTCGGTATGCGGAGGGGCCGGGGATCGAACCGCCAACCTTGCGATCAGTGGACAACCCACTCTACCACCTGAGCCTGAATTTTTAACAGAGACATGTAAAATAAAGAGCTTCTGATGAATTAGCATGACTTCAAGCCTAGATTTGGTAAAGTTTTCCACTGGGACGGCACATCACACACGATGCGTTCAAGGGAAATCCGATGATTCTTTCTGTTTTTAAAGGTTCTCGCTGGCAAGTGGCGTCATTTTGGTGATTTTTAGTTAAAATAAAACAAACAAAAAAAAAAACACATTCCTTTTAAGCCTGTCAGTGAGTTCTGGGGCTCAGGGGGTTAACCCCTTAATGCCTGTGGTCGCAAATTTGCAACGTACCGCTGCAGCCGAGATAGCCGTATGCATTCCCCCAATG
Source organism: Dascyllus trimaculatus (assembly GCA_024666655.1). Lineage (NCBI taxonomy): Eukaryota > Metazoa > Chordata > Actinopteri > Pomacentridae > Dascyllus > Dascyllus trimaculatus. The sequence continues at coordinate 31,835,644 of CM045450.1, forward strand.
CTGGTTCGTGCATATTCAATACATACCTAGGAACCTTTTGCAAGCACTGGTTTCTCTTAGGACCTTTTCGAATGGCATTTGTAGCATCAATAATAATTTTTTTACCATTAATGCCTGTTGCATTACACCTTTATATCTATTATATGTGCTATAGACCAGTGGTTCTCAACTGGTGGGTCGGGACCCAAAAGTGGGCCGCCAAGCCATTTTTAGAGGGTCGCAGAAGCACGCCCCCCTCCTCAAAAAAGTACCGGGATAAAGTCTTTTATTATGAAGGACGTGTTTCTTATGACATAGTTTGCTTTCAATAGCAGGATATTTAGTGGTGGTGACACCAGTAGTTTCCCACTATTAACCTCTAGATTTGGTTCTGCCAGCTTATTGGAGAAATTTATGCTAAAATGTGCCAAAAATAAACCAAAATGTGCTCAGAATCTGTCAAAATGGGCCAAAATATGCCCAGAATGTGGCAAAAGTGTCCAAATATACCAAAATGAGCAAAAAATAAGCCAAAATTTTCTGAAGTTGTATCAAAATGCGTTGAGACGACACCCAAATAAACTTTAATTTGTTAACAGGAACAGCAAACTTCAACAATTTGGTCGCGACATAGTGGATCCTGAGGCTGGACCAGTTGAGAACCACTGATGTAGACAAATTAACAACCTCCACTTAATTTAACATCAACTTGAAATGATTTTTTTATATATATAATTGTAAATAAATTCAGGCATCAAGGGGCTATTTATCAACTTGTATTTTTAGAAAGAAAGATATCAATGATGACGCTCAAAGGTTAAGAACGTCATTACAGTTTCAATGCGTAAGAATTTGCAGCACACATGTAAATTCATGCATACTTTTGTAAACACAGTCACCATTACTGACCTAAATTTTGAATGAACAAATACAATCAAACTAAAAAGCTTCTGTTCACAGTGTTTATCTGTCACATATGTTGCCTCACGGTTACATTAAAGCTATTAAAACAACCTTTCTCCACAAACTGCAGTAAAAAAAAACCCTGAAATGTCAGACATTAAATGTGTGTCACCACCTCATCCACAGCACTTTCGCTCCCGCTGCATCGGGTCAGCGCCGGTCGGCTCTCTGCACAGTTCTGCATTAACTAACCGCTCCCTGTGGCTGCCTGTGAATATTTTTAAACGGCCGACTGTCACAGTGGTCTGTAATGACCTGTTTGCTCCCTTCATTAACTGTCACTTTAGATTGTCAGGAGCGATTCCTCTGACTCAAAGTGCAGGTCAGATTAATCGTGCGACTCAGACAAACGGCCCAATAAAAGGCCTTTTAGATATCATCATTTCGGGCTGCTTGTGCGATACGATTCTTTTCCATAATCTGCTGCAATAAAAAGGGTTTTACTTTTATGGCCGAGCTGTGTTTATGTGGTAGATTTCCTGTCGTGTTGTAAAGGACGCGGGATAAAATACGGGGAAACAGAGGAGGGAGGTCTGGGAATGTAGAGGCCTGCAGAGAGAGATGGATGGATGGAAAAAAGGAAAAGCAGGGGGTGATGCTCGGCGAGACGCTCGGAGAGAAGAGGGGATGTTCAGTCGGCGATGACCAAATGATTCATGACAAGTGAGCTCAGTGCACAGACCTCTGGGGTCACCGGGGAAGATAATGGGGGGGGGTGACGAAATGAGACAGAGCAGAACAAAAAGAAAGAGAAAGGAGAGCGGGATTAGAAGATGGGGAGATTACAGCGGACGGAGATGTAGGAGTCGGTGTCGGGTCAGCTGGTACAGTTCGGAGGTCGCACAGGGAAAAGCAACAGAACAGCAACTTCTAATAGTCTGTGTGTGGAAGTTAATGGAAACGCTGCATTCACAGTAACTTCAGGGATCGCAGTGATCCAACGCTGAAACAAACAGGAGATGGGTTATATTGGTTTTCTGTACAGACTTCAGTGTCTTCTGATGACCTACACTGTAAAAAATGCCCCTCCCAAAACAAGAAAAAAAAAACTTACTTCAAGGCACTTTTACTTTGAAATAAGTGAAAAAAATCTGCCAATAGAACAAGTGAAAATTTGCTTGGTCAGATTTCTTGAAATAAGACATGATATTTAGAATATTGAGGTCTTAAAATTAGCAGGGGAAACTTATTTTAAGCTATATTTTAGCAGCATTTTCAAGCTGAGGTGTCTTAGAATAAACCAGACATAATACAGAATTAAACAGATTTTTGCTTTAATAAGTTTAATGTCAGCTTCTTAATTTGAGATGTATTCAACTTGTTTTAGTTGTATTATCGTGGCTCTTCTCTAGATTTAAGACCATCTTGTACTTGAAATAAGATCACACAGATTAATTGAAGCATTCTGAGATATAATGTCTTCTCACAGTTGGCTAGAAATCCTAATATTTAGTGGTGTTTGACAGCATTTGAAGGTGTTGTGTTTTAGGTGAAGCCAGCTACGCCCAAAAGGAGGTGTTTTAACTCAAAAGCAGACATTTGCTTTGTTTTTTTTTTACACATTTTCCACATGCAGCTGTTTTCTGATATGAATTGGTGATTTTCCAATAAAATGCATTGACTTTATTTCTTAAATCCAGATTGTTTATCTGATACAAACAACAGCTCAGCTTGAAACATGTATGAAATGAAATGAACCTTGTTTCTTGTAAAATACAACTAAAACAAGATCATTTCAAGATTGTTTGACTTAACAAGACATTTAAGATGCGTTGTCTTAAAACACGTCCCTCCATGTTGCTGAAATGTTACCTGTAAAGTGAATTTATCTTAAATCAGGTGAGTTGAGACAATTTGACTAAAAATAAGACGAATAAACTTGGTAAGATGTGGAGTTTTTGCAGTGTACAGCTGTGGCTTCTGGTGAAACATCTCATTTACTACTTAATTTAGTCCACAGAAGGAATCCTGACTCTCTTCTCAAGCACCACCAAGTTTGCTCACATCCACCAGATGGATTAGCAGTAAATCTTACATTCATACTCACAGGATGATGAACCCTAATGACTTCCTGGCTCTTTTGAGTTTTCCTCAAGTTCCATTCACACTGAAGCATTTTAGTAGAATATCTCAGTGGTTTCCAGGTAGTTATACAGCTGCTTTTTTGGTTTCTACTCTCCTTCAATGGTAAATGGTCTTCACCTATATAGCGCTTTTCTCTACCTTAGTGGTTCCAAAGTGCTTTACAATGTGTTTCACATTCACCCATTCACACACCAATGGTGACAGAGCTGCCATGCAAGGCACTAATCTACCATTGGGACCAACTTGGGGTTCAGCCCAAGGACACTTCGGCATGTGGAGGGGCCGGGGATCGAACCGCCAACCTTGCGATCAGTGGACAACCCGCTCTACCACCTGAGCCACAGCCGCCCTTCAATGTATTACACTTGTAAACAAAAGTTTACCTACACTGGTAAAGACGATGTATATCATGGCAGTCTTCTCTACGACTACTGTGGCTTTGTTGACAGTCTGCTGGAAATACGGTAAAATCTGCTGAGTCAAAAATATACATACAGCAACTTGAATCATCAGTTTTGGTGATGTAGAAAGCTGCGGTAATTAAATTTTCTTAGTCGTGACCTTTTACCCTCTTGTCAGTGATTACAATCGACTACAGCTGCTGACTCCTCTGAGCCAACTTAAATAAGACCCATATGATCCAGTCACAAACACTGCAGTGGGAAAGTCTAAGGAGTTATCTGCAAATAACTGAACGTGAATGGTCCAGTTGTGTTACTGCCACCATCAGGAAGAAAACACCAACTATCACCTGCTGCTGAGAGATGACTGGTCAGGATGGTCCAGAGTCAACCAGGAACCAGCAGAAAGAACCAGAAGCTGCTGGAACACAGCTGTCAGTGTCCACAGGGTTGGACATCAACATGAGCTGAGAGGCTCCATGAAGAAGGAAGTTCCTCCTCTAGAAGCAGAACCTTAAAGCTCCACTGATCACATGGACAAAGAAAAGGCCTTCTGGAGGAAAGTTCTGAGGTCAGATGGAACAAAGACTGAGGAGAAACTCGTTTGGAGGAGAGGTGAGGCCTTTAACCCCAAGAACATCACAGCTACCATCAAGCATAGAGGTGGCAGTATCATGCTCTGGGGCAATAAATGGAATATTGAAGGAGGAGGACCTAAAATAACCAGCCAGAAGGTTGATCTTGGACACAGTTGGATGTTTCAACAAGACAATGACCCCAAACACATCAAAGGTGGTAAAGAAATGGTTCCATCAGGCTGGAATGAAGGTTTTAGACTGGTCTCCCCAAAGTCCTGACTTAAACCATCAAGAACCTGTGGACCGATGACGAAAACAAGTCTGTCAAATTCTGAAAAGGAAGCTTGTGGACGGCTACAAAAAGCACCAAGTAAAAGTGAAAATGACCAAAGGACGTTTAACCAAATATTAACATGTCTGTATTTATACTTCTGATTCAGCAGATTTTGTCATATTTCCCAAAGACCTTTTATAAATCCATAAAAGAATTAAAATGCATGAAGGCTTCTTGTGACAAACTTTTGTTCACTATTGTATACAGCTGCTTTTTGTTGCATGTAGAATCCCCCTCCCAAAAAAATCCACAGTAAGGGAGCTGATAATAGCTCTTCTGCAAATTAAAAAGTGCAAAGTTCCCTCCAAATTTAAAAATTTCATGGGCCTGTGAGTTTGAAAATATTAACAGCATAAAGGTAAAACTTTCCGTGACTTTATTATGTTGTTGTACAAAAAGCATATTTCAGATGTGGTTGATTTTAAATGGGATGACCCTGATATGATTGCGTATTTTGGAGGACATGTTGTAAATACCTGCAATGCAAACTAACTTCATGCTCGCTATGTGTCTTTAAACACATCCTCCTCATGTGTTTTTCTGTGTATGCCGAGTTTGGGATGTAATTATGCACAGAGCCACATTTCATAGTCATTATTCGCTTTGAGATGCCCTTTAGTCAGTGATGGTGCGGTGACCAAAAGCTTGGCTTCATTATGAGATGACCTGAGAGTGCATAATGTGCCTTTATGCATATTTCATCCCATCCTTAGTCATTATCTTGACAACATGGTGCTGTGTACTTCAACGTCATGCCCTAATGAGTCGTTTCAGTCCCAAACAATCAGCAGAAGACTGAGTTTATGATGTGATTTTCACTGATCTCACACAATCTGAAAATTAAGACTGTCCCCGGAAAAGGAATTAATGGTATATGAAGAAGCAGATAGAAGTGATATGAGGCGAAGAGAGGAAGACGCAGAGAGGTGGCCTGACTCATCAGACAGCCCATTATCTCCCGGCAAGGAAATAGGAGTTGTGTGGACGACAACACACAACAGCGCAGGAGGAGAAATATCACATTGTGCCGCTGAATGCCACCTCCCCCCGTGTTGGTCGGTAACAATAACAGGTCAAGGAGAGGGTCGGTACAAACATGCCATTAGGAGGAGATGGGCAGCCTGTTTTCACAGCTAATCATCCCTCATCCTGGTCCGACTGGACGCTCACCGCGGTGGCATTTGCAGAGCCGCTGCTTTTCGCTGAGATCACTTGTCAAACCGTGAAAGGGGGAAATATGGACTCATTGTTCGCTGAGAAATCTAACATTTAACAAAAGTGACACGTATACCGACATAATGATCTACAAGTGGCGGCGGTGGGTCACTTGGCTGTATGTGCCAGTGATGCATTTACCAGATTCAGCTCTGTACATTCTGAGAAACACAGAACAAACCAAGAAGAGCTCGACGTACAGGATCAGACTGCAAGAATTTACGCTTCACATCGACTGCATGTTTCCCAGATACCAGGTCCTGAACGCTCCTATTGCTAGATAACATGTTTATATACGCTCTGGGAAAGAATTTACATTTAAGAAATTAATTGGCATGAACACTACTTACATTCGGTCGAGACCAGTGATGCTACACGAGGCGAGTCGACTGGATCCTGTTTAAAAAGAAGAAGAAAACGAGGATAAAAGACCTGCAGGCACACTTTAATTCGTTTGTGTTCTACTAGTTAAAACAGCAGTGAATGTAAACAGAAAAGGAACAAGATTCAAATCTTAGTCTGCTGTTTGACAATATATTATATAGAACCGTATTTAAAAAGCATTTATAAACCAAGAATAACTTAGATCAATTATCAGACTGCATGAATGTACACTTAGCATTGAGTGCATGTTCCCCAGATACCAGGTTCTCAATGTCACTAACGTCATTGCAGAGATGAATCTGAATGCACAGTACTCACATCAAAAACCATCATGTCGTGACGCTACATGAGTCTGGACGACTGGATCCTGTTTATAAAGAAGAAGAAAACCAAAGATAAAAGAGCCGAAGTAAAGTGGTGTCACTGAAACAGTTCTCTCTATTGAATTCACTGGTGTTCTAATTATTAAAATAACAAGGACATACTCAATAATGCATTTACAGTCGCTGAAAAGGTCTGATTGTTTACCACAGACTGAACTCCGTCAACTCCTCATTTGCGCATTTGAAAAAAAAACAAGAGAGGAAGGTTTTGCAGACGTGGCAAGTTAATTTTTCAAGTGCAAAATGTCATTAACATGTGTATTATTCCAATATCATGTGCAGTACTTCCCTATTATGTGTAAAATTTAAATTAAAGATCAACTTTATTGACACCTTATCAGGGAAACGCACATGTTACAGCAGCTGGATACTGATAAGGCACGAAAGAAGCAGGACAAGAGTGATAAAAAAGTACAACAAGGCTAAAAATAAAGATATAATAAAGGTATGATGAAGAACATTTAATGTATGTTGTGTATGTATTATGTATCGTATATGTGTGAAATTACTAGGGATGCACGATAATTTCGGGGTCCAATAATTATCTGTTAATTTTGGCAATTATGACGTCATGCCGATAATTAAAAAGTCATCCGATAAAATCAGCCGATAATAATGAAGACTTGGAATCTTGGTTTTTGCCGTTGGTCTGTGTGTTGTGGTTTGTCCTCATGCCTGGCTCCTCAACCCCTCCCCTCCCTGACGGTACTGTCGCATGTGTGTGATGTCATCAGACTGCGCGGGCAGAGAAAAACAAGCAGCATGGTGTGGTACTGACCAGTGTGGACTTTCTTTACCGTGTCTGAAGAAGTCGTCTGACTAGGGCTGGTCCTGAATATTGGAATATCCGAATATTGGTTGGATGTGGTGATATTGCGATAATAATTTTGATATTCTAATAGTCGTGCGCGCCGCTGCCAGGTGTCGCTGCCGGGGGGCGTTGCCGAGCTTTGCCGAAGCTGTAGTATGCCGCTGGGCGCCGCCGTGCATCACCGAGCGCTGCCGAGCGTCGCCAAGGCTCTACAACAGTGGTTCTCAACTGGTGGGTCGGGACCCAAAAGAGTCGCAAAGCCATTTTTAGAGGGTCACAGAAGCATGCCCACCATCCTCCCCAAAAAAAGTAGTGGTATAAAGTCTTTTTTTTAAAGGACGTGTTTCTTATGACAAAGTTTGCTTCCAGTAGTAGAATGTTTGGTGGTGGTGAAACCAGTAGTTGCCCACTGTTACCTCTAGATTTGGTTCTGATTTGGCCCACATCTGTCAACGTGGGCCAAAATACAAAATGTGCCCAAAAACATGGCAAAAACGTCCAAATATACCAAAATGAGCAAAAAAACAAGCCCAAATTTTCCCAAGTTGTATCAAAATGTGTTGAGACTCCACCCAAATGAACCTTAATTTGTTAACAGGAACAGCAAACTTCAAAAAGTTTGGGTCGCGACTGTTATTAATAGAGACATAGTGGGTCCTGAGGCTGGACCAGCTGAGAACCACTACTCTAGAACATCGCCGTGGTTGTAGTACATGGACTTGCCAACTCTGGTGTCACGCTCCGGTGTCACCCCTGCTCTCTCACATCACCAGATTGACATTGTCGGTTATCGGCTGCAAGAAGTATAAAATTATCGATTATCGGAATCGGCTGAAACTGGCATTATCGTGCATCCCTAGAAATGACCACGTCAGAATCATCGCCGCTTCTTTCTTTTCTGTTCTAGTCTTATTTTTAAATGTATTTTCAGGAACATATCGCACTACTATCTTATTTCTTTTCTATTATTCACTGCATTTATTCTCATGTTGTTTTGTTTTCCGAGCAATATCTGGAACAAGGATTTCCTTCGGGTTTAAAAAAGTTTTATCTTATCATTCGTCTGCCTGCACTGTTTTGATTTAACCCCGGTTTCCAATAAACTAACTACACTTCACTGTGGGTTTTTTAAGTTTCTTTAACACAGCATAAAGCACATACATCATCTGACTGGTGAGAAACGTTTTAACAAATTTCCCACGGTGAAAAAACAGGTAGAAAATGTCACGCAAAGAAAGAAAAAAGTCAGATTTTGCTTGCGTCAGCCCTCTGATAGATGATTAGTTCTCTCTGGAGCTGTGACAGAGCTTACGAGATGTAATTTCACCTGACTTGAATCTCTTTTTTTTTTTCCTTTAGTAATTGAACAATCTCATGAGAAGGTACAAGATTGCACCTTTTGACAGCTGTGCAGGGCTTTGTTTGAGGAAACGTTAAAGCCTCAGTCAAGGAGGCCTCACTATCGCGGTTCTCTTTACAGGGAGGGTTGATTAAAACCTTCAGCGTCCACACAGGCTGATGCAGTCGAGTGTACCGAGTCCGTGTTAAAAAAAAGAAGGGAGACGTGTCGGGACCACATGGAGTCTGACGTGTGGGTGGAAACCGCAGTGCAGTTGAGGATCAGGGCTTTAAATTGGAAATAAATTGACTATCCATCCCAGGGAAAGTCATTCAGAAAACAATTCAGCCGGTCTCCTGCAGCCTGGCTATTACCAGGACTGTCCACAATGACTTACTCCTTCATTACAACCGACCTGACCAGCAGAGTAAACATGAAATGTTTGTGTCTCTGGGCATGTGCAGTGACGTCTACCGAGACTCAGTTTTCACAGAGAGAACACGCAGCTGAGGACTTGGCCGTGTGCGCTGGAATAAACACGGCGGTATTTTTGGACAAAAGTGGAATTTGTTGGCGCAGAGTTAGAAGCTGCAGGCGTTTTGGTTTCGGTCTATCTGAGGGATTGTTCATGAAATTAAACAGAATAAACCAAAGAAGCCCACATCGATCAGAAACACATGAAATTCAACCGACAATATATGATCTGCAAAATGCTGCGTTGAAGCTTTAAGCAAAACAACAGCTTAGGTGACGTATTTATTCCACTACGGCATTTATTGATCATTTTAAATTACATATTTTGAGTAAAAACCAGAATAATAAAGGTTTATTTAGGCTTTTTTCCACTTAAGCTTATTTATAAAGCCGCACAGATCCAATTCTTATCTTAAAACTAAAACAAAAGCAACCACAAATCAACGAATTTGCACATATGTATAAAAATAAATAAGGATAAAGGAATAATCTCAATTTGATACACATTAAATTAACAAAACGGAGGTAAACTGAAAGTCATTTCATAAAAAAAACACTAGAAAAGCACTCAGAGAGCTCATACCTCCACCAAGGACCATTAGTCCACCCCCAACACAATCTCCCAGTTCACATATTTTGTATGGAACGTTACAGATACAAATGTAATTACAGACAGTTCAAATGTCCTACCAACAATGTGGCCTTCACCCCATCCGACCTAATGAACAGGCGCGGCCTCTAGCGCGGCAGCTCCTGACAGCCTCCCAGCTTCTTAGACAACCGGAGAAAAGAATGCCGGCCCAACCGTGCGTATGTCGCTCAGGAAGGAAAGAGAAGTCCGTCACTGTCGCTGTCTGTCGCGTGGAGACCCAAAATGTCATGTGGTCAGAGGGGGTTACCCCAAAAACAAGAGTGAGTAGATCTATTAAGTACAATAATTTTACACTATTTAACGACACAATGCAAAAATCGACCTTCATACTATGAATATTTTGACACTTACAGGCCCTTGAAGTACGAAGGAGTGAGCTGAAGCTTCATCCGTAACGAAAACAGACACATGGAATTTTTAGAGCTGAGAATCACATTTGAAGCTTGTTTAGAATAATTCATAAAATGTTGAGCGCTCAAGTACTTGTGGACAAATTTTAAGTGATTTTTTTTAACATATTTCTTGTCACTTAGGAAAAATTTGAACCAATTCATACTGGGGTTATGTCATTTTTAGGGCTGGTCCAAATAGCAATTTCTGTGCTCCAGATATTTAGATCTCAAAATTATTATCAGGATACCACCACAATGACTGAATATTCAGATATTTGGATATTCGGGTCCAGCCTTAGTCATTTTGTTCAGATTTTCATAATTCTGGACAAACTGTATGTATTTTTGAGCTCTTTTGTCATATTTAAGCCTTTTTGGAGTTTTTATTTGTCATTTTAGTCACTCTTGAGTCCCTTTGGAGATTTTTTTTTGAGTCATTCGAAACCATTATATGTCACGCTGGACGATCTTAATTATTTTCGAGGTATTAAAGGGCATTTGGACATTTCTTGTCATTTTGAAAGAATTGGAATAATTCTGGAGAAGCTTGTGTCATTTTTTTTTCATAATATTGGACAAATCTGAAGGCTTTTTTTTGCCTTTTAAACAGATTTTAAGTGATTTTTAACATTTTTTCCAATTTTGAGTCATTTTGGACGAGTTTAAACTAAGCTTTTTTTGTCATTTTGAACAATATTTTTGTAATTTTAGACAAATACAGAGTCATTTTGGTCTTTTTTTTCCCCAATTTGGAATACTTTTAAACTCTCATCATTACTGCAGATAGACACACGGATTTTCAATCAAGGCTGAAAAACACATTTGCAACCAAATCAGTTTTACATCCACACCAGGTGTCACAATCTCAAGACTTAATCTGGTTTTTGTCCATTTTTTTCTACAACCAACACGGAGCTTCAATATTATGGGATGTATCAGTCAAACTGCAGCAGTTTAAGGACACAGAGTCACAGAAACAATCATCGGTTCCCTGGTTGTGTTTCTGTTTTCTGATAATTCACCAGAGAAAATTTGAAAAAGTGCATTCTGGGTAAAAACTTCAAGGCTCATATCAGCATGTGTGATCAGTGGATGGTCAGAACCAGTTATAGGATCATTTTTACCTACATCTGATCCTCTTCTAGACTCGATTCCTTCAGTGTTAGAGCTGTATCTTACATGCTTGACCACAAAGCCGATCGAGTAGATCTGTTATTGCTGTTGCTGAGATGTCTGGAGTTTCATTCTGCAGCACGGTGATGACTGACAACGACGACAAAGAGTCCCAACATCATGGAGTCCATCTGGGAGAGGAAACGAAACACCGAATCTGCAGAAGAAATGTGCCACAAACCACCTGCCAAATAGCTTTAAAGCCTTCTTGAAGGTTAACCGAGCAGAGCTGTTCCCTAAAACAAAGGCTGCTCACCATGTATGCCTCGTTTAGATGTAGCTTCTTGTGTTTACTGCACTTGGTATGACATGGCATTATTTTTGAAGACACCTCGGTACCTAAAATTTGTGTATTGCACTATACACATCAACTGCCGCGGATAAAATTTACAGCTGTACTCGTGTTCAGGGATAAAAAAAACGGGGTTTGCTCTGTTCCGTCGCGCTGCAACAGAGAGATCTGAGTCAGCCGGGTTCTCAGAGGCATTAACATTCATCGAGCGCAGCATAACGCCAGACATTTCTTCACTTCAAATCGGCTTGGTCGATGGAAAACACTCAGGGCCAAATACGCTGAAATTGCAGGATAAACGCGGTGCCGAGCCCAAAGTGCAAAGTTAGTGTCTGTTCACACTGAGAGGAGAAAGATCTGTCCAAACTCTGCTCCCTTTTTCTTTCCCTGTTTTAAAGCAGTCCTTAGGGAGGAATGAATGCACGGCTCCTTTGTAATTTATCAGTCAAACTACCCGTTTCTGCTTGTGATTAACACACACTTGAGCAGATCTGATCATCTACTTCCTGGTAAACGTTGTGGAGATGTCAGAATATGCTGAACAACCTGCATCTGGTTGGCAGATCAGACCAAAACATGAATAAATAGGACTTTTTAATGAAGTCCTGGTTGCAAAGAGTCTCACTGCATAGACGTCAGCAATAAAACGAGCCAATTTCTCACTTGATCTGTTGAGTTTATGGTCTCTATCACTAGTTTCAAGTCTCCTTCAGCACAGCAGGATGTTCATTTAGTAAATTACAGTTAAATGTAAAGGAAAATTAAGGATAAAGCAGGGTATGCTTTAGGGCGACAGTATTTAAGGGTCGCTATGAAGCACCTACCCTGCAAAAACTCCACATCTTACCAAGTTTATTCGTCTTATTTTCAGTCAGATTGTCTCAGCCCACTTGATTTAAGATAAATTCACTTTACAAGTAACATTTCAGCAACATGGAGGGACGTGTTTTAAGACAACGCATCTTAAATATCTTGTTAAGTCAAACTATCTTGAAATGATCTTGTTTTAGTTGTATTTTGCAAGAAACAAGGTTCATTTAATTCATACATGTTTCAAGCTGAGCTGTTGTTTGTATCAGATAAATAATCTGGATTTAAGAAATAAAGTCAATGCATTCTATTGGAAAATCACCAATTCATATCAGAAAACAGCTGCATGTGGAAAATGCGTAAAAAAAACAAAGCAAATGTCTGCTTTTGAGTTAAAACACCTCCTTTTGGGCGTAGCTGGCTTCACCTAAAACACAACACCTTCAAATGCTGTCAAACACCACTAAATATTAGGATTTCTAGCCAACTGTGAGAAGACATTATATCTCAGAATGCTTCAATTAATCTGTGTGATCTGATTTCAAGTACAAGATGGTCTTAAATCTAGAGAAGAGCCACGATAATACAACTAAAACAAGTTGAATACATCTCAAATTAAGAAGCTGACATTAAACTTATTAAAGCAAAAATCTGTTTAATTCTGTATTATGTCTGGTTTATTCTAAGACACCTCAGCTTGAAAATGCTGCTAAAATATAGCTTAAAATAAGTTTCCCCTGCTAATTTTAAGACCTCAATATTCTAAATATCATGTCTTATTTCAAGAAATCTGACCAAGCAAATGTTCACTTGTTCTATTGGAAGTTTTTTTCACTTATTTCAAGGTAAAAGTGCCTTGAAATAAGTTTTTTTTTCTTGTTTTGGGAGGGGCATTTTTTACAGTGTACCCTTGAGTATGTACTGTTCTACCCTAAAAATACCCCTGGAAGAGGTTCTACAGAGGCGGTTCTCGTGGTCAGAACGGCTCTAAAGTTCCTGAAGTGAAGAGCTACCGAACGTCAGCGCAGGGAGGAGGTCGGGGTAGATGGATGGGTCAAGAAAACACTGCCGAAAAAGGAAAATTTACTCCAAGTTCAAGTCCTAGGACTCTTCTACCCTTTGAGTTTATTACTGTAACTATGACAAGAGAGTCCCTTTGTTTTTGTGCCGAAGCCTAACCAAAAGTCGGAGGATCAATGGGTTATTTCATGAAACATCTACCAGTGGCCACCTGCAGATTTTTTTGGCTCAATAACTTTAGTATAATTAATGAAGCCATGCAAAAATATACCTTCATACTACGACTGTTTTCAGAGTTAGAGGTCCTTGAAGTACACAAAGGTGGGTCCAGTTTTCACGCTTTTTAATTTGCATTGGCTTCTCCAGCATTTCTCAGCGCTCATGACTTCAGGGACGTTGAGGTTGTTAAGAAGAGGTGGGTATTTCAGGACCAGCTCTAAGTTTTATTAAAAGGTCAGCAGCTCTCAGAGATCTTGTGAGAGAACGAACAGCTAAAAGGTCAGAGGGGAGAGGAGGCGCCAACGCGTTCGAACAATAATTCGAAGTGTAACCGAGTCAAAACCAGTTCAGGTGAAATGTGGTTTTTGACCTGTTGTATGTGAGAAAGCAGAGCCTGGATGAAACCTGAGGAGAGACTGTTGCAGCAGCAGTCAAGCCTGGGCAAAGAAAAGGCTTGAATCATTTTGTCAAAGTTGGTGAAAGAAATAAAAGGCTTGACCTTCGCGAGGACCTCTAAAGATCACAACCTCCGTGTTCCGTTCATTTAAGAAAATCTACTGCCATCCAGGTTTGGACGTCATCCAGGCAATGAAATAAGGCCTTCAGAGGGGTCGTGGTTCTACATCTCAGCGGCGTATAAATCTGAGAAACATCTGCGTAGCATTCAAACAGAAAGCCATATTTTTAAAAGCGAACATGCAGTTTACGGTCTAAAAATAACCGAACCAAGGATGGGGGTGAGCAGAGTTGATAATAAAAACTAACCAAGCCTAAAAGAGAAGCCTCTGTCATTTCATCCCATCGCTTCCTTCTTGGTTGAATTACTTCCTGTTTACTCTCTATGTATAAATAAACTGTAAAATAACACCATCTTTGCTGATGTTACTACTATGGGTGTAACAATACACCGAACCGAACCGAACCGTTCAGTACAGGCACTTTCGGTTTGGGACAGAGGTTTACCACGGTACGAAAGTTTTATTCTTTTATCCTCATAGTTGAACAGTATTGAGGAACTAAAAACAAGTAGGAGTTTCCAGTGGAACACAGGATGTGACGGACCGTTTATTCTCCTGCTTCTGTGACGTATGGCTAGCCAATGGGATGGCTAATGCTAACAGCTGGAAGACGCTCCGCCGTGGTTAAAACCACCCGTCTGGGATCACTTGGGTTTCCTGGTAAAGTATGAAAACGGAGTAAAACAAGTGGACCAGACCAAAGCTGTAAGGAGCTCCAAACGTGGAGAAAGTATGGTGTTTATTATTGGTCATGACTCTGGTTTTACTTGGCCGATCAACACAATTCAAAGACTGGTAGATAGTTAGAAATCCACACTTTGGACACAAGTTGAAACGGAGACTCAGCGAGGCGTCTTGATGCTACGTCATCTTAAATCAGTGATGTCATTTTGATGCGCCGATGCGTCCATCAACTCCAGAGGGTTCCATACTGAAGTGAACCGTGATTTCGTGAACCGTGACACTCCTATTTACTACAGTATAATACAGCTTTACAGTAAAACGTAAAAGAACAAATTACTACTGATCAAAATACTGATTTTTGATGTGATCCTGACAGTTTTGGACGTTTTTTTACGATTAATATGCAAGTTAATACTTTTTTCTTTGGTTTTATTCTGATTCAATTTGTTTTTAAAAGAGAGTTAAATTAATGTTTTATAGTGTAGAGCTCATAAGGCCAACACATTTCTCCAGCCGACTGTGATCCATATTTTTAAATATTAAATGTAGAGTTTATAGACTCGTCCTCAGATTGGCCCGGAGACTCCAGTTAACCAAGCAGAGTCGAAGCTCATTCTTCTTTCTTGCACTGCTGGGAGCATCTTAAATGAAGCACTCGACTGACCACATCAGGAGGTTCTGGCTTTAACTCTGCAGCCATCAGAGTTTTTGGAAACACTCTGCATAAACACTGAGATGCATCAGCGCATTTTAATGGGAAGCTATCACACATCCCCGTTTGTTTTTCTTGAAAGCTGCCTCTTTGGAGCTCTGCAGCGAGAACAAAACCCAGCATTTGGGGACCGGACTGCATTTGGAGAGAGTTTTTCTTATTATCTGGCTGCGACTGTTTTGTCTGCCTGCTGATCCAGATCTGTCCGTCTCTTTGTGATGTTCGGACAGACGCACTCCGAGGCGCCACACTTGTCTGATTCCCAGCGATTTTAATGGAACAGATTCTGCTTTAAACTCCTCTCCAATCACTCATCTTGTCACGCTGAGTGTTCTTGACCTTGCATCTTCCAGCGGAGGGGTGTGAATAGAGTCCTCCTCCTCCCCTCGCCGCCTCACTTCCTCTCATCTGCCCGACCGGCCCTCCACCGCTTTTGTAAACCACATAATGAGTTCTTGTCTGGTTTTTCTGAAATGCTGTTTTTCTTCGGTTTAAAATGCTGCAGCTTTTGACAAGTTCCTACCTGTCCTCTTTGAGTGGGTGTGCGGATGACACATTTTCAGAATAGCACATAACTGAAGAGGACTTAATGCATTTTTATTGTCAGGGAAAAGAAGTGTCTCTCTTTAAAGATCTTTTTGAACGCCAACCCCCTATTTACCGCAACATACATGCTGCACACACTCAGTTGTCCCTTTATGAGAAGGCAGCCACGGCTAAAACTTACGCAACCGAACACAGCGCTCGTGAAATAAATGAAGCTTCTAATGTTCAGCTTTTGAAAAGAGCCACTTAGAACGAGGTGTCTGTCAATACGAAGAGCAGAGATGGAGGAGTCTCTATCAGAGACACATCAAAGGCAACTTGTTTGCTAAAATCAACAGTTGGGATTTCTTTTAAAAAATAAAAGAAGAAGAAAATCTATGAAGGGTCAAACATGCTGGTGGATTGAGGAGAAACAAGCTCCGTGGATGAGCTGAAAATCATGGAACAAACCTCTTTACGCCTGCATAAGAAGACCACAACGACTTCTAGGACTAAGCTGACAGCGTTCGGCCAAATGTTAAGATTTACCAACTTCATACCAACAACTAGTGATTGCACAAAATATTCGTAGAGGTGTCTGAGATTAACTGAAAAAGAGTCCAATCACGTCAGGTCGGTTCTTTTTCCCCAACACTGACGTATTTGTGGCGACTCAAATACGTCAGCTCCGCTAAATGGCAGAGCTAGCAATTTAGCTAGCTCCGCCGCTAGCATTAAATCGCTACTTTGCTTTCTGGCAAAGCTAAAGTAACAGAAAACCTCCAAACCTCCCCAAAAACGTCCCGAAAAGCAGCCGAACGCTAGTGATTTAGCGCTAGCAGCAGAGCTAGCGGCACCACAAGGTCCCTCCAAAGGGACAAATAAACCCCACACTGGTGAAAAGTCCACTGTGAAATAGTGAACAATGTGAGCCAAGCAACGTTTGGACCCCACAGTGGGTCTTCATCAGGCCACAGCACACAGCAAGGTCTGCTAACAGTGAGCTAACACTGGAGCTTTAGATACCAGATCCTTCCTCATCACAAGTCAGACGGGTCACGGAGCCAAAACCAACAGGAAATAGAGAAATAAGTTTTCCACGGGTGTATTTTAATTTTAATGTCCATTTACAAACATCTAATTAAATCAGATAACGGATAATGGATAATGGATTAGGGCCCGTTTTCCGTTTTTCATTTTGTATTATCACTGAAAAAAACGGGAAACGGTTTATTTTTCGTTTTATTTTGAAATCTCAAAATAAGAAAACGAAATGGCCGCAACGTACACGGGCCATCAGAGCCAAAGTAGCATATTTAATTAATTTTACCAATTATTGGCTAGCGGTTAGCGGCTACGAGCTAAGTTAGAACAGTCTGTGGGCAGTATAAGTGATAGAACAGTGAAAGATTAACAAAACAGAAAAAGAAGAACTGCACAAGACAAACTGACCAATCTCAATCAGTTGACTGATCGATTAGTAAACAGAGGAGAACATCTAGCGACATGTAAAGCTCTGATGTCATCACTCCTGCTCGTATTGTGCATAATTAGTCAAAGTAATCCTTGTTAATGAAGTAACCTAGCCACAAATTACAGAATCTCTTACCGCCTGCTGTTAATATCTAACATCTAACTGTCTTTCTTGATTACCAGTTAATATCTGTCCTGAAAACCGGTCGATCCCTGTAATCGATGAGTTGTTTGGTCTTTAAAATGTCAGAAAATGGTAAAAAAATGTCCAACAGTTTTCCCCAGAGTCCATATCAAAATGTCTTGTTTTGTCCACAACGCATAGATACTCAGTTTTCTTTCCAAAGGGAGAAACAAACTAAAAAATATCCATATTTAGAAGCTGCGGCTGCATCATCCATCCATCCATCTCCCATCCTTTGTCCCGACTCTTTCTCTGTTCTGCCATCATGATAATCAGAGCCATCTCTCCTCCACATGTGCTTTCATGAACGCTATTATGGTGGCCACTCATACATGCAGTACAATACATACACGCAACAATGCATAGGAATCAAAAAAAGAAAGTGGGTATAAGATGAAAGATGTGGAACACCTCTCCCCTCCATCTCTTCATATCACACTGCATCCTTTGTTGAATAAGCTGCTCTCCTTTGCAATCAAATGACTTGCGAGGCATTATGTGCAACCATAATACTTTGCATATTGATGGGAAAATAAATAGTCCCCGCAAACATACGGATAGAGACCCGAAGTGTACGACGGAGACGAATGAATCACATATTGATACCTGTGAAATAGCTGCAGCGTATTGCAGCATCAATATCTCATCTGTTTCATGAGCTGCTCAGGGATTCAAACCCGGCGCTGCAGAGGACAGCATCCGGGATCCGAGAGCCCCTGATAGAGCGATCGTTACCAACACGCGTTAATTAACTTCCTCACTCCCAGATCTTCTCAACAACTCAGTGAATAAATATTACTGCGTCCTTCTCCCTGCTCGTCTCTTTATTTCTTCACTGCTGCATTCCAGTTAAGACCTTAAAGTTTCATGGTCATTATTTTTTACCTTTTCTGCGCTGCGTTTGTAATTAGCAAAGAGTGAAATTGAACACAATGCTGTTGGTGGATTCTCCTCTCTAGTGACATGATCAGCCAATTTCAGCGATTTAACTCTTTAAAACCAGTGGAATTTTTGGCGATTGTCACATTTTTCCTCACTTTGGACTCATTTTCACCATACAGTCTTTCCTCCCCATATCATGGTTCACTTTTCTTGGTCTCTCTGTATTGCGGATTTTTAAATTGTATATAAATACGTAGCGTACAGCAGATGAGTAGACTCACGTATGGAAAACTCAGCTACGGCCGCTTCCTCTTGAGTTTTTCACCAAGTGGGCGTTTCAAGTGGATCGCTGCGTCGCTAGTTCCATTATCGGACACGGCTGTAGAAGCTCCTCTAGATGGAAGGTTTAAGAGTGTAGGAAGGGTTTATAAGAGTGTAGGAAAGGTTAATAACAGAGTGGGGAGGGTTTATAAAGCCTTAAAATATATATAAATAATAAATATAAGGGAGCTACTTCACAGATTTGGTCTACAGTCCCTGACAAAAGTCTTGTCGCATACGGACATAGTTACTTAAAATGGCATATAACTTTATTTTTAATCAATTAATTGTGACAATAAATAGTTCATTTTAATGTTAAGGGCTTTCATGGTAATAACTGGCTGCAAAATGAAACCATCAAAAATTGTCCAGATGTTCACAGCTGGGTAAAGCTCATAACATCTGTTTTTGCAAAGACAAAAGTCTTGTCCTGTCTTTAAATGATCCAACCAATGATAGATTAAAGCTTCACCTGTGGCAGATACTGTAATTAACACTTTCCCAGATGTGTATAAAAAGAACCCCAGCACACCAGACCTTCATGTGAAGTGCAACCTGACCTCTGACAACATGCCAAAGATTCAACCACAGACAAAAGTGCTGATCATCAAGAACCTGAAGACCATGTCTGTTGCTGAGGTGGCAGACATCTTTAATGTATCCAAACGTCAAGTGGAGAGGATAAGAAAAAGATGTGAAGAAACTGGTGACTTTCATGACAAGCCCAGGTCAGGCAGACCCCGTAAGACAACTGTTCGAGAGGACCGCTTGTTGCTTCGACAGTCCAGGGCCAGGCCATTTTCAACTGCAGCAGAGCTACATGTGAACTGGTCGCCAGAAACCCCTGTATCTACAAGAACAGTTTGTCGAATTCTCTCAGACAGCGGTCTCCATGGCCAAATTAGTGCTCAGAAACCAGCAGACAACAAAAAAATCGTGTTGCATTTGCCAAGGCCCACAGCTTGCAGAAAGGATGGACGGTGGAAAAGAGGCAGAGGGTTGATTTTTCTGATGAATCATCCATTGAACTACATCCCAGTCAATGTAAATGCGGCAGAAGACCTGTTGGAACCCACATGGACCCAAGATTCACCAAGAAGAGAGTCAAGTTTGGTGGAGGAAAAATCATGGTTTGGGGTTACATCCAGTATGGGGATGTGCGAGAGATCTGCAGAGTGGATGACAACATAAACAGCCTGATGAATCAAGAAATTCTTGCTGCCCATTACATTCCAAACCACAACAGAGGGCAAATTCTGCAGCAGGATGGCGATCCTTCCCATACTTCAGCCTCCACATCAAAGTTCCTGAAAGCAAAGAAGGTCAAGGTGCTCCAGGATTGGCCAGCCCAGTCACCAGACATGAACATTACAGAGCATGTCTGGGGTAAGATGAAGGAGGAGGCTTGGAAGATGAAACCAAAGAATCCTGATGAACTCTGGGAGTCCTGCAAGACTGCTTTCTTTGCCATTCCATCTTCATCAATGATGGAATGGCAAAGTTATTTGAGTCATTGCCGAGACGTATGGATGCAGTCCTCCAAGCTCATGGGAGTCATACATGATATTAATTCTTTTTTGCAAAGCACCATGACTTTATGTTCTGATGTTATTGTAGCATGTTTGTGTATTCAAAATAAAGTATATGTATAATATCCACATAATTTTATATGCGACAAGACTTTTGTCCAAGCAAAATCTGACTTTTCTGTCCTAATTAAAAGATAAAACTCAATGAATGATACAAAACCTTTTTTTGGTGTAATAAACATAATCTAGAGGGTTTTGCCTTTCATACAAGCCATTTCTGATTCAAGTTGATCAACTACAAGTCATGTAGCTATTTGTTGTTCCTACAACTTGGATGAGCGACAAGACTTTTGTCAGGGACTGTATAGATGAGGGATTACTGTACTGCTAAAAAGTGTTGGCTCTACATAGCATAGATATTTAAATATTTCCATTTTTACAGCCTCTACAAACTCTGCTCATCAGCTGTAGAAAGATGTTTCACCATGCTGGATGTATCTTCCAACAACTTCCTCCTCTGTTCACTGTTTCTGAGCCTCGCTGCATTCATTTTATTGATCCAGTAGGTTTGATTTTCCTCCCAGTACCTCTGTGGAAACACTGCCTGCAGTTCAATCTGAAAACTCAGAATTGTTGACAGCAGCAAAATCAACCATGGCTTCTCAGAATTTTATTTTATTTTATTTATTTTTACTTAATCTGCTGCAATGAGTGAGATGTGTAGAATGCATACATTTTAATAACACATCATGATTCCAGGCTTGAATTTTCTCATTTTCTTGTGACACATACAATGATCAGGACTGTCCAACAATTCTTTCAGTTGTTACAGATGTTGGATGATAAATGTGTTTATGTTTGCTTTTTTTTTTTTTTTTTTTAAAGATAACACATCTTTGAAGCCTGTTAGCAGGTCAGAGATTTGGGAATTGGGTAACTACTGTATACTGACAATGTGATAAATTTCATTTTCATTTTCTCTCTTGGTGTTTGGTACCCAGCCCTCTTCTATTTATATCCTCCCCTCCTCCCCTTCTGCCGTCTCTTGACCCCTGGGGGGTTTAGAAAGCCTTAAAATAAATATAAATAATAAATATAAATATAAGGTCGCTACTTCGCAGACTTGGTCTATCATGGGGGGATCTGGAACCAAACCCCCGAGATAGACAAGGGATCACTGTAATATAAAGTCCGACACCTCTATGGAAGCTGAACAACCATGGAGAAGGAGAGAGAACTCAGAGACGTCTTCCATGTAGTACGACAGTTAGAATGCAATAAACCATAAAAGGAAAAAGAATAAACACTGAATTTCTTGTTACTTGTTTTACAAAAATTTTAAAAACCCAGACAACATTTTTTCAAACGTCCACGTGTTTCTAATACTGTAAAAAATGGAGTTTCACGTGTCAGAGATAATTGCTTTCCCTCTATCCTCAAACATCAGCTGTAGAAAGATGTTTCACCATGCTGGATGTATCTTCCAACAACTCCCTCCTCTGTTCACTGGTTTTAAAGCCATGCTGCATTTATTTTACTGATACAGTAGGTTTGATTTCCCTCTCATGATTGCTTTGGAACAAACTGTCAGTCATTTTTGAACATTTTTAAATCATTTTGGACATATTTTAAGCCTTTTTGGGAAAGTCATGAGGCATTTTGAACTTTTTTTGAAAGTGTTTTGGCCCAGTTAACAACATTTTAGATTTAAAAAATCATCATGGACAAGTTTAAGTCAGTTTGGATATGACTATTTCCATGTTTACAACCTCTACAGACTTGTTCTCTCTCCTCTGCTCATCAGCTGTAGAAAGATGTTTCACTATGCTGGATGTATCTTCCAACTACTTGCTCCTCTGTTCACTGTTTTTCAGCCATGCCATTTATTTTATTGATCCAGTAGGTTTGATTTCCCTCTCAGACTCTCTTGTCATCTTTCTCTCTGCTCTGTGGAAACACTGCCTGCAGTTCAACCTGCAAAATCTGTATGTTTGCTGACAACTTTTTAAAGAGAGATAAGTAGAATAAAGTGATTTTGATGAATATCTCGGGCTGGACCTGAATATTTGGTTGTCGTGGTGGAATCTGAATAATAAATCTGAGATCCAAATAGCGCCCCCTCCCCCCTTCCCCTTAGATTTGGAACTGCATGCCACATGATTACTTCGAGGACAGTTGGCAACCTAAAAAACCTAACAGTTCTTCCTGTTTATATGGGTTCCTGCTGTGATTTTCTAATAACGTTAACATGCATTTCAAACATGCCAGTGGGTTTTGGTGCTTCATTATGCCTGCATTAACCTTACGGTGAAGGCGTGAATATAAAAATAATGCAGTCTAATGATTCTGAATTACCAAAGGCGTGACTTTAAATATTAATATCTACTTACAAAGTGTGTGAATTAAAATACAGAAGAGGCCTGATTCTTCTTAACAATCGGGTGGCCAAACTCATTAAAATATGCAGTATTTAAGAACAGCGTGTATGGATACGACTACCTGGCTGCTCATTATTTATGTGGAAAGCACAGAATGAAAAGTTCAAACAAGGTTTTTTAAATAATTACCTTCGCAGCCTCTGCAGAGTAACAGCGGCGGCTTTGTTAAGGCTGGATAGTTTGCTCTGCTGCTGCATCTCAAGTGTTAAAGATCGGATTAATAATATGTGTTGTCCTACAGCCATTTGAGTTTAATCTCAAGTCTCTGGACTGCAGATAAAATAAATACCAGCGAGCGTCAGTGTCTCCATATTTGATTATTCTCCTTTCAAATTCAGCCACAGCGACACTGCAGGCAACAAACATGCACATCGCAGCTCTCCTGGTTGTATTACTGCACACAAACACACACACACAGCAGCAGCACAAAGGCAAATATATGCAGCAAGGTGCACGAACACACACACACACACACAATTCAATGTCACAGCCATTTTCCTATCATCTCAGCCATGGGTTAGCATTCTGTCACAGTGCCCAGTTTAGTATGAAGCAGTGCTCATTTGTATGTTGATAAAATGTAATCTCCCAGGTGCCTGGCTGCATTTGTGAACACTATCCTTCTGACATTTGCAGAATGCCAAGCACCACATTCCTCTGCCAGCCGCCGTGAAACCGTGTGTGTGTGTGTTTTTGTGCAACATTAACCGTTTGTGCTGCATGTGCAAATCGAGACCTACAAACTTGTGGATTTGCATTTCTTTGTGCGAGCTCTGTTTGTTTGTTTGTTCTCCAGCACTGGCCTTTATTTCCTCTCTTTTGTCCCCGGAGATGCAGCGAAGGATTAAGCCAATGTTTGCTCAAGACAGCAGATAAGATGGTAATGCTTGTGTCTGACAGGAATTAAAGTTTTACAATCTTTCACAACAATGCTGGGAGTAGCTTAGCTGCTTTAACGAGGAGTCACTCAAATCTCAGGTTTAATGTTCTGCGCCCCATCTGCTCGCATCGTCTGCAGCAACCATTTTGGTTTTTAAATCAGAGCAGATCATTCAGTCAGAAGACATGCCTTGATGTCTTGTTGTTGCATCATGTGACAGTAGGTCATCGTCATGTGTTGTGTTGCATCGGGAACCCACATGCATTCTGCTATCCCTCTCCAACTCCTCTTCCCCACTCCCAACCCAACCGGTCGAGGCAGATGTCCGCCCTCCCTGAGCCTGGTTCTGTCGGAGTTTTTTTTTTCCCCCTTCCCAACCATAGGGGGTTTTGGTTCCTTCCCACCGTTGCTGATTGCTTGCTCATAGGGAATCCAAAAGCAACTTTGGATTGTTGGGTTTTCTGTTTCCTGTTCTTTCTTACAATGTTTAGCGCTATGTGACAACTTGTGTTGTAAATATGCACTATATAAATAAAACTGAATTGAACTGAAATTCAATTAGTGATGCAGAAAATACATAAATATGTTTTCATACTTGGCACTGACTTGTTGTCAAGTCTGTTTTACGCTGCTGGTGATGCAGCTACAACATTAACGAGAACATTTTACTTCACTGATTTTACGTCGCCAATCTCACCCTAACTGGTTGAGGCAGATGGCCGCCTTCCCTGAGCCTGGTTCTGTCTGATGTTTTTTGTTTCTGCTCAGTTAAAGGTTTGTTGTTTATTTTTGGGGGGATTCTTTCCCATCCTCGCCAACTGCTCGCTCATAGGAAATCCAAAGGAAATCTGTACTTTGTTTAAAATTCGGAAGGTCTTCGCCTTATTGTGTTCTGTGACTCCGTTGTAATCTGTTTTAGGCTGCCGTCTTGGCCAGGTCATTCTTGTAAAAGAGGTTTTAAATCTCAATGAGTTTTTTTTTTACCTGGGTTAAATAAAGAATGTGAATGAATGACCTTACTATGTGAAGTGCTATGAGAGGACATATGTTGTGAATTGGCGCTATATAATTGCTCTGTCTATTTAATGTGCATCAGGTCATTCTGTTATCTTTATTTATTTTTACACATGCAGGTAAAGTTGTTGAGTTAACAATGAAATTAGGGATGTCTTGATCCAATGTCAAAGATCGGGATAAGGGCCAATCCATGCATTCTGATACCTGGTTGGGATCCACACAATCCCAAATCGGATCCTTTGTTTACATCCGCTATCAAATTGTGCAGGACACTACAAATGCATACTTTAAATAAATCACAAATCAGTAGCATTATTAATCAATCAATCGTTATCAGAATGTAGGAGTGCTACTATAGTGGATTTGGGCTTGGTCGGAGGTCATTAAGAATCGCAGAAGTCTCTGTCATGGTGCCCGTTGCAAGCTAAAACCAGACAGTGCAGAATTATTTAATGACAAGCGTATCCATGTGACTGATTTTAAAAACCTCAGTGTACTTGACGTGTGTCTTATCTAAGAAAATAGTGGTGTATTGATAGATATTAAATATTAAATGACTCAGATCAGAGAAAATCTTGATCCGGACATCCCAAATTAAAGTGTGTGACTTGATAAATAGGCTATCATAGCTACACTCAAAGTAAGATGGTTACATTCAGATTTATCATTATTCTGCTGGTCTTTATTAAAAATAGGTGATTCAAAATGATAAATAATTATCAACTGAATTTAATAAAACATTTTATTGTGATAAATTGTTCTACTGTCTTGCCCAGCTTTATTTCAAGCCAAGTTTAGTATTGCGCTCACAAGGGGCAAGTGGCCTTTCGGCCTTCAAGCTCCAAAAACACGTGTTCCTACATTTCCCATAATGCAACTGGACATTGGATCTCATCAGTTGTAGTTACGTGAGACCTTCTGGACGACTTGGTCAGAAGCTTTTAGGATCACTTGTAAGTGGTTCAGGGATTTATCTCAACGACAGGAGAAAATCAAAGCCCTAAATAATTTAGATTTTATGTGGATTTAATTAAATATTTTATTGAAAAAGCATACAAAGCATAATCACATGTAGTCTGAATGTCTAAAAACATTCTCCCTGCCCAGCTGTAACCTACATGCTGGGGTGTTTTACGTTTGTCTTCCAGAGACAGATAATATATGAGATCTTTCTGAGTCAAGGACAGAAACGCTCCACCGACATTGACATGAGGTCAGTTTGCTTGCCTGCGTCACCAAAGTAATTGCGTTATCAGGTAACGCTGACCTTTTGAAACGTGCCCTGTTTGCAATTTATCTGAATCACGTAACTTTCTCATTCGGCTAAGGAAGCTGCTTCACGATGCCTCCTCGGAGTTTCTTCACAGCTCCGCAATAGAAGAACCGAACTGGTGTGCTTCTTCTCGGAGCTCAATTCAGTCTGGCATCCACGGCAGCAAACAGATGGTTTACCAGATTTTTCTGATTAAAACATCTGCCTGCCGACGCTGGATAAGAGGTTGATGACAACAGATTTCCCCGGTTGAAGCACCAAAAGTACAGATGAGCTGAGAGATGACAAAGTGATCTGAAGAGCTGAGTGGACTTCAGGGACTTTCTCTTGATGGAAACAAGTTGTGATTGTTAGCTAGTCGCTGTGTCATTACATCTTTCCATGCATTTTAGATAAGTTATGTGTATTACAACAAAAATAATAACATACAGCTGTGAGACAGAAACAAAGCAGGCTGCAGGACTAACTTGCTCTATACTGCAACACAAAAACATTATTATTTCTGCATTTCCAAGGCTTCTACCTGAATCATCAACTGGTAAAGGTCACTTTTTGCCTGGGACCTGCATTTATTTGGGACTCTTTCACAGAGTTCCTAGACTAAAATGCATTAACTTGAAATGTGAAGCAGTCATCCAGAGACCTGAACTAACCAACTCATGAAACAAACTTCATTAGCTTAACATTTTAACCTGTTAGCATTGTCATTTCTAGGGACGTTCAAGCCACTAATTTCCAGGTCGGTTAAACAGGAATTGGAATTTAGACTAATCAAGTCATCTAAAAGTAAGAAAACACTCAGAAAAAAACCCAAAAGTGAGCAAAATTTGATATTAAGCTTAAAGACTGAATAAATATTGCCGGTATTTAAGAGTCATTTTAAACTATTAACCATTTGTCAATAATTAAATCATATTATAAATGCTGTTGTGGCACTAAAAAGTTAAAATATCATTTAAAAGCTTGCAGATGGACATGAACTTGTCTGTGCTGAATGTGGTTACCAATACTGTAGTCAAGTGTATCCCAGTTGATCAGGAAAAAGCTTGTTTTTTTACTCTTTTCATGTCTAAAGGTGGCCCGAACCTTTATGCTGTAAAAATGTCCCTTATTCCTGCTGGGATTTAAATATTGCAGTGGTTCTCAGCTGGTCCAGCCTCAGGACCCACTATGTCTCTATTAATATTAGTTGCGACCCAAATTGTTGAAGTTTGCTGTTCCTGTTAACAAATTAAGGTTCACTTGGGTGTAGTCTCAATGCATTTTGATACAACTTAGGAAAATTTTGGCTTATTTTTTGCTCATTTTGCTATATTTGGACACTTTTGTCAAGGTTTGGGCATATTTTGGCCCATTTTGACAGATTCTGAGCACATTTTGGTTCATTTTTGGACATTTTAGCACAAATTTCTCCAATAAGCTGGCAGAGACAAACCTAGAGGTTAATAGTGGACAATGACTGGTGTCACCACCACGAAATATCCTGCTGTTGAAAGCGAACTGAGTCATAAGAAGCTCGTCCTTCAAAATAAAAGACTTTATACCACTACTTTTTGTGGGGGACATGCTTCTGCGACCCTCTAAAAACGGCTTCGTGACCCACTTTTGGGTCCCGACCCACCAGTTGAGAACCACTGAAGTATTGTAGTTTTTCGGTCACAAGTTGGAATGTATCGATAAGCTAGTTAAGCAGCCAAGAGACAAAGACTTCTATGAGGCTTAGTGACTTCAGACAAGCAAAATAATGTTGCATTAAGCTGGGATAAACTCGGAATGTGTTCCTACATCCCAGAGAAATATCGGACATCAATCATTATTGCAACCTATATTGTGTTTCTGCGTTACAACAAATATACACAAAGAAATAGTGTTACTCTGAATTATGCTGATACTGTTTGCCTCGATCCCGGTTGTCGGGTTGGACTCAGGACATCCCTCCTCACAAGCATTCTGAATTAGGTTTGAGAGCAGGAGCATGTCGATAGAACAAAGTAGGGGACCAAGGATGGAGCCCTGAGGTACCCCACAACCCACAGAATGGAGGCTACCATGAAGCCGACTTCCACTGCAGGAACTTGGCACCTGTTTTAGAATTGCATGAACCTTTAAACATGTTCTAACAGCAAGAACTATCCTTGTGAAATGTTCTTCCATTTTCAGGGAAGTAAAAAGTATTAACTCTACGGTGGGTACTTAGCAACCTTAAAAACTGCTCAGTGGGTCTTAATGCTGATTATCTGAACACTTACAGGACATGAAAGTCCTCGTCCAGTAGCAGCCTTCTCATCAACAACATATATTTTCTCTGCCCACATAGAACTTCTATTTGTTGCTGTTTTGCTGCACAATCCGCCAGATCCTGCAACGCAATGAGAATTAAAAGGCTGAAAGGTCAGGTCAGGTGGTTGTTCCCGTAAAGCTTTGCACCACCTCTTCCCTGCTTTACGTTCCTGCAGTGGAAAGCTGCCTATACTTAGAAAAAATAACCATTAATCTAAATGTTGAAGCTGTCAGTGTGTATGTGCTGGCCAGAACAACCCCTGCTGCTGCCAGAAAATAACAACCCAAGATGCCAGTTCAGGATATTACCTGTTTGTGTGTGAAAATACTGCTTTAATATTAAGTGAATTTCTTGTGTCTTCCCTCTAAAGTCTCTAACATGGTGTGTTTTTCTGTGTGGATCTGCTCTGAACACACACTGCCACTTGAAGCAGCGTGACCTATGTGTCACATCATGTTGCTGCCTTTCTTGCCTTCGGCACTGAGATATGGAGACCAAGTCATCTGTTTCAAAGACAGTGGCGTTTAAAGTATCACGGGAATGTAAGTGTCCCTCTTCTTCCTCCTCCTCTTTCGCTCTCTGTATGGGAACATTCATTCCCCCAAGACGTCATGTCAAACAGAGAGGAGCCGATATCAAAGGTTATGTTAGCCCCCTGCGGGTTCGGGATCAGAGGGGTTGAGCCAGGAAGAGGCAAAATGAGACGAGAAGAGAAGCAGAGGAGGAAGAGAAATTATATCGGTGGGGGGAAAGATTTGCCATATTGCAGCGGGGCAGAGGGGGCAGATGAAAGCAGAGGAGGAATGGGGGGGAATGAAGAATGAGGAGAGGGGAGGACTGTGGAAGACAAACGCACTGGAAAGCAGCGCTGGAGAAGCGACGACGACGGTGGACGCCAGCCAAGGAACGAAAGAAAGTAAAGCTGTCATCGACTCCTGCCAAGTCCTTCATTCGTCCTTCTCAATCAGGGGTCAAGAGACGGCAGAAGGGGAGGAGGGGAGGATATAAATAGAAGAGGGCTGGATACCAAACACCGAGCTAGAAAATGAAATTTATCACATTGTCAATATACAGTAGTTGCCCAATTCCCAAATCTCTGACCTGCTAACAGGCTTCAAAGATGTGTTATCTTAAAAAAATAAATAAATAAATAAAAAATAAACACATTTATCATCCAACATCTGTAACAACTAAAAGAACTGGTGGACAGTTCTGATCCTTGTATGTGTCACAAACAGTTCTCTCAGAAAAAAATGAGAAAATTCAAGCTTGGAATCATGATGTGTTTTTAAAATGTATGAATTGTACACATCTCACTCATCGCACCAGATCCTGTACAATTAAATAAATAAAATTAAATTCTGAGAGGCCATGATTGATTTTGCTGCTGTCAACAACTCTGAGTTTTCAGGTTGAACTGCAGGCAGTGTTTCCACAGAGGTACTGGGAGGAAAATCCAACCTACTGGATCAATAAAATGAATGCAGCTCAACTCAGAAACGGTGAACGGAGGAGGAAGTTGTTGGAAGATACATCCAGCATGGTGAAACATCTTTCTACAGCTGATGAGCAGAGTTTGTAGACGCTGTAAAAATGGAAATATTTAAATATCTATGCTATGTAGAGCCAACACTTTTTAGCAGTACAGTAATCCCTCATCTATAGACCAAATCTGCAAAGTAGCTCCCTTATATTTATTTTATTTATATATATTTTAGGGCTTTATAAACCCTCCCCACACTCTTATAAACCCTTCCTACACTCTTAAACCTTCCATCTAAAGGAGCTTCTACAGCCGTGTCCGATAATGGAACTAGCGACGCAGCGATCCACTTGAAACGCCCACTTGGTGAAAAACTCTGCCGTATTTTAAACACACCGACACCGAGGACGTCCGGCTGCCTACCTACCTGGAAACTGATGATGGTGTTACGGTAATCCTACAGACTGTCACCGGTTCTCTGACGGTCATTTCCAGTAAACACTCACCGTGTGGGACCAAAGGTTCTGGCTGGCTTCCATCACCGCCGATCAATCAGAGACCGACTAGATCAAGAGGAAGTAGCTGAGTTTTCCATACGTGTGTCAACTCATCTGCTGTACGCTATGTATTTTATTTACAATTTAAAAATCCACAAATCCATCCTCTCTCCTTCTAATCATGGTTGTTCTGTTTCCATAGAGGTGCAGGACTTTATATTGCAGTGAAAAATGAGCCCACAAACTAAAATTCAACAATGCCTACAATCCCCCGTTTCTGTCAGACCTCCTCTTTTCTGCTTGTTGTGATCTTTTGGCTTCAGTTTCTATCTTTAAATTGAAAATAACTGCTAATATACAGCAAGTTGCCTTTCGGCGTCGCAACGTGCAGCCACACCAGTGAACTCAAACGCATCACGCCGCATCTCGGTGCTTAACGAGGACAGATGCAGTAAGAGTGGCGACGCTAACTAGCCTGGAATCAGCAAAACCGCCATCAATTACAACCTCAAGAAGAAAACACAGCACGGTTCCGCCAAGAACCACATAAGAAGAGGCAGAAAACGGTGCTAGCAGTGGTCTAATAATTATTTCCTAAGCTTTATAACTCCCCAAACCGCAAAGAAACAGCATCCACGGCTTTGGTTTCCACCACTTCAACCACATTAAAATGGAAAAACATCATTAGGAGGTTTCCAACAAACTCAAACAGCATTCTGGAGGAGTGAAAGTGCGTCACTGTAAAGGAAAAGAATGTGTTCAATTTAGAATACAATACAAAGCAAGATCATCACTGTAGCTACCTTGATTGCCCTGATTTGAAACTATAAAACACTCTTTTATTTCAGAAATCTAGTTTTCTGCCTAGTTTACTTCACATTAATTCACTGAGGTTGCCGACCTACGAGTTGTTCTGTAGTTTAAGAGGTTTTTGCACCACGACAGACAGAGGATTTTAACATGATCTGAGCTTGTTGTGCACTGGTTTGACACTGCAGTAAAATAAAATGCCTCCATTATCTTGTTTTCATAATCACTGGAGGCCAAAACTGTAAGTAAAAATAAAATCAATCCCCCAGCCCAGATATCCAGCGCTGCTTTGGAGAACACATTCCAGAGGACTAGTCTTTTCTTATTTATTTATTTTTATTTTCTGGTTTATTAAAAAATGGACAACCCATGCATCGCTACTTCACTAAGTGACAATTGCGGTGAAGGGAGCTTTAATTTTTATTGCCTCGAGGTGAAAATTTGCATATTGCAGCGGCGAGAAGGCGGACTTCGGGGAGTTTTTCCCCTCCATCTGCAGGTTGCTCTTTAGCCGTGAAGATGCACAAGCACGCCTTCATCGACACGTTCCTCATAGCGGCCCTAATGAAAACGAAATCCCAAACTCCGCAGCTTCGGTGGTGAAGTGCTGTTGTCAGATCTCCTGGCCCTGCACCCTCACGGAGCTGCAGCAGTAGCAGCTAATGAGTCAAGTCAGGCCCACCGGAGCCTGTAAGCTCTCCCCAGGCTTCTGTGCTTGTATGTAATTTGCGCTGTAAACATCTCCCCATCTCTCTTGACCTTTAACACTCCAGCTGGGCTGAAGAAAACACTGCCAAGAAAACACCATCAGCCTGCCAACTATACTCTGGCTTATACAACCGTTAATAACTGAACAAGTTCTCTCAAACTGCTTTTTTCTTTTTGAATGGCTAAGTGAGGGTTTGACAGTGTTAGATCAGAAGTGGGTTTTTATTTAATTTACTCTCATTAATGCTTTTAAATGGGAGAGCTACTTCATTAAATAGTCTCATATTTATTTATTTATTCATGTTTACCACAAGTCCTGTTCGTAGATTTAGCTGAACGGAGCAGTGGTTTGGATGCAGAGGCTAAAACTTCCAAGCTAATTTCATGATCTCAACATTTGGTGGCACTTAAAAAAATATAAGTTGTTTTCTTACATCAAAGAAAAGTCAGGAATAAATCAGTTCCAACATGAAAGACTGAGTTTACAATGTGAAGAGATCCTTCTTTTTTTAAAAGGTGCTGTTTGTCATTTTAGCTGTAAGCAGCTTGAACCAGCGTCGGCTAAGGGTGGGAAGCCGCTAACTCAACGTTTTGCTAAACAGAGAGTCACAACTCTGGTTTGTCCAAAATGGCTGTGAAAGATCCTCGGAGCTGTTTACGTTTAAGTTGCTCTCTGAGTTTAATGCCAACGCTCTCCTACAACAGAAACACAGAGCAGATTAAGGCTGGTCAAGTGTCAGACAGCACTAGCTTCCCTGCTAACGCCCATCACGACTCTAATTTGACACATATCAGTCCCTCCAGGAATTCGCGATGCTGCGATCACAACAATTAACGCAAATTCAACCAACCTCCATGAATTCTGCGCAACCTTGCAATTTCGTCCAATCACCGCAACTTTTCTGCAATTTTGTCCCGCCTCCCGTGAGTTCCACCAATCACAGCAGTCCCCAGTAATGCACGTACGTCACCGAATTCACTTCCTTGTTTATGGTTTGAAGATACAGATACGTCTGCAACAAAAACTACTGCAAAACAATTCCCTGATGTTCTTCACCAAAGCAGAGCTAAACTGTTTTCCCCCCGTGGAATATTGAGGTGGAACACAAACCAAAACCATCCACTGACAAACACTTTTCTACCGTAAACATATCAGGAGAATGGGTGAAACCAGCGGACCACAGACCAGACAAACCACCGTGATGAAGCTGTTGATCCAGATCTGTGGCAGCACTGAAACAATGAAGGTCAGTTAGATTCATTAACTGACGTGACGAGCTGTGAGCGTGTGTGTGTGAACACGCGTGTGTCAGGATGTGAAATTAACTTTTTAAACTTTTAAATTTTTTAATGAATTATACAAAACAAAGAAAAAAATGCAACTTTTTGACAATTTTTTACTGTCTCCTGCAATTTCATCGCAACAAATACGATTAAAACATCAAAACTTACATCTCAATTTTTTAGAAAAGCTCCCGTGAATTCAGGCATTTTAGGAGCAACAATCTGGAAAAACGCCCAAGAAATCCTGGAGGGACTGGCATATAATGAAAACTTAAGTGATAAAGTATATCAATGGCACCCAACCCATTTAAGAAGATGTATTCAATACTGAAAGATTCCCTGGACTTATAAAGTTGCTGCGACAGTATTTGTAATAGATCTGAGCAGCTGTTTCCAGCAGCTGGACGAATGACGCTACAGTGTGCAGCTGTTTTAATGTGTTTAATACAACATAAGAAATGTCTTCTCTTGTCCATAACCCAGAGATACTCAGCTGATTGTGGGATTGTGGGGTTTCCAAATCGAGATCTACATTTTCTTTGCCCCTTTTCCAATCCAAGCCATTTAACATTTAGTACCTGCCAACGTCGACGTTCCAGTCTGATACCATTTTACACCTAATAACTTAATAACTGGTTGGTCGCTTGGCAGCAACAACTGCAGTTAAATGTGATCGGTCTTTTGCATCACCATGGAAGAATTTTAACCCCCTCTTCTCTGCAGAATAGTTTTAATTCAGTCACATTAGATGGTTTTCCAACATCAACTGTCCTTTTAAAGTCTCCTGATAGAGAGCAGAATTCATGGCTCCATCATTTCTGACAAGTGGTCCAGATCCTCCAACCATCACACTACCACCACCATGTTCCACTGTTGGTAGATGTTCTTCTGGTGGAATTAAGTATTGGTTTCACACCAGATGTAACGGACCCATGTCTTCCAAGAAGTCCCACCTTTGACTCATCAGTCCACAGGATGATATTTCCCAAAGGTCTTGGGGCTCATCCAGATATATTTTTGTAAATGCTGAACAAGCCTTTATGTTCTTGTTGGTCAGTAGTGGTTTGATCCTTCAACTGTCCCATGGATCCATTTCCTCCCAGAGTCTTCCTCATTGTGGAATCATGTAGACGGACCTTAACTGAGGCCTGCAGGTCTTTAGATGTTCGTCTGGGTTCTTTGGTGACTCCTGGACTTGATATCGACTCTTTTGGAGAAATGTCGGTTGTTGGTCCACTCCTGGGAAGGTCCACCACTGTTCCATGTCTTCTCCATTTGTGGATAATGTCTCTCACTGTGCTTCTCTGGAGTCTCAGAGCCTCAGCAATGGCTTTGTAACCCTCCAGACTGATGGATGTCAATGACTTTGTTCCTCATCTGTTCTTGAATTTCTTTAGAACAGGGGTGTCCAATCCTGGTCCTCGAGGGCCACTATCCTGCGTGTTTTAGATGTTTCCCTCTTCCGACACACCTGATTCACATGATCAGGATCGTTACTAGGCTTCTGCAGAGCTTGATGATGAGCTGATCATTTGAATCAGGTGTGCTGGAAGAGGGAAACATCTAAAACATGCAGGGTAGTGGCCCTCGAGGACCAGGATTGGACATCTCTGCTTTAAAAGGTGGCATCATGTGCTGCTTTTTAAGACCCTTTAGCTACTTCAGCATACCAGACAGGTTCTATTTAGTGATGTTTAGGTTCAACAAGCCTGGCAGTGATCATATGTGGCTGGTGACACTGAACCCCAGGGGGCAATTACTTTTTCACATCGGGCAAAATGGACTGGACAGGATTTTTCCTTCAAAGAGTAAAATCATCATTTAAAACTGCATTTGTGCTTTCTTGGGTTGTCTTTGTCGTACTTTAAATGGGTCTGATGACCTGAAACATTGAAGTGTGACAAATATGCAAGAAAAGATTTCTGTATGGGGGCAAATACTTTTCACAGTACTGTACAATAGCACTGAGGTGTGCCGTTTCATAAATATTGCAGTGCTTGTACTGTGCTGTGGAAAGACTGGGCCCTTGGTTAAACAGAAATACACCACATACAATCAGCTGCAGCTCATCAAGTCTGGTAGTAGTGACTAATTTAATCATCTATATTTAATTTGTGACTAAATCAATAATTTAATTTAGTTGTATGTATATCTTGTGCTCTACTAAATCTGTATTTCAAATGTTTAATACTATTTTCATGCCCATGAAAAACAAAGTGTTCCTGATTTAATTTTGTTCACAGAATGAAATTATGTCGTCTGATATAATAGAAACTCACATCTCTGTCTGTCTGTGCCGTAGAGGCTGGGAAATTAAAAGGCAACTTGCAGGTTGGCGACCCCGGTGAATTCATCTGTGGAAAAACGAAGCAGAAAACCAGACTTTAAAAAAGACATTAAATTTGCACTACGGTACAGAGTGACCCAGTTAGGTCAAGTTTAACAATAAGAAATATGGATCCTCACAGTAGTTTTGACACAGAGGAAGCAAAAAATCCATACAAATCCAAATTAGAGCTGCACAACTAGTCGATTAGTTGTCAACTACTAATCATTACAGAGGTATTTTTAAAGAAAAAATGTCAAAAGTCTGTCCTGCAGCTTCTTAAATGTGAATATTTTCTTGTTTCTTTCCTCCTCTGTGGCAGTAAACCGAATATCTTCAGGTTGTGGACAAAACAACACACTTGAGGACGTTATATTGGGGTCTAAGATGTTTTATAGCAAAAGAATTAATTGATTAATTGAGAAAATAATCAACAGTTGAATAAACACGACTCAATTAATCAGTGAAAGCTCAAATTTCTTAAAATTGTTGCAGATCTAAAGCTGACGTCTTTAAATGAAAATCCAAAACCCCAAAAGATTCATTTTGCAGCGATACATGAAAAAAGAAAAGGAGAAAATCTGATATTTGGCTTTTTTCCCATTAGTCTTTTGCTTGAAAGTTAACTGAAACTATTTATTGATTAGTTGTCAACCACTAATTTAAAAAAAAAACTATTTTGATTACCAATTGGTCAATTTGAGTAATTAAAAAAAGGAATACAGGTTTATATTCTCTGATTCCACCTTCTAAAAAATATAAATATTTTCTGGGTCTGAGTGTCTTTAGGTTGTGGACAAAATGTCGACATTTTTTTACCATTTTCTGGCATTTTATAAACCAGACAGGTAATTGGTTCATCCGGAAAATTAATACTGATTAACCAACATTAGGGGTGTAACGGCACACAAAAATCATGTTTTAGTACGGAACCCTCTGGAGTCAACGGACGCAGCGGTGCGTCAAAATGACATGACTGGTTTAAGATGACGTAGCATCAAGACGCCTCGCTGAGTCTCCCTTTCAACTTGTGTCCAAAGTGTGGATTTCTAACTATCTACCAGTCTTTGAATTGTGTTGATCGGCCAAGTAAAACCAGAGTTATGACCGATAATAAACACCATACTTTCTCCACGTTTGGAGCTCCTTACAGCTTTGGTCTGGTCCACTTGTTTTACTCCTTTTTCATCCTTTACCAGGAAACCCAAGTGATCCCAGACGGGTGGTTTTAACCACGGCGGAGCGTCTTCCAGCTGTTAGCATTAGCCGTCCCATTGGCTAGCCATACGTCACAGAAGCAGGAGAATAAACGGTCCGTCACATCTTGTGTTCCCCTGGAAACTCCTACTTGTTTTTAGTTTCGCAATACTGTTCAACTATGAGACGGAGAAGGTCCACCACAACTGTGGGAACTACGAGGTTCACAATTAAAACTATTCTGTACATTGGTCATTCTTAATAGTCTTAAAATGTTTAACCGTGGTAAACCGAAAGTGTCTGTACCGAACGGTTTGGTTCGGTGTAATGCTACACCCCTAATCGCCATGGAAAATAATAGCTAGCCGTAGCCCTGTTGCAGTAGTTGAGCTAAAATGGATATGAAAAGTGTGAAGAAAAGTCACCTTCAAAATAAGAAACCTGTGTGGGCTAATAAGCGTCAAACCACCAGGGAATTGCTTAGGAGCAAGACGTCATTTTAGAGTGGGAAATATAATCAGAGTCTGATTTAATTCTGAGGTTTTTGGACACGATTCACGCTTGTTTTTGTTGCATAAGAATCAACTTTTTTTATGAAGCGCTATTAGGGACAAATGACATTTATCTGGACCTTCAGAGTTTTAAAGCTTACAACAACTTACCATTACTGACTTACTATCAATTAGCATCAGTTAGAAAGTTACTGAGGGAAAACTGTTAATTGTTTGCAGGACAGAAATAGAATAAACAGCAACAGAAATACTTTATTGATCCTTAAGAGGAAATTCTGTGATAAGGATATGCTAGTAAGTGCTTTATAATGACAAATAAAGAGCCAATATGCTTGCTGGCAA
This sequence comes from Dascyllus trimaculatus, assembly GCA_024666655.1. Classification (NCBI taxonomy): domain Eukaryota; kingdom Metazoa; phylum Chordata; class Actinopteri; family Pomacentridae; genus Dascyllus; species Dascyllus trimaculatus. The sequence continues at coordinate 31,873,024 of CM045450.1, forward strand.
CTATTTAATGATAAATAGGAGCAATAATAGGAGTAGTACTAATAGTAGTAGTAAAAATAGCGAGAAATTCAGTCCTCAAGTTGCTCTGATTGTTGTAAATAATGGGTCATTCCACCTCAAATTAACATGCATGTCAAAAATGGGATTTTTGATGAAGGCTTCAATAAGTTCCGTATTTCAGCTCACCCATCATCACAGCTGATTTGAGCTACTTGTCCAATATTGCGGATTATTAATCAATAACATGGTGAGAAATAACAGTGAAGATTTCAGGCTTTTCTCTTTAGCAGTTCCTGAGATATTTACGTTCAAACATAGCTTCAAATTTCAAAAACCTGCTGAAAGTGGGTCGACAGGTAACTCTTTTAAAAATGCTGTGTCATAAAGTGTTTGATGTATCAATCTAAAATTTCACAGATGTCTTCATAGATATTCGTAGTTTATGATGATAAAATTTCAGGCAAATCAAAGCTGGTCGGAGGATAACGGCAAACATGGAGCCACTGATGCTGTTTGATTCGGTTTGTACATGTAAAAACTGCCATAAATAGTCCAGTTACAAGAAAAGAAGAGTCACTAAATCAAAAACACCGTGAGCACTAATGGTAATTCTGGACCGACGGCATTCTGAAGGTCAATATTACTACAGTGATGTCTGAAAGGGAATGTGAAACGAACACCGCGGGGAGCTCAGAGAGGGAAGACGGAACGGAAATCTGCTACCGAGTCTATTAGCAATTAAGAATCCCGATCCCCCTCCATTCTCCTTGAACTGTATTGGACAGCAGAGACTGTATCTCAGCGTTCAATTGGTCACTGTCAGGACGCTGTGAGCCCGACTGTCCAACTGAAATCAGGACGGGGCTCGATATAATGGATTCCCATTGGTTTCTGCCGGCGAGACAAACGACGCTGGAGGTGAGAAAAATGGCTTATTGACGAGTGTCTGAAAGTGTGGAGGCTCCAGGAGGCGTTCGGTGGGGCTCTGTCACACTTGTGAGGACCTCCACTTGACTCAGTCCCCAGAGGTTAAACCCAGAACCGACCAAAAACAAGCCTGAACCCTAAAACAAACTGAAGAGAAGTCTCCAGATGTTGTTTTTGTCTCCGATTCTGCAGAAGAATGTGCTGCCAGATATAAAACCAGCACATTATATAAACCCCAGTATCCTGACTGGCAGGTTTGAGCTGTAGGTCAGGCGTGGAGTGGCTTTTTTCCCAGCAGTACCTCACAGATTAGAGTTGCTGTTGATAACTTTGGATCATCGACTAATATTCAGCGTTATGGCGGGCCCCAAGGTTCTGTTCTGGGTCCCGTTTAGTTTGATTTGTACGTTTCCCCTTCTGGCAGATAATAAAGAGTAGAACTGCTGCATTTAGTTGGTAACGACGGCATCACTGTTAATATTTAAAACACTAATTTACTGGAGCAAATGTTTTTTCTTTCGTAAAACTACATAATTGATGCGTCGTGACTGAAGTGGTTTTTGCCTCCAGTCATTGTCAAGCTTCAGTTTATTCACATTTAGCACATGTGATGAAGTATTATCACATAGGACACCATCAAAAGTGTGTGGAAAACTGTAAAACCATTGACAAGATAGTTTAAGCCCTGTTAAATAAAGAAACCGGGTCTTACATCAGTTGAACCACAGCATGCAGCCTTGAACCATGACGTACATATTGATCAACAGGCGACATAAACAACCCCTGAAAGCTGTTCGCCGACGGCATTAGCATGGATATCTTCTGCTGGCGGTGGCAAAGCAGCAGTGTCCTCGCTCGTCATGCCTTTCTGTCGGCTCTTCTTCCGCGTCCCGAACCACGTGCCGCTGGTGCAGATGCCGAATGTCGCCGAACGTCGCCGAACGTCGCCAAGCGTCGCCGAGCGTTGCCAAGGCTGTAGTATGCCGCCAGACGCCGCTGAGGCTCTAGAACAGTGGTTCTCAACTGGTCCAGCCTCAGGACCCACTATGTCTCTATTAATATCAGTCGCGACCCAGATTTTTGAAGTTTGCTGTTCCTGTCAACAAATTAGGATTTATTTGGGTGTAGTCTCAACGCATTTTGATACAATTTAGGAAAAATTTGGCTTGTTTTTTGCTCATTTTGGTATATTTGGATGCTTTTGCAAAGTTTTTGGGCATATTTTGGCTCATTCTGACAGATTCTGAGCACATTTTCGTGTATTTTTGGCACGTTTTATCATAAATTTCTCCAATAAGCTGGCAGAACCAAATCTAGAGGTTAATAATGGGCAACTACTGGTGTCACCACCACTAAATATCCCGTTATTGAAGCAAACTGTCATAAGAAACACGTCCTTCAAAATAAAAGACTTTATACCACTACTTTTTTTTTTTGGGAGGATGGGGGCCATGCTTCTGCGACCCTCTAAAAATGGCTTCGCGACCCACTTTTGGGTCCTGACCCACCAGTTGAGAACCACTGCTGTAGAACACCGCCATGGTTGTAGTACGCGGACCTGCCAACTCCGGTGTCAGGGTCCAGTGACTGTATATCCATTAATTGTTCAGCCTTAACTAATAAAGGCATCAAATTAATAGAATCAACAACCCATATGTACTAAATTGCTGCCGTTCCATTTGCAAAACTGCTTTGTTTTGAATTGAAACCAATTAACTGTTCGGCCCTACTCGCTACAGGTTTAGAAAGAAACCAACGTGGTTTAGTGTGAAAGTTTCCAAAGACTGAGGTCATCCGAAGTCTGGTAATACTTTAAATAATCACACAACAGAAAGACGGTTTGTGCAGGAAACACACTGGTGCAGGTTAATTGCGAAGACATTTGACATCTGAATACTTCTCTCCTGCTCTCTGTGCTCACGTGCTATTGTTTATTATTCCCAATAAAGTCGTTCAAATTGACAGATATTTCCAGTTTTGTTGTCGGACAACACAGTGTGTATAAGATAGTGGCTAAAACAGCTCATTAAGACCCCAAACTGCAGCTCTGCAACGCTAAAATCATGATTTCATCACTGCAGCATCGTCCAACAAGCGTACCAAACACACAAGTTAAAAACAACAGTGAGTGCAGTGATGTTTTAGTGGAATTTGGCACTACTACCTGAGTCGACAACACAAATAGGAAAACATTTGCTGTAGCTGCTCCCTGCTGTGAAACATCTATGTTCATCTGAGTTGCATTTTGTTTTACACACAGGCTTTTTGACTTTGTTCCAGGGCTTAAAAGAAACTGACTTAACAAAACATTCTTCTCATGTTGAAATTTCCATTTCAACTCGGCAGTTTGCACTTTAGTATTATTACAATGACATATAGCAAGTCAAAAAAGTAAATGATCTTCAACTTCATGATTATTTTGCTTCTCTGGAGAAAACATACTCATGAGTGGCAGCCCTAATAAAGAGATATAAGCATACCTGATATAACTAACCATCAAAATTAAGCTAAGTTCTATTAAAACTCAACACAAACAAAACATATCATGTTTCCTGTAACCAGGCTGATCTCTAATGTCAGTTTTCTTACCTCTTCTGTTGAATCTTTTTTACAAAACCTACTATAGGCGACTCTTGGCCAACATGTTAAGTATCTGATTGATTCCTCTTTGACTCTCCATCCTAATCAAAATTCGATTCAAAGCTCCAGTGATTACTAACAGAGCCCTGCATGGTCAGGCACCTGCTTACATTATGGATCTGCTGCAGCTCTTTGTCCTCAGCAGCTCTCCGACGAACCGACTGTTGGTTTACTTACATATTTATGTGACATTCTGCTTCTACAACGTGCTATTTAATTAAATCACCGTGTGAAATGCTAGCGTGGGTGTGTGGCTGCATTCATAAGCTATGTACACAAACTAAGGGCGGCCTGATCATGTTTTCTGGGACTTGAGCCAAGTGATAAAAATCCATTTTTTTTAACTTGTTAACATTTCCATATGGCGTTTTTTATATGCTCGAAGAAGCATTGTGTCTTGAATAAGCAGCCAAAACCATACCAGAGCTTTCCCACCTTAAACTGCAGCGTACAGAAGACTTTTGAGCTTACTCTCTATATATTCTTAGCATCAAATAACTTCATAAATCTGCACATTTTTGAAGCAGTAAGAGATTATTTAATGGAAAAAAACTTCTAAATATGTCATTTTTGACACACAGAGATGTGCTTTTAGAGGTTTCATCAAGATTAATACAAGAAATATGCAATGAATTCAGTACGTCAACACGTTTTGCCTTCCAGAGTGTCAAGGCAGAGTCAGAAATGCTGCAGTGTAAAGTCCAGCTGTCACTAATGAGAACAGCTGCAGCGACACGACCAGCCTGCAGTGGAATCATTGTAGGGTTCACTGTAATGAAAGACGGATCGGATTCTGATCGGTTTGATTTCAGCCGATGGAAATACATTGAAATATGTTGGTATCGGCCTTAAAATGATCCTTAGATGACTGGATGAATTACTCAGGAATAAATGTAGGACAAATGAGGCGTCAAAAATTCTTTAAATGTTGATCAAAGACTATTTTTAGTAGGAAACGTGCATACATCCATATTTATACACTTACAGGAACTTTCTGAGGGAAAATGTGGGTTGTTCTTCTATTTTAAAGAGCCAGTAATTGTTTGTAATTGTCATATTAGCAAATTCTTATTCCATTTTGGATAAATTTTGAGTCATTTGGAAAAGTTCTTACTCATTTCGGTTGAGTTTCAATTCTTTTTCATCCATTTTTACTAATTTTGGAGAAGTTTCAAGTCATTTTTGACAAGTATTGCGTCATTGTGGACATATCTGACTCGAGTTTCAGGTCAAAATATTGAAAAACTGGAACCACGTCTTGCTATACCTGCGACATAATATTCTACAAAAGCTGGTGAAATGTTGACTTCTTTTAGTAGGAAACATGGTGACACCCATATTAATACATTTACAACAGTGGTTCTCAACTGGTGGGTCGGGACCCAAAAATGGGTCGCAAAGCCATTTTTAGAGGGTCACAGAAGCATGGCCCCCATCCTCCCAAAAAAAAAAGCAGTGGTATAAAGTCTTTTATTTTAAAGGACGTGTTTCTTATGACAAAGTTTGCTTCCAGTAGCAGGATATTTAGTGGTGGTGACACCAGTAGTTGCCCACTGTTACCTCTAGATTTGGTTCTGCCAGCTTATTGGAAAAATTTATGCTAAAACATCCCAAAAATAAACGAAAATGTGCTCAGAATCTGTCAAAATGGGCCAAAATACAAAATATGCCCAAAGACATGGCAAAAACGTCCAAATATACCAAAATGAGCAAAAAAAGCAAGCCAAAATTTTCCCAAGTTGTATCAAAATGCGTCGAGACTCCACCCAAATAAACCTTAATTTGTTAACAGGAACAGCAAACTTCAACAATTTGGGTCGCAACCGTTATTAATAGAGACATAGTGGGTCCTGAGGCCGGACCAGTTGTGAACCGCTGATTTACAGGAGCTTTCTGAGGCTCCACTATTAACCTTGTTTACAAATTGTACCATTTTTTTCCATTTTCAAGGGCCGGTAATTAAAAACGTGTCCTCTGCTGGAGCCCTTCAGTTATTTTTAATCTGCTGGAAATTACTCCGTCTGTGTCCTCACAAAATTTCACAGCGGTGACAGTTATATATCTGGAGATACTGAACACAAAATATGGCTTCCTAGCAGAGACGGATTGTTTTTGAGGATGAAAATACAAAAAATCTCTGTTTTTTAAACACATGAAACGCTCGAAATTCAGTCAAAATATTTTACAGACGTTAGTTTTGGGTAAAAAAACAGGCAATAAACAGAATCTAAAAAGGAGGACCAACAACGACTGACCCTTTTACCAAATGTTTGCAACTTGAAAATCTAAAATAATAATCTTATTCCTAGAAACACTGCTGGAAACACACTAGAAATAAGTCTTTAACATTTTTTCCCCCATTAAATTTGTACATAAACTGTAATTACTGTTGTTTCTGTGCTCAATACAGAATAATAGATTGGGATGAAGGGATCATTTCCATAAAAAAACATTACAGTTACGCCTATAGAACATCCTTTTACATAAGACAGAGCGTGCCTTATATAACAAAGCTGCTCAAAGTGACAGATAGTATAGTATGCATTGCTGCTGTGTTCCATCACAGATCTAAGAAAAACGTATTATCTGACATCCAGTATGTTATGTAATGGTAAACATCAGTCTAACGTCAACCAAGGACTCGGTTTACTTTCCCTTCTGTGTTCCGCCTCCTAGATTTCCTTGAACTTGTGCATTAGTCATCGAGCTGTTCACATTTCCCGACTCCGTGGCTCTTCTTCTGTCTCCCTATCATTATCTGTCCCTATGGGTAACAGTAATACATGCTCACATAAACAAACTGCGCTGCCCCGGGGGCCTGCTGAATAAAACATGCGGATGCTGAAACTTCATGCAATTCTCCTTTAAGTGTATTCCATGCTAATTTGTTTTCCTAAACTGCCCACCTTCTTGTGCTCGTTGCTGACTGCGAGTGACTGCGGTGTTTGTTCGCAGATACAAATGCGTCTTCCCCTGGGTGTGCTGAGTTGCTGCACGAGTCCGGCATTAATAAAATGGGCACGTGTGGTTCATGAGTTTCAATTACAGGGGTGGAGAATGCATTTAAGGCTACATGAGAACAGCGTAGGAGATTTAATGTGATTTCCAAGCGCGACACAAAATAAGAAATTAGGTTATTGTAACATACCGCCATTGTTATCATATATTACAGAGCAGCGTTTCAAGCCCGCGATGAAGAGGCCACTCCGCAGTGTGCGCTCGGCAGCATATAAATCACTTCAACATCATAATTAAATTTCATAGAGTGTGTCATTAAAACGCAGTGATGGTAACATTTTATTATCCATATCATTGTTTCCGTCCATGTTCTCCGCCATAGCTCAGTTCATGAGGAGATCCAGTGCACTCCATTATTCAAATTGCTTTGACAGACTTTATGCTGTTTGTAAAAGTTGGGGCCTCCGTGATCGTAAAAATCTTGGTTTAATTGTCATACAAATAATTGCAATTAAGATTTAATTATTTCTTTTCCGTTCATTCGATGCCTCCGCTAGTAAAGGCTGAACAGTTAATAGATTTCGAATCGCATTGTGAAATAACGCAATTAGCAAACCACAGACGCTGCAGTTTAGAATACGCACTGTGTGGCTGTGAAATAATGAGAATAATAACTGTAGGTCAATTGTATTTAATTTGAAGAGACTTAAGCTTTCCAGGGTTTATGCTGCTCTTAGATCTCTGCATGCCACGAGGTTCCTGCATACATGTAATGCAGAATAAGTGTAATTATTTAACCATCTGCCTCCCATTTGGAAGGCATGTTGTATTTTGTTAGAAGAATTGTGCTTATAATTGTGCTTATGTAAGAATTATATTGTCAATGATTGTAAAGATATGAATCACCATAAAACATTCCAAGCTGTATGTACTCACAGTAAAGAACAAAGAGAACTGACCCATTAAGATTGTGTAAGTGACACTTATCTTATGCTGACGTGTGGGGACGCCCTGTGTTACATGATTGTTTACCAAATAAAAGAGTCAAGGACAGAAGGACTACCAGAGAGCTGGAATGCTGTAGCGATGCAAACTGCAGAGCTGTAGTGTCTGTTCTCTCTTTGTGCACAAATAAAAGACCTGAGCTCGTGAGTGCTGTCTTCCTTCCTGTGCTGTGTGTATTTTCAGGTTTTGAATGCCAAAACGACACTATCTATCAGCCACAAACTGAAAAAACAAACTGGTTTTCAACTTTCTGATGGTCTTTAAACTACTCGTCTGTTAGGTTCTGGCAGAAAACATTTACCAAATCTAAGCAAAATCAATAGTTTGCACCAGATCATGTGCAAACAAACAAACTGCTTCTCCATGACCGACTCAGCTGTGACCGACAGTCAAATATTCAGAGTTCTCAGGTTGAACTGCAGGCAGTGTTACCACAGAGCGGAAAGGAAAATCAAACATGCTGGATCAGTAAAATAAATCAGTCATGGCTCAGAAACAAACCCCAAAACTAACTGACAGGTTTGAAAGGAATGTTTTGGGGTTTTTTTATTAAACAAAAAAATCAGCAAACTGACACCATTTATAAGCGAGAACTTTTAAAAACAGAAAGAATCATCGGATTTCCCTTGAATGTATCATGTGTGATGTGCCCTCCCATTGGAAAACTTGACCAAATCTGAGTTTAAAGTCATGTTAATTCATCAGAAGCTCTTTATTTTGCCAACCTCATTAAAAAAAACACCGACTTTACTGACTTTGTGAACTGATGAACTATGTACGAAGCTCTGAGAAGCATTAGCACTACAGTACCACAGTAATACGATAAGGTAAGAACAGAATATATTAACCCCACATTAGGGAAATCCACAGTTATACAGCAGAGAAGAGAACAGAGCAAAAATGTAGGGAACAGAAGAAGAAAACAGGAAGCATAAAACGCCACTGCTGCAGTTTGGGCTACAGTTTCTGAGAATTTTTGAAAAGATCTGGGGAGATTTTAAAATGTATCAAGCAGCATTTTTCCCTCGTCCCAGACACCTCCTCCAGCTCTTCCGGTGGGACCCCGAGGTGTTCCCAGTCCAGCCGAGAGACATAGTCCCTCCAGCGTGTCCTAGGTCTACCCCGAGGTCTCCTCCTGGTGGGACATGCCAGGAACACCTCCCCAGGGAGGCGTCCAGGAGTCATCCAGAACAGATGTCCAAGCCACCTCAGCTGACTCCTCTCAATGTGGAGGAGTAGCGGCTCTACTCCGAGCTCCTCCCCAGTGACTGAGCTCCTCACCCGATCTCTAAGGGTACGTCCAGCCACCCTGCAGAGGAAACTCATTTCAGCCGCTTGTATCCTGGATCTGGTTCTTTCGGTCATGACACAAAGCTCATGACCATAGGTGAGAGTCGGAACGTAGACTGACCGGTAAATACAGAGCTTCGCCTTTCGGCTTAGCTCCTTCTTCACCACGACGGACCGGTACAGCGACCACATGACTGCAGACGCTGCACCGATCCGCCAGTCAACCTCACGCTCCATCCTCCCCTCACTCAGGAACAAGACCCAGAGATACTTAAACTCCTCCACTTGAGACAGGGACTCTCCACTGACCCGGAGAGGGCAAGCCACCTTTTTCCGGTCGAGAACCACGGCCTCGGATTTGGAGGTGCTGATCCTCATCCCAGTCGCTTTACACTCGGGCCTCTTTTTGTTCTCCAATAAGTTTGTGATTTTGATTTGGAGACAAAGTTAGTTTTTCGTACTCTTTTCATGTTGCGTCTCTGCTCCCCTAGACTGGGTCGTAACACACCTAAGTTCAGAAATGATCGTTTTCAGACCCCCAAAACGCCGGCTTCCTGTGGACGATACACGGGTTTGATGAACTATTTGTGCGTTTGGGCCTGGGCTCGTCTACAAGTGGATAGGGCCTAAAAGTAGCTGACTATCTTCTCCACTGGTCATTCATGACTGTTTCCTCTTTGCTGGTGAAATGAAATGAGCACATATCCAGCACTTCGGGTTGCCTCATTACGTTTAGGTTTTTCATTTACATTCTTCTGAATCTTCATCTGTAGGCCGATGATGGAAACTGAACCAATGCTGACAGGCAAAGTGCGTTTCTGCTCAGGGTGCACGTGAAAACACAACCAGGATTACATCTGGTTTTAAGCACAGCTGCGAAACTGAAGAAGATTAGCTTAAGAAATAGTGTTGAGCTGCTATGGTTAATCGCCGTCTATCCCACTAGAGGTTCCATCCACAATCATTTGTACGTTAGACATGATTTCCACATTAGAAACATTTAAAAGGCGGATGCAGGTGAATGAAGACGATGCTAACGTTTATGCAGAATAATCCCGTCCAGCTGAAATAATTACGATCAACACATTATGTAATATTTGCCACACGTCCATGTTTAATGCATGGCTGCAGACTGCGTCCTCAGGCATGTGTGTATATGCAGATAGTTTGCTCCGTTACTGCCTGAGGACGCCATGCATCCCATGAATTACAACATGACACATGATGGATTATATACATATGTGAATGCCAATACAGAATGAGATGCCCTCGTGCCTCTGCCTTCCATATTTCTTATTATTCCATCTCTTTTTAATGGATTCAGCACAGACATACTAAAATACAATTATCTGACACACTATGAAATGTGAGTTTAAAGATGATGTGCGGCAACCCTTTTGTAGCTGGTGTGTTATTTGTCTTGTCTCACATATAAAGGCTGCAGTCTTTGATCATTAGAAGACACTAATTCCTTCTTAGGTCCCGCACTAAGAGAATAACTCACATAAAGATCAAATAGTACGACTCCATATATGAAATTCTGTATATACTGATGATGAAAGAGAACTGGCCCCTTTGAAATGATGATCCCTTCTCATTACTTGCTATATGTTTCTCTCGAGTTGCTCTTTCTTTCGATTGTGGGCAGAGCAGACGACAGAGCTGGCTTTTAAAGAAGTCGTCTAGCAGAGAACACTGTAGTAGGTACATTTCCATTCATCTATTTTTAGCGTGATCTAAAATTAAAATCGGGGATCTTTTAAGGTATCTCTGTTTGACGAGCTACGGTGAAACGAGGTGGCTGAAAAAACACTACGCACTGCACAGAATAAAGCTACAGAAATCAATACAAAATGAGGCTAAAAATACAGAATATACAAGATTAGCAGTGTACAGCCATGCTAAGAGTAGTGTTAGAAGTATTAATATCTTGTACATATGTAAAAGTACTTATATCAAAGTCCAGAAATACTTAAGACATTAAGATTGTGTAAGTGACACTTATCTTATGCTGACTCTTGACGTGTGGGGACGCCCTGTGCTACATGACTGTTTTACCAAATAAAGGAGCCAAGGACAGACGAATACTATGAATGCAAATTTTTCATTATTTTCAAAATCAATATTCAGCAGCGTTATCAGTTAGTAGTAGATTAATCAATACCACAAACGGAGCCCAGCAGACATCTGTTCTGTGCTCATACTCATGTTTTAATCAATGGACACATGATGTTGGCCACAAAGGCAGCTCTGTTACATATAACACTAGGACATAGGAAAGTTATTAGGGTCAATTTGGGTTTGGCTGGCGGTCATGAAGCAACACAAAAGTCTTTGTCATGGTGCCCATTGCTTGCTAAACCCCAACAATGCTCTCTGATCGCCAACACGAACTGGTCTGAGGTCATTAAGCATCACAGAAGTCTTTGTCATGGTGCCCATTGCTAGCTAAGCTCCCACAGTGCTCTTTGCTTGTCAACATGAACTGGTCTGAGGTCATTAAGCATCACATAAGTCTTTGTCATGGTGCCCACTGCTAGCTAAGCTCCCACAGTGCTCTTTGCTTGTCAACATGAACTGGTCTGAGGTCATTAAGCATCACATAAGTCTTTGTCATGGTGCCCACTGCTAGCTAAACCCCTACAGTGCTCTTTGCTTGTCAACATGAACCGGTCTGAGGTCATTAAGCATCACAAAAGTCTTTGTCATGGTGCCCGTTATTAGCTACACCCCGACAGTCCTCTCTGCTTACCAACATAAACTGGTCTGCGGTCATTAAGCATCACAGAAGTCTTTGTCATGGTGCCCGTTGCGAGCTAAACCCCTACACTGCTCTCTGCTTACCAACATGAGCTGAGGTCATTAAGCATCACAGAAGTCTTTGTCATGGTGCCCGCCACTAGCTACACCCCTACAGTGCTCTCTGCTTACTAACATGAACTGGTCTGAGGTAATCAAGCATCATATAAGTCTTTATCATGGTGCCCATTGCTAGCTACACCCCGACAGTGCTCTCTGCTTACTAACATGAATTGCCTGTGGTCTGAATGACCCCTCCGCTGTTCTCTAAAGTATTCAGACAGTAAGAAGCTCCACCTGCTGGAACAACCAGGTACTTCAGCTAATCTACAACACATTTTCTGACATGCATGTAAAGAACACAGGTTTCTCCACCTCTTGGAGCTTGTGGAGCCACAGTTCATCCTACCCTCTAACACTACATTTACCCTCTAACACTGTATTTCAGACAGTGTCCTATCGGAGCTACACAACAAGGTTCTTGGCCACTTGCAGAACATAAAATTAACAGCTTGGATGCAGAAATTGCAGCAATTTTTCCTTCATTGACCACAGAGCTTTATAGAGTGGACTAATTTTAATAACTTTAAAGTACTTAAAGTGTGTATTATCTAGGAAAATAGTATCAGATTGGGACTCGCTAGTGGCTGATATTAAATATTAGATGATTCAGGCTGGATCAGAGGGAAAAAGTTGTTTAGGACATCCCTGCATTGATGTGTTGATCACTTTTATGTTGCAGCTCGTAAAGCTAATTTTTGACTATATTTACTGCTGGGTAGTTTGGCCATTTTAATCAATAAAGTTTTATCCTAATCCAACAATATTAGATCATCATTTTTTGTTGATCATACATTCTGTTAATAATCTGAACATGCAAAGTAACCACTATGTAACGTTATCAAATAAATATAGTGGAGTAGATTGGACAACATTTGCCTCTGACTTATAGTGGAGTCTAAAAAAATGGAAATGCTCAAGTAAAGCACACATACCTTAAAAATGTACATAAGCACAGCACAAAGTTTGATGTGTTAACTCACACAACATGTTTTTACCAGCCCTCATGCACAACCAGAAGCTGTCTGCTCACACTGAACAGGTTAATCAACCTGCTGCCTCCTGCCAGTGTTATTTTCACATCACGACTCATTCTGCTGCCACAGCTCCAGAGCCATGTGAATTCCTCTTTTCAGAGCTCAGTATAACTCTCATCCTGCCATGGTATATCACTCAGCCTCGGCCCTGCTTCTCCTCCTCATTACAGCCACTCATAAGGTCAGTCAGGCCCTCCAGAACAATGTGGAGAGAGAAGACAGATGGGGGGAGACAGACAGAGACTCAAATAGACAGACAGAGCTGTGTCAAAACCGAAAGCTGCAGCTTTGCCATTCCGGCATGAAGAACTATAAATGGGTCTCTTAATTAAGGTCCCTTACCCCCACGCATGTCGCCAAAGGCTGTTTCCGCTGCTCACATTCAACTAATATGGTTTTTATAAGGGCCTGGAGGAGGACAGCGAGGAGTGAGAAAGGGACAGGAGAGTGAGAAACACTGGGAATAAGCATCCTGACAGCCATACAACATGTGGAATACTTACTGCTGCTTTTGTACCGCTAGTTAGATCCAAAACTGCATTTCGTTATCTTAGTACTTGTACTCTGTGCAATGACAATAAAGTTTAATCTAATCTAATCTAAAGGCACCAACACACCAGGTTGAAAGAACAAAACTTTAAGAGATATTTCAGGAGTTGGAGGAGACCAAAAACAGAGCTCAAAGAAGAAAGAATGTTGCTGAACGCACAAATAACCAACTAGTTGTTGACATATTTGCCATGAGAGGTGATAATAGTGCCTCAAAATGGCTGAAAACAGCGGAGAAAAGTTTTACTGCTTTGTTTTGCATTTGCTGTTAGTTGTATTTAATGCTAGTATGGACTCTGTTTGACCCTGCACAAACAGAATTAAATCAAAAGCAGTCTTGATTTCAGCACGGCTATTAACCACCAATGACTTTCTCCCTCTTGCTCTCTTTTTTTTCCCCATTTGTGAGTTCTAGTCTGAACTAGTCCAAATGTAGGCCAAGCGGCATGTAGGCCAACCAGCCAACACAGCATGCTAACAGGCTGGGGAGGGTTGAAAAATGCACAGGGAAACGTACACATCTGAGCTGCTGTGCACTCAGCACTAAATTATCAGGCTGTCCAAGTCGCTGACAGATGAGCCACACACATCACAATGCTGATGAGAGAAATGTTTACTGTGAATAGATAACAGATGTGAGGGTGAATTATTTATTTCAATAATGTCTTCCATTTCGGTAATGTCATTGCTGACGGCAGCCAGCGAGAGATGTACAGCGAGAGAGGGGAGAGACATGTGCTGTCAGCTATAGACGTGCCATTGTCACTCCTAATAAACCGTGGCAGCCTGGTGACTAATTAGCCATAATTTTGCTCATTGGGGCTTTGAGAAATGTTTGAAAATCTCGCCCGAGTCGCAGTCTTGCTCTGCCAGGAGGAATGTCACAGCCAGGCTGGGGCTAAGCGATGCTGGCACAGCATCAAGAGATGCTGCGTGTCGTCGGGAAAAAAAAAGCTCTCTGAATGGCCCCCAGCCCTGGAAGAACTCGACAACAGTTGGAGAAAACTTCAGGGAGAGCTCGGGCTGGTTTTTGGCTGCGAGTTTCTACCGCTCCTCTGACCTTGATGGAAATGAGGTGGCGTGAACGCTCTCCGAGGATGTCCCCGGGACTGACATATATGCAGAACTCCTTTTAGAATGGAGCTACTAAGGCATGCAAAGGTTATCGCTCTACAGCACACGAGTCACGTCATTTAAATCTTTGGAAATCAAGAGGGAGGAGGACAATGAGCTTAGTGGTTGGATAATTATCTGTGGAAGTGCTCCAAACAGCAGAAATTTCACAAATTGTTTCAACAGTTGATTCTGTGGTGGGGGACCATAAATCTGCCTACGTTGCAATCAAAATATCTCCGACAGTGATTATGAAATACAGCTTATGATAGGGTTATAAATAAGGGTTTTCAGGCTCCGTTTGCTGCAGCATATCTCCGGAGAACAGAATATATTGGTTACAGCAAGGCAATATTTATGGGTGGCTATATGTCACCAGAAAGTGTCGAGATTTCAGAATGTCCAAATGTTTTGCCATTTAAATGTCACTGAGGTTAACAGTGAATATTAACACAAGCTTTATATACATTTCAGTTCATTTTATTGTTGCCAAGAACCTTAATGTTAAATTTACAAGTTTATTTTTAAATAAAATGTACTGAAATATTAAAACAAATGTGGCATGGTTCAAAAACAGTGAACAGCGGAGCAAGTTGTCGGAAGATACATTCAGCATGGTGAAGCATCTTTCTACAGCTGATGTTTGAGGAGAGAGAAAAAGTTTACAGAGGCTGTAAAAATGGAAGTAGTTAAATATCTGTAGTATGTAAGGTCCTCATTTTTTTCCAGTATGTGTAAAACCTGTGGTCACTTGGACAAAAGTCGCACGTTATATTCAAGTTTTTTCCAATTTTGTAAAATTAACATTAAAATAAATCCACTTTGTTTTCTTTTTGTTATAATTTATAGCATTATAACTTCTTATATTGCACAGAAGACATTCCTGCATTCTCTTTTATTGTAGTCATGGTTGTGTTGTTTCATAAGAAGTGCAGGACTTTATATTGCAGTTAAAAATTAGCCCACAGTTACCCCTTTTCCACCGAGCTGGTTCAAAGCCTGACTTAGCACCAGTTCTTTGTGTATCCACCACCTAAGCACCGACTCCAGGTTCTAAAAACTGGAGCTCAGCAAGCACCAACTCTTTGCTGGTCCAGAGCTAAGCACCGAGTACGTCAGGGGCTGGGGACGGGGTTATGGTGACCAACCATCAACGGTGGAAAGGGACACACAAGCGCTAATTAGTGTCCTTGTTCTCCAGGACGTCCCTGGTCCCATCACAGATGTATTGGAATGACTCCTGGAAGTTTACCACAAACTGTTGACCTGAAATCCGCTACAGTTGTGTCCCACCAGTAGCGTGATCACGGATGTGTCCAGGCAACAGGAGGACCTCCGCGTCACAATCAGCCTTAAGACCATCTATAGAGATAAACATAGATATTATCATCAACTTATGTTTGTTTAACTGCTATGTAATGGATGCAAGCGTAGTGGTTTTACGCTGACCCAATGGCTCCAACTGGGCTCCTTGCCAACGGAAAAGTAAACAGGTTCTTTGGAGGAACCAGATTAGAACCAACTAAGCACCAGAACTAGCACCTGGTTCTTCTTGGTGGAAAAGGGGTGAGTGAGGAAAAATGTTACAGGAGCAAAAAACATCCAGAAACGACTCCACATATATATTTAAGTGTTAATAAAACCAGAAATATAACAAGTCATTAATATTATTACCCATGACAGCTGAGCATTAAATTAACGTGACCGGAAAATGTACCTCGAAGTGAGAAGCACCGACTTCACCATCCGGAATAAAAATGAGAAGAGACATAATGAGGGACCAACTGTTTAAATCCTCGTACAGTCGTGAAGCAAACTTCCAATCCCTTCACCTCATCAGCTCCTGTTGCCTTTATCCTAATTTGATCAGCTTTGCTCTGCTCCTTTAGTGGGAAATGACTTTCTTTTCATGAAGTTTCGTGCCAGAACGGAGTGATCTCGACACGATTTGTTAATACACCCCCTGTGCTCTGTATTTAAGTTAAACATTGCCTGGAGCAAGACATCATGTAATTAGACTCATAGGTGAGGAGACATTGTGCAAGCCTAGCAAGAGTTTGCCTAATTAAAATCTGGAGTTTCTCCAATTAAGAGGAACAATGTGCCAGTCTTGCAACTGTGGGTTCCCCAGAGTCACCAAAATGGTTATTCAGATATATGGCTTCATTTAGGTTATTAGATTCTGAGGGTTAATGATTTTTTTGGTTCTCTGATAGTCATTAAAAGCTGATGTAGGTAAAATTTGTAAGAAAAGGAGATTAAATGCCTGTAATTTCAAACCTGAGAATTTATGCGCCTCCCACTGCTCCAGTTTAATCTGTGTAACATCCTGAAGGAGATCTCAGGGTGGAGACGCTTCGTCGGCCGGATTGGCCCAAACAATTAATTACAAAAGAATCAGAAGGAAGAGATCCCTGCATGGTGGTGGGGACTCACTCTGGTAATGTTTGGCCAATGTCTGAAACATTCTGGTTTTAGCACTTTAAAACAGCTATTAGTCAATAGCAGTAACAGGATGACTGAGAACACTAATGAATATCATAGAAAACTCTTGTGTGAACTAGACTCTTCTAATACTTTTGAGTGTTTTTTTTATCAATTCAGGTGTATATACACTGGCCAAAAAATTAAGGGAACACTTAAATCATTGCTATACACTGTGTAATTTACTGAGAACGAAATGATGGAAGAATGGACAGAAATCAAAATTATTAACCCACTAAGCGGGAGATTCACAATCATTTACACTTCCTAATTGGACAGATCGATATCCCAGAAGTTTAGTTGAATATGTGTTATACCGTGATGATTAAGTGCTCAAAGAAGGCATAACATTATGACCGCCCGCCTAATATTGTGTTGGTCTCCCTTATGTGGTCCAAAATGCTCTGAACCACTGGGCATGGACCAGAGGACCTCTCAGGGTGTCCTATGGGGTCTGGAACCACTGGATCCTTTGGGTACTCTGGCTTGTGCAGTGGAGCCTCTGTCAATCCAACTTGTTCCACTGCATCCTGTTGATGCTTGATCACAATGGGGTGTAGGAAGTTTGGAGGTCAAATCAACATGTTGGACCATTGTCATGTTCCTCAACATGTTCCTGATTGGTTGATGTTTTTTCCATGTGGTGGGGTGTATTTTCCTGCGGGGGTAGGCCAGTGACATTTGGGATTTCCATTTGCGTGAGGGAGTGTGTTTGTTGTGGGACAATGTTTATTTGGGTGTAGAAGTCCGATCAACACGGATGTTAAAATTCAACACCACATAGTACGAACATGATCAATATTATTCACTTGACCTGTCAGTGGTTAGGATGTTGTGACTGACTGGTGGAGGTTATCCTGATTAATTAAACCCAGTTAATAGTAGCTGGACAATCTTGCCTCGCAATACAGACTCCATATTCACAACAAAATCAGCACAAACAAGAATCATATCTGTTGAAATCCACCAAGATGAGCCACAACTTCTAATAAAACCAAACTGTAACCCCATAACATAACTGGAGCATCAACAGGTGTGTTGCTCTTGACACAGTAAAACCAGTGTATTTGTATTTCTGCTGTGCCTGGATGTTCCACGAGGGCAAATGTCGAGCAGAAATCCCTGCTGAGCTGAAATAAAACCCAGTGATCCATCTGAAAAAATCAATGAGATCCCAGCTAAACTGATTAGCACCTTTGGTATGCATTACAAAGAACGTACGCTACAGTTAGTTTCACCACCGGCAGACTGGAGCCGCTAGCGTGTGATGGCGGAGGGTTCGCTGCTTATTTTTCTCACCCTGGTTTATGCACCACCCACAGAGATCATAACAGTTATTTACATACTGTTTGCTTTCTCAATGTCAGACACATTCATGCAGCCTTTACTTGCTCGCTGCTGCCACAGCATTGGTGAAATTTCAGAGGCAGATGTCTCAAATTAAATTTAGACATCTAAACAGCCAGATAACACCGAGGAGAGGTCAGAGCGTCTCATTTTTGTTTTATTTTATTCGTCTGCTCCCTGTACCTTTTGGTAATTTGCTTGAAGTGACCTTTAAATGGATTTGAAGATATAAAACTTCAGATATCATCTCTGTGAACTGCTGTGCAGTCCCAGAGGATAATAATACAACACCCCAATTACACTGCAGAGGCAGACTGTGTTATAGATGCCATTTAAATATCTTTGTTCAAATCGTTGCACTGACCCAGCCCACAGCAACTTATAGTCTCAGCATAATAAACTGTGTTTTCATTATTAGACTGGCTGTAGCCTTGTTTTTTTTTAATTAAGAGATGTTTGCAGTAATGTCACGACTGCAAATATTATTGCATTTAGGCAACCCAACTCAAAACTCCCTATAAAACTCCCAGTACAGTCCACTTTGATATGCCAGACAATAAGAGCGTGATTGTCTGGAGGAACAATATCTTGACTTCATCCTAAAATTAAAATGTATTGAAAGCTCTCATTGTGATTGAGTCACCCTGAACACTGTGAATCTGCACAAGAGGTCAGCTGTTTTCTGGGCAGTAATTAGTTTAGTTTGGTTTCGCGAGATCACAGTGACTCATCAGGAGACGTAAATAATTAATGAAATTACTGCTGTTGTGCCACGTAGGGAAATTCTGGCCGGCTGGGACATAAAAACCATGAAGAAACAGAATAAATAAGCTGTATAGGAGAGCTAGCTCTGTCCTGGACTGACTTCTAGATCCCATAAAGAAGGTGAACGAGAGGAGGATGTTAGCCAGTAGGGTTGGGCGATATGCTAAAACTTTTCAAACAGCCACTGTTCGTCTATCAACCCAAAACTTTCGAAGATATACAGTACCAGCAAAAGACACGTAAATTTTCTTAACCGATAACTGACAGTGTTATCAATCAACAACCAGCTAATCGATTACACAAAACGCATGATGTAACCTGCTGCAACTGTTCAGATATATTGCTACCGATATAGAAAGAGACCCTCCAAGCAGATTTTAGCTAGTTTAAATACAATAGCTCTGGTTGGTGGTCATTAACCATCACAAGAGACGTTGTCATGGTGCCCCGTTGCTAGATAAACCCCCACAATGCTCTCTGCTTGCCGGCATAAACTGCCGGTAGTCTGAGTGACGCTTCCTCTGGTCTCTACAGTATCAAACAGTGAGAGACGCCACCTGGTGGAACAGCCAGGTACTACAACTAATCTACAACACATTGTCTGACTTGCAAGTCCTTCGTCTTCTGCCTTGTTGATTAATATATTTTTAACGTTTAAAAAATAACATTAATTAATTGAATAACCGTTAATCATCAATATTACATATTCTTACAGTGTCACTGAATCACTTTCCAGGCTGTTGGCTTGTCTGCTGCTATTCTTCGTCCACCATGTTGACACAATAAGTTTGGACAGTGGTGTTTTTTATTTAATGACGCGATTCATGCAATTCCTCTAAAAAGTAGATTATGTGGCAGATTTTCCACAAACAATTTCTAATGCTAAATTTTGGTAAAATGGCAACAAATTATTGGTTTAGGTGACCATTACCCATACAATAATTTTAGCCCCACCTCAAACACTCCCAACCCTCTTTGGATATTAGGTTACATGTATCTTGTCAGCTGTGGTAGCAAATGTAGTTGTTGTGAATCTATCATACAAATATCCTAACCTTGGTCTGACTGTTGCTAAGCTGGGTTTTGACTGCACCCGGCATTATCTGCATTCCTTGGCTGAGGAGTGTCCGTTATCTTCATGAGAAAGCCGAGATTGTAATGTTTGAAGGACAGATGCTACAATAACTTGTGTTACCCTGTTTGACTCTTTAGTCAGAGCCCTGAGCTGTTGCATGAGCTCTGCAATTTATATATTCACTCTGCATTTCTCTGCTACCTTTTTATCCTTTTATATTACAGCTCAGTAAAATACAAAAGACAAATATTGTTGCACCTCGACTGTTTTATTACAGCTCATCCAGATTTACAGAACTGTAAAGCTGATGAATTAGTAACACTCCTATCCATCTTAATCCTACAACTTGTCATTGAGTTTTTTGCTCGAAATAGTAAGCTAACAGAAAGGTTAGACAAATTCAACAAGGTAAAATGAGTTAATTCACCTAAAATCTGTTTTACTTTGAGTTTGCTCCACTTGTTTTTCCTTCTTGAACGTAGTATAATGAAATATAGGCTTGAAAAGGACTTTAAAATGTCTTTTTCTCTAAGTAATACTGTATACCTGCATTAGCTGTGGTAATTTTTTGCAATGTACTACATAAACAACCCTTTCTCCACAAAATTACACTCCTATAAAACTAAACTGCATTCTTACTTATGTTTTGGAGGTAACGTATATTCTCCCCCATTTCATTTGTTTGTAATCCATCACAATTTATTTTCTAATCAACGTATTTTGGCTATTTATGTTACTGAGTTACTGCCAACCAATAATATATTAAAGGGGGTGGGACTTGTAACCCTGGTAACCTTGAAAATAGAGGAAAAGCTTCAAAAATGTAGTGAAACGGTCATATTTTAACCAAAACCGTGTTTTTTTCCGATTTCTAACCAAGTGATTTTGATGCCTAAACATAACCAAGCTTCGAACATGTAAAACTAAGCTAACAAAGCATGACACTTCCTCAAAACGAACCAGACAGTTAGCAAAACCGAAGGTAAACAATGACGGAAAATGAAAGTTGTCAGTATGAAGATGACGGTCTCTAACCAAGCTTCTAACATATAACAGCGTGGCATTTTCCTAAACTGAACCATGTTGGTTGTGGTGTGGTGCCTAAACGTAAACAGCGAAAGAAAACACAATTTAATTCTTCTCTCGTCCATCATAGGATGCAAACTCTGGTCCTCCAGGTGAAAGTCCAGTTGCAGTTTTACACTTTTCCAAACTGGTTGCAAAACTATTTTTAAATTATAAAATTAGGTTCTCTTCGAATCCTAATTGAGAATGCAGGAGTGTAACTTTGTGGCGACTGAGCTGAGATAAAACTGTCGCTTCGTTATACGTGCAGATGTTGTTTCTTTAATCCATACAATTACATGACCATTTTTCACCCACACTTTTCGTAGTCTGTTAAACTTTTTTTTGGCTCTGCATCTCTTTTTGGTACTTTTTAAATCTTTCTAGGCCTCCTGCCCATTTCCCTCCTCACTTCACTCCTCCTCTCATCCACCAGCATTCAACGTCAGTCTGCCGGAGAAAAAAAAAAACTCTTTAATTAAGTTTACTGCTCTGGAGACTTATCCTCTCTCATCTCCCTCTCCCTCTTTGCAGTTCTCTCTATAATGTCTTCCTCGCTCTCTCTTCTCATTCACAATATCACTTCTTCTTCTTCTCCTCCTCTGTCTCACTCATGTTCTCTCCATCCCTCTCCATCCCACTCACATTCCCATCAGGCAACTTCAAGCATTCCTCTTCTCCCACTTTCTCCTCGTCTGCTCTACAGCACTTGTGTTTTCCCAGGGCTCTGATTGGCACGAAGCAGATGTTAAGCAGCTGTTGCGGAGCAGATATATAGCTCGTTTTTGCTTGGTCAGCCTCCAAACCCTCCTCGACTTTTCCTGCTCCCTGTCTGTCACTGTCTGTCGAGCTCTACTCACAGAGCAGGAAAAGTCTCTCGATCGCTGCCTTTGTTTGTTCTCTCTTGGTATCAACCCCACAGCTTAGATACTGAAACACCTTTCAGACGCGGGACATGGAATATTGCTGGGTTTAGTATTCAGCTAAAGTGATGGCATTCTGTCATTCAAACCCCTTTCACACATAGGTCACTTATCCATTAATGTTCCTCACAGCTGCACGTCATATTTGTCATTCACACTAGACTAGTCAACACATAAAGTAATATTAATATATCAGGGTTTACCCCAGAAAACTTGCTAAGCCCGGTGGTAGAGAAGCCCACCGGCGGCCCATCATGTTTTGTGAAAAAAAATATCAAGTAAAAGTTGACAGGAATTTTGAAATTATGACTTTTATGTGTTATTATAAGCCATTTATTAACAATACTTAAACATAGAGTCTTATAAAAAGGCACAATCTTGAAATATGGTTTTAACAAACACAAAAAAATACAATTAAAATAAATAACACCAATTGTTTTCGCTTAAGTTAAACCCTAGTGAATCTTCAAACAAACCGTTGCTGGACACATTTAAAAGTAAAATAAATTAACATAAATTTAAAAAAGTACAAACATGGCCAAGGGGTAAAACCAGGGAACTCAGAGGCTGAACAGGTCTGCTGTGCTGTGTGACCTGATCATGGTGCAGGTTGGATCAGTGCACCAATCCATCTGGGTTTACCATACTGGGTCTGGTAGAGCCATCCGCTAAATTTAGGGTCAGCTAACCATTTTGGATTAAATCCGCTAGTCGGATGTTTACCATCACGGCTCGCAGAAGGCTGCTCTGATGACGTGCTAACATCCGTGCTAACTCCACTGGCTCTGCCTCCTCATGGAACCGCGGCTCGGTCGGCTCGCCGGGGATGAACTCCCCTTGGCCTGGGGGTGAACGAGTGGCTCATGGTCTCCTCCAGAGCTCCTCTGACTTCGGAAAAAGTTCACGTATCGACCATAAAATGTCACCATTGCGCTTTCCACCGTATCCGCAGATGCGATTGAAAGCTCTGTATACCGTCTTTGCCATCACTGTTTTGGTGCATAAAAAAACCTATTTAAAATAAATATACCAGTGACGCTTAGCCTGGCGGGGGGGGAACAGGCTCAAAAGCCTGGCGGCTCGCCAGGCTTATAAAGCACTGGGGGAAACCCTGTATATAAAAATGCAATAACAGACTAAAATCTGATCAAAGCATCCAAATAACTGACAGCTCTGTTTATTTCTGATTTCTTAAACAGTGAAACTAAAAGTTCAGGACTCAACTTGAGGGCAAAAAAAGAAAATACTAAAAGTGCAGCTGATAAACTATGATGTTGGGCGACAGCTGGACACGAATATCCAAATATCCGGTCGTTGTGCTGCTATCAGGATAACAGTTTTGAGATTTGAACACTTATGCGCAACCCTCCCGGCCACCGCCTCGGCTCTACTCTACTGTCATGAAGCATTGGTATGTCTCAGTCACTCACTGTGCTAATAAATAAAGAAATGAACAATTTTATTCTAAGTCAATAAGTTGTTTAGGCTGAACACACAGGTCAAGAACACTGCTGACGTCTGTTCTGTAAATATAAGTCTGCATGCAGCAGCCTGGTTGGTCCGTTTTATCCATGCCATGCTGAGCCATGCCGTGACGACATGTGTTTCCATTACAGCACCACAGCAGGGACGACCGCGGCCAAATCACCACAGTCTCTTCTCCTGTTAGCTTTGATTTTTGGCAGCGAAATTAGTGTGTCTCTGCTGGAGCTGCATGTTTTAAGCTTCTGACTGAATTCCCTGTGTTTGTGTTTGTTTTTTTCAAGAGCAAACCTTCCTAAGTGCTTCAGTCGAAGGCGCATGGCGTACTTTAAGGTGTTTTGCCTACCAGGTTTATTCTCACCTCCAACTTATGTGACTCAAGTGAAGATTGATCTGATTATTGGGGAAAGTATTTAGCATTTTTGTGGTCATGGGTATCCTTATTTTTATAACAGATTCTTGATGAAGTAAATTAAAATTAGCAGCTTGCTCTTTGTCTGTAGTCACTCTGTGGTCTCAACAATGTCCCGCCCACAGCTCTATCTGATTGGATAGACATAACGAGTAACAGCCAATCAACAATGAAAACTACCGTCTATAGATGAGGACAGATTAGCGTATTTGTAGACTGTGTTTGGAAGATTGTGGAAGAAGATATCAGTGAAGATGTAACAAACAATTCAATCTTACAAAAGCATGCCTATTTTTTTTCCATTTGACTTAAAATGCCAGAATAATTGAGCTGTTTGTAGCTGGACGCTATTTTGCTGAAGGTGTAAGGCTAAGGCTATCGCTAAGAGGTTTGCTGTGCCTCTTAGCATTTGGCTAACACTATCTGGAGTACCTCTAACATCTTTCTAAAGTCAGATTAACTTCAACAATCTGTTCTAACTGACAGACATGTCTTTATAACACAGAAACCACCTGCAAAACTGAAAAAAGAAGCACAGCCATCGCTACAAATCAGGAAATTAGCTACCAAGTTGGGAGGCAGCCGCAGATTAACCTGAAACAGTGTCAGGAAAACAATAACAAGCAATTCTTTAAGACCTGCGCCTCAGCAGGCAATGAAAGTGACAGAGAAAGATTAACAAAACAGGGAACAGCGGCAGATGTAACTGCAGGAGACAAATGGTTATCAGTCTCACAGCTAACAGAGGAGAGTGTTTCAGAACCATGAGATACTATGACGACATCACTTCTACTGCTATTGGAGATATTCAGCTACAGTAATCCTTATTATCAGTCAATCTCTCGACTAAACATCTGAATCGCAAAAAGTGCACAACACTCCAAATAGAAAATAACACAAAATCTTCAAGAAAATGTGCCATAATGGGGCGTGGCCAGAAAAGCAGACGAGGCAGTGACAAACCGAAGAGGTGAGTTACCAGGAATGATAATAACATTTCTCTCTGCTTACAATTTAGTTAAAGGAGAGCTACATCATCCCAGTGAAAAAGAACAACATTTATCTGCACCTTTATCCCTGTTTACAGTCATTTGCATAATGTGTTAAGAATAAGGAAGCAAGTTTTAAAGAAATTCCTTAACTGATAGTTGGCAGCTTTATTAATAAATAATCGATTAATCATCAAGTGAATGAAGCCCAGTGGATCCATAAGCAGATTTAGCTATTTGCAATCACTGACACGTGACATTTGCTGCAAAACGGCTCTGTTTTATTGTCAACTCGGCAACGGGAAAGCTGTCCAGGTGGATGAGCTCTGACCAGATTCCATTAACTTCCACAGAAGTCTTTGTCATGGTGCCCCCTTGCTAGTTAAAACCCAGAAAGCTCTCTGCTTGCCAACGTGAGCTGCCTGTAGCCCGAATGAGGATCTCGTGGGGTCGCTACGGTATTAAACATAAACAAACCTCAGCCTTCCATCTTATGAAATAATAAGAGGTTCCACCTGGTGGTGCAATCAGGTACTACATCTAACCTACATTTCCTGACATGCATGTCCGTCGTCTTCCGCCTCACCAGTCAATACATTTTTAATTGGTTAACTTACTTGTGACAATTATTTTTTTAATTTTAAAGTTAAATATAGGAAGTATAAATGTTGTCCTTGGAAGATAAAATGTACGGCATGCAAAATCAAGCCAGCGCAACAGACTTTTTTTTAATGAAGAGTTTGATTTCTATACACATTTGATTGCATGTTCTATTTTTTGCCAGCTTCTTATCTTTTGTAGGTGGAAACTGTAACTTTTAAGCCTATATTTGCATTGGTTACTGAAATAAAAAAGGTACAAATGAGGCTGAACAACAACCGTACTGCCAATTCCTCCTTAGTTAGACTAATCAAGCATAATTATACCACAGTGTCAGTCCAAGTGTGGGTACAGTGTCAGTGTAGTTAAGTGGCAGTGGTGGTTTGCAGGAATTTACTGCTGAGCCTTGTGGGTTTAATTTGACGAAACATCTGCGATGGGAGGTGCCCGTTTGATAACCCATATACCAAACTAATTACACACACAGACGCACACCCACACATGCAGCAATCCTTGTTAGCAGAGATGAGGAAATGCGTCTAAGTGTTCATTCCGGCTTAATAGCGCAGCACAAAAGGCGGCGACATGAGCATCTGATCCACAGAGGAGTGAAAGAAAGAAATACCAATGCACAATCTGAGGTAATTAATTATTAGAAATCAATTAACTCAGCTAACGCAATGTACCACCTCGCGTAAATAGGACGTAACGCTGCCAGAGAGTGTGCATATATAGTGTGTGTTTGTGTCACGAGCTGCTGGCGTGGTATTTAACGGCAACACTAACAGCGGTAACAGTTTTCCTCGGGCACATTCTGCAGCTGGATCTTTTCCCCTGTCTTAGCTTATATTTAACCGATCTTTCCGCCGCTGAGAGGCTGTAAAACTCAGGCCCCATATGTTCGCTTCTATGACTTACTATCCACTTGAGTGGTCAAGAGTAAAAAAAAAGCCATTTGGAAAATCAGCTTCAACCTGTTTCTTGTTATTGCACTTGGGCGTAATGGTCCAGTGGAAAGTAAAAACCACTGGGTGTGAAATCTTTCAGGATTGCTTCATTGTATTCCCCCTTCATGCATACATGCTGCATCTATCCAGCTGTAGGCTGATTAAGGTTGCCACTATTCACACCATGCTTGGACTATTTCTGGGCTCGGCAGGCTACTTTCCTGGAGTCTGATTGCCTGGTAACTACTAATCTTTTTTTTTTTTTTAGGGAGGAAAGTATGAAATTTAAATCGCTGTCTCTGGAGGGAACAAAAAATCAGCAGGTTATCTGTAGCACCAAGTGACCCTACCTGCAGCCTGATTAGCCTCAATGAATTCTAGATCAACATCAAAAGCTAGAATTAGCAGCACATTAAATCATTTGAACCCGTCTATTTTTAACTGAAATGAAAAGGACGGACTGGGAGCAGAGCAGCTGCACGTAGTCATTTGGTTTCTGAAAATATACAACTACAACAACTGGTGATTTTGCGTCTTTTCATGCTGTGTTTGCATCGTTTGGTTGCGATTTCTTGTTTTTTGGTGGTCCTTTTTGTGGGTTTTTTTGAGACAGCGGCTCAAACTGAGCGTTTCAGACGGTTGAGGTGCTGCAGCAATGTACAGTTTGAGAAGAATAGTTCTAGGACACCACAAAAATACAATTAGACACCACTAAATGTGCAAAACGTGGCTTTTTTTTAAACTGTTATAGCTTAGTTTAAGGTACAATAATAGAGCACAGGGGATTAAGATGATTATTTTTAAGCTTTAGATGACACGCAGATTTAAATGTATTATCATTCTTTTCACGTAATTCTTGGGCAGAAAGCAGTTAAGAGTAGGGATGCACGATAATGCCGATTTCAACCGATACCGATAATCGATAATTTTATACTTCTTGCAGCCGATAACTGACAATGTCAACCGACTGGGTTCCTGTCACGGTGTCGGGCGGGAGCATGATGGAGCGGGGGTGACACCGGAGTGTGACACCAGAGTTGGCAGGTCTGCTACTACAACCACGGCGGCGTTCTAGAGCCTCTGTGGCATACTAAAGCCTTGGCGGCGCTCGGTGGCACTCGGTGATGCTCGGCAGCGCCCGGCGACATACTACAGCCTCGGCAATGCTCGGTAATGCTGGGCAAAGCTCGGCAGCGGCGCCCAGCAATGGTGCGCACGACGATTCGAATATTAAAATTATTATCCGAATACCACCACAACCAACCAATATTCGGATATTCCAATATTCCAGACCAGCCCTTGTCAAATGTCTTCTTCAGACACGGTAAAGAAAGTCCACTCTGGTCAGTGCCACGCCATGCTGCTTGTTTTTCTCTGCCCGCGCAGCCTGATGACATCACACACATGCGACAGTACCGTCGGGGAGGCGAGGGGATGAGGAGCCAGGCATGAGGACAAACCACAACACACAGACCAACGGCGAAAACCAAGATTCCAAGTCTTTATTATTATCGGGTCATTTTATCGGCTGATTTTTTTATTATCGGAATGACGTCATAATTGCCAAAATTAACCGATAATTATCGGACGCCGATATTATCGTGCATCCCTAATTAAGAGTGTTTCTTTCTAAAATTTTAAACTTTTGCTTTAATTTTAAAAGAGCACTCCGACAATTTAACACTAGATTCTGAAATGTTGTTAAGACACAGATTGGACTGTTTTTTTTAACAGATCATTAAAACTGATAAAGCAGAAACAGAGACATTTATTGTTCTTCCATGCAACCTTGTTCTCAGTTTAGAAAACAGATCTAGATACTGGATAAGTCCGCCTTCACTTTCACGTCTGCATTATTCTGTATACACATCTGACTGGTAGGTAAAACTTGTTCAAAGTATCTCGAGCCTTCGGGGTTTGTTCTCTTCATTCTTTGTCGCAACGTTTCTTTGAGGCCAACAAGAGATTCTGGATTAAATGCAGTCTCTAAGGTTGAGGATTATCTTCTGCAGCTTGTGAGCAAAGATCAAATGCTATAAAATGATCAGAGAACTGCAGCCTGACGTCCCTTTTAATTTCCAGGAACAAACACCTCGACGTCTATTAATCAGCTCAGGATTTTACATTTTGATTAAATCATTTCACTCCCAGGTCTTTGATATTAATCTTGTGCCCCGGACCTCAGAGATAATGTCTGTTATGATCTGGAAAGATTAGAAACATTCAACTGGTTTAACTTTGGTTAATTTTTGTTGGTAATTTGCTAGGTTAAAGGTTGATTTTCAAATAAAGTTGTTGTTTTCTTTAAATCAACATGCTGCTTTCTCTTCTCTCAAATGATGAATATTGCTAAAATTAAAAAGATATGTAGCGTAGCTTTATGGAAACTTCAATCCAGCCAAATCTTTAAAGATATATAGCCTCCTCACATTTGTTCTCTTGACGATATAATGACCACTTTTCTTTCCTCCAATTTGTTAAAATCTCCCTTCTGCAGCTACGAGAGCTTCGACAATGACTTGACTGATCAATTAGTTGTCAATAACTGAATTACTTACCGAAGATTTTGATAACTGATGAATCAATGCTGTCAAGAGGGTAAAGTTTCAATTACATGGTTACAGCTTCTTAAATGTGATTATTTTCTGGTTTCTGTCCTCCCTTATGACAGTAAACTGAGTATCATTGAGTTGTGCCGACATGATCTTAGGCTTTGAGACATTTTAAAGACCAAACAACAAATTGGTTAATCAAAAATAATCAACATTAATCAACAACAATAAATAATCTTCAGTTAGTTGCAGCTGGAGTTATTAATGTGATTACAGGAAGCAGGATTCTTACATGTCACCTTTTATCTTTTGTTTGTTTTGTCGCTGCACTACTATAGAGCTACCAATCATTTTAATTTTGAATCAATGTTCAAATTCCTTTTTTAATGAATCAGTGAAAGCTCACATTTCCTTAAAACTGTTGCAGAGCTAAAAGGTGACTTCTAAAATTATGGCTAATTCCTAAGATACTCAGTTTACAGTGATAAGTGACAAAGAAAAGCAGCAAATCTTGAGATATTTGGTATTTTCTTCTTTATTTTTTGTTTAAATCTGACTAAAACAACTAATAAATTACCTGTCAACTATAAAAATTTATTGTCAGGTATTTTAATAGTCGATTAATCAGCGTAGCTAAATTTATAAGGGGAAAAAAGTCTAAATCCTCCGATTGTAGCCTCTCAAATATAGGTTCCAGAACCCCCTGTGACAGACGAAATCCATGAAGTAGCGACCTTATTGTAACCCAGGGAATTTCTACTCCTGGTCCGTCTCTGCCTTTAAACTATCGCGAGACTTCCCTCACATACCGCGAGATTTTATGCACCGTGCTCCCGACAAATATGGCCGCGCCCTGTAAGGTAGAATGAGTGCGGGACCCGCAGATGCCTCTGCCGTCCGTGATCAATTACATTGCAAATCTTTGACTGACTTTCTAAACGGAACTGGCCAGGTCCCCGTGGATTTGATGGCGAGCTTCGGCCTCGAGCTTGAAGAATAAAGCCCGAGGCAAGAGTGCAAACCTCCACCAGTGCGGTAGGAGGCATGGCAGCCACTCCCCCACACACACACACTGATACACCTCCACTGCCCTTTGCAATTCTAATGGATTTTCAAAATCTATGATCGCTGGACTTTTAATCCTGCCGTCGCGGGGCCTTCTTGTGTGTGACTGGGGATGAAATTTTACACCTCCAATCGGACTAGCATTACCTCGCGAGCTGGACTGGTCAAAACCAACAATTTTGGATGAAACTATTGTGCACTGTGTATATATTGTAAATATTTTGCTTCCAACAACTTCAACAATGTAAAAAAAGAAAAAGAATACACCACAACTAAGCACTGCAGTTCTGTCTGTTTCATTAATCACACCATTTTTCCTCCAAGCCGAATCTTCTGACACCAACATTAGCTAGATTGCAGCATTACACATGCTACATTATATTTATTTTATTGTTTCTATATATATTCTAAGGCTTTATAAACCCTCCCCACACTGTTATTCACCTTTCCCACACTCTTATAAACACATCGCCAATCAATCAGCGACCGACTGGCTCAAGAGGAAGCGGCCGTAGCTGAGTTTTCCATACGTGCGTCTACTCATCTGCTGCACGCTACGTATTTATATACAATTTAAAAATCCACAATACAGTGAGACGGTGAAAAGTGAACCGCGATATGGCGAGGGACGACTGTAAACTGAATATCTTTAGACAAGACATATGTCGTCTTGGCACAACACTGATCGATGTTTTGTTTTGTTTTTTTACCATTTTCTGATATCTTATAATCCAAACAACCAACAAATTAAGAAAACAACCAAGAGATTAATAGACAATAATAATAAAATAATCGACACATAGAGGCCTCCCTGCTACACAACACACGACAGTCCTTTCAATTCAAGTTTTTTGTAGTTACCGTAATTTCCGGACTATTGAGCGCACCTGAATATAAGCCGCACCCACTAAATTTAAAATGAAAATTTTTTTTTTCCATATATAAGCCGCACCTGACAATAAGCCGCAGGTGTCCATGTTGTAATAAGAGATATTTACACAGATTTTTTTTTTACTTTTTATTAAACAATTGCTTTTTTTCAAACAGTGCCTGTAACATGGCATTAACAGTGCAGTAACACAGCAGTAATGTGGCTGATTAAAAGTCACTTATCGCTGTTGTAACCTTCCTCCTGCGCACTAAAACCACTGAAGTCGTCTTCTTTGGTGTCGGAATAGAACAGCCTCAGAATTTCTTCGTCACACACTTTTTCAGTCTCTCTTTCATTGTCACTCTCACCGTCACTTACGTCTCGAAGCAAATCCGCGCTTGAATTAGTGTCGTCCTCTTCGTCACGCAGCAGTCCAGCCTTTTCGAAACCCGTCGGTGATCGTGGATTTTCTGACACTATTCCACGCTGTCAGGATCCACCGGCAGACTTCGGCAAAAGTTGCTCTTCGCATGCAGCCAGTTTTGGTAAATGATTTCCAAGCTTCCCATTCAACTCGGAGTGCCGCTTTAAATGCACGATTCACACTGATGTCCAGCGGCTGCAGAAACTTTGTTGTGCCCCCATGAATCACAGCTGGAATTGAGTTTGTCTTCTTGATGGCTGCTTTCACAGAATCAGTTATATGAGCCCTCATGCTGTCCAAAACGAGCAATGCTTTTTTTCGTATTATTTTTTGTAAACGTATTGGCGGCACGTAGCACACCCTTAAAAATCCATACATTAGCCGCACCCTTAGATAAGCCGCAGGGTTCAGAGCGTTAGAAAAAAGTTGCGGCTTATAGTCCGGAATTTACGGTATTTGTTCCTAAATCAACATTAAAACACCTATTTCCTCTTTTCTTTCACTGCCTACCTTCCTGCTTTATAAACCTTTTCTGTTTCTGCCCATTGCTCTCTTCACACCTTCTGTCTTTTGTAGACAAACCGTCTCTCGGCCACGACAACCACTGATTTGAAAAGGGGGGAGCAGAAAATCTTTCAAAGCCTTGGACGTTTTCTCTTTGACACTCGGATACACCAACACATGCTGTGGTTTCTTATATCTGCTCTGCTGCTTCCCAGGAACGAACTCGGTTTCCCTGAAGTCATCTCTAAGCTGAGCATCATCAACCTCCACAGTTACTCCACTTATCACGCCTCCCTGGAAACTTTACATTCTGCATCCAGCCTCAGCACACATTAACAAATCCAAAGCCTCGCGGAGCTGCTGAACATTGTGAAGCAGAATATCTCCTCAACAACATCCAGCCTTCACAGACCCACATCGTATATTTAAACTGTCGTGGATTCAACATTTCCTCGGAGGAATGTCTTTACACGCAAGTACAGCTGTTAACAAGAGAGGCCAGAGCCGCATAATCACAAACAGCACGGAGCGTTTCCTTTTTCACGTCGAGTTAAAAAGGAAGCTGTGTTTACCGTAGGGGCCTTTATCTACAAGCACGCAAAAATTGTGCTTGGACTTAAAGGCCAGCAGGATTAAACGGGAGCGATAGAAAACGCCGATACGGTCCGGTTTTTATCTGACGACGTTGAAAATTACAAAAATACATTAATAGAAGGGAAACGGCCGCAACAGCAGCGCTCAGAAGGCTTGTTGAATGTTACAGTGACCCTCTCAATGCTGCTGCTCTTTACTGGGTACACAATATTCACAAACACACATAATGCTGCTATGCTGTTGTGAATCAGTGACTATGCATGACTCTGTGCACAGATTGGCAAGAACATGTTAACCCTCTGAATCCCAAAACATGCCAGCAGGTTTATTTTTTAAAATAACTCCAACATTACATCATTTATCTGAGCTTGAAACTGTAAAAACACGGCAACAAATCTAAATTTAAAACCACTTTATTCTCCATGTCTAGTTTAAAATGGAGACGACTAAAAAGACCAAAGGGGAAAATAAAACATACTGGATAAATAAAATAAATGCAGCATGGCTCATAAACAAAAAAGTCTACAGTATGTTAAGTCACCATCTTTTCCCAGTACTGATAACATTTGTAGGCACTTGGAAAAATAACAGTTGTAAGTAATATAAATAAAACAAGACACAAGGTGATCAAAATTAAATGCAAACGTCCGCCGAAAGATGTAAAATGACCAAAATGCGACACAAAAAAATGTGAAACGAATAAAATGAGACACTAAGTGACCAAACTTTAATGCAAAACAACCACGTAAAACATGTCTAATGACCAAAATTAAACACAGCCAACCAAAACTAAACGCAGACAACTTGGAAAGATGACAGATGACCAAAATGAGACAAAACAACCACGGACACATGTAAAACTAAAGAAATGGACACAAGACAACCACAGAAAGATGTAAAACTACCAACAGAGACACAAAACCACCACAAAAAGATGCCAAATGACTAAAACTAGACACAAAACAACCATAAAACGATGTCAAATGCCCAAAATGTGACACAAAACAACCACAACAACATGCCAAACGACCAAAATTTAATGCAACCAACAAAAACCACATGTAAATTACGTTGGGAAGTTGTAAAACGGCCAAAATATGACACAAAACAACCACAAAAAGATGTAAAACTACAAAAAGGAACACAAAACAAACATAAAAAGATGTCAAAGGTCCAAAACTAGACACAAAACATCCACTAAAACATGTTAAACAACCAAAATTAAATGCAACCAACCAAAACTACATGTAAATTACCTTGGGAAGTTGTAAAACGGCCAAAATATAACACAAAACAACCACAAAAAGATGTAAAACTACGAACAGAGACACAGAACAACCATAAAAAGATGTCAAGATTAAAAGCAGCCAACCAAAACTGAATGCAACCAACCAAAACTAAGCGCAAACAACCTTGACAAGTTGTAAAATGGTCAAAGTATGACACAAAACAACCACAAAAACATGTCAGATGACTAAAACTAGACACAGAACAACCATAAAAAGATGTCAAATTACCAAAAGGCGACACAAAACAACCACAACAACATGTCAAACAACCAAAATTGAATGCAACCAACCAAATCTAAACCAAACATCCTTAGAAAGTTGTAAAACATCCAAAATATGATACAAAAGAACCACAAAACGATGTCAAAAGACCAAAAACACAACACAAAACAACCACAGAAACATGTCCAACAACCACCATTAAATGCAGTCAACCAAAACGAAAAGCAAACAGCCTTGGGAAATTATAAAACAGCCAAATATGACGCAAAACCACCACAAAAACATGTCAAATGACTAAAACTAGACACAGAACAACCATAAAAGATGTCAAATGACCAAAATGTGACACAAAACAACCACAACAACATGCCAAACGACCAAAATTAAATGCAACCAGCCAAAACTACATGTAAATTACCTTGGAAAGTTTTAAAACAGCCAAAATATGACACAAAACAACCACAAAACGATGCCAAATGACTGAACTAAAACATGCCAGACTACCAAAATTAAATGCAAAACAATCAAACAGAGGTGCAGGACCTTTACTGCAGTGAAAAATGAGCCCACAGTGAGGAGAAATGACACCCAGAACAGACACACTGCCTGGGGTTCAGAGGGTTAAGTGTTGGAGAATATTCTAGGTGGGGAGATCCAGTTCTAGACATCAGTCTGCATCTGGTCTTTTTTGGCCGGTTGCTTCTGGCAGAACTTCACGGTTCTATTTCAGGAAGGCTAATGGGCTCACTTGGCTTCAACTCATTCGGCCGCCGAGCAGCCGTGTGATAACATTTACAAACATCCTAATCAAGATGAGCCGCCACTGATCAGGATTCTTGGAGCGGGGGGAGCAGGACTTTGTTTTCCAGCAAGACTT
Source organism: Dascyllus trimaculatus (assembly GCA_024666655.1). NCBI lineage: Eukaryota > Metazoa > Chordata > Actinopteri > Pomacentridae > Dascyllus > Dascyllus trimaculatus. Next base: position 31,907,889 of record CM045450.1, read on the forward strand.
TCTCTTCCATGATAGTGATTCTGCTGAGCTGCCGGAGCTGAATACTGAGTTTCTCAATCATCTCGGGGTCCATCCTGACAACACTGACTTTCTCTTTCTTTGTGATAGTTGGTGCACCAATCAGAATGAAGCAACATCACCCACACAGTCCCAATGAAGCAACTCAACTAAGTTTTTAACTATTAATCAGCACCTCTTGTTTGTTTCTTTGCTACTTGAGCCATTGGGTTATAATTCTGAAAGAGCTAAACATGTTTTATCCTGTTGAAAAATGTTATAAATTGAAACTAACTTCCAGTTTTTAAATACTTTGCAGCTGCGCGCATTTCAAAACAGTCAGGGGTGGGCAAGATTGTTAATGAATTTATGCATCGTTCTAATGCAGTAAAAGATCTGAGCCACCAGTAAAATGAAACTGTGGTCAAGAAGAGGGTTAATAATGACATTTTTGTAGCTTACTTTAACTTGTTTCTTCAGTAAAACAATGATTTTTATATTTGAGATTTGCACCCAAGTTTTCAAGGGCTTTAGGCTGTAATTATACTTGACATGATTTGATTGAAAGGAACTGACTAAAGCTAGACGCATAACAGCCACAAAAACAACCAAAATCAAATACAGCCAAAGAAAACTGAATGTAAACAACCTAGGAAAGTTGTAAAATGACTGAAATATGCAACAAAACAGCCACAGACAGATGTGAAACGAACAAAAAGTGACACAAAACAACCACAAAAATGATGTAAAATGACAAAAAAATAACAAAAAAGATGTCTCATGACCAAAAAAATAACACAAAACAACCAGAAAAAGAAGTCTCGTGACCTAAAAGTGACACAAAACTACCATACAAAGATGTCAAATGACCTAAAAGTGACACAAAACAACCACAAAAAGATGTCGAGTAACCTAAAAGTGACAAAACTACCATAGAAAGATGTCAAATGTCCGAAGTGACACAAAACAGCAACAAAAACATGGCTAGTGACCAAAAAGTGACACAAAACAGTCACAAAAGATGTCTATTTCCCAAATAAATGACACAAAACAACTACAAAAACATGTCTACTCACCGAAAAGTGACATAAAACAACCAGAAAAACATGTCTGATTACCAAAAAGCAACACAAAACTACCACAAAAGATGTCTAATTACCAAAAACTGACACAAAACAACCACAAAAAGATGTCAAATGGCCAAAAAGTGACACAAAACAACCACAAGAAAAAGTCTAGTGACCTAAAAGTGACATAACTACCATAGAAAGACATCAAATGACCTAAAAGTGTCACAAAACAGCAACAAAAACATGTTTAGTGACCAAAACGCGACACAAAACAACTACAAAAAGATGTCAAATGACCGAAAAGTGACACAAAACAGCAAAAAAACCATTTTTAGTGACCAAAAGGTGACACAAAGCAACTACAAAAATATGTCAAATGACCGAAAAGTGACATAAAATAACCACAAGAAAAAGTCTAGTGACCTAAAAGTGACAAAACTACCATAGAAAGACATCAAATGTCCTAAAAGTGACACAAAACAGCAACAAAACATGTTTAGTGACCAAAAAGTGACACAAAACTGCAAGAAAAACATGTCTCGTGATCAAAAGGTGACACAAAACAACTACAAAATATGTCTAATTACCAAAAAGTGACATAAAACAGCCTCAAAAGATGTCTAGTTCCAAAATAAATGACACAAAACAGTCACAAAAACATGTCTAGTGACAGAAAAGTGACATAAAACAACCACAAAAACATGCCTGATTACTAAAGAGCAACACGAAACCACCACAAAAGATGTCTAATTACCAAAAAGTGACACAAAACAACCACAAGAGTTGTCGAAAGACCAAAAAGCGACACAAAACAACCACAAAGAGTTGTTAGATGACCAAAAAGTGAAACAAAATAACCACTAAAAGATGTAAAATGACATAAAAATAACAAAAAAAAGATGTCTCATGATTAAAAAACCCACAAAACAACCACAAAAACAAGACTAGTGACCCAAAAGTGACAAAACTACCACAAAAAGATGTCAAATGACAGAAAAGTGACACAAAACAACCACAAAGAAATGTTAAACGACTAAAAAGTGACACAAAACAACCACAAGAAGAAGTCTAGTGACCTAAAAGTGACACAAAACAACCACAAAAGATGTCTATTTCCCAAATAAATGACACAAAACAACTACAAAAACATGTTTAGTCACCGAAAAGTGACATAAAACAACCAGAAAAACATGTCTGATTACCAAAAAGCAACATGAAACTACCACAAAAGATGTCTAATCACCAAAAACTGACACAAAACAACTACAAAAATATGTCAAATGACCGAAAAGTGACACAAAACAACCACAAGAAAAAGTCTAGTGACCTAAAAGTGACAAAACTACCATAGAAAGACATCAAATGACCTAAAAGTGTCACAAAACAGCAACAAAAACATGTTTAGTGACCAAAAGGTGACACAAAACAACTACAAAAAGATGTCAAATGACCGAAAAGTGACATAAAACAACCACAAGAAAAAGTCTAGTGACCTAAAAGTGACAAAACTACCATAGAAAGACATCAAATGACCTAAAAGTGACACAAAACAGCAACTAAAACATGTTTAGTGACCAAATAGTGACACAAAACAGCAACAAAAACATGTCTAGTGATCAAAAGGTGACACAAAACAACTACAAATATGTCTAATTACCAAAAAGTGACACAAAACAGCCTCAAAAGATGTCTAGTTCCAAAATAAATGTCACAAAACAGTCACAAAAACATGTCTAGTGACAGAAAAGTGACATAAAACAACCACAAAAACATGTCTGATTACCAAAAAGCAACACGAAACTACCACAGAAGATGTCTAATTACCAAAAAGCGACACAAAACAACCACAAAATGACTGAACTGTTCAGCCCTATGATATCGAGGAGTCTATCTTATTGGTGCAATATCAATACTTCTCTATCAGCACCTCTACTGAAAGACGTGGGATATTGTTATTTCCATCCAGAACTAGTACTTATGGATATATTTGGTTCATTTTTCATTTTTCCACTGACATTCCTTAAATGTTTGCATTATCTCCTTTCGCTGTGGTGACAACGCAAATTTCCCCACTGTGGGATTGTTAGAGGCTTATCGCATCGTAACGTTATTTAAAACAAGTCAGTTTGATTTATAAGGCCCGTAACCAAAACAATTGCGCCTCAAGGGGATTTACAATCTGTACAGCATACAGCACGGTCAGTCATTAGAGCCTGAGATAATGAAAAACTCCCAGAAAACAAGGTGAAACTGGAAAAAAATGGAGGAAATTTCAAGAACTTAGGAAGGAGCTGTTTAAAATACATGAATAAAGTGCATATTACAATATTAAAATCCTAGTTCTTCCTCACTAATAGTAGATTCTTTGTTTCTAAATCTAAAATGTGTTTTTGGATTCACAAACAATTCAGATTTTACTGCACTGATGAGCTGTCACCTATAATGGACGAGTTATGCCACAGAAACAAGTGAAATATACCAGCACCCAATAAAATGGAGGCACACGCATCATCATCATCATCATCATCATCATCATCATCATCAGCATCATAATCCAGCAGATGTGTTTTTAACAGCTGCAGGAACCACATCCCATCCACAACCCACAGTCTGTCAGCTGCTTTAACAAACTCTACACACTCTCAACAGCACCGGGTGACATCTTCTGACAGCCATCCCATAATAATCAGCAGCACAGAGTGAGGCGCCACATTGTCACACTCAACACGCGGGCAACGACAACGCTTCTGTGGTAATTTGTCGGCGATCGGAGAGTTTCGGGAAGGAAGCGTGCAGATGTTTATCTAAAACACATTCAGCGGCAGCAGCAGCAGGAAACACATAAAATAAAGCCGCCGCTGGTAGAAACAATAAAAAGCTGATGAGCAGAGCAGATAGAAACACTCGAGGTACAGATATGGAAATTTTAAAAAGCAGTTTTTGAGATTTAGTGGGAGAAACATACATATTTGATTTGCAGCTCAGGTTAGGAATAACCAGATTTTCGCTGTGAATAACATCGAAGGTGAAACCAGCCGAATGAAGAAAAGGTTTTCAACAAAGCAACAGGACACACTTGAACCAACAAAACAAATCAATCAGTTAACCTTCTTTCTCCACAGCCGCTGGAACAAATACGACAAAGAGAGCCGGTGATTCAATTGAGCAGTGTTATGAATGCGCGCTCTCTTACAAAACACACCTACGCCTGCTTCAGCTTTGATAAAATCGTCTTATTGCGCAGCAGCACACAGGTCCGATCAATACTTGTGCATTTACACATCTTTTTGTATCAGCATGTGTTCATGTGCGCCAAAGTTTAGAGTTTAAATTCCCTAAAACCTCGTCAAAAGCAAGTTATTTGGGAAGCTGACCTGATTTTTTTTGTCACCAAAGATGAGAAACATCTCTAAAATTAATCGCATGCTATCTCAGCCCGACTCAGAAATACTGGTCGAGGCTTTTTCCAGCGGAAGGACAGACTTCCTCAGCGCCGTTTTTTATCTGTAAAAACTCTCCGACGGCTTCAGGTCATTCAAAATACAGCAGCCCGACTAGGACCCAAAAAAAAAATAAGAATTCAACCACATCACCCCAATTCTTAAACAATTCTCCAGGCTGCCTGTTCATTACTGGGCCGACTTTAAAGCACAGGAGGCTGAATTTTTATATTTGACAGTCTATCAGTCCACCACATGTCTCAGGTTACAGGACGGCCGTTACCTCCAACTTCCAAACAGTTCAATCAAAAAACTTCCACCCTACCTGGTAAATTCTTCTAAAAAATAAGCTTACGACGTTTTAATTTTATTTTGTTTTCAGCTGGCACATGATCTTATGCGTCTGCCAGTCTCCACAGCTTATTCTCTACTATTCAGTCTCTCTGTAAAGCACTTTGAATAGGTACGCTGTGCTTTACAAACAAGTGAATAATACTCATTTACAGGGGTCACCGGAGCAAAACATGTGTCAACAACACTGTTGATATCATCATCTGGCATTAACCCTGTATGCATGAGTTCGACAAACTGTTCTGTTAACTTGTCATCTTGCATTTCTGCTATAAACCTATCAGAATATTTCAACAGTAAATACAGAGGAAACACATGCACACAAGGGCTGAGCGATGGATTGAAATATCTGCAAAATCACAATGTGGGTAAGTGCAAAATTAAAAATATTGTGGTGCTACAGACATAAAGGAACATGCTTGAACAGATTGCACTAAAAATCCTATTTTTTTTAATTATCATTCCCACTTAAACTGTGACTCACACAGCAATAACTGCCAAAATTGAAAACAATATGATTGCTTTTGCACATTATTCAGTCCCAATGTGTTCACAACACCTGCACTCAATCAACGGTTAATCAACAACAACATCAAAACAACATTAAAAACATGACAATTAACATATTTTACATCAGAAGGCCGCACTGCTAAGTGAAACTAATGAGTTGGTGGGTGTGTACCGCCCAGATTTAGAGTTTTCTGCAACCGATGCTGCACAGCGAGATCACCATGGTAACTGATGCTGCTCTGGAGGCGGCTCTGTTCCGAGTTTGGGATTTAAATCAGCTGTAAGAAGCATCTCCCTTCCACCAGTTCTTTCAGACTCTCAGCTGTGGTTTCATCTGTGAACCTGTTCAGCTGTACGTTACTAAATCCACCTAACAAGGCTGTGCAGCTTCCACACGCTGTACCGTATGTGTTGTGTTGTCACGTAAACAGAATGCAGGAAAAAAACTGTCTAGTATGTTGGCATTTATCACAGAAAATGTGCAAACACACAGCAGAAGACTCTAGAGCTCTGGAGGATCAGGAAGAAGGTGATGGAGGAGGAGATCCAAGAACTGCAGCTGGAAAAGACAGACATTGAGCAGAAGCATGAGGAGCTGTATGTGAAAAAACAGAAAGAGGAGAGAGGCAGCAGGTTTGTGAGGTGGATGAAGAAGTTTGGGGGGAAAGGAGAGAAGAAGAACAAAAAGACAAGAAGGAAAAAGAGGAGAAGAAAGAGCAGAAGAAGAGAGAAAAGGAGGAAAAGACGAAGGAAAAAGAGGAGAATAAGAACAAAGACACCTTCAGCTGGTGGCAGAAGAAGAGCTGATGATTGACAGCTGCCTCCTCCTTTCTCCTTCTTCTCCTCACTCTTTTACCTCCATCCTCACCTCTAAACTCTCCCTCTTTACCCCACCGTCTCACCTTCATAATAATAACAACAATCTATACTTTATTAGTCCTCTTGGGGAAATTCATTCTCTGCATTTGACCCATCCATACTAGGAGCAGTGGGCTGCTGTGGAGGCGCCCGGGGAGCAGTCAGGGGTTAAGGGCCTTGCTCAGGGGCCCACGGTGGTGCCAGTCTGGGGACGCGAACCGGCGACCCACCGGTTACAAGTACGCTTCACAATCCACTGCCCCTACATTCATCTCCCCCATTCTCACCAATCTATCCTTCCACATATTCTACACCCTTTATTTACTCCATCTTTGCATCTCCACCACACATAATAACAATAATTAGTAGCAGTAGTAATGATAGTAGAAGTGGTCGTGGTAGTGGTAGTATTCAATTAATCTAGAGGAAGACTTTCGGTCAGCCTCACAGAAGCTCTGGCAAACCATTCAATGCCTCAGGAAGTTTGACATACAGTCACAATAACTAACAAATGTTCAACCAGTTAATAACATTTCAAAATTAGTTAACAGCATTTAAAATGTCTTCCAAAGTCAGTAAATGTTGTCTAAGATGACTCAGAATGTGGCCTAAGTGACTCAGAAATTGTCCAATTGGCATATTTTTTAAAAAAAGAAAAAAAAGACTAAAGTGAAGATACGTCCAAAATAACAAAACCCGTCCACGTCTCAGAATTTGACCAAAATGACTAAGAACTGTCTAAAATTGACTGTTATTTTGCAGATTTCCCCTATTGGCTTAAATAAGCATAGTATCTAATACAATTAAAGATGAAAGTATAAATATGCAAGTTCACTGTGGCCCAACTGTACTTATTAACTGCATTTACATCAACAAAAATGTTATTTAACAGGTATTTACCATTAACAAAATATCAAGGATTAAAATAGCACAAAATTGTACATAACATCTACATTTTTTCCTTAGATAGATAGATAGATAATTCATAGTCTTGTCACACATCTTACATGTAAGAAAAATAAGGAAAATTCTGGTCCTAAATTCAGATTCTCATGTTTAAACGGTTGATTAATTGGGGTTTGAGCCAGCTAGCATTAAGAAAGCCTAGCTGTGTTGAACCATTTTCATAATAAACTCCTTTGCATGAGTTCACAACTTACATTTAGCTCATATTACTCCTTTAACTGCATTTACCGTTTGATTTGAGTGGTTTAATTAGCACTGTTAGCTAATGAACTTATAATCATTTCCAGCATATTATTCACTGCTGGCTAACAGGTTTAGCCCTGCTATCTCACGAAGCTAGCTAAACATAAAACACACAATATAGCTTACAGTCAAAATGGTAAAATAAATAAACAAACTAAACTAAACTAGTTACTGGAACAATAACTAGCTAACATTAACGTTAGCTCTTTTACCAGTTTATGCTAATCGCCGATGCTAATTTCTTTATGCTAATCGCTAAGCTCCCACTGGTTTATGCTAATCGCTAGCGCACGGTTCCAGCACATAGCCGTATCCCAGCTCGGCACCGACTCAAAACAGCGGAATTATCCACAACCAAAACACACAATTAATACGGCAGAAGCAGAAGTCTTACCTGTGATAAACGTCCAGCTCACATCATCCTCAGGTGTTCAGTCTTTTAAAAAAACATCTTTAAAGACAGGTGTAGCCGCTCGGCAGCCATTTTGTTATCGGCGCTCTAACGGCTGTTTCCGGCTTTGCTGGATTCACTGACCCGTTAAAGTGACGGGATTCTGCCATTCATACGTGAATCACCTGTCTGTTGTAATTCCTCACAGTTTAATCTGCAATCATTTAATATTTAATGAGGAAAAGTTTTATTGTTATAGTTCCTTAAAGTACATACAGGTGTAGCCAAATTTTACACTTTCAATTATTATTTTTTTCCATCATTTCTGATGCTCGTAACTTCGTCAATACAGCAGACACACACGACATTTTCAGGGCTGAAAAACACATTTGAGTTCTGTTTTTTTTTTTTATCAAACCAAAAAAATCTGCTTTTGGGTCAGGCTAGGTAAATAGGTTTAAATACATCTCCTTCCGTGTTAAAATTTGCCCATATTATAAAATCATTTTGCCACAGAAGAAATTCTGTCAAGAAGATGATCTTGGAAAATGATCCTTCCATTGTCTAGAACTTATTTTGAGCAACCACCAATCAAACATGCTGATACATGTGTGATAGGTGGTTTTCTCTGGTGAGCACACGGGGCCCTGATTAGCAGAATATACCTACTGATGAAGAACATCCACTGCAGTTAAACAGAGAATACTTTTGTACCTGCATGTTTTTATGTAAAATCAAAGGTTTAAACGAGTATTCCAGAGGTGAAAGGCACATTTTGGATTCAAGATGCAATATTTCCAGCTAGAAAACAATGATCATGAAGACATACCGAGAAGTTTGAAGTTAATATCGTGAATATTGCAGTTTTAGTTGAAGTTTGAATAACCGTCTATTGCAGCGAACATCAAAAAATGAAAGGGTTACGTGCTTTATGTAATATTTAATATATCTAAAAACCTCATGAGCTGCTGCTGATAGACCCTCAGAGCCTTTACTGCACATTCGTTGAAGTCAAAATGAGCCGTGCAGCAACTTAAACCTACAAAAAGATGACTGAAAGGTTAACCCAGATTTACACTCCAGAACGTCAGTAAACAACACGGCCCAGGGAATGACTCAGTAGCTCACTTTATGACTTGTAACCCAGTAACAGACACACTGCCGACGTTATGAGCTGGTTTCTCAGACGGGGATTCAGCCAACGGGCCTCTTTGACATGGTTAGTCGTGGTCACACTCAGGCTAAGATCAGCTGCCAGGAGAACATGATTCAACCAGCTTGTAATCACCAGCCTGATGTCCATTTTAAAGCCATTAAAGCTCATTTAAGGGACACAAACATCTCTAAAAGAATAACCCATCTAGCTTTTGTTGGATTCTTCATAAAGAAACCCAACGCCTGCTGCTGAGGTCGCCTGATTTCCTGAGGTTTGCCGTCTTATCTGCATCCTGTACCATCTCAGTTTTGTTCAAGAAGGTTGAAGAAGTATTATTTCCCACAGATTACTCCACCACGCTTGCTTCAGATTTCGGTTTTCATCCATGGAGATTTTAGTTGCCGCTGACTGGTTTAAAAGGCATGTTTTCTCTTTTTAAAAATGACAACGTGACATTATTTTTTCAGCCAGAAACTGTAAAAACAGTAGGAATTATTGGATTTTAAACTTCCAGACAGTCCTTGAACACATCATGCGTGTCACACGGTTTGGGAAAATTCACCAAATCTAAGCCGCAACTTTTCATATTTAATCAAAATCACTTTATTCAAAATGTGCTCAAAATGATCACGAGAGGAAAATCAAAACTACTGGATCAATAAAATAAATGCAGCATGGCTCAGAAACAATGAACAGAGGAGGAAGTTGTTGGAAGATACATCCAGCATGGTGAAACATCTTTCTACAGCTGATGAGCAGAGTGGAGAGGAAAGAGGCTGGAAACATGGAGATAGTTTAATATCAGTCGTATGTGGAGCCTGTTGTTGTTGTTGTTTTGTTTTTCCTCGTATTGGTAATACCTGTGGACACTTGAAACAACATTGTGCGTGCTGATTCAAGTTTTTTTCAAATTTCGTCCGATACTGCAACCCTTATGTTTTCTTTTTTGATCATTTATGACTTCCCGCTGAAGACATGTCTGAGTTCTCCCTCCTTCTTCCTGGTTGCTCTGTTTCCACAGAGGTGCAGGACTTTATAGTGCAGTGAAAAACGAGCCCACGGTGAGGGAAAACAAAGTCGCCCAGACACTGCTTGGAGTTCAGCGGGTTAAAGATCCGCATGGACAAATATTTGCTGCATGTTCTGGTAAAGCCACAGGGGATCTGCATAAACAGGCACCATGAATGATTTTATTGATTTGCTTTGGGTCGATGTAGTTTGTCTCCATGTGCAGCTCAAGTTCTTCTGAAGGCCCAGCGTCCCACTGAATTGAATTCGACACCCTTTTACATTTCTCTATTTGTGAAGCTTGTAATTGGTTTTCGATGTGTTGGTTCAACCTCCTTTTAACCCTCTGAGTGTGATCTTAATTTGAAAGCTGGAAGCACTGTCATATCGCTGTCACTGAGCCACCTCGCAAGTCGCCTCAATCAAACCCAGATCAATCCTCCATTAATCTTTGTCATCGCCGCGATCCGTTTATCCGTTTTAGCAACTAGCGTCGTCCTGGGAATGCATTCATCATCGGCTCCCCTGCCTCCAAATTAAACCCTGTCATGAATTATCACAGAGGTGCAACAGAGCCGGCAAATTGTTTACATCTAATCAATAGTCTGAGTAATCAATGCAAATTATCTGCATGCAACGTGCGGAAAGACAGACCGAGCTGAGGGAGTGTTTTCACAGCGTAGCCTTTTTAATGGGCAGAGCTTTCAAACTGAATCGTCCAACTAGTCATTCAATAGCAGAATAATTTAGTACAAAAAGGACAGCAGTACAACCGTTCCAATGAAGACCAGAGACGGTTGCTAGGCAGCAAGCCGTCTGTGGAGGTAAAACCTCTTGTGGACCTCAGACAGATTGATTTATCAATTCAAGGCTAAGTGGGAGCAGTAGAAAAGTGACAGTGACCAAAAACCTCATCCATAAACATCAGTCAGGGTTTGATCGAGAGTATGACAGGATGAGGAGACTCCCAACACAGCCGGCAAAGTGGAATCAGACGTGAATGAAGAAGGGGGGATGTTTCTGTTTAAGGTACCAGTTGGTTTTATTATTACAATGCACACTCGATAAGCAAAAAAAGCCTTGGCATCCTGCAAAAACCAACAATAATATGACAATACGAGTCACTCGCTTGAGCCTGCATCGACCAGTCGCTGAGCGGACTGCGCCGTTACATTATTATTGCAAAGGGTCACTTTCAAGTTGAAACTCATCAGCAAACATAAAAGGACATAAAAATAAAATTTGTGATTACATAAAGTATGGGTCATTCCATCTTTGTATAGTGGGAGATACATCTGTAAATGCAAACACACACGGTAAAATAAAACACTGGAAATATGTGACCCATGACAAACAAAAAAATAAAATAAAATAAAATACATAATTGAATCATAATCTAGGCTAGAATTTTACAAATCACAGAAGACTAATCATTAATCGTGTTTTATTGTAATAATCAAACAATTTGAGGCTGTATCAAAAACTTTGTAAAAAAATTAGGAGATTTTCATCGAGCTACAACATACAGCAGAAGTGAGAACACCGATGTGCAATATAACTTTAATATGTAATGATTCAAACCTGTATCACCTCTCAGTAACTGCATTATTTCTAAGGTAAGCAGGAGAGTATTTGCTCTGATGAACAAATCGAAAACAGAAACTTTAGAAAAACTACACAGAAAATCCAGGCCCTTAAGTGGAATCTAGTTTAACTGCATGAACATGGTTTTAAAATGAGTTGTAAACAGCAGAACGTTCTCAGTTTTGGACCTATGGACTGTACCTATGTCTGCATCATGGCTCCACATGGGAAAGAATTGAACAGAGGAAGTGAAAAAATCTGATTATGAGACTTTACCAAGATGGAAAAGGATCCTGGAAGATGGATGAGCAACTAAAACTCACTGAAACAGTGTCAGCAGTAATCAGGAGGTACAGAAGGAGCCATGGTACCACTAATCATGGCTGCAGGTATAGAAGGAGCCATAGTACCACTAATCATGGCTGCGGTGGTCGTCCTCCTAAAATGACGCCACAGACAGTGAACTATTTTCACAATCCAGCTGTAGCTGTTTCAGACTTGGCACTGGGGTTATCAATGGGAATCAGAGTTTCTGTGAAGCTCAGACAGTGTTAAAGACCCTTTATAACATCAACCTCTATGGGCGGAGGACAAGAAAAAGAGACTTGTTTCTCCTTTGGCACAAAACATCAAAATGAAACTTTGCTAAGGGACAAGAAAATAAGCCTGATGAATATTAGGAGCTCATTATTTGGTCAGATGAGATTTTTGTTTTGCTCAGATGGAGTCCAGCATGTTTGATGTGAGCCTGACCAGGACCACCACAGTGGATGCATAGTCCTGACAGTGAAGAACAGGAGTCTGCATGAATACAAAGCAGTCTCTAAAGGAAAACAAAGTAAAAACTATGACCTGGTATCGTCTGTCATCAAAAATAAAGACACAAATAAAAGATCTGAGTCTCAGTAATGAAAGGTTGCATTAAGCTGTGTATTTTTTTTACAGAAACTGTTCCATGTCCGAGCAAACACCCTGCTGTTCTACTTAGAAGTAATATAATTACTGTAAATTGATACGATTTTGAACCATTTGACATTCAAGCGATATCGCACAGAGATGTACTCACTTCTTTTGTACACCGTAATTATTGGAAATTCAATTTTTTCCTTCCGAATCTCTGCCACCATCTCAGCCGCGACCCTCTCCTCTCCTCTGTGACCTCTAAAATGTGAATATCTGTACATACAGTCTCCATGGCACACAATGTTTCTCACCGGAGAGACGAACTGCCTCGTTACATAAAAAAATAATTATCCCTGGTCCAAAATAAACTGCAGGGGTGCTCTTCCTGCCGTGTGCATGTGGAAACCTGGTTTTTACTGTAGTTGTGTGAACCGGAAGCAACTATGCCGCCAAAGTAACGTCAAATTAAATGAACTGAAATTCATCTAAACTCTAAATTTTGCATCCAAATCAAACCGTGATCATTTATCTGGTAATAAAAAACAGTAGTACTCTTGCTGCTTATGTCTGCTGATACAATAGAAGGTCCATCCAACGTACTGTAATCGGTGTTTATGTAAAACAGGAATAAAAACCTCCCGCAGGTTATTTTAGCGAGGCAGTCCCTTTCTCCCCCCAATTTCTTCCACCACCAAAAAAATATAACAATCTATCAGAACGTCTCTCAGATATACAGTGAATTTTAAAACCAATGAAACAAACAAATTATTTATTATTCATCTCTAAATCTTTTTTTAGGCTACCTTGTTATTCTCAGCTTTACTAGACATTGTGAATAAGGATAGAAACAGACAACTAGTGTTAAAAGGCAAACCGTATTGAATCTGAATAAACACACTCACTCATTCACACAACTCGACCTCCCGCTCTCTTGCGTCGTCTGCAGGGGGTGACTGGAGATCCGCGTGGTGGTAGCTTTTCTTGTATTCGACGGGATCTCACTTTTAAAAACTGTTGCCTGCAGTGGTCTGATGACAGTTCACTGGATTACTCAAAAGCAAGACAGAAGAAGAGTTGTTAGGCTTCAGTCCAGAGAAAAAGGGGGAAAAAAAAAAAAAAAACAATCTCGGGATAAAGATGGAAAAGACAAAACAAAAAATCCAAATCAACTGAGAGAAAAATGAAATGCTGGGAAGGGAGAGCTCGTCTCCCAATTGTCGCTTCTGACCAACCGGTCGAACTGAAAGCCAATGTGACGAGAATTTGTTTGTCTTAGGCCACTGTAGTTGCTGGGCTACCGCTGAAACAGTAGTCCCTCCCAGCTGTATCGATCAATCATCCCATCCCAACTCATGACTCCCCATCCCAAACCAAAGTCCCCTGTAACTGTGTTGTACTTTAGCACCTCTTGTCGTCGCTCCCTTTAAATGTCCAGACAGACAAACACCAGAATGGAAACAGTTCCTCAGGCATCCTCACCCTCCGCCCGACCAGCAGAGGGGTAAACAAGTCTTAGGGTGGCACGTAGGGGGGTGGAGATCTGTAGGGAGTCATGTTCTTGGGACGGGAACCTTTGCCCTCCATGGGAGTGGTGAAGGGAGGCGGCGGCTGGTAGGGAGGAGCATTAGGGTCCTCGTCTCGTAGGGCCGTATACTCCCCCAGCAGCTCCTGGTTGAGGGGGGTAGTCTCCGGCGTGGCCATGTTGGGGTATTCTGGAGGTGGAAGAGGGGGTTTCTCTTCCTGGAGAATCAGGGGCATGCTGGAGGAAGGTGGCGGCTTTGAATCATCGAGTTCATCCGCAAAGATAATCGGCACGCCCTTCTTGATGAAGGTGGCCTGGTCCTCGATGGTCAGCTTGCCCTTTCGCTTCTTTCTGTAGCAGATCATCGCGATGATTCCTGCTATTAACAGGATCGCCGCCACCACCACAGCAGGAATCACCGTGTGGAGGTACACGTCATCTGTGCTGTGCCGGCTCGATCCCAGACCTGGAGTGACTGCAGGAGGTTCTGGTATGTCGATCTCTCCAGGTGGGACGAAGGAATATGCTCTGCAGCTCCCCCGTCCCTTCACCGTGACGTCCAGTGGCCTGAACTCAGGCTCCATGGAATACCTGAATGTCTGCGTGGGTCTTCCATCAGCATCTGCAAGTGTCCTGCTCATAATCTGCAGCTGTTCCTTCGGACATGGATGCTGTGGGAGGCTGGTGTTGGTCCACTCGACCACAATAGATCCTTTGGTGATGTTGCGTAGGCTCACCGTGCTGCTGTTGCGATCGCCCAGTGCGTACGCCAGCTTCTTCACCAGAAGGATCTTCTTGTGGATGTCGTTTGTCACCGAACGTGGCTCACCGTCGAACCGGGCCGTGAATATCACTGGGGTTTTGTCATTGGCTGGCCAGCGGTTAACGTGGACCTCGATAGCATCAAATACATTCAGGCCACCTTTGTCAGTCGCCTGCATGAAGTATTCGTGTTTCCCAACATGTTGGACGTCAGGCAGGCCGTAGAGGAGCTGACTGGTCGTGTTGAACTGGATCCATGAGCCCTCTCCGACCACTTCATTGTGGTTCTGTCTCAGCGTCAGACGCAGCTTATCTGTAGTTCCATCCTCCTTATCAAAGAAGGTATCCGATGGAATCTTAACTTCGAAATAGGTGCCCACCAGTGCGTTGACCTGGTCGATGGGGTTCCTCAGGACAGGCTTTTCGTTGTACGGATCCGGTACTACACCAGGTGCTGGTGTTGTGCGCCTTGGAGGCTTGGCTGTAGAGGTCTTTGGCTCTCTGGACACTGGTGTAGTTTTGGGCCTCTTGGGTTTCTTGGTGGGCCTTCTGGTTGGTGAGGGTGGCGTGGCGGTGGCTTCCACGTATATTGGCCTGGTCATGGTGGGCTGGATGGGAAGGGTGCTGGTGGTCTCCAACACCCTTGTTGGCTGAGGAGGTCCCAGGGTTGGGGTGTGGGCAATAGGGTCCCGAATTCTGATTGTAGGCTTGCCTGGAAGGGGGACGGGGCCTCGGACAGGGGGAGCTGAGCTTTCGGTTGGTGCAGCGATAGAAGGCGAGGATAGGGTCGGGATAATCCTCACCGGCGGCTCCACCACAGTTGTTGGAGGAGGCACTGCCAGAACAGGAGTTGGAGTGTTGTTCAACTGCCGTCTGACCCGCTTCGGGACGTGGGGTTTCTTGTTGGCGATGTGCCAGCCGACCACGGGATACCCCAGCCTGGCGGACATGGCGCCTTCCTTTGCAGGACCCTGGACGCTGTTGATATTTGGGACTGTGCTTTGGTCCAGCGAGCAGCCGAGCTTCCAGGACAACAGAGCGCCATTTTCCACCACCTGGACAGACGATGAACATCATTAATTTGATTTTCCAGCTAATAAAATGATACATAAAAGACTTCCTGATCTGTAAGTACTTTATTGTCCCCAAAAGCATGTTCTATGGCGATCCATTTGAAGCATCTAATAAGTAATTGTACATATCAACTACTGTTTTTTGACTGGATAGAATTCTAAACAAACATTCTAATTAAAAGTATTTCCAATTAACTTCTCATTAGTCACCAAAATAAACAATACATTTCTTCTTAGAACAAAAAAAATCTCATACTAAAACTAAAACTAGCCAACTTTTACAAATGACTTCTATGCAAGTATCTTTATTCAATTTGTGATGCACATCCAAAATGTAATTTTAACTAGTTGCAATTCTAATTAATGACATTAACAAATTTGTTTTCACCAAGTCAGAATGTTGATTTCAATTCTTGATATCAATATTTAATTTCTTGCGAGTAAAATGTTATTATTGATATCTGCAAGTCAATTTGAACTACCCTATTCAGACTCAGACATCTATAATTTAATTTCTATTTGACGTATCCATAATGTTATTTTAATCAGTTCTAATAAATTACATCTGTGACACAATTTTCCCATCAAACTATTTAAGATGTCTCTACTCTGATAACTATAAATTAATTCTGACTATTTATTAAAGGAATTTTGATTTTCATTAGACAAACGCATTAAAATATCTTCAGTGACATATCAGAAATTAATATAGTACTTAAGCTGGCATATCCAAAATGTAAATATGTCACGGAATTAACGTCATCGATGAAAAACTCTATTGAAAAGTATCAGTTGGCAAACCATTTTTCACGACGAAAACAAAGCTAAACTGACGGTTCACTAATCAATTAATTCTAAAACTAAACAACAATTTTAATGAGCTAATGAGCTAAAGTTTTAATGTGTTTTTTTTTAATGAGCTGAAGCATCTGTTGAATCATCGCTGCAGCTCCTGGATAAACGAAATAATGTTGCATGACTGTATTAATATTTTCTGACGTAGTCCTTTTGACACGAGTAAGCCTTTTCCAATAACCTCACCATTGACCGACACCTATCACCATGGCAACCACATACAAACACGGACACGTCTGTGACCTCAAGTGCTTTGGTGATATGAACATTTTAAAAATTTGTCTAAAATGTCACCGATGACAAACAATAACTCAAATTTGACTAAAACAAACGCACTTTAGTCAAACTCAGAATTAGCGCTATTACATCAGAAGCATCGGAAATGCAACACGTGGAACTTCAGCTGCAGATATCTGTAATTTTACTAGGAAAAAG
Source organism: Dascyllus trimaculatus (assembly GCA_024666655.1). Lineage (NCBI taxonomy): Eukaryota > Metazoa > Chordata > Actinopteri > Pomacentridae > Dascyllus > Dascyllus trimaculatus. The sequence continues at coordinate 31,925,013 of CM045450.1, forward strand.
AAGGAATTACCGACATTTTTCTTTAAATTAAAGCTGTCTTTAACTCGGTTTTGTAATTAATTTCTATGTAGAACTGCGTCAAAACAGTTTTGCAGATATTTTAAATGACCATTTCACCATTATGGATATTATAATGCTATATAAATATAAACAAATGATGGCCTAATTACTGTATTAATTCCTGATGTGTCACTGAAGATATCTAAAAGGACATTTGATTTGTTGGAAACTATAATTCCTGTTTTAATTATTCAGAATTGATTTAGGTATTTTAAGCATAAATATCATGGGTATGAATTTTATGTGCACTCATTCAATATATCTGAAGTAGCATACATATCATCAACAAGAATTCTGACCTTTAACATTGAGATTCATGAAAATTCAAGTTAATATATCATTAATGTGTTAAGACCAGCTGTTCAGTTTGACTGGTTCTAATTAGCTAACAGACGACAGCAAAGAAGAAGACAAGAATGGACGTTTTGACTCAGGAGCAGCTTCTGTTCTGACATCAAACTGTCAGTTGTGACTAAATACAGAAAGTGTAGGTCCCTTAAATATGACTGTTACCACCAGAAATATAATATTAAGTAGTTAACAGTTGGGTTTCAGGTATCTAAAATTAGAATCTCACTGGTTACAGTTCTAGTGAAAGCTGAGTTGGAGCTATCACTAATTAGAAATAGCCAAAATAACTTTATGGATGCGTCAACCTGACAGTTAATTACAGATAAAATAGATGTAACTGAGTTTGAATGGAAGTCAATGGTAAATGTTGACGACAGGTAAACAATTGAACGTTTTTACGAGCGAGAAATAATTACTGATAACAAGAATTAACATTTTGAATCGTGAACAACTGCATTATGAATATGTCAACTTGAAACTGAATTATAGACGTCTGTAACTGAATTTGAATAGAAGTGATCAATAACAGTTAACTACTACTCATTAAATTAAAGATATCAGCAATGAACATATTTGCTTGCAAGAAATTACTTGTTGATATCAAGAATTAACATTGTGACTTGACAAAACGTCATATCTGACTAAAAATGTATATATCTCTTAAATATGACTGTTAGTAGAGGAAACATAACATTAACTAGGTATAGCTGTCGTAAAATTGAGTTGTAGGTATCATTAATCAGAACTAGTAAAAATGAAATCATGGATATGTCAACTTGAAATTGAATTATAAGAAGATGTAACTGAATTTGAATGGAAGTCAATGGGAAAAGTTCCGGTTAAATTACAGATGTCAGCAATGAACACTTTGAACCAAGAAATTAATTGTTGATTTTATAAGACAACATTTAAACTGGTGAGAAACTAATTGTGGTAATCTTCAATTGGAATTCCTACTTGTCAGAATGGCATTAAGGATACGGACACAAAGGACGAATCCTTAATGGTTGTCGGTACGTATACTTCTTGATTAAATTACTGGTCAGGCCCACTGTTTAAATGCTGCACATGCACTCATTGGTATTCCTTCCCATCTCCCACCTTCTTGGCGTTCCCAGGCCCGGCCATGAATGCAGACATGTCAAACAGCCTGTTGTTGACCACCGGGAGGATCTTCATGTGCTGCAGCCCGACGCCCGAGAAGCTCCTCATGTTGTCCAGCAGCTCCACCCGCTGCTCGGAGCTCATCTTGGTCAGATCGGCGTCCAGGATCACCGTCAGCACCGTCACCGGCTCCTCGTTGGCGCACATGAAGGGCTGGACGTCGTCTTCGGCCGACGCCTGGTTGGACGCCAGCTGGGCCGAGTCCACGTCCGGGTGATCCTCGGGGTGGACCTCGATGGAAAACACCTCGGAGGAGGACGAGGACTTGGTGTGGTTGGAGATGGAGACGGAGATGTAGTGGACGCCCTTGTCCTCGTCCAGAGGGAGGCCCTGCAGGATTCTGCTGCTGGCGTCCCAGTGCAGCCAGGCGGGGAGGGAGTCCTTCCCCATCTCTGTGATCTGGAACACAAACAACAAGCACATAGAGGGAATTAACAGATGCTGCACAATGTAAAAGATCTCAGAACAGTTGATTGATGCTGAAATGCACAAATTAAACTTGAAGAAACTGCAACGTTCATCCAAAATACAACAATTCAACACATTCAAGGGCAGCTACACCGATGAAACAAACACACTTGGGAACACATATGTGCTTCTGTGTTGTAACCTAAAGCTTGATTGCATTAAGTCTGCGCCTTTCTTAGCATTTATGCTTGTGCACAGTGCAGATACACCATCAAAATACGAGTTAGCGGTGGAGTTTCTACATCTAAAATTCAACTATGACTATTCAGAATCAAACTACTGATATGTATATAATTTCAGATATCCAGTGTTGCATTTCAGAGCCATACTAGTGGCAGTTGTCCTTAAATTATCTCCATTTTTCATATCTATAAATCAATTCTGACTAATAATATGCAGCGTGGTGTTTTTGTGCCACTGTGTTGAGTTTCTACGTGTATTTCAGACACTGACAGGTGAAACAGCAGTCACTTTAAACAAAATTACTGCAACACAGAAACAAGAAAAGGCCTGGGAGCAGATTGTAAACGGACTGGTAGAGTACGACACTATGACAGTACGAATATTGGCTTTTTATTATTTCAATATGTCGTACAAACACAATGAATTAGAATAATCACAATAGCTGCGGTAGGAATTGCGGTAACGGTTGCACATCAGGCTACAGTGACAACTTTTAGTGCACAATCTCTCAGGTAGCTGCACAACGTGTCGTTTCAGAATTGACACCGCAAATCAGCTCAAACACATCAGGCTACGACTTTGTTTTCACTGTTTGTTACAAAAAGAAATCTTGCACGGTTCTCATCTTCCACCATGTCTGACTGAACATCTTCTACTTTGATTTAAGGTTTTTTCACTTCACTGATTTTCTTTAGTTACTCCACACATTCCCAGTAAAATGAGCACAGAACAGGCGAGAAACACAGAAAAAGGAAGATTAAATTTCAACGACTAATTTCTTCACCATTTAAATCACCAGGAAAAAGCTCAACACACGTATGATGAGTGTGTAGCCAGATCTGAACGTCTCGATTCCCTCTATGCACTCTAAAAGCCACCAGAGGGCACTCTTGTTTTTGGGGTAACCCCCTCTGACCACATGACATTTTGGGGGCTCCATGCGACAGACAGCGACAGTGACGGAGTTGTCTTTCCTTCCTGAGCGACATACGCACGGTTGGGCCTGCATTCTTATCTCTGGTTGTCTAAGAAGCTGGGAGGCTGTGACGCTAGAGGCCGTGCCTGTTCATTAGGTCGGATGGGGTGAAGGCCACATTTTCGGTAGGACATTTGAACTGCATGTAATTACATTTGTATCTGTAACGTTCCAGACAAGATATGTGAATTGGGAGATTGTGTTGCGGGTGGACTGAAGCTCCTTGGCGGAGGTATGAGCTCTCTGAGGGCTTTTCTAGTTTCTGATTAAGTCGACTGAACCCCAGTGCAAACTTTCAACTCCAGCTCTGCAAGTGACTGCACGCAAACACACATTCTGGTCCGTTAAAAAAACACTTCCTCCTCTTGTAGTGTGTCTTCGCTGCTATCAGTCAGCTATGAACGTCAGCGCTTATTAAATCAAAGTTTGTCGTCGGCATCTGCGGTGGCTCTACCTCACACGCAAACATGGCGAACAGCAGCGCTCGGAATCGTAATTTAAACCCGACTAAAATTAAAATAACTCGGCCAATTATACGGCCGGGGACGTCCCCGTGGCAGGAGGCTGATGGAAAGAAATGGATCGCCAGGGAGCCGCGACGCATCCGCACACATAAATTCAAAAACAAGAACAAATGCGTCCCGCGCACCCCCAGCCCCTACAAGTTAATTCTGCGGCTAATAAATCCTGGTTGATAAATTATGTAGAGGCAGCGCTCCCCAGACACATCATTAATGCTCTAACCAGCACACAGGCAGCGCCGGGGGAAAACACACACTCATAAACACACAACCAGGCAAAAAAAAAGACTGACACACAAGGCCAGAGAGGGACGCACAAGTCTGCACTATAGGAGGCTGCATGTGCATTTTCCATGAGACGTATAGCACACGGTAATCACACGCTGCTGAAACCTTCTCCCGCTTTCTTAGAAACACTCTTGTTTTTTCTCCGCGGTGGAAAAACACTCTTTGCTGATTGTGTTTCCCATCTTGTTCCTTCCCCTCTTTCTTCTCCTGACACCTCCGTATCCTCGCCTCCTCTTTTTTTTTTTTTTTTTCCTGCTGTCATTATTTCAAAATGTCATTATCAGAATCTGACAGTCCCTTTTCACCGCCAGATAAAAGCTAATTTCTGGGGCGGCGGTGCAGCGAGATGTCGTGATTCTCGTCCAAGATTGTGAAATTCTTGCTGCAGGAAATATTATTTACACATCAGCCCACCTAGACAACTATACATTACAGGGAAAACATGTTTCAGCAACATCAGCCTGGTTTTTGTTCTTTTGTAACGCCGTCCTTCTATTCCTTAATAACTGCTGGTCTGTAAAGAACATCAAAAAACAGGAAAGCCTAATGTGTGTTCAGATGTAGGCTCCTCCAGCTGCGCTTGATTTAATTTGTTGCACGGGCTCCAAACTTCAAACCGAGCGCCTCGTGACATGGCACCGCAAATTAAATCACAAAGAGACAATGAAGGACAAGCGAGCTGTCAGGCAGTAATCATCATCATAACTGTCATAATTGGTCTGCAAATTAGTGCATTTGCGTCCTGAGCGCTCAGAGCTGATCTCTTATCAGCTGCGAATTAAATATGGGAACGAGGAAGGGGGAAAAAAAAAATACAGGACAGTTTCATTTATCAGGTCAGATGAGGTGGAAATGACATCCACTTGAAATCAGCTGTATCATGTTGATACATATGACTCATGTGGAGCATCTTCTTAAAGGGCAGGATTGCAAAAAAAGCAAGCTAAAGTCAGATTTTGAAGGCATGAAGTCCACCTGTGATTTCCAGTCAGTCTAACTGTGTGAATGTGGTTCTAAAATGAGCTGTAAACAGCAGAACCGTCTCAGTTTTGGATCTATGCGGAGTATCTATGTCTGCATCATGGCTCCACATGGAAAAGGCGAACAGAGGAGCTGAACAATATGACTGTAAAACTTCACAAAGACAGAAAAGGATCCAAAAAGATCAACTAAATATCAGTGAAACACAGCGTCAGCAGTAATCAGGAGGTATGGGAGGAGCCATAGTACCACTAATCATGGCTGGAGGTATAGAAGGAGCCATAGTACCACTAATCAGGGCTGCAGGTATAGAAGGAGCCATAGTACCACTAATCATGACTGAGGGTATGGAAGGAGCCATAGTACCACTAATGATGGCTGCATTGGTCGTCCTCCTAAAATGACTCCAGAGACCAGGACTACCACAGTGAATGCATAGGCCTGACAGTGAAGAACGGAGGTGGGAGTGTGATGAATGTCTGAGGATACACTAAAATACTGTCTGACAAGAATGCATAGTCCTGGCAGTGAAGCACAGAGGGTGATTATATGGGGCTGTGAGGGCAAACCCTAATGAAATGAACAATACACAAATGGACGCGATGATCTGCACGTTTAACTTCAAAATGAGGCTGATATTCTTGTACTATCCGTTCGTCAGCTTTAGCAATGTGTTCATCTAGTCTTGTGGACAGAGCTGAATGGCCCATTAGGCAATATAGATACAATTTAGGAAAATTTTGGCTTATTTTTTTGCTAACTTTGGTATTTTGGGATGCTTTTGCCAAGTTTTGGGGCATATTTTGGCCCATTTTGACAGATTCTGAGCACATTTTGGTTCATTTTTGGCTCGTTTTAGCATAAATTTCTCCAATAAGCCAAATCTAGAGGTTAATAGTGGGCGACTACTGGTGTCACCACCACTAAACATCCTGCTACTGAAAGCAAACTGTGTCAAAAAAACATCTCCTTTAAAATAAAAGACTTTAAACCACTACTTTTTTTGGGGGTGGCGTGCTTCTGAGACCCTCCAAAAGTGGCTTCACGACCCACTTTTGGGTCCCGACCCACCAGTTGAGAACCACTGCATTAATGCATCGGTTAAATTCTGGATTCACTGATTAGTTTTTCATTTCAGAAAAGGTCATGAAATGTACATTTAATGCCGAAGATGGCAAATGTTTTGACCACAACCCAAAGATATTCAGTTTACTGTTATATAAGAGGGGAAAAAACTAAAATATGCACATTTAAGAAGCTGGGATCATGCAGTTTAGACTGACAAGAAAGACTCAAAATGATTGTCGATATCATTCCAGTGCTACGTCTCATGTGGACTGAATGCAAGGGCTTTTTACCAACTTGTAAGTGCAACAAATTTGCAGAGTATTTACTTCATTGATTGCGGTCGGGAAGTGAAGAGACCTGCAGCAAATGCAACAAAAAGCGCCTCTGGATTACACGGCATACATGAGTTTTAATAGCTGGGAGAAGAGGAAAAGCAGGCAGGCCTCTGAACCCTCACAGAAAATGTATGCAGACGCAGCGAACAAGAGAACAACAAGACACGGAGCAAGACAAGAGCTTCCAGTCGTGATGCGTTTCCCCAAAGCTGCAGGCGAGAAAGCAGCAAGTCGACGCTGCCGGCTGAGAAAGCGTTAAAAGCAACAATAGCGCCTTTTAGACTCCTGCGTGAACCCGGCAGAGAGTGTGTGTAGTTTCCTGCCTCCCTAAAAGAACATGAAAAATACATCAAATCCCCACAAAATGTCAAGAAAAATATTTCATATCTTTCCCTGGCACGAGGCGTCAGCGCGAGAGAGCTTGATGTTTGGCCCTAAAGGTTATCGTGTGCTCTCACAGACTCCTCCAGCCTCCCTTCGCCTCCCGCACACCGCTGGCAAGGTTACAGCCTAAGCCCTTCGAAAACAGCCGGGAAAACCCTGCGTTTCGGAGGATTTATTTGCAGAAGCAGCGCCGGGGCCGGGCGGCAAGAGGGAGATACTTTCTGGGGAAGCTATTAAAGGTGGCGGCAAGGGCGACTCAGGGCAAAGACATAACGCAAAGAAGCAACAATCAAAGTTAATTCACTCGGAGCGGTTTGAGAACCTCCCAGAGCAGCGGTTAAATGCCTTGCTCAAGGACCTTACAGCGGGGGGAATCATGCCTTATTCACCTCTAAAACAAACTTTCAAGGATGAACACAACGACTTCAAACGGCAGCACTATGGAAGACTTAAGGAGGAAGTTGCGCACAAAGAGGTCTGGCTGTCAGAAGCAGCTCGAGTGCTGAACCTCGACTCAAAAGGCTGCTAATTAAAACCAAATAAACGATAATCTCATCAAAGTTGGGGCTTGTTTCATCCTCCTTTTTTTCCTTTCAGTGACACATAAAGCCACCGTGACTATCAGCCCCGTGAGCCACAGCGACGGGCGACAAACGCATTTGAAGTCCGTGTGAGCGACAGGCATGAAACGCTGGCAGACGTTATCGCGTATCGCCGGCATCATCCTTATTTTCCTCTGCATCGCCGCTCCCGCTGTTTTGTTTGGAGTTTGAAGCGAGGCAACAAAAAAAAAGTCAAGAGGCGGATCGTGAAGCAGCCGCAGCGCTCATAGTTCATGTTACAGGCGGTGAGTTCGGCGTCCAGCCTGATTGGAAGAAGCGTTTTCATCGTGCAAAATCCAATGTGAGAGCTTTATTTTAGGTTGCTGACAACATACTGAAATTTCAGAGGTGAAATATTGTTCTTCTACTCCTTTTCTTTGCAGATGAGCAAACAAAACAGACAATCAGTAACTTCTACTCTGATGCAGATACAGTAAAAAGTGTGGATGTGTCACCAGCTAAAGCATCAGACACAGCTCAGGACCAGTTTGTATAGGCATCGATGGAAAGGTGGAGTCTTGCTGCGTCATTAGCCGTGTTTCCGTGATGTATCTTATGTGCATTTTCAAGTACTGCATTAATAAAGTCAATGCAAATGGAAAAAATCCAAAAAAACTTCCTTAATTTAACAAAAAAAGTTGTTTTGCTTACTTCTGGTGGTTTGAGTTAATTAGCTTCGTAAGGGATAGAAACACCTTTTCTCAAATGACTGATCAGCTGCTTCTGCTTCTACAGACTCTGCATTTTTCTCCCGTAGAGGGATGAAGTTTTATTTGAGTTCCTTATTTTATTTGTTTTTAGCAGTTGGCGAACGAATGGTTTCGTTTCCAGCTTCTTACAGTCACCTACAGCCCAGTGAAGTCACTCCAAGGCAGTCAATAACAGCATGCCTGATTCACATCTACTTTTCAAGATATTTTTGGGACAATATAGATGCTAAGAGTTAACTTAAGGCCGGTGCACACTACAGGATAATCGGGCTGATTTTTGTCCCGATCTCCTCCTTACGATCAAAGACAGCAAAGGCCTGATTGTCGGATGTTTGCAAACGACATCGTGTCTGATTTTCCTGTGTTAAGAGTGATTTTGTCCGGTCCGATCCGCTCAGAAGGTCTCTGAAGGAGAGATCGTAGATGATGAACATGTTTAATATCTGCGACTATAAACCCTGTAGTGTGTGGGGGTTTCCTCCGAGAGCAGCCGAGCACGCTCAGTGTGTGATGTCACGTGTACCAGATTTAAGCCAATCAGAACGCGAGCTGACTCAGCTGACTGACGGAAGAGGAAGTAAAAACAAACAAGTAGAGTTACCGTCGCTAAAAAGTTTAACCAGATTAATCATGATGATGGATTAATCCGCACTAACGCGTCAATTTTGACAGCCCTAAAAAATATTCTATTCTATTATATATATATATAAATATTATTCTCACCTCCAACTCGCATGACCCAAGGTGGTTGTCAAACTGCCTGGCGAGGGATCTCAGGACTGCACTGCAAAAACTTGTCTTGTTTTCTGCCATTTTGAGAGCATTTAGCATCTTGTTTTGGCCGCTTTGCATTTCTTTTTTGACATGCTGTGTCTTGTTTTGGCTGGTTTGCATTACTTTTTGGGCATTCAGTGTCTTGTTTCAGCTATTTTTAGTGCATTTTGCACCTTGTTTTGGCCACTTTGCATTGCTTTGTGAACATTTTGTGTCTTGTTTTAGTCATTTTTAGTGTGTCTTTGGTCATTTTGGGTCATTTTGCATTTCATTTTGGATATTCTGTGTCTTGTTTTGGACATTCTCAGTGCCTTTTTAGTCATTTTGCATCTTGTTTTGGCCTCTTTGCGTTGTTTCTTGGATGTTTTCTTTCTAGCAGACTCGCCTCTAAATTGTGTAATTAGCAATAAAGATTCATTTATTCAACCTTTACTCAAACTGAGTGCACTGAGATATGAAGGCCTCATTTGCAATGTGACTGAGCAAGACAATAAAAGACGGCAGCACGCATATAACACACCTAGATAGCAATAATTAGAGCATTTAAGTATTAAAACAAATGAGTCAACTAAAACAAGAGCATCTGGGAGCAGAATTCAACACGTCCAGGAGCTGCGTTTCAGCTGACGCCCTCCTTGCTTTTATTTCCTGCTTCTGTGCAGCGTCGGCTTTATCGGAAGGCCAAAACGCTCCTGCGCACACACACATACCTTTGCCATCCCAAGAGACGTGCAATCACAGAGTTCAAAGAGTCGGATTTAGATCCACGGAGAGCGAAAGGGAGTCGGGATGGAGGGAAAAGAAAGAGGGAGGTCAAGCAAGAAGAATGAGAGATCTCCGAAACAGAGATATACATTACGAGGAGGCGTCGAGTCTCTTGGCGGCGGAAAGAAAGCGGCTCATTGTGGCGGCGAGAGGAGAACACGGAGAAAGGAGGCCATTGTCAGCAAAGACCCGGCTGACAGCTTCCACTGATAAGACTCATATTCTGGAGGAAGGAGGACGGCGAGGAGGTGCACAGCGCTAAGATACGATGACTCGGGGTGAAATGAAACAGAGGCGAGTGGAAGGAGGGAGGGAAAATGAGAAGAGAAACCCAGCATGAGGTGAGGAGAGAAAAAAAGAAAAGGCAAGACAGCAGAACCTACAGAAAGAGAGGAGGAGCTGCTGGCATCCTCCAGCGTTTCCAGTGGAAAATCTGAGGCCAACAGGAGGGAAGGATGGATGGTAGAGATATAGAACGAGAGCTGAAGGGGGGGCTCCGGGTGGCCGAGAGGCAGGCGGATGTTTACGAGGGGAAATCCATCTCACAGCCTATTTTCTGCCGTTAAAAATTCATTCGTGGCCGCGGCCCACAGCAGCCGCATTCACAGCCTCGCAGGGCGATCCGGGGGGGGAAATATACGAGCGGCGAGAGCTGCAGGATCTGAAATGTCACCGTGCTCGCAAGGAAAACAAGCAGGGGTTTATTTCAAAATGGAAAACCCTGGAATTTTGGAACAGGAGTTTTGGATTGGATTCATGCATAGCCACCTATTTAAGAGCAGCTCCAGCTATAAAAGGCAGAACATTTCTTTAAAACTGTCCATCTTCTCAGATAACACACACTTCAAATATCGTAAATTAGCCGTAGCGTTTCTCACTTTTTTAATCCTACAGCAGCCCATGAAAGCAGGTAGCTCTATTTTAGCGAGCAGAGAGCATTGAGGGAGCTTAACCAGTAAATGGGCACCATGAAGAAGTCTTCCGGATGCTTAATGACCTCCGAACAGTGCGCATGTGCAGTATTAGTGTGGATTTTAATGGTAAAAGCAATTTTTGAACTTTCTTTCCATGGAAACAAGCCACACAATCATGTTTATTTACATCTGGAGAATATGATTTGTAGGACTGGACAAATCTGCAGCGCCACAACACTTGGTTATACTGCAATTTCATTAATATTTAGTATAATTGTTGAGTCTAGTAAGGGATCTAGGGACTATATTATAAGTATGTATCGTGTTTTAGTCATTTCAAGTGCATTTTTAGTCATTTGCATCTTCTTTGTCTTTCTTTTTGGACTTTCTGTGCCTTGTTTTGGACATTCTAAGCGCCTTTTCCGTCACTTTTCAGCTTGTTTTGGCCATTTTGCATTTCTTTTTGGACATTTTCTTTGCATGAAACTGCAGCTGTACACGAGATTTGTTTGTGTAAAATGTGTGTGTGGATTTTTAAAGCACACAGACCAGGTTACAGTAAGAGAGAGCCCAACATCTCTGGGCCTCTTTAGTCATTTTGCATCTTGTTTTGGTCACTTTGAGTGTCATTTTGCATTTCTCTTAGTCTTCCCTATACATCGGTCTGTGCACTACTTGCTGCACTGGACTGCATATACAAGATTACTCCACTTGCGTTCCTTATATTCCATCCTTGGGTAGTATTCGATCCATGTGAACTGGAGGCGAGAAAAAATATTAGTACCTTCCTACGTTTAAGTTAGATCTGAGGAAGCCTCTTGGATGAAGGTGAAGCATCTTCAAGAACCAAAAAAAGTCCTTCTACTGAATGATGAGGAATCTTACAGGGACCTTTCATCTTAACCTTCAACAAATCTGCAGCTACATACAAAACCTACAATGTAAAGCATCGTGTAATTTAGCATTAACGGACCCTTAAACATTAAACCCACAATGCAGACCCAAAGCTCAGCACGCTTCAGGTTCAAGCCCAGGAATAAAAAGCACAGCAGTGGAACCTGAGATGTTCATTTGATAGCAATAAAGCCGAACGGGAAGGTAGATTCCCAGAGATGAAATACGTTCCAGGAAAAATGTAGCATTTCTATTAATAGGCTCTGCTGGAGGATGGAGAAATGTCAGAGATCCACAGGAACCAGCTGCATAAGGAAGACATTATGGGCTGCGGGAGTTTGAAAAAAGTCATTAAAAAAAATGTTTGCGACTGCAGAACTTTGCAGTTTGAGCGCACGGGGAAGCCGAGCAACGCGCGTGCATTAATTCACGTGCACGCTCGTAACCGCAAATACAACCCCTATTATGCGGTCATTAAAGCCCGATGATGGAGAGGGCTCTTAGCTGTAAAAACCTGTGCTGAAGCGCGATCACACAAACACACACACGCCCCACAGCAAAGATGGCTGCCGAGGCCTGCAGCAAACTCATAAAGCTCTTCTCTCTTCTCCATCTACGTCCCTCCACCTCCACCTCCCTCTTCTTTTCCTGCCGTCGGTTTACAACAATGAGCCGAGCGAACAGAAGCCGTTTGATTCCAGCTGCGTGGACTCGAAGGGGGATCCGCAAAAAAAAAAAAAGTGTGAAGCAAGAAGCGGGGAGGCCGCCGCACATGTGTGTGTTTTGTTACGACAAGGACGACTGGAAGGCAAGTGAGGAGATGAGCGCACAGCTGGCAGCCGAGCGTCCGAGCAGCTCGTCCGGACTCAGCAAACACGACGGTGCTTCGCTTCCTACTGCGCTACGCTGGACACCGGCAGCAAGGAAAATAAAGCCGAGTGTAAACAAAGTCCCGCCGAGACAGATGTGTGTTTGAGCTGCAAGGGCAAACAATAAAGTGAAAGACTGCACACACACACACAGAGGCGAGCACACACTCTCTACATTATATATACAGTACATCCCTGCGTGCATGCTGCCGGTGTGTTATCTCGTTTTTTTTGCAGACTCTGACTAATGCTGCAGCCCCACCAGAATTACTCGCCACACACTGCAAACATCCCGAGCAGCAGAAAACGTTCCACTACACCTTCGCTGTCACACACACCTACTTTAGCAACCAGACGAGGCATAAACGGGCACCACGAAGAAGTCTTTCGTTATGCTTAATGACCTCCGACCAGCGTGCATCTGTTAAATCGAGCAGGGAGAAGCTGGGATTGAGTTTCTGAGAGCACAAATGCGCACATGCACGAGCGTCGAGAGCGGCAGGATCTGAAATGTGGCCGTGTTTGCCAGGAAAACAGTAATTTTTTAAATTTGGATTGGATTCATGTAGCGCCACCTATTTAAGTGCAGCTCCAACAATCAAAGGCAGAAAAACTGGAGCATTGCTTTAAATCTAGGAATGTCCAGATCAAGATCTAATCTATTATTTCGCATCTGATACCGTTTTCTTAGATGATCCACATCTCAAATATAGTAAATTAGCTCTAGCACCTCTTACTTTGTCACCCCACAGCAACCAGAAAGGGAAGGCAGTTCGATGTTGGCGAGAAGAAAGCACTGAAGGAGCTTAGCTAGTGATTGGACACCATGACAAAGCGTCCTGTGATGCTTAATGACCTCCGACTAGCTAAATCAAGCTGGGAAAAACCAGGACAGCGTTCCTAAAAAAAGGGCCACGCACAACTCAGGTAAAAACAAAAGAAGAAAACTGGTCTCTTCTTACATTCGTGCAGCATTTAGGCACCACCCACATGCTGCTCTCTACGCACAAAAAACGCAAAAAAAATAGATAAATATTCCGATTATTTCAACACACATTGCAACATGAGTCTCGATTTTATTCATAATAGTAATTCTTGCACTTGTTTTCCACTTAAACAAGCCAAACTAGCATGTTTCCTTACATTTTGAGACTCTGATTTGCATAATGGGGGATCTCTGTAGCACCGCAGTGCTTAATTTATTACTGCTGGTTGTGACACATTTTATATTTATCAAAAAATTCCACTTAGTCAACGTGATTTCAATAATATTTTTGAACAATTGTTAAGCCTCAGTGAGGGATCTTGTGACTGCATTAAGTGTATATATCTTGTTTTAGCCATTTTTAATGAATTTTGCTTGTTGTTTTGGACATCTTGCGGCTTGATTTAGTCACCTTGAGCGCACATTTGCTCATTTTCCGTCTGGTCTTGGCAGATTTTCAGCGTTACAGATGCATCCCTACATGCATGCTGCTGCTGTGCGTCTCTGCTCGGGCCTTATCTCAGTGCTTTTTTGCAGACTCTGACTAATGCTGCAGCCCCTCCAGAATTACTCGCCACACACTGCAAACATCCCGAGCAGCAGAAAACGTTCTACTACATCTTCACTCTCACACACACCTCTGTGCTTTGTGCAGCGGCAGCAGCAGAGCCGGCGTGCCCACACAAATACAGTTTCCTAAGAATAAACGCTGCCCTAAATTTCTCGCCGCCGCCGCCGCATCTGTTGAGACAAATCTGCTCTCTGAAGTCGTCCTCTAGAAGTGACAGACGGGCAAAGTTGGAATTCTCTTTTCTGCTTTCAACAGTTTGACGGAGAAAGAGGAAACATTTATCTTCGCTTTTATTCCCATCATTTGTTAAATGTGGTAGGAAATTACTAAAATGTGTCAAAAATGGCAAAAAAAAATATGAATTTTAGGTCCACCTGCATGAAAAACTGAGCTGCACCAATGCAACCAATAAAAAAAGTTAGTCTGGAGCCACGTTGTAGCAGAAAATGCCCCAAATAGGAAGTTAGAACTAGGAGATATTTGGCTTTTCTGATTTTAAAAAGACTTATTATAATAGAATCCAATCCAAATCTGTCAATAAGCTCATGTTTCAGCTCTACTGATGAACATTTTCTCTAAAATACAGTTGAAAATGATCCGACGCGCAATCATAAAGCAGCCCAAAAGCCAAATATATTTAATTTAGGGTCACGTAAAGCAAAAAAAAGCACCTTCAGTCCCGTCATCTACATAATGTGGCAGGAAACTAACAAAAAGGTGTATTTTTAAATCAGTTTTGGATGCAGCTAAATGAAAAATTGAGCTGTACCAGTGTGAACCATGCAAAAACTTTGTCCTAAACTCTGTTGTAACAGAAACTGCTACAAATAAGAAGCTAGAATGAGGAAATATTTGGAATTTAAGACCAAAAAAATGACTTATTACAATGGTTTCTGTTAAAAAACTCAGATTATTTCTCAACTAAGGTGATAATTTGCTCTACAAAATGGTGAAAAATGGTCATTCCAAGCCAAATATGTTTAATTTAGTGTCACGTAAAGCAAAAAAAGCACCTTTAGTCCCTTCATCTACATAATGTGGGAGGAAACTAACAAAAAAGCCCATTTGTATAGCAGTTTTAGGTGCGGCTAAATGAAAAAGTGAGCCGCACTAGTACGAGCAGCGCAAGGTCAGAAGCAGGAAGTAGGAGATATTTTGCATTTATGACCAAAAAATGACTGATCACAATGGTTCTCATCAAAATTGGTTGAGATACTCATATATTAATTAACCATTTCTGATTATTTTCTCAATTTAAGTGATTGTTTGCTTTACAAAAAGGTAGAAAATGCTCATTCCAAGCAGTTTTATATCAGTTTTGGATGCAGCTAAATGAAAAAGTGAGCTGCACCAGTGTGAGCAATGTAAAAAGTTTGTCCTAAACTTTGTTGTAACAGAAACTGCTGCAAATAAGAAGCTAGAACTAGGACATATTTGGCATTTAAGACCAAAAAATGAATTATTCCAATGGTTCTCATCAAAATCTGTTGGTCAACTCCTGCATTAATTAACCATTTCCGATTATTTTCGCAATTAAGGTGATTGTTTGCTTTACAAAATGGTAGAAAATGCTCATTTCAAGCAGTTCAAAAGCCAAATATGCCTAATTTAGTGTCACGTAAAGCGAAAAAATAAACATAATGTGGCAGGAAACTAAAGAAAAAGTATGTTTATATCAGTTTTGGGTGCAGCTAAATGAAAAAGTGAGTCCCACCAGTGCAACCAATGCAGAAAGTTAGTCTGGAGCCACGTTGAAACAAAAAATGACACAAGAAAGAAGCAGGAAGTAAGAGATATTCTGCATTTCGGATCTAAAAAATGACTTATTATAATAGTTCTGATCCAAATCCTTTGTATTAATCGACAGTTTTAGATTATTTTCTCAATTAAGGAGACAGTTCGATCTAAAAAAATGGTGAAAAATACGTCTAATTTCGTGTCACGTGGAGCAAAAAAAGCAGCAGATGTGTGAAAAAGCGAAGCTGGAACCGGATAATCTCCACATTCTTCATCTGTTCGAGTTCCTGCTCTTGTCTTTACGTCCTCGGTTCACGTTCCTACACTTGTCTCGTCTGATTTGCGGGTCGCACTGAGAAAATGTCAAACATGACAGCAGACCTGCAGGAAAGTGTCGAGTCAGCAGCGGCGGCGGCGGCGGCGGCGTCCGAAGGCGTGAGCCGATGAGTTACAGTGAAGCTGTGGGCTGAATGCGAAACGCCGTTAAACCCTTTGTGACGCTGCAACAAAAAAACCCCGGACAATTAAACACATGTCAGGCGAAGTTAAGCTGCCGTCGTTTCTCCTGAGACGCGAATAAAAGAGGAACGATTGGACTCGCTCCTCCTCTCAGCAGCTCCGGACTCCTGCCGTCTTCATCAGGCATCTTTAAAGGATCATCCGTCGTCCTGATGAACAACCCGGCCGAGCCCTTCGCCGTCCCCAGGTCAGCAATTATCCACTTTCTTTCTTTTTTCTCCCCCTCCTTCCCGTGACGCCGCGTGAATAAAACATCAGCTATCTTTATCCTCTAACGAGCTACAGTGGCGACACAAACCATTAAATCTTAAACACATTGCTCAGGGATAATGAGAGACGTGAAGTACAAGAGGCCTGTTTGAAGTGGCCTGAAGAGGGGACGGTCACTCCAAACCCAATCACGGGAGGAACGCCGAGCAAATGAGGGTTTTGAAGCTGCACCGAAGCACCTGAGTACAAGACGGATGTTTTGTTTGTCTCCCTTGAAATCAGGTTTCAAAAGGTGGATATCTGAGGACTTCTGAGTAACACTCTGCTGCAGAAAGTGCTGCATTATGAGGCGTTTGAAGCCTTGATTGTGAGTGTTTTCAGTCCCTTTATTGTCAGTCTTCAGCACTAAAAGCTCAGTTTAACTCCAAACAAAATGGATGACGACTAAAAACCAAAGCTGCGAGCAGTGTTGGAACAGTTCTGCATCCTTGCTGCTCAGCCACTGCGTGCATGTCCACCAGGCGGCGCTGTGATTGAGACTGGATATCGCCACGTGGATGTCATCAAGCCCGGAGTCTGATCACACATGTAAACATAGTCATATATATGTAGACGCCGCATTGACTGTGGAGGGACGTGCCTAAAGCGCCGCCATCTTGGTACAGGGCTAGCAGAGGGGGGAGTGAATGTAAGTCTCTGGAGGTAAGAGGTACTCCACAATCTTAAAGTAGAATTATTCACTGAATTTTCGACCGACTTCTAAACGGTTTGGTTTGTTAAATACGTCACACATTTAGCTTTGACACAGGATGCTTGGATGCTTTTGTTCTATTTATGTCTGCCTGTCCGTCCTCCATGTCTGACGTTTGTAACAAACAATATATGTTGACAACTGATCGATTTATGATCACTTTTATAGTGCAGACATGTCATTCCTCTATAGACGTAATGCACTGTAGGGGCGAGTGGCACTGTACCAAGATGGCCGCCGCGTAGGCACGTCGGCTCCAAGCGGCAGTCAACGTGGCGTCTACGTATATATATATGTCTATGCATGTAAAGTTTGAGGCCGGTTGTGGCACGTCCAGGCGAGTCAGACGGCACTTCCTTTTTCTTTCATGGGGAAATGCCAAAACACAGTGGCTCGGTGGTTAGCAGCGTCACCTCACAGCTAGAAGATCCCCGGTTAGGACGCCTGGGATCTTTCTGTGTGGAGTTTGCATGTTCTCCCTGTGCAGCGTGGGTTTTCACCGGGTACTCCAGCTTCCTCCCACAGTCTGTGCTGAGGTTAACTGATGATTCTAAATTGTCTGTAGGTGTGAATGAGAGTGTGCTTGGTTGTCTGTCTCTATGTAGACCTGTGATAGACTGGTGACCTGCCCAGGGTGTCCCCTGCCTTCGCCCTGAGTCGGCTGGGATAGACTCCACCCCCGCACGACCCTACAGAGGATTAATGATGGATGGATGATCACTAATGCCTGCTGTATTTTCTGGCCAAATGTGAGTTCTCTCGGAGTTACCCCCAAGGACCAGTTCGCTCTTCAAAATGTGCAAAATTTCACCAAAAATCGCCTAAAATCTGACACTTAATTCAAAACGGCCGACTTCCTGTTGCATTGTGGGTATGTGCTCTTGAGGCTTTTTTGTGCGTCTTGACGTGACGCATACGTGTACCAAATTTCGTAGCTCCAGGTGAAACGTCGCTCGGGGGCCCAATTTTTCTAATACTGTAGCGGGCGCTATTGAGCCATTTTGCCACTCACATGTGCAATTCCCCTAAAATATTAAATTTTTCACCAGGTCTGATGCACGTGCCAATTTATACGCGTTCTCCAGTATCTTTAGGCCCTCAAAATTGCGATTCAAAAGCCCACCGAATAATAATAATAACAACAGGGTCTGAACCTAAGAAGTTCCCCATCGTTCAATGTGTTGCTATTAAACGCCTGAGCCTGCATCAGAAATAAAAGCTGCTTAAACTGATGATTAATATTTCATTGATGCACGACGCCGGTTGCATGTAAGGCGTCACTTTTACAGCACAAATGTCCCGGAGTTGCAAACAAGTGAAGGAGTAAAGCAGGTCAATTAAACAAAACATATCAAGTAAGAAAATGGATTTTGCTCAGTGGAATCTTCCTGTATTGCATGATGTGTGATGTTTTCTGCACAATAAATAATGTTGCACCAGTCTGTGGGTAAAATGCACCTGCAGAAATGCTCTTATAGCAAAGACAGATGTGGTTCGTCAGTATTTAGATCGAGAAAATGAAAATTAGCGTCAGAAAAAGTGGAATAAAACCACCTGGAGTGTTTTGTAGCTTAATCTGCTCGTTTCGGTTCTACTGTGCTGTTAATTGAGCTCAACCGTCCCTGTTTTCCTGAGTGTTGCGTCGTATTCTCAGGAGTCCTCCGGTCTAAATTTACATGTTTGCTTAATCCACTGGGAAGTGAGTCACTGGGAACATCCCCGGTGTCTCCACCCTGCGGTCCTGCTGCACAAACTCTGGATGCAAATGAAGCCACGAGGAGTTTTTTTAGCTTCGGTGCTGCTCACACTGTGACCCCGTGTTATGAATCCGCATTTTATTAGCGTCAACATGTCGATTCTCCAGCAGCTGCAACTATCGGGACGTTTCATAGTTGAATAAACTCCTCGGCCGTCGTAAAACGCACTTTTGGATTTTCTGCACAGTCATCTGCAGCGGGCTAAAACCGGCCTTTTGTTTGTTTAGCTGCTGTTTTTTGCAGATTTTGTTGAAATATCATGATTTTAAGCTTAGATCTGCTTAATTTTTCAAAGCTTCTGAGATGAGCAGGGCAAGATTCTGATGGCATGTGAAGTTTCAGGCTTGAATTTTGCCGATTTTTTAAAGATAAACCAACTGTAGGGCTTCCTAAAGCTCCTGTAACGTAATTCAAAGTTTAGAGCATCTCCAGACATCCTAACAAGGCTTTAAAAGGCTTTAAAATCACTAAAACGACACCATTTATCACCAGATTTTCAGCTTTCTGGTTTAAGAATGACTTTGTTATGTATTAACTGACCGTTTTCGGATTATTTTCTCAATTACGTCGATTGGTTGGTCTAAAAAAAGGTGGGAAATGGTGATTCCAAGCAGGTCAAAAGCCAAATAAGTTGAATTTAGTGTCACGTAAAGCAAAAAAAAAGCAAATTTCCATCTTTCTAACAGTCTGAGTTTATCATGTTATCATGATCTTTGGAAAAATAACCAAATCTGAGCTGGAAAACTAAAATATTTCATCAAAATCACTTTTTTCGCCAAGAATAAACCATCTGCATGAACAAGATTCTGTAAAAAAAACATTCCTATAAAACTAATCTGCATTTTTAGTTTAAAGGAAACGCATTTCCTTGTTTATTCCAACTACGTTTCCCATCAACGTATCTTTGCCGTTTATTTTGCTGCTCCACTGCCGCTCCTTTTCAGCCAACCAATCACTGATTGGATGGGCTCGTCACCACGGCAACCCAGAAGATGCAGGAAGAAGCTTCGAACGCGCAGCGAAAGAGTCGGACTTTCAAACTGGCCGACTTCTTCTCCACGACTCCACAGCTCAGAACTGAATTTACTTCAGAAACAAAACCACGCTCGCCTTCAAAACGTGTTTAAATGCAGATTTTGTGTGAATCAAAATGTGTAGAAAACAGCGATTCTTTTGAAAAATGTTGTTTTTAAGCTTAGATTTAATTAATTTTTCTGAAGGAGCTAAAAATCACACACAATAAGCTCACAGTTCCTCAAATAGCTGGAAATTTGATGAATTTTTCTGTTTTTGCAGTTAAAACCTCTGATAAAAGGTGTCATTTTGGTGTTTTTTTTAAAGATAAAATGCCTTTAAAAGCTGGTGATGATCAACAGTGTGCATCTAAATATAAACCCCCTCTGGAAGCTTCACACACCGATCGTGGCTCGGCTCACTTCGCCTGGAAAACCAATGAAACTCCACTTCCTGGTTCGGGTGACAACCAGGCGTGCCGTCCAAAGCCCGCGGTTGCTAGGCGACCGGAGGACACACCACAACAACACCACTTCTTCTTCTTCTTCTGCACAAAGACGTCCTGGAAGCCAAGGCGGCTGATTTAGCTGCTTCCCTCTCCGTGAACCAGCTTCTCTGGGAGTCACTCGGCGGCTGTAATTATGTGAGCTGGAGGTCAGATGGAAATTACGCCCTGAAATCCAACCCTGACACGAAGGCATCGACGTGAGGCAGCGGCTCCACCGTGAGCAGGACGGCTTGTTTTTTTGTCAGGATGCACACAAACTGAGCAGCAGCAAAGTATGAATGAATCTGTGGGAGCGTATAATTTGGAACATATGAATCAAGAAGCCTCGCCTGCTGTATGTTTAATTACATAGCAACATGGCCACCGCCTGCTCTGGTGCCAGCGAACCGATCGCAGCGTGCTAGCTTACAGCGAGGGTGACTCATATGTTCTGGTGTGTTTTTATCTTCGGGTCGCCTCCTCCTCCTCCTCCTCCTCCTCCTCCTCCGGCTCTTAATACCAGTTTTCCACTGCGATGCTGCCAACAGCTCTGCAGCTACAGGGGCTTTACAGGGGGAGACGCTCTGCAAAAAGGCCGCTTTAAAATGCAGGACGACGCTCGGGCAGATGACAAAGAGTGACATTATGAGAGAAGAGCCTTGAGAATCAGGATGAAAAGTTTTTTTTTTTAAATGTAGAGGCAAATAGAGAGAGAAGAGGCTGTAATAACAGGATGATAGCTGCAGCTTTAACCCTCTGGACCCCAAAACCAGCCGGCGGTTTTCAGAAGTATTTTATCTTTAAAAAAACACCAAAATGACACCTTTTATCAGAGCCACAAACTGCAAAAATAGAAAAATTCATCATATTTTCAGCTATCTGAGGAAGTGTGAGCTTATTATGTGTGATTTTTAGATTCATCAGGAAAATTAATTAAATCTAAGCTTAAAAACAACATTTGTCAACAAAATCGCTGTATTCTACATGTTTCATTTTGCAGATTTGCTAAAAAAAAATAGGAGTTTACATGAACCAGATTCTGTAAAAAACAAAAGAGTTCTGTACTCCTTCATACAACTAAGAATCAGGAAGATTTTTTTTTAAATTATTGAAGGTAAAAGCAAATAGAGAGAGAAGAGGCTGTAATAACAGGATGATAGCTGCAGCTTTGACCCTGTCGACCCCAAAACCACCTAGCGGCTTTTAAAGGGATTTTATCTTTTTTTAAAAAACACACTAAAATGACACCTTTTATCAGAGGTTTTAACTGAAAAAAACAGAAAAATTCATCAGATTTTCAGCTTTCTGGGGGTCTATGAGCTTTTAATGTGTGATTTTTGGTGTCTTCAGGAAAATTAACCAAATCTAAGCCTAAAAACAATATCTGTCAATAAAGTCATTATATTCTACATGTTTAATTTTGTAAATTTGATAAAACTAATTAAGCGTTGACATGAAACCGATTCTGTAAAAAACTGTAAAAACAGAAAAATTCATCAGATTTTCAGCTTTCTGAGAGTCTATGAGCTTTTGATGTGTGATTTTTGGTGTCTCCAGAAAAATTAACCAAATCTAAGCTTAAAAGTGCACTTTAGTCCACATGTTCCATTTTAGAAATCTGTAAAAAATAAACAGTTTAGAACCACAATCCATAAAAACATAAACAAACAAATAAATCTGTGAGCTCTTTGGCACAACCGTGAAGCCATGACTAACCAGTCACGTGACAGAAATTCAGAGTTTTCGGCTGAACTGCAGGCAGTGTAAACCCAGAGCAGATATTAGACAATAAAACTAAAATATAAGAGTCAAGAAAATGTCTTTTCCAGTATCGGTAACACCTGTGGGCACTGATTCCAGCCTTTTCGCAGCTCTTTTTGTAAAATAAATGATCAAAGAAACTATTTTTTTTCTTCATTTCAGACAATTATGTTGAACTGCAGGCAGTGTTCACACAGAGCAGAGAGGGGACGAGGATTGATTCAGAGTTTTTCTCCATGGTTGTTCTGTTTCTATTGAAGTGAAAAATGAGCCACAGTGAGAAAAAATGAGACAGAAAACGTCTAAAAACTGCTTCCCTTTCAGACGATTAAAACAAAATCAGCAGGAGGAGCGAATGGAAAGAGAAGCGGGACAAATAACAGAACGATCGCTGTGGTTTTGAAGCCCATCGGACAGAAAACATGGAAGGAAACTCGCAAAATTACAGAGCAGGACAGAGGAGTAATTGTTGCCTGTGCAGCTAATCTGCAGCCGCCGAATGAAGAGGAAAGGCTCGAGAGGAGACAGTAGATGATAATGAATCGAGGGCAGAGGAAAGGACTCGGCGGGGAGGAGAAGGAAAGTTAGTTTTCCCACCAAAATGCCCCCGAGGGGGAATCGGGCCTTTACAACAGCCGCTACTGTCTCCATTCACCAGCAGGACGACGATCCAAGCGGCCGCTCAATGAGGTCTGACAGCAGCGCAGCAACACTCCGACACAAATATGCATCGGAGGGAGAGTCCGTGAACGGCATTGTTCCTCTGCAGCGTCTGTGCAGAGGCTTCAGCGAGGCGACGGAGGGCCTGAGATTCGTTCTGCAGCAGCAAAACCAAACCAAACGTCCAGAAAACAAAGCAGCAAGAAGACGAAGCTCCGCAAACAGAACTCAGGCCGCCTCCTCAAAATCCAGCAGTTTCTGTGTTGTTGTTTGTTGTTCCCGTCTCATTTTTACTCACTGTGGCTCATTTTTCACTCCAGATAATGATTTCTACTCTGTTGTTGTCACCATCATAATGCTGGGGCTGAAAATAACAATTTAAAATGTCGATTTTCTTTACAAAAACTGGAAAATACTGTAATTAAACAACAATTTCCGGGTAAGTTTCTGGCCGTTTTGTTTGTTTCCGTTACATTTTTACTCACTGTGGTTCATTTTTCACTCCAGATAATGATTTTTACTCTGTTGTTGTCACTATCATAATGCTAGGGCTGCAAGCAACAATTTAAAATGTTGATTTTCTTTACAAAAACTGGAAAATACTGTAATTAAACAACAATTTCCGGGTAAGTTTCTGACCGTTTTGTTTGTTTCCGTTACATTTTTACTCACTGTGGTTCATTTTTCACTCCAGAAATGATTTCTACTCTGTTGTTGTCACCATCATAATGCTGGGGCTGCAAGCAAGAATTTAAAATGTTGATTTTCTTTACAAAAAATGGAAAATACTGTAATTAGACAACATTTTCTATGCGTGTTTTTTGTTTCTGTTACATTTTTCCTCACTGTGGACTCATTTTTCCAAGTCCTGCTATTGATTTTTACTACAGAGTTTTGTTTCACAATGCTAGGAATGCAGCTAACATTTTAAAATACTGAATTCCTGAAGACGAAACTCCGCAGACAGAACTCAGGCCGCCTCCTTAAAATCCAGCAGTTTCTGTGTTGTTGTTTGTTGTTCCCGTCTCATTTTTACTCACTGTGGCTCATTTTTCACTCCAGAAATGATTTCTACTCTGTTGCTGTCACCATCATAATGCTGGGGCTGCAAATAACAATTTAAAATGTCGATTTTCTTTACAAAAACTGGAAAATACTGTAATTAAACAACAATTTCCGGGTGAGTTTCTGGCCGTTTTGTTTGTTTCCGTTACATTTTTACTCACTGTGGTTCATTTTTCACTCCAGATAATGATTTCTACTCTGTTGTTGTCACTAATGCTGGGGCTGCAAGCAACAATTTAAAATGTTGATTTTCTTTACAAAAATTGGAAAATACTGTAATTAGACAACATTTTCCAGGTGTGTTTTTTGTTACTGTTACTGTTACACTCATTCTTCCAAGAGTCGCTATTGATTTTTACCACAAATCTTTGTCTCACAATGCTAGGAATGCAGCTAACAAAAAAAACAAAAAATAAAATATAATATATTTCTGCCCATTTTGTTCGTTTCTCGTTAAATTTTTCCTCACTGTTGGCTCATTTTTTCACTAAAGATAATGATTGTTACTCTCCTTTTGTCACTATCATATCGCTAGTGGTGCAAATAACAACTTGAAGTGTTGATTTTCATTACAGAAACTGGAAAATACTGTAATTAAACAACATTTTCCAGGTGTGTTTTTTGTTACTGTTACATTTTTCCTCACTGTGGACTAAGTTTTCACTCCAGATAATGATTTTTACTCTCCTTTTGTCATTATCATAATGCTAGGGCTGCAACTATTTAAAATGTTGATTTTCTTTCCAAAAACTGGAAAATACTGTAATTAAACAACAATTTCCGGGCAAGTTTCTGGCCGTTTTGTTTGTTTCCGTTACATTTTTACTCACTGTGGTTCATTTTTCACTCCAGATAATGATTTCTACTCTGTTGTTGTCACTATCATAATGCTAGAGCTGCAAGCAACAATTTAAAATGTTGATTTTCTTTACAAAAACTGGAAAATACTGTAATTAAACAACATTTTCTACGAGTTTTTTGTTTCTGTTACATTTTTCCTCACTGTGGACTCATTTTTCCAAGTCTTGCTATTGATATTTACTACAGAGTTTTGTTTCACAATGCTAGGAATGCAGCTAACATTTTAAAATACTGAATTCCTTTACAAAAAATAAAAAATATAATAATATATTTCTGGCCATTTTGTTTGTATCCGTGACATTTTTCCTCACTGTTGGCTCATTTTTTCACTAAAGATAATGATTTTTACTCCCCTTTTGCCACTATCATATCACTAGGGGTGCAAATAACTTCAAGTGTTGATTTTCATTACAGAAACTGGAAAATACTGTAATTAAACACCATTTTCTGGGCTTGTTTCGAGGCATTTTTTGTTTCTCTTACATTTTTCCTCACTGTTGGCTCATTTTTCACTCCAGATAATGATTTTTACTCTCCTTTTGCAACTATCATAATGCTATGGCTGCAACTAGCTGTTTAAAATGTTGATTTCCTTTACAAAAACTGGAAAATACTGTAATTAAACAACATTTTTAAGGTAAGTTTCTAGGCGACTTTTTGTTTCCATCTCTTTTTTCTTCACTGTTGGCTCATTTTTCCCTCCAGATAATGATTTTTACTCTTCTTTTGTCACTTTCATAATATTAGGGCTGCAACTATTTAAAATGCTGATTTTCTTTACAAAAACTGGGAAATACTGTAATTAAACAACATTTTCTACACGTGTTTTTTGTTACTGTTACATTTTTTCTCACTGTTGGCTCATTTTTCCAAGTCCTGCTGACTTTTACTACATAATTCTGTCTTCGAATGCTAGGAACACAATTAACAATTTAAAATGTTGATTTTCTTTACAAAAACTGACAAATACTGTAATTAAACAACATTTTCTAGGTACGTTTCAATGTGATTTTGTGCTTCTGTCTCATTTTTCCTCACTGTTGGCTCATTTTTCACTCCAGATAATGATTTTACTCTTCTTTTGTCACTATCATAATGCTGGGGCTGCAAATAACAATTCAAAATGTTGATTTTCTTCACAAAAACTGAAAAATACTGTAATTAAACAACTGTTTCTGAGTACGTTTCCAGGCGTTTTTTGTTTCTGTTACATTTTTCCTCACTGTGGGCTCATTATTCCAGTCCTGCTAGTGTCAGAGACAACAAGGTCGTCAACAGCTGCCATTTTTCATCCCTGTTAGTCAACTTTAACGCCTTTGTGGTAGTTTTGCATGTGTTTGTGCTGTCAGAGGTGGCTTCATCTCGGTTCGTGTTCATTTTGCGTTTCTTTTTACGTGGTTCCGTCTCACGTGACGAGTTCGAGGACCGTAGGAAAGCTGAAAATCCGACAAATGTTTGCGTTTTCTGGCTGATAAATAAAGTCGTTATGGTGATTTTTGTAAAGGCAACAACATCGTTTGTGCTTGACCCGGTGACGTTAGCTTTGGGCTGCTGCTGCTGCTTCACGGAGGACAAAGACGCAGCGAAGGCGGCTAGCTGTTAGCTGTTAGCTGTTAGCATCCAGCTAACACAATCGTAGATACGACAAAGAAGCGTGCTGCAGAAGCTCGTAGGCAAAACAAACGATTCTGGATCAGAAAGAACCTCCAGCCGGCGTCAGCTGAAGAGTGGAAGAGGAGAAAACGGGGCGAGCTGTTCTGCCAGCGAGCCCATCAGCCAATCAGCTAATTACAGCGCTAATTGCGGTAATGAGGCGGTGGAGAGTCTCGACTGTTGGCCAGACACCCCGAATCTTCAGCCTCCTCCATTAATAACAGCACAGAGAGCCACAACAGTCGGTCCTACAGCTCCTCACCCTCCTCTGCATCAGTAGAGTTCATGTATTTGGTAGTTGGAGCACGGCATCCTCAGCTTTTCGCTTACTCAAAGGCTAACAGGTTGAAAACCCGTCCGACAAGGTGAACCTGCAACATCACAAAGCTCGTCTCCATCAAAGAGAATATTCGAAAATTAGCTCAGGTGCAATGAAGTCACGTGACCTCGGATGTTTTTCATGCATTATGCAGCAGCAGCATCATCTCACTGGGGTTTTCTACCAGGAGGAACAAGGCCGTTTAATGGCTCTTGGTAGCAGTTTTGACTAATTTCAGCTTGTCTTTGTGGTTGTTTTGTCCTTGTTTCCATTGGTTTTGCACCTGTTTAGGTTCAAGTTGTGCATCTTTTAGTCAGTTTTAATCTCTTCTGGTCTTTATGTAGGTATTTATGGTTGTTTTGTCTTGATTTCCATTGGTTTTGCATCTATTTGGGTTTATCTTGCATCTCTTCTAGTTAGCTTTAATCTCTTTCTGGTCATTTTGAAGGTCTTTATGGTTGTTTTGTCCTCGTTTTCATTGGTGTTGCACCTGTTTGGGTTCATTTTGTGTCTGTTTTAGTCAGTTTTAATTTCTTTCTCATCATTATGCAGGTATTTATGGTTGTTTTGTCTTAATTTCCATTGGTTTTGAACCTATTTGGGGTCATTTTGCATCTCTTCTAGTTAGTTTTAACCTCTTTCTGGTCATTTTGTGTCTTTATGGTTGTTGCCTCTTGGTTTCCATTGGTTTCACACCTGTCTGGGTTCATTTTGGGCCTCTTTTAGTCAGTTTTATTGTCTTTCTGGTCATTTTGTTCGTCTTTATGGTTGTTTCATCTTTCTTTCCATTGGTTTCACACCTGTTTGGGTTCATTTTGGGCCTCTTAGTCAGTTTCATTGTTTTTCTGGTCATGTTGTTGGTCTCTGCATCTACTAGTTGTCCTTTTGTATGTCTAAGAGGTGGTTTAATCCCAGTATTAGCACCTATTAGCACCTATTTATGTTCTTTTTATGCCTCTTTTAATCTCTTTCTTGTCATTTTGCTGGTTTTTATGGTTGTTTTGTCTTGGTTTCCATTGGTTTTATACTTGTTAGCATTCATCTTGCATGTCTTTCTGTCAGTTTCAGTCTCTTCCTGGTCATTTTGTGTACTTATGGTTGTCTTGTCTTGGTTTCCATTGGTTTTGCACCTGTCTGGGTTCATTTTGTACCTCTTTTAGTCAGTTTTCATTTTTTGTGGATGTTTCATCTTGGCTTCCATGAGTTTTGCACATACACACGCACATGCACATGTTCATTTTTCGTCTCTTCTAGTCAGTTTTCAATCTCTCACTGGTCATTTTACAGATATTTATGGTTGTTTTGTCTTGGTTTCCATTGGTTTTGAACCTGTTTGTGTTCATGTTGCATCTCTTTTAATCAGTTTCAATTTCTTTCTGGTCATTTCGCAGGTATTTCCCATTATTTTGTCTTTGTTCTCATTGGTTTCAGGCCTATTTGTGTTCATTTTGTGCATCATTTAGTCAGTTTTATTGTCTTTCTGGTCATGCTGTTCATCTTTGCAACCATTTTCCATCTACTAGTTGTCCTTTTGTATGTTTAAGAAGTGGTTTAATCTCAGTTTGCACTATTAGCATCTATTTGTGTTCATTTTGGGCCTGTTTTAGTCAGTTTCATTTTCTTTCTGGTCACTTTGCAGGTCTTTATCGTTATTTCGTCTTTGTTCTCATTGGTTTTGCACCTGTTTGGCTTCATTTTGTGTCTCTTCTGGTGAGTTTTAATCTTTTTTTGGTCATCTTGCAGGTATTTATGGTTGTTTCGTCTTTGTTTCCATTGGTTTTGCACCTATCTGGCTTCATTTTGTGCCTCTTTTAGTCAGTTTTAATCTCTTTCTGGTCATTTTGCAGGTATTTCCCATTATTTTGTTTTTGTTTCCAATGGTTTCAGGCCTATCTGGCTTCATTTTGTGCCTCTTTTAGTCAGTTTTAATCTCTTTCTGGTCATTATGTTCGTCTTTGCAACCATTTTCCATCTACTAGTTGTCCTTTTGTACGTCTAAGAGGTGGTTTAATCCCAGTTTGCACTATTAGCATCTGTTGAGGTTCATTCTGCATCTCTTGCATTGAGTAATTTTACTACTTTTTTAACGTGTACTTCCTCTGCCCTCCTCGTACTGTACTTTCCGTCCGTTTCCACGTTTCTGAAACCTCTTTAAATGCTGAGAGGCTTCGTCGGGACGCTGCCTGAATGGATAAGCGGCTGAAAGGTGAACAGCGGCCGGCTGTCAGAGCCGCAGAAGCTGCTCAAACTCTGGCAGATTTTCATAAGAAAGGACCATTAGTATGAGGAGACGGCAGCCACACAAATTGATTTGGCCTTTTCGCTCCGCAACCTTGAGGCCGACCTTCGAGGCACCTGAGGGGGGATGAAGTGTTGAGATCTGGAATTAGAAAACCGAGGAGCTGAGCTAACTTAGTCGGAGGCCGAAGCGGGAGGGAGGACACTTCAACGCGACGATGCATCAAAGATCTAATCTGTGACCTTTTGTTTACGGACTCCATCCGTCTCCTCCTGCCCTCCACACCGACTCAACCTGCGCCCAGTTTTTTGGCTCATTTTGCCCAAACTGTCGACTCCCATCGGCTCTAATGGAAGCTACAGCGAGTCGACGGAATCAGGTTTGGAGCAGCTAAAAGAATAAAGGAGTGAAAAATAGGCAGGACGAGAAGCCGAGCAGCAAAGATTCATCGATCGGTTGTCGACTTAATTAATCAATAATCAATTACATGGTGAAGAAGAAGGAAGTGTCTGATGTGCAGCTTCTTAAAGGTGGATATCTTCTGTTTTATTTCCTCCTCTGTGACAGTAAACTGAAAATCTTTGAATAAAACAGGACAGTTTGAACTGTTTTTTAAAAATTTTGGACACATTTTGAGTCATTTTGGTTTGTTTTCTGACTTTTACACGATTCTCAAGTCATTTGAGACAAGTTGCTTCTATAATTATGAACACATTTTGAATCATTTTGAAAAACTGTTTGCTATTTTCAGAAAGTTTTTGTCATTTGGAACAATTTTTAAGTCGTTTTGGACATTTTCTTTAACCATTTTGGACAAATTTCTGTCATTTTGAACATGTTTTATGTAATTTTGGGCAGGTTTTCATTGTTTTGAACAACTGCTGAGTCATTTTAGACAGATTGTTTTTGTCATTTTGGGTTAGGGTTGGCCATTTTGGTCCATTTTTCGAGTCATTTTGAACAATTTGGGGGTCATTTTGGATAGTATTTTTGCTATTTTGGACAATTTTTGAGTAACTTTGCTCCGTTTTTTTGTCATTTTGGACAATTTTTGAGTAATTTTGCTCTGTTTTTTGTCATTTTGGACAATTTTTGAGTAACTTCGCTCCGATTTTTTGTCATTTTGGACAATTTTTGAGTAATTTTGCTTTGGTTTTTTGTCATTTTGGATAGTATTTTTGCTATTTTGGACAATTTTTGAGTAACTTTGCTCCGTTTTTTTGTCATTTTGGACAATTTTTGAGTAATTTTGCTCTGTTTTTTTGTCATTTTGGACAATTTTTGAGTAACTTCGCTCCGATTTTTTGTCATTTTGGACAATTTTTGAGTAATTTTGCTCTGTTTTTTTGTTATTTTGGACAATTTTTGAGTAACTTTGCTCCGGTTTTTTGTCATTTTGGATAATTTTGGGGTCATTTTGGATAGTATTTTTGCTATTTTGAACAATTTTTGAGCAACTTTGCTTTGGTTTTTCCAGTTTTGGACATTTTTTGAGTAACTTTGCTCCGTTTTTTGTCATTTTGGACAATTTTTGAGTAACTTTGCTCTGGTTTTTTGTCATTTTGGATAATTTTTGGGTCACTTTGGATGTCTTCCGACATTTTGCACCCTTCTTGATTCATTTGGGACAAGTTGTTTTTGTCATATTTAACTATTTTTGAGTAACTTTGGGTTAGCTTATGCTATTTTCTGTTGTTCTGATCAACTGTTGATTTATTGTCGACTAACTGTTGTTATTCTGAACATTTTTAACCTTAGTTTTTGGTATTTAGGACAAATTTTGAGTCAGTTTGCCAATTATGGAGTCCTTTTCCAGCCAGCAAAACCCTTTTACTCTACATACAACATTCAGAAATCAGCCAAAAACAAAGCGCTTGAACCAAATCCTGTAAAAAACTAAAGCTTCTGTGCAACTGATAATCCACGACTGTCGTCATGGATGAAACGGTTTGACCATCAGCGCCACAGATTCTTCTTCTGCATCTTTAAAAGGCGACTTCATCAGATAAAGATAAATGTCCAGGACTCAGTGTGTATTATAACAGAGTCAAATATTGATTGTTAGGCTGCAGGTGTTCAGAAAACTATTCAAATACACAACAGCTGTGAGGTAACGGAGGTAAACCGATCAGTAAAAACTGCCTCGATCATCCAGATAAGTTTAGAAGACGGTTTATAAACGTAAGAAACAAGAAACTCAACCAGCTGACTCACCTTGACGATGTCCCCCAGTAGAACGTCCTCCATCTTGTTCGGCACCTTCATCTGGAAAATCCTCCCCACCACCGCCGAGGAGTCTGGGAAGGCGGTTGGCGTCGCCGGGTTCTGCCTGGCCGCCGCTGCCGCCGCGTCGCCCGCGTGCCGGATCCCCTCCGCGGCCTCCTGGAAGTCCCCGAGCAGCGAGGAGGTCATGGAGGCCTCCAGCTCTCCGCCGCCCAGCCTGTCGTCGGCCTCCATGAACACCACGTCGCCCAGCAGGTCGATCTCCACGTCAGCGCAGGCCGCCGCCGCCGCCAGCAGCAGCCCCAGCAGCAGGGCTCTAGTCCTGGGCAGCGCCGCCCCCGGACGCCCCCGGCTCACTTTACCGGGCATTCTTCTGTCGTCGGCCTGTCAGCGGGGAAAAAAATAAAAAAGGAGGATGTCCGAGTGGTGGAGGGGAGCATGCACCCCCGACGGACGGAGCAAATCCCTCCTTTCAGGCCTCCCTCCTCCTCCCTCTGCAGGAATCTCCCCTCCTTCGTCTTTTGTCCTCCTTCCTCTCGGCCTTTTGTGCTCAGAGCCTCATTGTGGCGAGCCTCCCCCTCGGATCTGCAGGAGACAGAAGCGGCGTTAGAACACCTCGGCTTTGAAGCACTCCGTCTCGAGTCAATCCCCTCCACGAGTTCAGACCCTTAAACTGATTCGCGCCACGCAAATCTCATTGTTGATAGGAATCCATCAGGAAGGAGGCGAGGAGCAGCGGTAATATTATCAATGCTGAGCGGTAATCTGATTAGTTCTTACAGCGCTCCTGGCTCTCCCTCCTCAGCCGCTCATCGAGATAAAGTCATGTTGAACTGAGTGTTTCACTAAATTAATACGTTAAATTAACCGAACGACGGAAAAGAGCCGTCAGAAATGTGTGGAAATGCAACCGGTCCTCAGCTCAGAGACGTTTCGGATGTTTTTTCTCCTCATTTTGAACAGACTCAACAGGTCTCGAGTCATTTTAGATCAGTTCTGGTCATTTTTGAGTAATTTTTCATCATTTTTTTGTTATTTTAGACAAGTTTTTGCAAATTTGAAGAATGTTCGAATATGTTCGGCTAACTTTTTTGGTCATCCTGAAGTAATTTTAGTCATTTTGGACAATTTTTTTATATTTTTGATTAATATTTTATGAATTGTTTGTCATTTTGAACAACATTTGAGTCATTATGGACAATTTAAGCCACTATGAAATACATCTAAACATTATAAAATATGTCGTAATGCTATAAAACAACCACATATATCTGGAAATGCCACCAGTCGTCAACAGAATCAATCTTTGAGTCATTTTGGACATGTACTTCTGTCATTTTAAACAAACGTCAGTCATTTTGGTCACATTTTTAATATTTTTGAGTAATATTTTATGAATTTTTTGTCATTTTGGACAATGTTTGAGTCATTCTGGACAATCTGAGTCACTATGAAATACATCTAAACACTATAAAATATGTCTTGATGCTATAAAACAGTCACCAACATGTGGAAATGCCACCAGTGGTCAACAGAATCAATCTTTGAGTCATCTTGGACATGTATTTCTGTCATTTTAAACTCTAATAGTCATTTTGGATTATTTTTGACTCATTCTGGTCACGTTGCCGTCTTCTTGAACAATCTTTGGTTAATTTTTAATACATTTTTTGGTGATTTTGAACAACTTTCGAGTCATTTTAGACAAGTTTTTGTTAATTTGTAGAATGTTCAAATATGTTCAACTAACTTTTTTTTGCCCCTTTTAACAAATTTAGTAATTTTGGACACACTTTTATCTTGTTGAGTAATATTTTATGAGTTGTTTGTCATTTTGAACAACATTTGAGTCATTCTGGACAATTTGAGTCACGATGAAATACATCTAAACACTATAAAATACGTCTTAACTCCATATTACAGCTACAAATGTGTGGAAATGCCACCAGTGGTCAATAGAATCAATCTTTGAGTCATTTTGGACATGTATTTCTGTCATTTTAAACTCTAATTAGTCATTCTGGATTATTTTTGAGTCATTCTGGACACGTTTTTGTCTTTTTGAACAATCTTTGGTTAATTTTTAATACATTTTTGTCATTTTGAACAACATTTGAGTAATTTTGGACAATCTGAGTCACAATAAAACTCGTCTAAACACTACAAAATATGTCTTAACACTATAGAACAGCCACAAACGTGGAAATGCCACCAGTCATCCACTGAGTCAGTCTTTGCGTCACTTGAACCCTTGTTTTTTTTTTAAAATGTAGTCATTTAGGACACATTTTTTGTCTTTTAAGACAATCTTTAAGTCATTTTGGAGACATTTGTGTCTTCCTGAACAATCTCTGGTTAATTTTTAACACCTTTTTTGGTCATTTTCAACAACATTTGAGCCAATTTGGACATTTTTTGTTATACTGGACATGTTTTTGTTCACCTGAAGAATGTCTGAACATGTTTGATTGACTTTTTTTGTAATTTTGAACAAATCTTAGTCATTTTGGACAATCTGAGTCACTTAGAAATACTTCTAAATGCTATAAAATATGTCTCAACGCTATAAAACAGCCAGAAATCTGTGGAAAAGCCACCAATTGTCAACTGAGTCAATCTTTGGGTCTTTCAGTCATTTTTTGAGAACATTTTGAGTCATTTAGGACACTTTTTTCTGTCATTTTAGACAATGTTTGAGTGATTTTTGGCTGCATCTTTGTCTTCTTGAACAATCTTTGGTTAATATTTCACACATTTTTTGTGTCATTTTGGACATTTTTTGTTATTTTGGACAAGTTCTTGTTAATTTCAAGAATGTTTGATGAACTTTTTTTTGTCATTTTGGACAATTTGAGTCACCCTAGCTAAAATAGTACGTCTCAACACTAGAAAACATGTCAAGAAAATAAGTTAACACTAGAAAATAGCGATTATAAATCTGTGAAAACGCTACCAGTCCTCAACTCAGCCGTTCTCCTTCGACTGCAGTGCATGACGGGTCGTGACCATCTGCTGCTCGCTACTCTTCATGGTGCTTCGTGATGCTTTGAGGGACTACTCAGTTGTGACTTCGCATTCAGACAGAACCACAAAATGGAGATCTGAGTTTTAAAAGAATCACACAACTCCATACTCGACACCAACAACAACCGAAAAAATAGAGATGAGACAACGAGGACAAGCTGCAGCTCTGGAAATAAGAAGCTGGAATCTGTGTAGATGTGTTTTATAGACACTACATCGATGAGAAAGAGGTGATATACGGTGGGACCCTGGATTAGCCAACAATAGCTTCTTGGAGCTGCTAATGAATGCAGCCTCCTCCTTTGTGGACGAGGTCAAACCGAGTGTGAGTGGAGGTGTAGCTGTGGACGGCTGAACCCTGCGTTTGTTATTCATGCGGCTCTTTCATGGCGGAGAGGATCCCCTCCTGCGACAGTGTGTGCGCCGCAACACAAATGATTTCCCCCCCTCCAGGGCTTTCGTTAGCGGGAGAAAGAAAAGCCGAGGAGGAGAAAGGAAAGGGGGGAACCGAGCCGAGGACCCCCGCCGAGACTCCACTTTGGCCCGGAGCAGAAGCCCGCTGGAGAAAGTGAAATCACCGCAGGACTTCCCCGGCAACAACAACAGCAGGCCTCCCAGGTAGCTTTTCAGCAGCTCAAAGGCTCTTTGTTGTTGCCGCTCGCCCTCGCCGAGCTTCACCTTTCGGACAAAACTTTGTTTTCAATCACGCTGCCGTTTCCCCGCTGGTGCAGCTTTTATCACCAGAGTCGACTTCAGGAGGAAGGCCGGAGGAATATGTTCAAGTTTAGCAAAAAATAAAACCACTTCCTGTTCAGATCGACTTCACAGACTTTTAGACAAACTTTTTGTTATTTGGTACAGAAAGAAAAGTTTGCATTCACTGTAAAATACCAGCACGTTACTGCAGCTTATGTCCTCCACCAGCACCATCCGCATGTTATTCTGCAGATTATTTTCATGACTTTTCTTCAATCTAACATGTGTGAGCTACTGGATACCTTGAATTTTCCCAACAATGAATAAAGCATCTGTCTGTCTACAAGAGAAGTCCCTCTGATAGAACATCTTTTCTCCAATTTCAGGGTTTTTGGAGCGTTTCTTTTAACTTTATTTAACAGATACGCAGTTTGTCGACTCCCAATGTGCAGCAAAATGAGTCAAGAACAGGAAAGAAACAAAAATAAATCAGTTTTATGAAATTATTTCAGCTACAGGAAGGACAATGGCGACCAAGAACAGATTCTCTGTCTGCAGCTTCTCGTTGTTGTTGCTACAAAAGCAAGAGCAAAAACACATCTGACGGCAAAAATCCAGATTTTTTAGCTTTCTAAAGGAATTATTTATGTTTTACGCAAACGCACTTCCCTACAAAACCACCCTGTTCCTTCTAGACGGATAAATTCTTTACGGTACAGAGGTGTACCGCAGTATGACAGTTTTAAGACTATTAAGAATAGCCAATGTACAGAGTTGTTTTAACTGTGAACCTCGTAGTTCCCATAGTTGTGTTGGACCTTCTCCGTCTCACAGTTGAACAGTATTGTGGAACTAAAAACAAGTAGGAGTTTCCAGGGAAACACAGGATGTGACGGACCGTTTATTCTCCTGCTTCTGTGACGTATGGCTAGCTAATGGGATGCTAATGCTAACAGCTGGAAGACGCTCCGCCGTGGTTAAAACCACCCGTCTGGGATCACTTGGGTTTCCTGGTAAAGAATGAAAAAGCAGTAAAACAAGTGGACCAGACCAAAGCTGTAAGGAGCTCCAAACGTGGAGAAAGTATGGTGTTTATTATTGGTCATAACTCTGGTTTTACTTGGCCGATCAACACGATTCAAAGACTGGTAGATAGTTAGAAATCCACACTTTGGACACAAGTTGAAACGGAGACTCAGCGAGGCGTCTTGATGCTACGTCATCTTAAATCTGTGAAGTCATTTTGACGTGCCACCGCATCCGTCGACTCCAGAGGGTTCCATACTGAACCAAACTGTGACTTCTGTACCGAGATACGAACCGAAACGTGGATTTTGTGTACCGTTACACGCCCACACGTTACTGTGACAACTTGAAAACCTTCTCTGGGCAGCTTCTGGAGATAGAAGTCATGTTTATCTTTCTTTTGACGATTCACAAACATCTCATATGTAACAAAGTGCGAGTAAAAACAACCAGAGACCAACCAAAAATCCACTTTTATGCGACTCTACCACCAGACTGCAGCGTCAGCAATAGAAGTCACTGGTTTTAGCAGTCGGATCATTATGACGCAACACAAAGAGAGAATCCTGTCGTAAAAAGACCAACAGTGGACTCGATTTGACTCATTTCGACTGCTGAGGTCTCGAAACTTGCTTTACTTTTCACATAGTTTGATACGGGATTGAAAATCTGACGCCATTTATCAGAAAATGTAAAACAAATCATTTGATTTTCAACTTTTCAAAGGACTTTTTTATGCTTCTTCATTTACTTTATGTGGTTCTTTAAAGTCCTGAAGGTTCCTCGTTGTTTTATCGGAGGCACAAGCATGAATCTGAGTCCTGCCACGTCTAAGTATTTGAGTATTTGAGATATTTTGATCTTGAAAAACAGAGGAAAGTCGCTTAAAATGGGTTCAGTTGTCGTATTTGTACACATCCACATGTAAAAGTCATCATTCCTTGCACTTTGCCATCATTAACCCTTTATCTGATCTCTATTTCCAGCCTTGTTGTACTGCTGTAGCTGCTTTAATGTAAACTTTCTCTTATCTTTCTTTTATAGAAGTTTTATCGGAGCTTTTTCTGTTTTTCTGAAAGTCAAGACTTTGAGATCATTTCTACCTGCAAAGTTTCAAAAGTAGTCCAAGATGGCCGCCGCGGATAAACTCCCTCCTTTCAAGTCGGATACCTTCAGCAGCGTCGCCCGCGGCAACGTTCCTCCTCTTTCCCTCCTTATTGCCTTTTCTCTGTTGTTCCATCTGTCATCTGCTCCTCTGTTCTTTCATTGCCTCTCTGTAGTTTCTCCTCCAGAGGTTTAAGCTACCAACACCTTCCTTTTATTGTTTTTTTGTCTTCAGCCTCACCTATCAGAAGCTCAGCTCGTCTATTCACGTCGGGACAATGAGCCGAGGATGGGGTGGGAGTGGGGGTGGGGGGACGGGTGAAAGGACGGCGGGATAAAGAAACGCTGTCAAGCCTCTGAATGAAGCGACGCGATCAGACGGAGAGGTGAGGAATCTTCCGCTCAGAAAAAAGCTGTTATTACCCGAACACACCGAACGCCTCTCAGGACAGGCTCCGCCCACCGGGAGGCGCCCGTCACTCCAGGAAAACGAGGCGAGAGGGAAGTGGCGATTTCTGCTTCAGACGCCTCAGAATGAAACCTTACAGGCACAAAACGCATCTTTAACAAACATAAATAAACAAAGTCGCCATTTTAATGATCAATAAATAAAGAAGGCTCAGGAGCTTAAAGACAGAAATGTCAGCATCAACACTAAACTCCATAAAAACATTCCATTTTATTATTTTCAATTAAATATTTTTTCATTTTCAGGATTTAAAGCCTCTTTTTGGATGTTTGATGATAATGCGGTTCACTTTTTGCAGCTGTATCATGGATTTTTCAACTGTATACAGTTACTATAGCAACCAGAGCACTGTGTTCTGTATCCTGGGCTCTGATTGGCTCAGCGACCGCAGCATCCGTTTCCTCCTCCCCCGTATAGCATTCTTGTCCATTTCACATCAACGTCTGATCGCTGTGCGTAGTGTTATTTAATGTGTGTTAAGCCCTACGACGTCGATTAAACGTTCTGCGCCTTCTAAGGCTTCTGGCAACGAACCCAGAGAAAGACGCTTACCATCGCAGAAAAGGTGGAACTCCTCGACATGCTAACGGAAGGGAGAAGCTACGCGGCTGTACCCACGTAGAACTTTACATGTTGTTAAAAATACGTAGATTTAAGAGTGTAGGAAGGGTTTAAGAGCATAGGAAGTGTTTATGGGAACAGCAGTCTGGGAGCGTTGACTGTTTTTTTTAAGTCTGAATAATATTAATGATTAGTGAAACTCATTCAGGACGCTAAAGACAAAAACATCTGCAATAAAACTCTATTAGTTTGACTTTCACTGAGTCTGAAAACAGATGTGCTATTTAAGCATAATATACCTCAAAACTGACTAGTGACGATATATTTTTTATTTATTTAGTTTTCAGTTATCGCAGTCTGGAAACACTGAATCTGATGCTTTTTTAATCAAAAAAAAGTAAAATAACTTGTTTTAAATCCTCAATCAGGACCTTCAAGACAAAAAAACATCTGCACCAAAAACACTGCAATAAAATTACATCATTTTCCCCATTCACAGAGTGACTTTACTGAAACCACCATCAGTTCTGATCACAACCACCAAATATTTATTTACTTTCAGGTTTTAACACCATTTCTGGACGTTAAAAAGACGCAATTCAAGCAAAACGTCTCAATGAAATAAGTTATTTTCTATCTACATTCTTATCTCCGGTTGTCTAAGAAGCTGGGAGGCTGTTAGGAGCTGCCGCGCTAGAGGCCGCGCCTGTTCATTAGGTCGGATGGGGTGAAGGCCGCGTTGTCGGTAGGACATTTGAACTGTCTGTAATTACATTTGTATCTGTAACGTTCCATACAAAATATGTGAATTGGGAGATTGTGTTGGGGGTGGACTGAAGCTCCTTGGCGGAGGTATGAGCTCTCTGAGGGCTTTTCTAGTTTAGATTTGTCTACATCTAACCACGGCTGTTCTGTTTCCATAGAGGATTTTATACTGCAGTGAGAAATAAACCACATTTGTAAAAAAAGAAATGCCCAGAACGACTTGGAAGTCAGACAGTTAAGACAGAATTATAAGAAATATGTGAATCTGTCCTTTGAAACTGTTGCCAAAACTGAATATTTCATCTGGAACATAAGAAACAGGTTATCTAAGGATAAAAAACATCATATTTGTAGGTGACGAGAACTTTTTCTCCCCTACAACTAACTCGATTTCCTGCAGCCTCGTGTCCCTTCAGTGCTTCCAGATAAACAAGCGGCAGAGTGCAGAAGATCCTGCCTGAACCTGTGAGGAAATTCCTTCTGCTGGAATTCCCCTCGGCGACCAATGAGGGTCCGGAAACGCAGCTCAGGGGCCAATTAAAGCCAAGAAACCCCCCCTCCTCCGACGGCCGCTAATCACACAGATAGCATCTCCAAACATTGGCACTCCAGTGGCACTTTAAAGTTCTGCAGCTCCTCCCTCCCTCCCCCAGCGAGTCGCCCTTCAGTCCCAGCTGAGGCTCTATTATTGGCCTCGGAAACACAAGGAAGGGGGAAGGCTTCTAAAAATGCTTCCCGAGGACGCCCCAGACTGACAGGTGACACTGACGCCAAGCAGGACGCAAATGCTGCCACAAATATTAGCACTATTCCGCCGTAAAACTGAAGCAGCAGCAGCAGGTTTCCCCTCCTGTCGAGAAGCTGCAGGTTGTGTTTGCGCTGCAGCAAAAACTCCGGATTACACCGCGGTTTACCTTTACAATAAGATTTAGATATTTAGCACGGAGATTAGGCACATTTTAGGTGTTTAGCCGGCGCTGATCTGCAGCCTGTAAACAGAGATTATTCTTCCGGTGCGACGACAGAAGAGCATTGTTCTTTTTTTACAGTCTGTGTGGGAGAAAGAAAAAGAAAAAGCAGAGAGTCTTCGGGATAATTTAGACCTCATTACTGGATACTTACGGATGAATTTCAAAACGCAGCAGCATCAAGAGCAGAACTGTGACCTCGGCGGCTCGGCAATCTGCGCCACCTCCGATGGAATTAATCTGCATTTCCCCACTCGTAATTACATTTGTAATTAGCTCGGCTGCAGCTCCTCCCGCGATACGATACAGGCCCAGAAATGCAATCAATCATAATGCAAATCCACCGCCCGGCTGCGGCTCCGTTAGCTGCTGCTAAGGCGAGCGGAGGGGCCATATGTGCGAGCATAAGGCGGCGAGGAGAGAACGGAGGCCTGCCAACGCCGAGCCGAGCAGCCAGCCTGGAAATCACTGAGTTATGGAGAGCAGGAGGGAGTTCGCTGCCTTCTTTCACCACTCATGCTGCAGCGGGGATGTTTTCGGCATCTCGGGTGCGCTTACAGCAACTCTAATTCACCAAATCCACCAAGGAGGAGGTCGGGGTTGATGGAGGGCGCGCGAAGTCGGAGTGGAGATCTGGCCAAGAGATCATACGTTGATTTCTTTGGGCAAAAAAAAGCCACAATTTGCATCACAGTTTTGCTTTTTGTGGTGCAAAAAAAAACTAAGTGTGGAAAAAAAGGAATCATTCTAGAGTTATGGAGCGTGTTCGGAGAGCAACAGGGAATTTGCTCAGTTCAACCAATGCTTGGGCTGCAGTGGGGATGTTTTCGGCATCTCAAGTGCGTTTACAGGAAGTTTTATTGGCAAAATCCATCGAGGAGGAGGTTGGGGTTGATGGAGGGCGGGCGAAGCGTTTGTATTTGTACGTGCAATATTTCATTTTTCTGGTGAGATATTCTAATTTCATGCATTATATTATATAAGTGTATGTTTTTATTATCATCTTTGGTATTTTCTTTTACTATTTTTTTTACCTCATATTCATTGCCATTATTATTTATTACATTTCCATTCTAGTCTTTTTTTAGTTTACTTATTTCTATCATCAGTAAAGCATCGTACTTATACCTTTATGTCTTATAGGGAAGTTTTATACACAAACTCCAATGGGAGGAGGTTGGGGTTGATGGAGGGTTGGGGTTGTTAGCTGCAGTTTTGCGTCCATTAAAATGCGTTTGCTGCTGTAAATGTGTTGGATAAAAGCAGAACTGCTGAGAAAAGTGGCTTAATAAAACAGACGAAGACACTTGTTCAGTTTTTCTCGAGTGATCAACTTATTGCTTGGTCAGAAAATCCGACATCACATCTTGCTTTGTTCAATAAATGCTTTAAATCTTAATTTTCCTCAGTTTATTGTGACAGAAGACAAAGAAAACCAGACATTGTTCCGATTTGTTGGATCAGTTCTTGCATTTTTTTTTGCTGATTATCGACTCGTCTGTAATTTTGTCTCCATTAAAATGTATTTGCTGTTGCATCTGAGCAGAATTACAAGGAGAAGCGGTTCAAGCGGTTCTGTTTTCTCTTCAACTTTAGAGGTTATAAATACATGACACTTGCTCATTTGCTCATTATTTCTACTGAGTCCTGGTGCAGGTCGTCCACAGAGGAGATCAGAGCAGAGCTGTGGGAGTCGGAGCTCCAATGAGGCAACAACAGACCAAGTAATCAAACAAAAACACGGATTTCTGAGAAAGTCCGTGAACAACAGCCACAAATCCAGCTGGCAGGGATAACAGCTCCCGGCGGAAACTTCCGGCCACTCCTCGCTTTGATATCGGAGTTTTCCAAAAACTCTGACGGGCGGCTGGAAGCAGATGTGAACCTGCCTCGTAAAACAAAGAGTTCTGAGGAAAAAGCTCAGGGTTCACCTCGTGTTCTGGGGTGGAGTGAATACCATCGATGTGGAGCATCAGGCAGGTCTGGGAGGTGCAGATGTCGGTTCACGCAGCACAGATGTTTATGCATATGGATCAGAAACCCGAGCTCGTAAAAAGAGCTGGAATGAACGTGCCATGCGTGGCCTTTAGCTGCTAAATGCATCAAAACGGGTCGAAACTCATCGCTTTTACTGTCGCTGTCCTGCTGCTGCGGCATGCAAAGACCAGCAAACAGAAAAAGCTGCGACCTGACGTTCTGTATTTGCTCTTCCGGACCTCCCAGCTTTTCCGAAAACACACCGAAGGGAAGGTTTGTGCTCTAAAGTTCAGCAGACAGACGACCCGCAGCGACATTTATTATCTCCAAAAACAAGATCCTTATCAATCACATAATCCTTTGAGGGAAAAACAAGACGAGCCAAACATGAGACTCATCCTGTTTTCTGTTGTTTCAACTGTGACATTCGAGAATGAATCAAACCACAATGTGACCTTCAGAGATAAAAGCAGCAACATCAGCGTCCTGCAGTCTGAAAACACGTCGGTGCCTCCAGTTCAGGAGGTTTCTGTCCCCTGCAGGGCTCAGTGGGCTTTAAGTTCCTCAAAACGAGGATTTAATTTGAGGCGAGGCTTTGAAAAAATGTAATAAATAAAGTAAAAATGAAACCAGCGGGGCGGAATCCTGGGAATTGCGGTTCTTTTGCGAATGCAAGCCAAAACACTCGTCCACTTTGATTAGAGCTGTGTTCAGGAATGGAGAGGCATCAGCGTTTCTCTGCTCGCTTAGGAAGCTCTCAGGCTTTTAACAGAGAGAGAGTGTGTGTGTGTGTGTGTGTGTGTGTGCGTGTGTGCGAAGGCCAACAGCTCAGGAGGGGAAACTACACCAGAATCACATCTCAGAAGGATAATTAGAACAGTGCAGCGGCTGCACAAATGAAACATGAAAGAATCAGGAGTCGGAGTGGACGCGGGCAGAAACAACGGTCAGACGGGATTATTACTGTCGACGACGTTTCACTGCTGCAGCCGTGTTCTGTTAACTGACTGCAGCCAAACATGCGTCATCCACACACCAGAGCTTCAAACTCCAAGGTCGACTCCTGCGAAGAGCTTTGAAACTCGTGAGAGACTGAGAGTGACGAAACAAAGAACCTCAAACGTTCTCTAACGAGTTCAGAGGGCAGCAAGTTGAGATTCATCAGTATAAAAATGAAACACGGAGAGCAAAAGACAACATAAAAGTCTTTTTTTAACCATTTCTCCTCTGTCTGTTTTTTAAATGTACTTATATGAGCAAAAATGTCATTATTTAAAATATATCGGAGAAAAAAAATCATAAATTAAGGATTAGAAAACGGCAAGTCATTTTTTAGCAATTATTTTACAGATTTAAATCACAGACTAAAGTATATGAAATTGCTTTATTAATTAATTATAATTATTATTTTTTTTAATTATTATTATTATTATCGGCAGCTTAGGGTTAGGTTTAGAAAATTAAAATTATATTATAATATATTATATTATATTATTTAAAAAATATATTAATATACATATTTAATATATATTAATATATTTTCAATTAAATTAAAAATGATTTACCTTTATTAATCATTAATACTATATATAAATTTTCCATCAAATTTCTGCAAAATAATTATATTTTTTGTGATTTAAATACAGTAAAAATAGTGTAATTTTACACTATGAAACTGTAAAAAATACTGATTTTTAATGTGGACATTTACAGTTTGGGCCTGCTGTTTAAAAGGGTTTTAAATTAAAACTTTTCTTCTGTGATTTTACAAAATTTAAATTTAATACGACAGGAAAAAATCTGTAAAATAGATTATCATTTTTTAGTCGTACACATTATATATTTCTTTTTTTCTTTCAAATAATTGAAAATATCTTCAAAATAATTAAAAAATAGGTTTTAAAAAATTTAAAAATTGCAGCTTTGGTTTGTTTTTTTATTATTTCTGTTTGTTTTTAAACAGTAACGTGTAAATTAAAGCTTAACTATCTGTGGTTTCACTCAGTATTATCTGTAATTTAACAAACCAGAATCGGTAAAATAACGTCACGAGGTGGTGACACTTAATCTTTACGGACAGTCGGTTGTTGTTCAAGTTAAAATGTTGTAAATAACAAAGGAAAAGCCGGACAGAGAAGCCTCAAACTACAGAAAGCAGACAACGATGAGGCAGCAGGCCGAGAAGGAAGTTAAATCCGGCCGCATCCAGACTTAATGAACGGTCGCAGGCAGCTGATCCAGCCACAGCAGCAGATTTAAGCTGATTTTAACAACCTCAAAGCTACTTAAAGGTGGAGTTGTAATCCAACACACTTCCTGTCAGAGTCGCTGAACGTCGGCTCACCTCACGCTCTGCCGAAGTCCGTCTGAGAACAGGTCCTGACGTTCGCACTCGGCTCCGAGTCTGGAAGAAAGAAACAAAGAAAGTTAGTCACAATATCACAGAGCAGAACAGTGACAACAAAACTACGTCCCTGTGCATCACAGACAGGCTTCTAATCAACGCATCGCTGACGTTTGTTTTACAGCTTCACCGTCGCTACTT
Organism: Dascyllus trimaculatus; assembly: GCA_024666655.1. NCBI lineage: Eukaryota > Metazoa > Chordata > Actinopteri > Pomacentridae > Dascyllus > Dascyllus trimaculatus. The sequence continues at coordinate 31,969,267 of CM045450.1, forward strand.
TTTATCCAATCAGGACTTGTCACCGTGGCAACCCAGAAGATGGAGGCGGAGCTTTAAACAGGAAGTGAAAGAGTTTTAACCTGAGCCGGGACAAACTCCGACCAAGCTGCTAACACGGCGAGGTGTCCAACAAAGTGTGACGCTCTCCTAAACCGAAGGGCATGAAGAAGCTGTTGTTGTCGAAGGAGAAGGAGAAGGAGAAGGAGGAGGAGGAGGAGGAGGAGAAGGAGGATGAGGAGGAGGGAGGAGTAGAAGAAGAGGAAGAAGTTGGAGAGGAGGAGGAAGAAGAAGAAGAATGAGGAGTCGAAGAGCAGGAAGAAGTCGGAGAAGAAGAAGAATTTGGAGGACAAGAAGAAAGAGACGAAGAAGGAGGACGAGGAGGAGTAGAAGAAGTTGTTGCTGAAGAAAAAGAAGCTGGAGAAGAGGAACAAGATGAAGAAGTTGGAGAAGAAGAAGAAAGAGAAGAAGGAGAAGCAGAAGTTGGAGAAGGAGTAGAAAAAGAAGTTGGAGAAGAAGAAGAGGTAGTTTGAGAAGGAGAAGAAAGAGGAGTAGAAGAAGTTGGAGGAGTAGAAGAAGAAGTAGAAGAGCAGGAAGAAGTCAGAGAAGAAGAAGAATTTGGAGGACAAGAAGAAAGAGAAGAAGAAGGAGGACAAGGAGAAGGGAGGAGTAGAAGAAGTTGGAGAAGAAGAAGAAAAGAATTTGGAGAGGAGGAGGAAGAAGGAGGAGTAGAAGAAGTAGTTGGAGAAGTTGGAGAAGGAGGAAAAAGAACAAGAAAAGAAGTTGCAGGAGAAGAAAGAGAAGAAGAAGGACTTGGAGAAGAAGTATGAGGAGTAAAAGTTAAGGAAAGAAAAAGAAGAAGTAGGAGAAGAATGAACAGTAGAATAAGAGGAAAAAGTTGGAGAACAAGAACAAAGAGAAGGAGGAGGATGGAGGAGTACAAGAAGAAGTTGGAGAAGAAGAATGAGGAGTAGAAGAAGTTGAAGGAGAGGAAGTAGTTTCGGAAGGAGAAGAAAGAGAAGAAGAAGGAGGAGGAGTAGAAGAAGAAGAAGAAGAAGTTGGACAAAGAGAAGAAGAACTGTTTGTAGAGCACCTTTTGAAAACAGAACTACAAATTGCTTTACAGTGAAACTAATGTCAAATTAGTCAAAAGATACAACATAAACAAGATAAATCACTGGCAGCTAGAACAAATAATATCAGTTATTAAAAAGCCAAACAGTAACAGGGAGTCTTAAGAAGACATTTAACAGGATCATGAGGCTTAAATAGTTCAGTATCTGGTATAGAAACAGATTTCTGATCCGAAACACAAGTTTATTAGACGGTTATTGGTTCGACAGTTTACTGACACACATGTTGTTGCTAATTACATGCTGGTGACATGTCCCAGACTGAGATAATCAACAGGAATGCTCTTTTGTTTTTAGTTTTTAATAATAATAATAGTAAACAACCAACAGCAGCATCAAGTAGACAAACTGATTAAACCAGGAAACTCCAATCTCACACCGATGATCCGTCGTCCGTCACGAGACACGAACCCTTGAGATTTAAGATCATCTGTGTGGAAACGTCACTGTGTGCTAAATGTTTCTCCAGAACCACAGAGAAGGAGAAGCTGCAGACTGAGGCAACCCACAAAGTCAGGTTCCTGTACCACCAACCTGTTTCTCAATCTGATATCTTACTTTAAACCATGGGTGTATTTCCAACACCGCGAGCCGAGGAGCCGAGGAGCCGAGGAGCCGAGTTCAGGGTTCGTCAGTGAAAAAGACCAGCGTCCCCGTGACCCCGGCCCCTCCTGGGACCACCAGCCAAGACTTGAGAAGCGCCGACAGCTGGGGGGCAGCTGGTTAACCGACTGGCAGCTGCTTCGGTTACAGCCGAGACTGAAAACGACAGCCGGGGCCGACCACGCGGACCTCCACAAACTCACACTTCTGCTAATCTGAGCTCTTCAGTCCGACGCTTCGATCCCTGAACTTTCCCTCCCAGGTGCCTCCAAACTCCTCCCAAATGGACCCCCTCTTCCCTCCGACGTAGCAGTAAATAACCCCACAGTCACCATTTCTGGAGGCTCTCTCGGCGCAGGCATTAAAAAAAAAAAAAGAAGGCTGCAATATTTGGGACAAACTGTCTGACCTTCGCTCCTCCTGTTTGGAAACACAATCGACTCTGCTCAGTTATTCTGGTGGACGAGTGAAGCTCTCGGTTTATTTCCGTGCTATGAATCAGTTTACAGCAGCAGTAGGTGTCAGAGTGGGAGTTTACGTCTCGTTATAGATTAAACGCTTTGACTCTCTGCGCCACATTTTATTCTTCTTCTTCTTCTCCTGCTGCTGGTGCCTCGTATTTGACAGATTAACACATTTACTGCAGCTACTTCGCTTTATTTCCTGCAACCGATGAACTTCTGAACCCCAAAACCCAGCGCTGCATTCATAAGGCATGTTTTTTCTTCTTAAAAATTGCCAAAATTGCATTACTGCTCAAAGAAATAAACTAAAAAAACTAAAAAAAATCTTTGAATTTTTACCTTTAAGACAGTTCTTCTACATATCATGTCTGATGTACGGTTCAGTCTGGAAAATTAACAAAATCTAAGCTTAGAATCAAGATATTTCATTATAATCGCTCTATTCTACGTGTTTAATTTAAATATTCAGGAAAAACAAACAATTTGCTGTTATCAGATTCTGTAAAAAATCAAGTAAGAAAGATTCAGACAGTTTTTAGGTTGAACTGCAGGCAGTGTTTCCACAGAGCAGAGATGGAAATCAAACCTACTGGAGCAATATAATAAAAGCAGCACGGCTCAGAAACAGTGAACAGAGGAGTAAGATGTTGGAACATCTTTCTACAGATGTAAAGTCTGCAGAGGCTGGAAACATGGAGATAGTTAAATATCTGAAGTATGTTGTATTGGTAACACCTGTGCCATGTTTTTTTCATTTTAGCTTTTCTTTTCTTGTGATTTATGGTATCCTAATGTTGCCATACTCCACAGAAGACACGTCTAAGTTCTCTCTCCTTCTTCATGGTCGTCAAGACTTTGCATCGCAGTGAAAAATGAGCCACAGTGAGGGAAAAAAATGCGACAGTGTGACAATGCCTGTCAAAAAAAATGTGACAATTAAAACGCCCAGAAACTGCTGCTACATTTAACGACTGGACTGTGGAAAACTGTGACGGACATTTTCACAACTTCCTGACACTTTCTGGGCCTACAGATGATAAACTGCATCCTAAAAGTAAGAAACAGGTTAATTAATAATAAAACTCATCATATACGCAGATGATGAACACTTTTACTTTGCAAACTAATTTCATTTCCCATGTAGTGCTGTGCCCTTTCAGTGTTTCCATACACGAATAAACTGACTTTATTGAAGTTTTCTCTACTCCTAGCCATGGTTGTGCTGTTACCATAGAGATGCAGGACTAAAAAATGAGCCCACAGTGAGGAAAAACACCCAGAAACTGCTTGGAGTAGGTTTGATTTTCTTCTCTGCTCTGTGGAAACATTGCTGACAGTTCAACCTAAAAACTCTCTGAATCCAGGAGAACTTTTTTAAAAATTGAAAATGTCCCTAAAACTGGTTAATTAATAATAAAAATCATCATATACGCAGATGATGAACACTTTTACTTTGCAAACTAATTTCATTTCCTATGCAGTGTTGTGCACTTTCAGCGTTTCCATACACGAATAAACTGACTTCAGTGGAGTGAAAAATGAGCCCACAGTGAGGAAAAACACCCAGAAACAGCCTGGAGTTGAGAAAGTTGAGAAAGAACTTTTAAAAAATTGAAAATGTCCCTAAAACTGGTTAAGTAATAATAAAACTCATCATATATGCAGATGATGGTATCTTTTACTTTGCAAAACAACCGACTTCATTTCCTATGCAGTGTTGTGCACTTTCAGTGTTTCCATACACGAATAAATTGACTTTATTAGAGTTTTCCTTACGTCTAGCCATGGTTGTGCTGTTTCCATAGAGATGTAGGACTGAAATTGAGCCCACAGTGAGGAAAAACACCCAGAAACTGCCTCAAGTTAAGAAAAAACTTCTAAAGAATTTGAAAATGTCACTAAAACTGGTTAATTAATAATAAAAAATCATCATATACGCAGATGATGAACACTTTTACTTTGCAAACTAATTTCATTTCCTATGCAGTGTTGTGCACTTTCAGTGTTTCCATACACAAATAAACTGACTTTTGTGGAGTTTTCCCTACTCCTAGCCATGGTTGTGCTGTTTCCATAGAGATGCAGGACTGAAAAATGAGTCCACAGTGAGGAGAAATGCCCAGAAACTGCTTGGAGTTGAGAAAGTTAAGAAAGAACTTTTAAAAAATTGAAAATGTCCCTAAAACTGGTTAATTAATAATAAAAATCATCATATACGCAGATGATGACATCTTTTACTTTGCAAAACTACTAACCTCATTTTTTGTGCAGTGTTGTGCACCTTCAGTTCATAAATAAACAGACATTTTTTCTGGTTAGTTAGTTTACTTGTAGCCATGGTTGTGCTGTTTCCATAGAAAAAAATGCCGAGAAGCTGCTCAGAGTTCAGACATTTACCAAAACACTTCAAAAAATCTGATGTTTACTGAAGGTTCGTTTGCAAACAATCAGCATATTGCATTCCGAGCTGATTTTAGCAGCTGTAGTAACACATTTTACAGTAAAATAAAACTTGCAGATCCACCGAGGAGCTCCAAAGCCCAGGACAGCAGCTGAAACCTCGTCCAGGAGGCCTCAGGAGTTTGATTCAGCTCCCTGCCGGCTTCATTTGGCTCCTCACTTCCTCTAAGATAAACAGGCCTAATCTGGGTCAGCTGTGTGCAGGTACGCCGATAATATAGCTCCCGTCGTACCGCAGTGACCTGGATACGAGGCTGCAGCACGTCGGTCCTCCTGACTGATGTTCGCATTACGCGTTTGTCTACGTGCATCAGTGTGTTGCGTTGTGTGTGTTTGTGTGTGTGTGTTGTGTTGCGGTGATAGGCATCTCCTGCCGTCCCTCGGTGATGCAGGTCATCAATTCTCATCTCCGTCCTATCTGGCTTCCACCGCCGAGTTATAAATACAGCGACAGGCAGCAAACCAGCAGCCGGCAAGACGCAGCCCAGATACCTGCATCTGGTTTTATCAGGTTTAATATTTATTTACACTGAGTTGTATGAATCATCAGCCAAGTGTGTCAAATATTACTTCCAGTATAAGCTGTTCTAGTGATTCGTCCCATCAAACTGCATGTAAAAGTCAGTATTTTCCTTCCGATTAATCCGTCAATTACTCCCCTCGATTAACTAATCAGTTATTTGGTCCTTGAAATGTCAGAAAACGTCTTAAGATGTTCAGTTTACTGGAAACGAACCAGAAAATATGAGCATGTGAGAAGCTGCAACCGAAGAACTAACATGGCTTTTTCTTTTTAATACATTTCAAACCAATTAGTTGACCAGCAAAATAGTAGAAAACTAATTAATTAATTGATTAATTATTGCATTTCTAATTAGAAGATTACTCTCAGGCAATTAATTGATTATGACAGTGATTTCGATGCTATATTATTTAAATAAAATACAAAAACATAACAGATATTATTATTATTTTCCACTTTTACCGAGTACATTTTTTGACCAGCGTCAGTTCTGATAATAATTAATAAATATTAATTTATTTCCAGGATTTTATTCCTTTAAATGCTAATTTTCTCAACATGATACCGCTATTGGTTTATGTATTTTTTATTTTTTAATCAAGATACCAAATACAAAGGTGGTTTTCTTTTAATTTTCACCATGTGGAATAAACATCAGTTAATAAAAATACATTTCAGATATTCTTCTTGAATGCCATAATGTCTTTTTTCAGACTAGACTAGAAAGAAAACATCCAAAACACACATTTAGATCTCAGATGTACTTATATGCTGTTAATCGGACAGTAATATAAAAATCATGCAGATTTAAAAGGAGAAAATCACCGACTGTGATCAACAAAACACCTCGTAGCATTTAGTAGAAGTATTCAGTGTAGCTGTAGTATAAGGAATTTAAAAACAACAACAACAGTGGCATCATGTAAACAAACTGAGGTTTGGTTTAGCTTACAATGCTAAAATAAACATATAAAAAACAATACATACTACTACTATTAATCCTACTACTAACAATAATAATAATAATAATAATGATAACAAATAATGTTTTATGGCAATTTAGACACTGATATTTCTGCTTTTAAATACTGTTCACCACAGCTATTACTATATATTTTTATTTTTTATTTATATTTTTAAATCAATGAAAAACTGTGTTAGCATTTTGTACGTGGAAAATAATTTATTTTTATTTAAAATCTTGTAAGCAAATTGGTATTGGAAGGGTTACCATCTTGAAAATAAAATGAAAAATAATAATAATAAAAATAGTAATAATAATTATAATACTTTCATGCCACTTTTAAATACCACCCACCACAGCTATAACTACATATTTTTATGTTTATTAATATTTATTTTCATTTAAAATCTTGTAAGCAAATTGGTATTTAAAGGGTTAAAAATTTGAAAAAAAAAATATAATAATAATATAGAATAATATTACAATATAATAATAATAATAATAATAATAATAAAATAACAATAATACTTTCATGCTATTTTTAAATACTGTCCACCACAGCTAATACCATATATATTTTTATTTTTATTATTTTTATCTATATTTTTAAATCAATGAAAAACTGTGTTAGCATTTAGTACATGGAAAATAATTTATTTTTATTTAAAATCTTGTAAGCAAACTGGAATTTGAAGGGTAACAATCTTGAAAATAAAATGTACAAATAATAATAAAGAATAGTAATAATAATAATAATACTTTCAGGCTATTTTTAAATACCGTCCACCACAGCTATTACTACATATTTTTATTTTTAATAATATTTATTTTCATTTGAAATTTTGTAAGCAAACTGGTATTTAAAGGGTTAAAATTTTGAAAATAAAATAAAATAATGATAATATAATAATAATAATAATGATAATAATAATAATAATAATAATACTTTGTTATTGTTAAATATATATCTTTATTTATATTTTTAAATCAATGAAAAATTGCGTTAGCATTTAGTACGTGGAAAATAATTTATTTTTATTTAAAATCTTGTAAGCAAACTGGTATTTGAAGGGTTACAATCTTCAAAATAAAATTAAAAATAATAATATAGAACAACATAATAATAATAATAATAATAATAATACTTTGATGCTAGTTTTAAACACTGTCCACCACAGCTGCCACTTTTCCTGATCAATAGTCTGTCCGTCTGTCAGCAGCTCAATCAGCTCATCATCCAGTCAGTGTCTGAGTGATTCCTGAGTCCAGCAGGTCGTAGCATCACCAATACAGACAGTAAATCTGCCCCTCTGTCATTCACACAGTGTTTTACCCTGGAAGCCCATAACTCAGTCACGGAGCTGCTCGGTATCTAGAATCTCCTCCGACTCCCCCTCGCCTGCTCGCTGGCTGGCTGCAGATGTCTTCGCTCTTTATCTCCACGATAATAGACGACCACAGCCGACACAGCGAGCAATGTGACCTCCAGCCGGCTGCCGGGTTCTAAAGGTGCCACGGTTTGGCTGAAGATTCCCCCCAATCTGCTAAATTTATCACAGTCAAATGGAGCGAGACAGCCGGCTGATATCCATCAGCACGCTTTTAGTTTTTCACCTCTGCGCTGGATGTTACTTAACGCCGCGCCGCCGGGGGATTTAGGTAAATGTCACGAGGAATCAAACCTGAAATCCCTCTAAATTGTTACAAATGAAAACACAAGAGAGAACATCAGAGCCGGCGTTCGGAGCTACGAGGGCGAGAGGAGGGACGGATTATTACGGCGCAGAAGGAGAAGACGAAGGCAGGGGAAGCTTTAACGGGCGAAGTGTGGAAGTTTGACACGAAGAGAAAACACGGAGCGTCGTGGAGGTGATCCGGCTCGGCCTTCAGTGTCTCCGGAAGCCGCTTTGATGATAATCAGTCGATTAAAACGCGGCATTCTTGAGAGCAACGTGCAGCACGAGTCGAGGAGGAGCTGAGAAAATAATAATGTGAAGAAGAAAGAAGGAGTCGGCCTGCAGTCAGACATCAGAGGACGGAGGAGAAAACATGGAGGCTCGAGTTGAAAGCTAGCATGTTAGCATGTTAGCATGGGAGCTAACTGGAGGCTAAAGCTGCAGCCAAGGAGGAAATCTGTTATTGACTGATCTGAGTTCGTTGTCTGGTCGATTAAATGTCGGAAAATAGTGAAAAGTATTGATCAATGTTTGGCTCTTTGTGTCTTCTTGTTGGGTTTTTGGTCCTGTCACGTCTCGTTTTCTATCTTGTTTAGTTAATTTTCGGTCATTTGCATCTTATTTTGCTTATTTTGCATCTCTTTCTTTTCCTCTCGAGTCTCTTTATCGTCATTTTGTGTTTCGTTTTGTTCACTTTGGGTCTCATTTTGGCTGTTTTATGTCTTTTTTTGCACTTTTGCATCCCTCTGTTGTCATTTCATGTTTGATTCTGGTCATTTTTCAACTCTTTACCGTTGTTTTGTGTTTTGTTTTGGTTGCTTTGCATCTCATTTTTGTCATTTTTGATGTCTTTTTCGTTCTTTTGCATGTCTTTTTTGCCAATTTCTGCTTGACTTTGGCCTCTTTGTGTTTTGTTTTGTTCACTTCCTGCGTCATTTTGGCCGTTTTGTGTCCGTTTCTTCTCCTTTCGCATCCTCTTGTTGTCATTTTGTGTTGGATTCTGGTTGTTCAGCGTCTCATTCTGGTCCTTTAGTGTCTTGTTTTGGTTGTTTTGTAATTTGTTTAGTTAATTTTCGGTCATTTGCGTCTTGTTTTGCTTATTTTGCATCTCTTCTGTGTCCTTTTGAGTGTCTTTATCGTCAATTTGTGTCTATTTTTGTTCACTTTAGGTCTCATTTTGGCTGTTTTATGTCTTCCTCGTCCTTTTGCATCCCTCTGTTGTCATTTTATGTTTGATTCTGGTCGTTTGGTGTCTCATGTCGGTCGCTGAGCGGCTCTTTATTGCTGTTTTGTTTTGCGTTTTGGTTGCTGGACACGTCTGTTGTCGTTTTGCATTTCATTCTGGTCCTTTTGTTTCTCACTTTAGTCCTTTTGTATCGCTTCTTCGCTAATTTTGTGCGTCATTTTGGCCGTTTTGTGTCTCTTTCTTCTCCTTGTTGTCATTTTGTGTTGGATTCTGGTTGTTCAGCGTCTCATTCTGGTCAGTTCTCAACTCTTTATCGCCGTTTTTGCATTTCGTTTAGCTCTTTTAGTGTTATTTTGGTCCTTATGCACCCATTTGTTGTCATTTCACATCTCATTTTGGTCCTTCAGTGTCTCGTTTCGGTCATTTTGTATCAGCCTGCTGTCGTTTTACCTCATTTTGGCAACTATTTACTGCCGTTTGTGTTTCGTTTTGCTCTTTTAGTCTCCCTCTGGTTGGTTCATTTGTCTAATTTTGGGTCATGCTGCATCTCACTGCTGTCGTTTTGCGTCTCTTTATTGTCGTTTTATGTCTTGTTTTGCTCTTTCAGTCTCATTTCGGTCACTTTACCATCTCCTGTTGTCTTGTTGCGTCTCTCTGTTGCCTGTTTATGCTGCATTCTGGTCTTACTTCAGTCGTTTTCTCTCTTTGTTGTCATTTTGTATTTGATTCTGGTCGTTCTGCATCTCTTTGTGTAGATTTTGCGCCTCATTTTACTCAGTTTACCGTCAAAAAAGAGGACAGAAACCAGAAAACATTCACATTCCAGGATCGTTCCTTCTCATGATCAGCGGGAGGCGACACCTCGCGTCAACCGGCTGATGAAGAACCGTCCGGCAAACCGTGAACGAGGCGGTAATGACTTCGGTCTGAAACACAACCCAGCGGCAGATAACGGAGAGAAAGCGCAGCCCGGCTCTGGAGGGGGGGAGGAACGAGTCGGCGTTCAGTTAATCTGCAGCAGCAGGAGAGAAGCCGAAGGGACTGAAGGCATCGGCAGACGTCCTGCAGGCCTCCGGATAACGTGAGCATCATGTCGGCCTGCACACACATGAGCGCTCAGCCGGCCTGCTTTCTGCTGCCGGAGAGATATCCAGGTAAGTGGGTGAAGTCCTTTAAAGTGCATCCTGTCCCGTCCGATAGCAGCCAGCAAACAACGGCCGGATTGGCCACGCGAGCAGGTCTGCAGAATAACAACGAAGCCGAGGGAGGACGAGTCACGGCGCCCTTTTGTCTTCACTGTGGAATTAAGAGGAGGAAAAAAAAACCCACTGGTGTGTTTGTTTATTCCCTTTCATCTAATAATTCTGCATAAATAAGAAGGCAGCACCAGACCCGCGGCTCACGTTCAGAGCGGCGCTGGCGTGAGGCCGCGAGGCTTCAAACAGGATTCAGATCATTCCAGCCGAGCCGGGCTGATTACAGGCCGAGCAGAGAACACCTGGTTTGAGGTGAAAACTTCAAGAGGAGCGGCAAATCCGGCCGACGTCTCCGGACCCGAGCGCAGAACGCCTTCGGGCCGAGCCGCTCTTTCATTCCTCCTGACGTGCCGAAGCATAACTCACTCTGGAGGTTATGAAAACGTTCTCCTCTCAGGCTGCCGCTGGTGTTTCTGGAGTTTTATTTTACACATTTCTGCAGTAAATTCACCTAAAGCACGACGTCTTGCTCATCACAGACAGCATATTCATATTAAATGGAAGTAAATGCGAATTTAATATAATTTAATGCTGCATTTTAAAGGAATCTCCACCTCTGAGAGCCTCAAAGACTCAGAAAGGCTCCACATCTTCTGCCACACTGTAAGTAACTCCAGCTCCATCGCGCTTTTTGGTGAGGGTGCAGTTAGCATGTTAGCATCGGAGCTAACTGGAGATTGTAGGAATGTCAATCAGTGTTTCCCAGAGTCCACCATGTTGTCTCACGTTGGTAGTTCCAGGCCTCATTTTGGCCATTTTTTGTGTCACTTTGGTCTTTTTTTGGTCTTTTGTTGTTGTTTTGTGTCTCATTTAGGCCGTTTTCACTCTTACTTTGGTGATTTTGTGTCACTGCGTCTCATTTTAGTCCGTCTCGTTGGACCTTGTGGTCGTTTTGCATCCCATTGTTATTGTTCAGTCTCTAAATTTGGTCCCTTTGTGTCTCGTCTCGGCTGCTTTGCATCTCGTTGGGCTTGTTTTGGTCATTATGTGCCAAGTTTTAGTCATTTTGCAATTTCCCATCCCCTATTTTGGTGATTTTGTGCGTCACCTTTGGCGTCTTGTTGGGGTTGTTTCTCATTTTAGTTGTTTTGCATCTCTTTGTTACAGTTTTATCTCCAAGTTTGGTTCCGTTTTCTCAAATGTTGGTCCTTTTCTGTCTTGTTTTGATCATTTTCCATCTCTTTGTTCAAATTTCACATCTCATTTTGGTCGATTGTACTCAAATTTTGGTGTCTTGTTTGCATTTTTGTGGTTTTGTCTCTCATTTTGGTTCTTTCACGCCTCAATTTGGTTGTCTCAAACTCAATTTGTTCATTTTGCGTTGCTTTCTCGTCATTTTGTCTGTCTTTCTGGTCCTTTGGTGTCTAATTTTGGTTCCTTTGTGTCTTGCTTTCATCACTTTCTCTCTCTCTGTTCAAATGTCATGTCTCATTTTGGTCGTTTCTACTCAAATTTCGGTGTTTTGTTTGGGTCATTTTGCATTTTTGTGGTTTTATCTATCATTTTGGTTCTTTCACGACCCAATTTGGCTGTGTTACACTGCTTTCTTTGCATTTAGTCTCTCATTTTAGTCCCTTTGTGTCTCAGTTTGGTCGTTTGCGTCTTGTTTTGTTCTCTTTATGTCTCATTTTTGTTCTTTCATGCCTTAATTTGTTCATTTTGCATTGCTTTCTTGTCATTTTTCTCTCATTTTAGTCCCTTTGGCCCCACGTTTTGGTCCTTTTGTGTCTTACAAACATCACCTGCAGACATTTTTGCAGTTATTTTTGGCCACATTTCTGCCGTAAATTCCCTAAATTCAATTCTGCTCTTTTCATTTTCATTCATATGCAGTGTATTTGTGTAAAATGGAGCAAAATGGGGATAAGAACCTGCAATCACGCGCTGGTGAACAATTCACAGCAGCAGTTATGATGAAATCTCCAACACCTGGCCTCCACTAAAGACCTCTGAGAGCTCTCAGGTCTGACTGGAAACTCACTTCACACCTCTGATGCTTTGTGAAAGAAAACAAACAGTTCAGATCTTCTATCACACTGTAAGTAACTGCAGCTCGGCAGCTCTGCGGCGTTTGTGAATGAAACCTGCACGAACGCTGCTGTTTTACGACGCAGTTTTATCGCTTGTTTTCTCCAGACTGCAGGCAGCCGTCACCTACAGTTAAGGAGCTCCGTCTGAAATGAGGTTTTATCCTTTTAATAAAGGGACACCTACGGTTCTCAGCTCCGCTCCGTTCAAAAGGCTTCATTTGTGCCTCGAGGGGCAATTTGCAAACACAAATACACATAAACTACTTATTTAAACACAGGGAGAGGCAATCTAAAAATACACTCGTGAAGGAGGCGAAGCAGACGAGGTGAAATCCAGCAGCATGGAGGAGCATTTACCGTCCTGCAGAGACGCTAAACTCATCAGATCTAATTTAATATTAGCGTACAGGCAAACTAAAACACAGTAATGCCATTAAAGGAGTCACAGTAGGAGCAGTCGACTGATATGAGGTTTGAGTTTTGTTCTTTTCTTTTTGCATTTGATTACATACAAAAACAATAATAACAAACGAGACAGAAAACTGCTAAACTTAAATTAAAACATCTGCATTGTTTTAGTTTTGCGGCGTCACAATTTAACAGAATGAATCCTTAGATTTTCTGTTTTCTGACAGTCCTTGAACTACTCATCTGTGACATGCAATTGAGAGAATGAACCAAACCTTAGCTTGAAATCGGGATGTTTCATCTAAATCGTCTTATTCTACACGTCTCGTCTTTAAAAAATCACCAAAAAGTAACTGTTTGCTCGAACTGGATTCTGTAAAAAGCTAAAAATTCAGCATTTCTCAGCACAACCGTGAAGCCGTTAGTGACTCAGCCGCGATCCAAAGTTACTTAAAAAAAAAATCCAGGGGCTTTTCGGCTGAACTGCAGGCAGTGTTGACAAAGAGCAGAGAGGAGAAGGTGTAAGTAGTGAAACGTCTGTAGCATGTATTGTTCTGGACTTTATGTTGCAGTGAAAAATGAGCCAACAGTGAGGAAAAATGTGACAGGAGCAGAGAAACATATCGCAATCAACTCTTGTACTTCTGACCAAACTCCGCACAAAGACGGTCAGTTTTCGGTGAAATACCTCAGTCTGTATTCAATAACTGATGCTACAACGTTGTTTTTTTAATCATTTACAACCTTGAAAAACGCCTAAACGTGTCTAATTTGTGCGTCCAGCTGCTGAGGACCATCTCAGAGAAGCGACCATGTTGGGGCTCCGTAACAACAACGGAGTGGAGCTATTTTTAAAGCGGTCTAATTTTAACTTCAGATGATTCCTGGCTGTGACAAACAGCTTGAAACCGTGGAAACAAACTGCAGCCAGTTTGAGTTATGAGCAGCGGGGACTCGGGTGTTTTGCTCCATCTGCACCACAGTTCATTTGCCCTTCAACGTTATCGCCTTTGTAAACTGCAGCGCTCTGAAGACGTGAACTAAAAGTTTCTATCCACTGGTATAGACCATGTGTGTTACGGCAGTTCTTGAGTTTACTATGACTTCTATAACTTAGAATTTTCTGTGATGGAACCATTGAAACGCTTAAACCTTTGTCACAATAAAACAATCAGCAGTTTCATTCTTTTACAGGTTTATTAAGGGTCTTCTGGTAATATGACTAAATCTGCTGGGTCAAAAATATACATACAGTGAATTGAATTATCAGTTTATCTTTGTGTCGCAGCCTCTTAGCTTCTTATGAGTGACTACGATTGACTACAGCTGGTGACTCCTCTGAGTCTTTTTAAATAGGGACCATTTGATCCACTCATTAGACAAAAACGCTACAGTGGGAAAGTCAAAGGAAGCAAATCGCTGACTTAAACAAGTCAGGTGGAACATCTGTACAAGTGCTAAGGGCATCGTTTCCTCCAGAAGCTGGACCTTACAGCTCAACTGAAGCTGGCTGCTGATCACATGGACGAAGAAAAGGCCTTCTGGAGGAAAGTTCTGTGGTCAGACGGAACAAAAACTGAGCTATTTGGCCGCAATGAGCAAAAATACGGCCTTCAACCCCAAGAACACCAAACCTACCATCAAGCATGGCGGTGGCAGCATCATGCTCTGGGGCAGTAAATGGAATAATGAAGGAGGAGGATCTAAAATCATCAGTCAGAAGGTTGATCTTGGACACAGTTGGGTGTTTCAACAAAACAATGAGCCCAAACACATCAAAGGTGGTAAAGAAATGGTTAAATCAGGCTAGAATGAAGGTTTTAGACTGGTCCCCCTAGAGTCCTGACTTAGACCTCATCAAGAACCTGTGGACTGATGAAGAAACAAGTCCGAGTCAGAAAGACAACACAGTTAGTTGAGCTGCACCAGTTCTGTCCAGAGGAGTCAAAGATAAACCAGAAGCTTGTAGACGGAAACCTAAAGAGACATTTGATGAGATATTAGCATTTCTGTTTGTATATTTTTGACCAATTGGCAGATTTTGAAGACCTTTAATGGATCTATGAAAGAACCAAAATGTGTGATTGCTTTTTCCTGACAAAGATTCGTGTGTTTCAGAGTCAGGAGTCATTTGAAACTCAAGATTGCCGTGATACACGTGGTCCTTCCAAGTGTATAAAGAACAACCCCGACTCTCCTCCTGAGGTCTGCAGGACGTCCTCCCCTGTCCTCACCCGTCCTCCCTCCTCAGCCATCCTCATTTTCTCTGCAGCTTTCACTCCCCTGCTTTCCATTAACCCCGTTTCTCTCCATCTCCTGCCGCCGCTGCTGCTGCTGCTATTCCCTTTTCGGTGCATTTCTGCAGTCCTATCAATCAAGACATCCCATTACTACATCCACTGTCGCTCCCGGATTCCTGCTCGGTCCCAGAGGCCTGCAAACACACCAACACAAACACACCGACGGCGTCTCCGGGACGTGAATCATCGGCTGGCAGACGGCAGCCCGTCCCCCTGAATGACTGCCCATCATAAACGACAGATTGACGGATGAATGGGTGGGGTGAATAACCGGCTTGATGGGTGGATGAGAGTGTGGTGGGTGGATGAATAGAGGGATAAATGGCTGGGTGAATAACCGGATGAATGGGTGACTCATGACATCCTGATCCGTTACACAAATCTGCAAATAGGCTCCGAGATGAGCATTCATGCCCCGTGACACATTTCCCCCCCGAGTGTTTACTTCCTGCGGAGGATTCGTCGGTTTATCTCGCTGCAAAGTTTGTTTTTAAACCCGGCAGGAGAACATCTGCTTCCATTACAACCAGTGAAGTTTCACCCATGTGGGAGATACAGACAAATAATCCATATGCACCCGACCCGACAGGGAAAGCAATTCATTTTAATGCTAAAACAATTAGGCCGGTCGATGTTATTGATAAGTGAAAAATCGCTGAGGTAATTATCAAGAAAAGAGGGCCATAATTCACCAGTTTGCAGCTTCTCTCTGTTTTCTGTCACTGTGAGCTGAATACGTTGGACTGTAGGTCAAACAAAAAGAAAAATTGAGCAAATTGGTTGATTACATGGCAGAAAATAACAATAACTTGACACTAACGCTTTATAAAGCCCAACCAATGGTCTAAAACCGAAGATTTAACACAAGAAAAGAAGCAAAATCAACTTAAATGACTAATTATGAAGAGAACAAGGCCATAATTCACTGGTTTTAGCTGCTCTAGAGAGAAGAAACTGCAGCTTCTCTCTGTTTTCTGTCACTGTGAACTGAAGACGTTGGACTAAAAGTCAGAAAAATGAATGCAGTGTGAGAGTGAGTGGTTGGTGGTGGTCAGAGAGGCAGATGGAGCAGACTGGCAGCCTGGCCTCCGTCAGTATACCACCATGGAGTATGGAGTGAATGAATAAAGCAATGTGAAGCGTCTCTGAGTGTCTAGAAAAGCGCTATATAAAACCAATGCATTGTTATTGTTATGATTATTAGAAAAAAGAAAAATATAAGACATCTGCGTTGGACACATTTGATTATCTAAGCAAACTGGTTGATTACATGGCAAAGAACACCAATAACTCCACATTAATGCTTTATAAAGTCCAACCAATGCTCCAAAACCAAAGATTTAACACAAGAAAAGAAGCAAAATCAACTTAAATGTCTGATTATCATGAAAACAAGGCCATAATTCACCAGTTTCAGCTGCTCCAGAGGGAAGAACTGCAGCGTCTCTCTGTTTTCTGTCACTGTGAGCTGAATACGTTGGACTGTCGGTCAAAAAGAACGAAAAACATTTGATCATCTCAACAAACCGACTCACTACATGGCGGAAGATAACAAGAACTTCACATTAACGCTTTATAAAGTCCAACCGATGGCCCAAAACCAAAGATTCGTTCACTTTGCTACCAGAGAGGAATAAAAAAAGGTAAAAAATAGACTACTTAATCCGCAAAACTGATGCAAATTGGGGTTTTTTGACTGACTGTTCGATCAAAAACCCCTAAAAACTCATTTCTGCGTATCAAACTTGCATATTTAGGTTTATTTTTGCTACTTGCAGAACCACAGAAGCCAGAATCTGCGTTACTGTGTTGAAACAAGGATTCATTTACATTAAAAACTAACACAACAGCAATAATATTAATCTATAGCAATTAATTCAATAAAGGCTGATGGTAGAACACATCCATAGAATCCTGCTCTGTTGCCTTCATGTGGAGCTTTTACTTGATTTCAACATTAAACTTGCATAATGATAGTTTTGATCCATATGGGGTTAAATTTCGCAGACGTCTCTCGAGTTTAGCCGCAACTTCTGTTTAAACCGATCAGCTGTAAATGATGTCATCCGTCCTAATGGCTACAAGGACAATCCAAACGCTTCCAAACATACGTTCTGTTTGCATGATGTTAAATTTAGCCCATTAGCTCTGTTGTTTCTCTGTCTCTGTTGTCTCTGAGCACTCAGTTTGCATTTTACTGCACGAACTCTCGAATCTCGACCCCATTTTTATCCCCTGCAACAATGGCTAATGTCAAACATGTGCCACTTTTAAGCATTTTTTAATTTTATTCGAGCTAATATTTGATTTTTTTTTATTGTTATGCACTAAAAGTCTGATTCCTTGTATGTGAAAACCTCCTCGGCACTAAAACTTGCTGCTGGAATGTGTCGCCGTTTGTCCTGCCGTCTCGTCCGGACCTGCAGAGTGTGAAGCATTCACTCCTGAGTTGTGTAGCTTAAGTGTGTGTGTGTGTGTGTGTGTGTGTGTGTGTGCTGACACCTCAAAGGGAGGCACTTGTGTTTTCCTAAAAGTGTTATATATAAATAAAGGTGACTTGACTGATGCACGGCCCTCAGCGTGACACCGTTTGAATGCACAACAGGGACAGTGTCACCTATTGAGAAAACGCAACCGCAAATCACACACACACACATATACACACACATATACACACACACACACACACGCACAGTGGGTTTGGTGTAAAGTCGGCCGGCTGGTGTTTGACTGTTAGATTTAACATGTCAGCTTCTCTCAGGTCTCATTTCCTCGGCCGGCTGCTGTATTTGTTTCCACACCGACGCTGTGAAAAGCTGCCGGCCAGGTGGAGGTTCGGGCTGTTTGCCTGAGTCAACACAACCCGTGGACACACACGGACACACACTGTGGCCTTTTGAAACGCAGACAAACAGCGGGTGAAGAAGCACAAAGGTCCCGGAGTCAAGCAGAAGGACTAATACCACAGTGCTGCATCCAAACAGCATTTAAATCCTCGTATTGAAAGGTGAAAATACATGTTTATTGTGTTTTGTTTGTCTCAAGAGGAAAGTGAAAGCTGTGAGAATTTAAAGGCGCTCACTTTTTTATCCAGTTTATATATAAAAACCCACGAACCTATAGCGCTCCAGCTTTGTGCAGCTCCGCCCCCTCGCTGCTTCCAGGTGAACCAATCAGAATGAGCAGCTGCCTCTCAGTCCACCAGGTTTATTTACTTGCTACAGCTGCTTCTGTTAACTCTAAAATGTCTGAACCATGAGGAAAACTCACTAAATGTTCTGCTGTTAGTTTCAAAAGTGAACACGAGTCTTCATGTGTTCAAACCTGGCCAAGATGACTTAAAAACTGCCCAAAAGAACTCAAAACTAGTCCAATTAATTAAAATGTGTCCAAAATGACTCAAAATTAGTCTTACATGATAGAAACGTGTCACAGTTGTCGAAACTGAGATAAAAATTAGTCTAAAATGATCTGAAAACAAACTGCTGAGTCTTCATGCATTCAAACCAGCCCAAAAATATGTGAAAATTAGTCCAACATTATTCAAAAAGTGTCCAAAATGACTCCAAATCTGTCCACAACAACTCAAAACATGTCCAAAGATTGTCCAGATGAAAACTCTAAAATGACTGCGTCACGACCAAAACTGACTAAATGTTCTGCAAGAGTGAACACAAGAGTCTTCGTGCAGTCAAACTTGGCCAAAATTACTTAAAAATTGACCAGAAGAACTCAAAACTAGTCCAAAATGTATTAAAATATCTCCAAAATAAAGGAAACTTGTCTTAAATGACCCAAAATGATTCTAAAATGACCAAAGTGTCTCCAAAAACAGTCTAAAATGACTTGAAAATGGTTCAAAATGTGTCCAAAGATTGTTCAGATTGACTTGAAACCTCTAAAATGTCTGAACTGCGAGGAAAACTCGAAGAAGAAGAATTCAAAACTAGTCCAAAATGCATTAAAATGAGTCCAAAGTGACTCAGAATGTGTCCAAAGGGAGTTGAAAATGAGTCAAAAACGACTTGTAAACAAACTGATGAGTCTTCATGCACTCATACCAGCCCAAAATGAATTGAAAATTGGCTTAACATTCATCAAAATGTGTCCAAAATGACTCCACAACAACTCAAAACGTGTCCAAAGATTGTCCAGATTGACTTGAAAACTCTAAAATGACTGAGCCATGAGAAAAACTCACCCTATGTACTGTAGGAGTGAACACAAGAGTCTTCATGCACTCCAACTTGGCCGAAATGACTTAAAAATTGTCCAGAAAAACTCAAAACTAGCCCAAAATGGACCAAAATGTGTTCAGAATTACTCAGAACTTGTCCTAAATGCATTTAAATAAGTCCAAAACATCTCAGAATGTGTCCACAATGACTCAAATCCTGTCCTAAATGATTGGAACTTGTCTTAAATGACTGTAAATTAGTCCAAAATGACCAAAACTTATCCAAATTGTCCAAAATGAGTTTAAAATTAGTCTAAAACGACTTGAAAATGAGTCAAACGTGAATCAAAATGTGTCCAAATCTGTCCACGACAACTGAAATTGTGTCCAAACCTTGTTCGGATTGACTTAAAAACTCTAAAATGTCTGAATCGTGACCAAAACTCACCAAATGTTCTACTGAGTCAATCGCAGATGCAGAGAGAGTTTTCTTCCTGAAGGGGGCGGGACCAGCAGCGGCCCAGCCACATTTAAAGCTGCAGACACTAAAACCAGGAGTTGTGCATCTAAGGTAAAAATCTTTTGGGTGTTTCGAGCTGAAAAATCTAAGAAACACTCAGACAACATGTGAGAGTTTCATTAATCTGCTAGAAAGCTGCACAGGATGGGACCTTTTCAGTATAAAAGCAGGAAAACCATTATTATTATCACTATTACCATCACGTTTAAACATTTCACAGAGCTGCGGCTGTTCGCTCAATGAATCTCTCTGCAAATGCTCATCACACAGTCCAAGACGACACCCACACGAAGCTCGTCCGGTCCAAGCAACGCTCCAAACTTCAGAAATAAATAAAAAATAACACCGAAAATGAAAATATTTTAAAGGAAAAGCAGCAAATTCTTACATCCGAGAGGCTGGAGCTGTGAAATGTTTGGCAATCTGGTTATATTTCAGCTCAGATGGTGAGATTTTAATAGAATTACTGGGTTTTGTGGGCCAAATATTAACTTACAAAGCTGTCAGATGAATATAACGGGGTAAAAATACAGTATTTGTGTTGGAACTGAGGCGTAAAGAGGCACTAAATGGAACCCAAAGTCAATCTAGTTCGACTGCAGGCAACAAATATGTGAAAAATGTTATTTCTCTGGTTCTTGAGTTTCTTCCGGTTCTTCAAGTTACACTGCAGCCGTTAATTTTTAATAATAAAACACCCGTAAAGCCTCCGGAGCACCGACGGCACATCAGCCAGAACGAGCACTCTGCGTTCTGTTAAATACTACCCAAATATTTGTGCGCTTCCGCGATCACCTGAACGAAGCAGAGCGGCTTTGAAAACACTCGGCGAGGAGGCAAAGCCAGACGGGTCTCCATGGTTACGGCGGCGGCATGCTTTGACACTGTGCCGGCTGTTTGTGGTGAAGCTGAATTCCTTCGCAGGCGACCGAGCAACACGCCTCCACATGTGTTTCCAGCGCTTCAGAAGTGAACAAACGCGCATCATGAAACGGCAATTTGAGAATGGAAATTCGCTTTCAGCATGTGTCCAGGTTTGTCTTTCTTTGAAAAACAGATGAAAAGGGTTCCGCCGTCGTCCACCAGACGACAAGATGATCCATTTGAACAGCTTGTTTTACAGCCCGAATCTCAAAAACATTCAGTTTTCAGTCGGATGTGAGAAAGAAAAGCATCAAATCATCACATGTGAAGGGCTTTAACCTGGAAATGTTTAGTCTCTGATTGGAAATTTGTCAATAAAATGTCAGGAAATAGCAAAAAGGGCCTGCTGCTGCTTTAAAAATGCCACGACGGCTCAAACAAACAGTTCCGAATTCGAAAATATTCAGTTTTCAGTAAAACTCGACAGATAAAACCATCACAAAGAGCTCTGACCTGAAAATGATGAGTGTATGCTTGAAAATGTGTAAATAAATTGCCATAAAACAGCAAAAACAGCCACTAGAAGTCCCCGAGTTACAAGACGAGGCATTCAAATGACTTGTTTAACAGTTTAAAACTCAAATATACTTAGTTTTCCGTTAGAAGCGACGAAGAAAAGCATCAACATTTGAGGAGCTTTAGCCTCGGAATGTAGCAATACAACCAAACCAAACCGTTCAGTAAAGGCACCTTCGGTTTACCAACATTTTAAGACTATTAAGAATGACCAATGTACAGAATAGTTTTAATTGTGAACCTCGTCGTGCCCACAGTTGTGTTGGACCTTCTCCGTCTCACATTGAACAGTATTGAGGAACTAAAAACTAGTAGGAGTTTCCAGTGGGACACAGGATGTGACGGACCGTTTATTCTCCTGCTTCTGTGACGTATGGCTAGCTAATGGGATGGCTAATGCTAACAGCTGGAAGACGCTCCGCCGTGGTTAAAACCACCCGTCTGGGATCACTTGGGTTTCCTGGTAAAGTATGAAAAAGGAGTAAAACAAGTGGACCAGACCAAAGCTGTAAGGAGCTCCAAACGTGGAGAAAGTATGGTGTTTATTATTGGTCATAACTCTGGTTTTACTTGGCCGATCAACACAATTCGAAGACTGGTAGATAGTTAGAAATCCACACTTTGGACACAAGTTGAAACGGAGACTCAGCGAGGCGTCTTGCTGCTACGTCATCTTAAATTGGTCAGGTCATTTTGACGCACCAGCGCGTCCACCAACTCCAGAGGGTTCCGTACCGAAACGTGATATTTGCATTACACCCCCAATTTAACCTGTCAATGTTTAGTCTCTAATTGAAATGTGTCAATAAAAAGGCAGAAAACAGTGAAAACAGCCACTATAAACCCCCAAATTACAAGAAGACAATTAAAAAAAATTTAAATAGCTTATTTTACAGTGTTAGAAGAATTGTGCTTATGTAAGAATTATACTTATTAGGTAATCACTGAGTGACTGTCAGGACTTTAAAGTCTACATGTCAGCAACCATGATTGTAAAGATATAAATCACCATAAAACATTCCAAGCTGTATGTACTCACAGTAAAGAACACAGAGAACTGACCCAGTAAGATTGTGTAAGTGACACTTGTCTTATGCTGACTCTTGACGTGTGGGGACGCCCTGTGTTACATGATTGTTTTTACCAAATAAAAAGAGCCAAGGACAGAAGGACTACCAGAGAGCTGGAATGCTGTAGCGATGCAAACTGCAGAGCTGTAGTGTCCGTTCTCTCTTTGTGCGCAAATAAAAGACCTGAGCTTGTGAGTGCTGTGTGTATTTTCAGGTTTTGAACCCAACATACAGTTCATAACTCCAAAATATTCAGTTTTCAACCACATATGACCAAAAAGAAAGCATCAAATCCAAACACATAAGGAGCCTGCAAATATTCGAGATCGGCACTTCACTTTCATCATGTGTCGAGGGTTTTTCTTTTTTTAATGTTGCTGCTGCTCGAAATGTAAAACCGCAGGATTACCGGCACAGTAAAGTACAAGAGGAGGGGTGGTGGGAAGAGAAACGCGCTGACAAACTGCAGCCAGAGGGGTGAAATTCCTCCTCGTTTTTTTTTTTTTGCCATTTTCAGGAGGCATAAAGTGGAGCGAACCGCAGCGGCAACAAGGCGTTTGAGGGTTTTATTCCAGAGCTCTGCCAGACTTGGAAGTAATAAAGCCACGTCATATTGAGCGTTCCACAGCGTGCAGCCGAATCACAATTAGGTCTTCTCCCGGAATCAAGGGTCCTGGCGTGGCGGTGGAAATTCCTCCATGGTTGACCGGGCGACTCAGAGCGCCATTTGGCTCCATGTCCAGAAGGCTAACCAGCCAAAACAAGGGGGCTAATAAAACTGTCCACTGATAAGCAGTTAATGCCCCAGAACTAATTACTGCGCTGCCACTTCCCACATCAGTACTGCGACACACACACACACACACACACACACACGGAGCTGAGATATGAGCTTCGTCTGGACGACTCGAAGCGGTGAAAACGAACAGCAGTCCTGGGAGAAGCTGTCAGACGACCGCATGCGTTTGCGGTCGGAAACATCACAAAACCAGCAGCTCAGGTGTCGGCAGCCGATCCAGAGATCCACAGGTCGAGGCGTGTGCAGAACATTTCCCCCCCGTTAGCCCCGCTGAGCTGCAGCACTAAAATGGCCTCTCTATCAGTGACATGCAGGCCTGAGCGGTTAGCTGCGCTGATCGCCTGTAATGGCCTGGCCGGGTTCCTTCGCCGGCTCCCCGTGCAGCAGCAGCGACGACACCCCCAGCAGCTGCAGAGATGTTCATGCACACATGGTGGGGAATTTGTCACGCTTCACTTCTGAGAGGCGTTTACTTCCCACAAAATCCAAGACTGGACGTTCTGTATTTACATATCGACTCCATGTCAACAGCTTATTTATACAGCATGTTAAAAGACTGGTAACTCGGGATGTGAAAGAATAATTGATTAATTTCGATACAACCTAAAAGAGATGTCAAGATGGTGGTTGTCAACCGTCTTTTTGACTCGGGCTTCTTCAGGACGGCCGTCTGGTGCATCATGTGACTTTTCTCCTGCGCAAAATGGACCAATGGTGTGTCGTCTACTTCTGATTTATAACTACGAAGGATAAAATACAGTGGTTCTCATCTGGTCCAGCCTCAGGACCCATTATATCTCTATTAATAACGGTCGCGACCCAAATTGTTGAAGTTTGCTGTTCCTGTTAACAAATTAAAGCTCACTTGGGTGTCGTCTCAACGCACTTTGATACAGTTTGGGAAAATTTTGGCTTATTTATTTTGCTAATTTTGGTAAATTTGGACGCTTTTGCCAAGTTTTGGGGCATATTTTGGCCCATTTTGACAGATTCTGAGCACATTTTTGTTTATTTTTGGCTCGTTTTGGCATAAATTTCTCCAATAAGCTGGCAGAACCAAATCTAGAGGTCAATAGTGGGAAACTACTGGTGTCACCGCCACTAAATACCCTGCTATTGAAAGCAAACTGTGTCAAAAGAGACACGTCTTTTAAAATAAAAGACTTTATACCACTACTGTTTTGGTGGGACATGCTTCTGCGACCCTCTAAAAATGGCTTCGCGACCCACCTTTGGGTCCCGACCCAGCAGTTGAGAACCACTGATAAAATATATGACGGTAAAATGATGCAAGACAGGAATGCTGGTTAAAAAAAAAGTTAATTGTTGGCTAATTCTGACATATCAACCAATTAGTCAGAAGAAGAAGGTCGTGCATATCAGAAAATGTATTGTATTAGCTGTAGTACCCGGTTGCACCACCAGGTGGAGCCTCTTACTGTAGGACTGCATCTTGTTTGCTCTGTTTAACACTGTAGTGACAGAGTTAAGTCCATGGTAGAAAGCAAAAAGGGTCACAATGACAAAGACTTGTGTGACGGTTAATGGATTCCAACCAGAGCTCATGTATACATAACGATGACAGCATTCCTATCGCTTAAAATCTGTATCCCTGCAAGCAACGAAAAGTGGACAACAACATGTAAAATGACTTTGTAAAGTAAAATAAAATCATATTTGTATGTTTAAAATGATCAAAAGTCAAAATGTAACTTTGTGGCAGGTGCGACACAGATATAAAGGTATGCTATCTTTTTCTAAATCGCAAAAAGAAATGATTAATCAGAGGAGGAAACTGTCAAAAACAGGAAAACCTGTCTGATTTTCAACTTTCCAACTGTCCCATCATGAACTAATCACGTGTGACTTTTGGTTTCACTGGTAAAAACAACCACATCTGAGCTAAAATCATCTTAAATCATCTCATCTTAAATATCCGAGCTCTGGCGAAAGGCATTAACCTTAACACAAGTCTTTGTCATGGTGGCCGTTGCTAGCTAAACGCCCACAATGCTCTCTGCTTGCAACTTCCCACAGTCCCATTGGTGCCTCCTCTGGTCGCCACGGTAATAACAGTAATTGGTTCTACAGCGTGTTTTCTGACATGCACGACCTTCTTCTTTTAATCGGTTAAATGATAAATGACAATTAATCCACCAATGGTTGATCATCGAATTAGCATCAAATTAGCACATCTGTAGAGGTTTAGCCTGCAGATATTTAGTTTATATTGACAATGAAATGTCAGAAGATAGTGAACAGAGCCACTAAAATTCCCCAAAGTGGAAAAATGTGGTGTCAAATAGACAGCATGTTTTCTGACATGCACGACCTTCTTCTTTTAATCGGTTAAATGATAAATGACAATTAATCCACTAATGGTTGATCATTAACATCCCTATTGCTTAAGTTTTATTAGTGTTTATTAATATTGATATATTGTGTTATGCGTCTTCTGTTTTCTTGTTTTAACATCGCCATAATTTTACCCTTCTTTTTTGGTCACACTGTCTGGTTTCCTCTCGTCATGCCGTCTTAGAGGTAGCCTGTTTTTGCTTTGTCAGTCAAAACACAGAGCTATACGCATAAAGTTATTATAAAATGCCTTGAAAAGTCACAGACACAGCAGGATAACTGAAGCAGATATAAATTCAGGAGGGCTATTCCTGTTGCTGGGTGGCACAATGAGTCACTGTAAGAATACACCCACAGTTCAGATCACACTTCACATTTGTCAGCAAGCATTTGCACAGCTGAGCTCGCAGTGGAAGAGAAAACACATGTCCAGCAAGAGTTCCCTCACACGGCAGTGTTTACTGCAGCTGGTACGATGAATTTAGTGGCATCAGGATTAACTCATCCTAAGCAGGACTCGCATTTCTGGTCTAGGTTCAGTCTGAAATTATACTTAGTGTCTCTAAAATCACTGCGCAACAGCTTGTTTTAGAGTCCAGATCTATGAAATACTAGGTTTTCAGTCAGATACGGCAAAGAAAAGCAGCAAATCATCCCTTATGAGGAGCTTTAACCTGTTAATGTGCCAATGAAATGTCAGGAAAGAGTAAAAACAGCCACTATAGCTGGCAAAAACACAAGACGTAGCAGCACAAAACATCCAAATATTCAGATTTAAGCAAAATATAACAAAGAAAGGCATCAAATTAGCACATCTGTAGAGGTTTAGCCTGCAGATATTTAGTTTATATTGAAAATGTGTCAATGAAATGTCAGAAGATAGTGACCAGAGCCACTATAACTCCCCAAAGTGGAAAAATGTGGTGTCAGATAGCTTTTTTTACAGTCCACAAGTCCAAAATATTCAGTTTTTAGTCAGAAGAAGGATTAAATCATCACATCTGAGGAGCTTTAACCTGGAAATGTTTAGTCTCTGATTTAAATTAGTCATTAAAATGTCAAAAAGGGTCCAATATTGTTGACCGAATTAAAAGATGATGCATTCAAATTGCATGTTTAATTCTTTAAAAGTCCAAAGTATTCAGTTTTCTGTCAAATATGGCAAAGAAAAGCATCAAATCATAACATCTGAGGAGGTTTAGCCTGTAAATGTTTAGTCTCTGATCAATAACGTGTCAATAAACTGCCAGGAAATAGTGAAAAACCCATTATAATCTCCAAAATTACAAGACGATGTATTGAAATCGCTTATTTAACAGTTCAGAACTCCAAAATATTCAGTTTTAACTCACATACGACAAAGAAAAGCATCAAATTAGCACATCTGTGGAGGTTTAGCCTGCAGATATTTAGTTTATATTGACAATGAAATGCCAGAAGGTAGCGACCAGAGCCACTATAACTCCCCAAAGTGGAAAAATGTGGTGTAGG
Source organism: Dascyllus trimaculatus (assembly GCA_024666655.1). NCBI lineage: Eukaryota > Metazoa > Chordata > Actinopteri > Pomacentridae > Dascyllus > Dascyllus trimaculatus. The sequence goes on from CM045450.1 coordinate 31,996,119, forward strand.
ATAGCTTGTTTTACAGTCCACAAGTCCAAAATATTCAGAGTTTTAGGTCCGATATGACAGAAAAAGCATAAAATCATCACATCTGAGGAGCTTTAACCTGGAAATGTTTAGTCTCTGATTTAAATTAGTCATTAAAATGCCGAAAAGGGTCCAAATTCGGTCGACATTGTTGACCAAATTAATAGCTGATGCATTCAAATTGCATGTTTTATTCTTTAAAAGTCCAAGATATTCAGTTTTAAGTCACATATGACAAAGAAAAGCATCAAATCATAACATTTGAGGAGGTTTAGCCTGGAAATGTTTAGTCTCTGATTTAAATTAGTCATTAAAATGGCGAAAAGGGTCCAAATTCGGTCGATATTGTTGACCAAATTGCATGATTTATTCTTTAAAAGTCCAAAATATTCAGTTTTAAGTCGCATATGACAAAGAAAAGCATCAAATCATAACATCTGAGGAGGTTCAGCCTGTAAATGTTTAGTCTCTGATCAATAACGTGTCAATAAACTGCCAGAAAACAGTGAAAAAAGCCATTATAACCCCCAAAATTACATTAGGACGTATTCAAATCGCTTATTTAACGGTTCAGAACTCCAAAATATTAAGTTTTAACTTACATATGACAAAGAAAAGTCTCAAATCATAACATTTGAGGAGGTTTCGCCTGTAAATGTTTAATCTATGATCAATAACATGTTAATAAATGATAGAAAATAGCGAAAAAAGCCATTATAACCCCCAAAATTACATTAAGACGTATTCAAATCGCTTATTTTAAAGTTCAAAACTCCAAAATATTCAGTTTTAAGTCACATATGACAAAGAAAAGCACCAACTCATAACATCTACGGAGGTTTGGCCTGTAAATATTGACTTTATATCTGAAAATGTGTCACTAAAACATCAGAAAACAGTGGAAACAGCCATAAAAGTCGTATTCAAACAGCTCATTTTGCAGCTCAGAGCTCCAGAACGCTGCACATTGTCTGGGCGCCGACGAGGGCGACGGCTTCAGCGCCAATTATTTAAAGTTGGCAGGTGCTGATTGCAGCGTTTGTGCGGCTCCAGTCGAGCATCCAAACGAAGTCAAATCAACTCCGACGCCCGTGAACTTTCGCGAGTGTGTTCGGCTTCTGGTTTTTTCAGAAAGCGTCCCAACAGGTGGGCGGAAACGGACGCTGCAGCGGCCGCCGTGGGTTTCAATCTCGGGGAGGATGTGCAGAGTACAGTATGGATCAACCCTCCGCTCAGCAAACCAGCAGGCTGCCGGTTCAGTTGCACGTTCTCATTGGCCTCTATTTTAAACCGCGTTGAAACCATGACAACAGCAACAAAAAAGACCAACTTCAGCAGCTCTCCGTCCTGAAACGCTCCAACGCTCTCAGACCTTCTGGTTCTCCTCACCGGCCAAGGCTCGGGCCTTTATTGTTTTTGGATCCGCCGCTACCTCGGGCTAAGAATAGCCGCCGTCCCACACCTTTTAAAGCCCTGCGAGGCTCTTTAAACGCCGCCACGACCGCTTCATGCTCTGACAAGTGGCCAGTTGCGTGACTCACAGCGACAGAATAGAAGCCAACTGTAGGCAGGGAAGCGCTGGAGATGCCTCATCCCCTGTTTTAGCCCACGAGCCCTCAGGGAGAGGCCGAGGGATCTAAATCTCATCTCCCAGTGTGATAAAGGAGGCTTACTCCACAACATGCCCACAGTTTTTTTTCCCACCTTCCTCTCGAAGGGAAAAAAAAAAGAGAAAATATATATATCCTGATGTCTAAGCTGCGAGAAGAACCCTCGGAAAAGTTTGAAAAGCAGGGAGCCGAAGATTAGACTCATCATTTGGAGTCGACGCCGGGGCTTTTTATAACACGAGGACTCAATCCTATTTTGGGTGGTATTGATTTTGTGAAATGGGGAGAAACACCCAGAGAGGGAGGAAGAGGAGGATGAAGAGGAGGAGGAGGAGGAACATGACGGCTACAATCTGCTGCTGGCTTCACCGCGAAAATCTCGTTTGCCAAGACGCGACGAAGCCCAAGAAGAAAGAACTGGCTAGAATTATTACAGCAAGTCTGCACAAAGGCTTTTTAAATTATTGATTATTGTCTTAATCGCCTGATTAGTTATTTGGCGGCCAAACCGGACGTTATAATCACATTTTGTGGGTTGTTTTAGAGCAGTGGTTCTCAACTGGTCCAGCCTCAGGACCCACTATGTCTCTATTATTAACAGTCGTGACCCAAATCATTGTAGTTTGCTGTTCCTGTTAACAAATTAAGGTTTATTTGGGTGTCATCTCAACGTATTTCGATACAATTTAGGGAAATTTTGGCTTATTTTTTTGCTAATTTTGGTATTTTGGGACGCTTTTGCCACGTTTCTGGCATATTTTGGCCCATTTTGACAGATTCTGAGCACATTTTGGTTCATTTTTGGCTTGTTTTAGCATAAATTTCTCCAATAATACACTGCAAAAACTCCACATCTTACCAAGTTTATTCGTCTTATTTTTAGTCAAATCGTCTCAACCCGCTTGATTTAAGATAAATTCACTTTACAAGTAACATTTCAGCAACATGGAGGGACGTGTTTTAAGACAACGCATCTTAAATATCTTGTTAAGTCAAACAATCTTGAAATGATCTTGTTTTAGTTGTATTTTACCAGAAACAAGGTTCATTTCATTTCATCCATGTTTCAAGCTGAGCTGTTGTTTGTATGAGATAAATAATCTGGATTTAAGAAATAAAGTAAATGCATTTTATTGGAAAATCACCAATTCATATCAGAAAACAGCTGCATGTGGAAAATGTGTTTAAAACAAACAAAGCAAATGTGTGCTTTTGAGTTAAAACACCTCCTTTTGGGCGTAGCTGGCTTCACCTAAAACACAACACCTTCAAATGCTGTCAAACACCACTAAATATTAGGATTTCTAGCTACTGTGAGAAGACATTATATCTCAGAATGCTTCAATTAATCTGTGTGATCTGATTTCAAGTACAAGATGGTCTTAAATCTAGAGAAGAGCCACGATAATACAACTAAAATAAGTTGAATACATCTCAAATTAAGACATTAAACTTATTAAAGCAAAAATCTATTTAATTCTTTATCATGTCTGGTTTATTCTAAGACACCTCAGCTTGACAATGCTGCTAAAATATAGCTTAAAATAAGTTTTCCCTGCTGATTTTAAGACCTCAATATTCTAAATATCATGTCTTATTTCAAGAAATCTGACCAAGCAAATGTTCACTTGTTCTATTGGCAGATTTTTCCACTTATTTCAAGGTAAAAGTGCCTTGAAATAAGTTTATTTTTCTTGTTTTGGGAGGGGCATTTTTTACAGTGTAGTAGGCAACTACTGGTGTCACCACCACTAAATATCCTGCTACTGAAAGCAAACTGTGTCATAAGAACCACTTCCTTTAAAATAAAAGACTTTAAACCACTACTTTTTGGGGTGACATGTTTCTGCGACCCTCTAAAAATGGCTTCAAATGGCTTCCAAAACGTGCTTTCAAAAGGGCAACCGATCCATTTTGGGCCAAGAGTTAACCTAAAAATAATCTATCAGTTTGTTTTTAATCGTTATTCAGATTTTTGAGAAGGAGGTTTTTGTATTTGACTGGAAAAATCGCCAGAAAACTGTGAAATAATTCCTCAAATCGCGAGAGGACGTATTCGAATCGCGTGTTTCACAGCTCAAACGTGAAAAATGTTCAGTTTTGAGTCAGACATGAGAGAAAAACGGCATAAAATCATCACGTCTGAGGAGGTTTGACCTGCAGTTGTTCAGTCGTTGCTTGAAAATTGAATAAACTGTCAGGATAATGGTGAAAACGGACACTTTGACTCCCCAAATTACAAGACGATGCCTTCAGACTGCATCTCTTATCGTTGAAAACAGCAAAATTATTCAGTTTTTTAGTCAAGATATGAAAGAAAAGCATCGAATCATCACATTTGAGGAGGTTTAGACTGAAAATATTTAGTCTCTGATTAAAAATTTGTCAACAAAATATGAAAAACAGCCACTAAAATCCCCCAAATTGAAGGTAACACATTCATATTGCTTGGTTTGTAGTTCGTTTTCAGACAGATATGGCAAAGAAAAGCATCGAATCATCACATCTGAGGAGGTTTAACTTGTAAACGTCTCAGTAAAATGTCAGAAAAGAGTGAAACAGGTCCAACATTGTCCTCCAGATTGCATGTTTTACAGTCCAAGACTCCAAAATGCTCAGTTTTGGGTTTGATATGACAAAGAAAAGCATCAAAGCATCACATCTGAGGAGGTTTAACTTGTAAACGTCTCAATAAAATGTCAGAAAAGAGTGAAGTGGGTTTATTATTGTTCACCAAATAACAAGATGATGCGTTCAAACTGTGTGTTTCGTGGTTCAAAACTCAGAAATATTCAGTTTTCAGTCAGAAACGACGAAGGAAAGCGTCTGATAGCATTTAAAAAGTTCAATTAAATGTTAAAGCAGCCGCTGGAGCTCCTCAAATCGCAAGATGATGCATTTGAGTTACATGTTTTCCAGCTTAAAACCATAAAATATGTAGTTTTCAGTCAAATCTGACGAAGAAAAGAATCCACGACTACCGGACGGATCGCTGCGGCTCCTCGGGGCCTCGCTGGGCCACCGGTTACTCAGCACATCACCGATTACGTAAACCCCGAGGAAAACAGCAGCGGCGCGAACCGGAGTGGGATTCCAGGGTTTCCTCTCGGAACCACAGAACCGACCCTCAGACTTTGTTTTGGTCCTCCAGCAGCCAATCACAGCGGAGCTCCGGCGCAGCGGCGTTCAGCAGCCATTAAGCTGATCATCGGCTGCAACAAGCAGCTCCGTTGCTGCTAGGAGGTAATTTAAACCTCTTAAGCCTCCGAGCGCACCTTTTTACCCGAGACTGAGGCGCCTTTCAGAGCCGAGCGCCGCTGCTGTTGACTCTTTGATACATAAATACACAGAAACTACACAGGCGAGGCAGGAGAGCAGCAGAGGCAGGCTGTTTGTTTAACCCTCGCCGGCTCGCACAAGGATCCGTTCTGTAAAAATGATGCAGGACGTCGTGAAAAAGCGCAGCTCACAGCTCAGCGCTGCACAAACACGACCAGCTAAGCACACAAACAGACGAGGCCTGTGGACGCGGGGCTCATCGGGGAGACAAGACGAGGTTATTTACTGCAGCTGCCTGCAACAGTAATCTGCCTTTTAATCCTGCTTCTCGCCCGCAGGAGTCGACTCAACACGTCTGTCCTCCCTCCAGCTTCAGACGACATATTCCAACGTGTGCAGAAGGTAAAAGAGCCTTTTTCTAGCACCAGCACGAGTCCAGAGCAGGCGACTTTCCTCATGCATGAAGGAGACACACCAGGCTAAAGTGCACTGTAAAAAATGCCCCTCCCAAAACAAGAAAATAAAACTTACTTCAAGGCACTTTTACCTTGAAATAAGTGAAAAAATCTGCCAATAGAACAAGTGAACATTTGCTTGGTCGGATTTGTTGAAATAAGACATGATATTTAGAATATTGAGGTCTTAAAATCAGCAGGGAAAACTTATTTTAAGCTATATTTTAGCAGCATTGTCAAGCTGAGGTGTCTTAGAATAAACCAGACATGATAAAGAATTAAATAGATTTTTGCTTTGATAAGTTTAATGTCAGCTTCTTAATTTGAGATGTGTTCAACTTATTTTAGTTGTATTATCGAGGCTCTTCTCTAGATTTAAGACCATCTTGTACTTGAAATCAGATCACACAGATTAATTGAAGCATTCTGAGATATAATGTCTTCTCACAGTTGGCTAGAAATCCTAATATTTAGTGGTGTTTGACAGCATTTGAAGGTGTTGTGTTTTAGGTGAAGCCAGCTACGCCCAAAAGGAGGTGTTTTAACTCAAAAGCAGACATTTGCTTTGTTTTTTTAACACATTTTACACATGCAGCTGTTTTCTGATATGAGTTGGTGATTTTCCAATAAAATGCATTTACTTTATTTCTTAAATCCAGATTATTTATCTGATACAAACAACAGCTCAGCTTGAAACATGTATGAAATGAAATGAACCTTGTTTCTTGTAAAATACAACTAAAACAAGATCATTTCAAGATTGTTTGACTTAACAAGATATTTAAGATGCGTTGTCTTAAAACACGTCCCTCCATCTGCAGAAATGTTACCTGGAAAGTGAATTTATCTTAAATCAAGTGGGTTGAGACAATTTGACTGAAAATAAGACGAATAAACTTGATAAGATGTGGAGTTTTTGCAGTGTGCTTTTGGGAGATTCCAACAAATACAAAGTCAGCAAAGTGGAGTTTTACATCCAGTTTCTGCTGTATTTCCTGTTAAAGCTGCAACAACTGGCTGATTAAAATCCACCAGCACTTTATTTAAAAAAAAAAAACACAAAAATCCCATCATTCATCAGCCAGCAACCGTAAAAACACAAGAAAATCCTCTAATTCTCAGCTTCCCGACAGACCTGGAACCAACCGTGACTGACGAGCGGCTCAATCAGGAAAATTAGCGTCAAATTGATATATTTAATCAGAATCGCTTCATTCTGGAAGTCTCATTTTACTTTAAAAAAATGCACAAGATTCTGCCAAAACGACAAATTCTGCACCGACTTCTCAAACTAAACTATGGAGAGTTTGTTCCAGGTTGAACTGCAGGCAGTGTGTCAATGGCTCAGAAACAGTGAAGAGAAAACATTACTAAAGCACTGCTATTATCATTATTATTCCTTTTTTTAATCTTACTTTCTTTCTTTTTTAATTGCTTATTAGTTTTTCATTACTTTTTGTTTTACTTGAGGTTTTGCCCCTAAACTGCGTCCATCCACTCAAGCAACAGTATTCTTTTATCATACATTCTGAACACTTGTGACTGATGCTCCCCACTCCTGTCTCATCTGTGTTTACCTTTTTTAATATTATTATAGCTGTTGTTGTTGTTTTTGTTTACTTGTTTGTTCTTTGGTGGTTGTTCTCATTGTCTTTTCAAAAAATTCCTGCTATTTCTTGTTTGGATTGTTCACATTTCACTTTACTCCTTCGTATGTCTTGTTAAATGTTTGCAAATTAAAATTAAAATTAAAAAAAAAGAAACAGTGAACAGAGGAAGGAAGTTGTTGGAAGATCCATCCAGCATGGTGAAACATCTTCCTACAGCTGATCTAAGAGTAGAGAGTTCGAACGCGGAATCGCTACAGTCACTTTTTGCACAATAAATAAAGAAAATCAAGCTTTGTTTTTGGTGTTTTTTTTCAGATTTCCATCTTTTTAACTGTGTCAAACCGCAAAAGTACGGGTTCCCTCTCGTCCTTCATGGTTGTTCTGTTTCCGTAGAGGCGCAGGACTTTATTCGGCAGTGAAAAATGAGCCCACAGTGACTAAAAACGCCCCATTCTGAGGGCTCAGCGACCGGTTTCGTGGTCAAGCCGCTTTTGATGCAAACGTGCTCAACGATCCGACCGTTTCTAGGCATCCGGTTGATGTTCTCGTCGTCTAACTCGACACTAAGCTGAGCATCTTCAGTCTGTGTGAAGCTGTGATGCAATTTACATCCATCTGTAAGAGAATAACATTAAATCAACTCTGTGTGCATCTTTATAATGAAACGAGAGGGAGGAGTGCTTCAAGGATTTCGATGCATTTTGCACAGAAACGTTCCGAAAGTGCGTTTTTGCAAGTTTGCACGAGTGGTTTTAAAGTGGCCGACGATGCAGCTGTGGCTTCTGCAGACTGAGAATCACATCTCGGGGAGAAGCGGTGACTCCAGAGCACCACGAGCGCATCCTCACGACCGAACCTGGGAGTCGAAGCAGCGACAGGCGAGCGAATTAGCGGGAACACGTCAACAAACAAAGCAAACGCCGCCGTGCGTTGGAAGTCGGCTCGTCTGCTCGACACCACGCCACCTACATGCTGCCCGGTGAGCTCAGCTGCAGGTCGGCCTGATTTACGTCAGCAGAATGAAACAGAGCAGGATCCAGGCTGATGCACTGAGAAGGTATTGATCTGCTTCCGTTGGAGGCTAATAGGAAAATAGGTGGACCTGGAGGCCTGCTGCTCTCCAGGCTTCAGACAGAGAATAATAGCACCCAAGGGACCACTCAAAACCCTCCAAATAGCCCATTACCGAGCGGCACAGTCCTTTAATTTATTTAGGGCCCGTGGGAGCGAAACAATCGAACGACGTTGGAATAAACCACCTCTGGAAAACACGAGGAATCCTAAAATCGAGACCCCACGACCCCGAAAGGTCAGCCGAGCGTCTTAAAAAAGAAACGCCTCGCTCGGCTTCCGGCGCCGCTTCGGCTAAAAAACACCACGAGGACACCGGAGAAGCTCGTAAAACCTTCCTGCAGCACCACATCGACACGCAGCTTCCATGTTAAAGAGCCTGGATGTAAAGATTCCCCCGGTTACAGCGACACGAAGCACCACCAAATCTGCAACGTCGAGGAAAATCTGAGCTTCCACCACCTCGTTTTCTGCATTCTGGTGGATTTTTAAGCATCAATTGAGCATTTTTTGCAATTAAGGCTACAAATAACAACTATTTTCAATATTTTTTGCATTAATTGAAGAGCTTTTTGGTCTGAAAATGCTAGAAAATGGTGACAAAAGGTCCTCCAGAGGCAAAAAATGGAAAGAAAACTGAAAATATTCACATTTAAGAAGCTTCAATGGGAGAATTTGGACTGAAACTGATTGATAATCAAAGTAGTTGCCAACTAATCGATTATTTCCTGTACAACGGCGTCTGTGAGGATCGTCTTTGAAATAGATGGCTTCTGCTTCTTTTACGGTTTCACTGAAGGGGACAAACACATCTAAATCTGGACATTAAACACTGAAATCTGAACCCGTGCTGCAGCCAGCGTTTATTTCCAGGACCGATTAATCGCCTCGTCTATGAAATGACCAGGAAACGGCCGCTAAAGTTCCATTTAAGCGGTTTGTTTTACAGTCCAGAGCCTCGACACGTTCAGCTTTCAATCAGATGTGACGAAGAAAAGCATCAAATCATCGCATCTGATGAGCTTTAACTTGAAAATGTTCAACTTCTGATGTCAGAAAATGGCAAAAAGGGCCTTTTGCTACTTAAAAATGTCAAAATGATGCATTCAATTTGCTTGTTTAACAGTTTAGCACTTGAAAATATAGAAATCTGAGTCAGATATGGTTGAAAAACCCATCATGAGGGGCTTTAACCTGTGAATGTTTAGTGCATATAGTGAAAATAGTCCAGTATTCTTCACCAGATTACAAGATAACGCATCAGATCAGTTTTATCGCCCAAAACGGCCAAGATAATCAGTTTTCAATCAGACGTGTTGGAAATAAGCATCAAATCATCACTTTTGAAGAGCTTAAACTTGCAAATATTGAATTTCTGATTGAAAATCTCTCACTATAATGTCTGAAAATAGTGAAAACAGCCTCTTTGATCGGCCAAATTGCACAATGATGTACTGGAATAGTTTGTTTTACAGCTCGAAGCAGCCAAAAGACTTAGTTTTGAATCAGATGTGACAAAGAAAGGCATCAAATTCTCAATAAAATGTCCAAATTCAGTAAAAACAGACACTATAACTCCCAAAATTACAAGACAACGTAGTTAAAATGTTTGTGTTACCGTCCCAAACTAAGATATATTCAGATTTCAGTCAGATATGACAAAGAAAAGCATCAAATCATCCCTTATGAGGAGCTTTAACGTGTTAATGTGTCAAAGAAACGTCAGAAAATAGTGAAAACAGCCACTATAGCTGCCAAATCCAAGATGTAACAGTCCAAAACACCCAAAATATTCAGTTTTAAGTAAAATATGACAAAGAAACGCATCAATTCATCACGTTTGAGAGGCTTTAACCTGTAAATGTTTAGTCTATGCTTGGAAATGTGAAAAAAGCCTATTTAATTGGCCCAATTACAAGAAGAAGCATTGGATTAGTCTGTTTTATTGTCCCAAACACTCAAAATATTCAGTTTAGAGTGAAATATAACAAAGAAAGGCATCAAATCAGCACATTTGAGGAGGTTTTACCTGGAAATATTTCGTGTTTGGTTGAAAATTTCTCAATAAGACATCCAAATATAGTGAAAACAGCCACTATAGCTGCCAAATCCAAGATGTAACGGTCCAAAACGCCCAAAATATTCAGTTTAGAGTGAAATATGACAAAGAAACGCATCAAATCATCATGTTTGAGAGGCTTTAACCTGTAAATGTTTAGTTTATGTTTGGAAATGAGCCAATCAATCATCGGAAAATAGTGAAAACAGCCACTATAGATGGCTAAACTACAAGAAGAAGCATTGGATTATTGTCCCAAACACCCAAAATACGAAGTTTAGAGTGAAAGATAACAAAGAAAGGCATCAAATCAGCACATTTGGGGAGGTTTAACCTGGAAATGTTTAGTGTTTGGTTGAAAATTTCTCGATATGATATCCAAATATAGTAAAAACAGCCACTGGAACTCAGTTTTAGGTTGGATATGTCAAAGAAAAGCATCAAACCATCACATCTGAGGAGGTTTATCCTGCAAATGTTTAGTCTGATTTTGGAAATGTGCCAATAAAATGCCAGAGAACAGTGGAAACAGCCTCTAGAGATGAAGATGTGAGAGTCCAAGACACCCCAGATACTCAGTTTGGGGTCAGTAAGACGATGAAAGGCATCAAATCTTAACAGAACGGCAGAAATCAGCCTCTTTAAACAGCCTGACTCTGTCCAGACAAAGGAAACCCTCAGACCATCCGTCCCTGAACCGACACGTCTGAGGAGAGCCTGGACTCAAACTGCTCCTCCGTCCTTCTGGAGGAGCTCGGATCAACTCCTCTCCGCTGCTCCCGGCTCGTCCCTCGGTCGGAGGAGACGCATCCACACCGCGGCAGCCCGTCAAACGTCTCCATGGCAAAGCGGACGTGAGCGGAATCACGACGCGGCGGGGCGCACCGAGCCTCCGGTGCTTCACCTCCTTCACCTCTAAACGCGGCCGCCGTGCTCCTCCTCCTCCTCCTCCGCCACCGCTGCGGCTCATTACCGCCCCGCGAAGCCCCTAATGAGGCTCGGACACGTCGCCACCACCCGAAGCACTTCAGCCAACTTCCAAGCCGAGCACCGGGAGCAACGAGGTCACTAACCGGGCTCTGGGCGCGCAGCACCGGGGGCTCCGAGGGGCCACCGAGGCTCCAAAAATAAACCCAGCTTCTCCAGAGGCCCCCCCTGTGAGCGTCTGGGCTGCTCCCGGTTTGGCCGTAAAATGCACCTGTTCGGAGCCGGAGGAACGAGCCCCGGTGCGGCTCCAGCTGTCCGAGCGCAGGGCACGGCGAGGCGAGGCGAGGCGAGGCGAGGCGGCGAGGAAGGACGCGAGGAGGCAAGGGAGCAGGAGGCAGGGAAGCCGGGACGAGCGGCTAATAACACCTAAAAATATCCCCGACTCACCGCGGAGAGCTGCGCCGCCACGAGCGTCTCCAAAACCCGGCGATGCGTCACCGAACGCACCGGATTTCACGCCGCGCCGAGTGTTGCGCGACAATGTGTGGACGTACAGTTTGGACGTGAGAAAAGCCACACATCCGGCAAACACACACCACAACACAGAGCCGAGATTTAAAGAGAACAAACTGACCGTCAGCGCTCCTCCGGTTTATATCCTCTCGGTAAATCCTCGGTGAGGCGGGCTGGCGGCGGCAGGGCAGCTCGGTTTCCCTCCTTCCTTTTCGCACCAGCGGACAAATATAGGCTCTGAGCTCGGTGTCGGATCTCCTGCTGCTCCAAAGTTAGTAACCGTCGCAGCGCAGGGAGGAACTCTCTGTCGGGAAAGGAGGTTTTATTTCTTCAAAAACAAGAAGAAGAAGAAGAAGAAGAAGAAGCACCGAGTGGAGCTTCAAAAATGAAACCACGGGCAGGAAATCCGACGCGTAAAAAAAGCAGACGCGGGTGGAAAAATGAGAGCAGGTAAATCACATTCACAGGCTGCTGCTGCTGTCGGAACCTCCGCGGCTCCACGTCCCGCTCCGCCGAGGTCCTCCACACAAATGTCCGCTGCCGAGCCTGAAGGATGAATCTCCAGCCGGAGGAGGAGTGAGCAGGGAGCCGGAGAGGGAGGGCGCAGTCTTGCATTCTCTGAATTACTCCTCCCCCAAACCGCCTTCCCCCTCTGCCGGGCTCCACTCCCTCCCTCCCTCCCTCCACCTCTCTCATTCACCACATCCACTCTCCTGGATTTTCGCTTTATTTTCCCATCGCACCCCCCCAACCTTCTGTCCCTGCAGCCGATCACGGGCCGATAAATCGATATGTTTACTCAACGCCTGCTCAGATGGAGTTATGATGATGCCATTGACCCAGGCTGTGAATGATCGTCTCGCGCCTTCTATCGACACCTGTGCACGCACTGCGGTGATTCTCGACAAAAGAAGTGACATCTGATTGGCTCTGAGGGAACCCTGCACTCATTAGGGATCATATCACACTTTAGCTTATAATTTAACCAGAAATTTATCCTAAAACAACACAAAAAGAGCCTCAACTGGGATTTCTGTGCGGCCTGACTGCATGAAAATGGCTCTACAGGTCAGTTTTGGATCTATGGACTGTGTCTATGTCTGCATCATGGCTCCATGTGGAAAAGTATTGAACAGAAGAACTGAAAAATCTGATGGGAGATCAACTAAACATCAGTGAAGCACAGTGCCAGCAGTAATCAGGAGGTATAGAAGGAGCCGTGGTACCACTAATCATGGTCCAGAAAGGGGACACTTCAGAGCATCAATCTCTATGGATGGAGGAGAAGAAATAACAAACTGGTTGCTGTTTAGAACAAAACGTCAAGATGAAAGTTTGCTAAAGAAAGTGAAAAAAAAGCCAGACGAATGCTGAAAGAACAAGATAAATCAGATGGAGTCCAGCATGTTTGGTGTGAACCTGATCAGGGCTACCACAGTGCATGCATAGTCCTGACAGTGAAGAACGGAGGTGTTTTGCAGGTCTGAGGGGTAGATTCCTGTCTCTTGGTGGTCATTTTATGTCTCTGTGTGGTCCGTCAGTGTCTCTCCTGGCCAGAACTACAACAGTGAATGCATAGTCCTGACAGTGAAGCACAGTGTGATGATATATAAAGGTGTTGATGACATTTATAGATCCACCATGATGAATGTCTCCAGCTTGAGAACCATCCAAAGAAGAACATCACACAAGAACAAAGTGAAGACCTGGACAAACGTTTGTCCAGACTAGAGTCCAACAGAACACCTTTTGTCTTATTTTAAAGTTAAAGGCAGAGCAACACGACCCTTCCAGCCAGAATGTCAGACCGTCTCTGCAGAAATCTGGTATCGTCCGTGACGAGGACGATCGAGTCCGTCAGCAAAAACAAAGATTTTAAGGCGGACCGACTTTTGTTGCATTGAGTTCCTGCAGTGTGGCCTGAATTTTTAACGTCTAAACTGCCAGTTCTCACTGTTACATCAGAGCCAGTTGTTCAGCTAATGCTACCTTTACATCAGAAGACTGTGAAAAGATTTGGAAAAGACTCTTGGAAAACTGTCATCTCACACCTGCTCACATCTAAAGACAAGCTGTAGAGTTTCTAGTCACAGCCGAGTCTCAAACTGAAATTTCACAAAGACTGAATCTTCCAGGGTCACTATTTACAAGACTACGTGTTGTATTGTTGTGTTGTATTTAGGACTGGACCTGAATATCCGAATATCTGAATATTCGGTCGTTGTGGTGGCATCCGGATAATAATTTTGAGATCCAAATAGTCGTAGCCCCCACCCACACACATGTACACACACACACACACACACACACACATAAAGAACTATATATATGATGTAATATTGTTGTATTGTTATCGCCGCCAAGGAGGTTATGTGATGGCCTGTGTTGGTTTGTTTGTTTGTTTGTTTGTTTGTTTGTGTGCAAAATAACTCGAAAAGTAATGGATGGATTTGGATGAAATGTTCAGGTAATGTGTGAAATGGGACAAAGAAGAAATGATGACATTTTGGGACTGATCCGGATCACCGTCTGGATGTAGGACTTTTTTTCATGTAAGTGTAACCGGGTGGACAATTAAATGTAGTTTACTCTAAAAGCCACCAGAGGGCACTCTTGTTTTTGGGGTGACCCCCTCTGACCACATGACATTTTAGGTCTCCACGCGACAGACAGCGACAGTGACGGAGTTCTCTTTCCTTCCTGAGCGACATACGCACGGTTGGGCCGGCATTCTTATCTCTGGTTGTCTAAGAAGCTGGGAGGCTGTTAGGAGCTGCTGCGCTAGAGGCCGCACCTGTTCATTAGGTCGGATGGGGTGAAGGCCGCATTGTTGGTAGGACATTTGAACTGTATGTAATTACATTAGTATCTGTAACGTTCCATAGAAAATATGTGAATTGAGAGATTGTGTTGGGGGTGGACTGAAGCTCCTTGGTGGAGGTATGAGCTCTCTGAGGGCTTTTCTAGTTATTGTATCGTATTATTTACAAGACTAGGGTCTCTGCGAAGTCAGTCCATCGCTCATATTTTAACCAACGCTTCACCCTTTAAATGCTCCAGAACACAGAGTTTATCAACACAAAGAGAACCTTTCAAATTTGGATGTTTGTTGGCTAAAAAGCTTCACTTAGCCTGTGTTTGCTCGTATTGACTGTATGGACACAATGACGCCGCCTGCAGTGGTTTTGAATTCATAAAATAGCGTGGGGGTTTTATCTTCCAGTGGAGAGATTGTAACCTCCCGCTGCAGGCCACAAGCACAAAACAAACAGACTTTTGATTTGTGAGCAGCAGCAGTAATTTTTAAACCAGTTTTTCAAAATAAAACAGCGTGAATTCAGGGGTTTGACTGGCCCAGATCTCAAACCCAACCCTGAACGGTGAGTGGAAAACACCCGACGAGCAAAGCACTTAACACGCGATTGTTGGGAGGGTGGAGGAGTGTGAAAACACAATATGTGGTGGTGTGAAGCGGGCTGATGACAAACGCTAGATGGACTGCATTCATACGAGAGCCCTTCAGAGCACTTCACAATGTCTCGCATTTACCCGGAACACAAACACAGATTCGGGGGAGGCGAGGAGGCGCCGACCTGCTCGTCAGCCGCAAACTGTTTCCTGACAGTCAAACCACAAACACTTCATTTCACAAAGCCAGTGTTCTCCAGCTCATTTCAAGGCAGCGTGCTTCATAGTTTTCTAAAAAAATAGCAGGTATTTAGTTGTGAATTACAGATATTTCTATGCAGTTAGGTGTGAGTGATCACCAAAAACAGCTTCTGAAGATCCTACTAGTTGTGTACGAGTGAAAACAGCACAGAGGATCAGTGGTAAAGTTTATTTTTATAGCAGAACTGGAGCTGCTTTCCAAAAAGAGCAACAATTAAACTGACAAATAGTTCATCAGCCCATCAGATCCAGTCCATTATCATTATTTACCCTCTAGTAGCTCAGTAGGTGCTTTATCTTCCATTCTGATCACTGACAAACAGGAAGTAACACTGATAATGTCATGATCTGTTGAGGTTGTGTCATCAGTGGCCTGTAAAATCTGTAAAATAACTCTAAGATCTTAGAAATATGTGGACATACCAACAGGATGGATTTTAACCCAACGACAACCCCTCTAGGAGTCTTGGTGTCTCAACTAACAACAGTTTTGGTGTCGAACTTTAACTGAAAACAAAACCAAGTAGTTTCATTTTCTAAATTTAACCAAAAAAACAAGTTGCATGGTGCCCGGACTTAACCAAAAACTTAAGTAGTTTTTGCTCCAAGCTGTCTGAAAATAGTGAAAACAGCCTCTTTGATCGGCCAAATTGCTCGGTGATGTGCTGGAATTGTTTGTTTTACAGTCCGAAGCAGCCAAAAGACTTAGTTTTGAATCAGATGTGACAAAGAAAGGCATCAAATTCTCAATAAAATGTCCAAATTCAGTAAAAAAACAGCCACTATAACTCCCAAAATTACAAGACGACGTAGTTAAAATGCTTGTGTTACCGTCCCAAACTCAGATATATTCAGATTTCAGTCAGATGTGATAAAGGAAAGCATCAAATCATCACTTATGAGGAGCTTTAAGCTGGAAATGTTTAGTCTGTGCTCAGAAATGTGCCAATCAGATGTCTGAAAATAGTTAAAACAGCCTATTTAATTGGCCAAATTACAAGAAAATGCATTTTATTCGCCTGTTTTAGTGTCAAAAACATGATGTGACAAAGAAAAGCATCAAATCATCCCTTATGAGGAGCTTTAACGTGTTAATGTGTCAAAGAAATGTAAGAAAATCCGCTGTAAAAAATGAAAACCCAGATTGCTGTTCTTGTTTGTGTAGCTACCTGTGATGATAATGAATCTGTGGTGATGTTAAAGCAGCCTTCAGGATGGAGGAGGAGGCGGAGGAGGAGGGACGAGCACCGACACCTTTCTTGGAAATCGTCGGTGTTTCGTCCCACGGCTCTGAGAGAGTGTTGCTATAACCGACGGTTCTATTGTGTGGAGACAAATAACCGGACTGGGCCGAGTCAGATAACGCAAAAGAGTTAAATGCCACAAATGAAACCACTTAATGTGCAAGTTGAGAGAACAAAAAGGCCAAATTGCTATGGTGACAGAAGGTTTGTGAAGTGGTTTGATGGCAGATAAATGAAAGGATGGTTTGCATGACTGATTCCAAAAGCATGACAAACACAACGGCCTTTAGTGTTTCCTACTTCACATATAGAGGTTTGTTGTCGTGTAGCGGCTGCATTTTTACCCGTTGAGCCTGATTTGGCCGACTCCGAAAAGAGAAAAGTGGAGATGGAGTTGTTTTTCTGGCTAAAGGCTGCTTTCTGAGTGAATGAAACCCAAAAACCCAGGCAGAGTCTGGACCATTACTTTGCTTCTGTCTCATTTTTCATCACCGTGGGTTCATTTCTCACTGCGATATAAAGTCCTGCAGCTGTAAGGAAACAGAACAGCCAAGAAGAAGGAGAGAGAACTCTGTTAGCAACACTGGAAAAAAATGGAGTTCTTTAGAGTCTTTGAATGTTTCACTGTTTACATTTTTAATTTAACACTTGCACACTGCCTGCAGTTCAGCTTAAAAGTGCTTAAATTGAACATGGCTTCTCGCTTGCGCTGTAGACGAAAGAATTTTAGTTTTTAGCAGGATCTGGTACAAGCTTTTTATCCTTGGCAAGTGATTTTGATTAAGTGTGATGATTTTTATGATATTCAGCCCAGATTTGTTTGTTTTTGTCAACGAAACCAAAAGTCCCACATGATTCGTTCAACTAAAAACTCTCTGAATTTTAGCCGTGTGGCTGTTAGTCCCAGCTGAGTCACTAATGGCTTCATGGTTGTGGTGACGAGTGCAGAATTATTTGTTTTTTACAGAATCTAGTTTGAGCTAAAGGTGTATTTTTGGCGAATTTTTAAATGAGACACGTAGAATGAAATACAGCAGTTTGAAGCTCAGGTTTGGTTCAGTGTTTAGGTGGAACGACACGTCACATCACAGAGGATTCATCCAAGGGGCGTTACACAGATGAAAATATGATTATTAATATGTGTTTTTCAGTCCCTCCAGGAATTCGCGATGTTTCGATCGCAACCAATTAACACAAATTCAACTAATCTCCATGAATTCTACGTGACCTTGCAATTTTGTCCAATCAGCGCAACTTTTCCGCCATTTTGTCCCGCCTCCCGTGAGTTCCACCAATCACAGCAGTCCCCAGTAATGCACGTACGTCACCGAATTCACTTCGTTGTTTATGGTTTGAAGATGCAGACATGTGCCATAGTAATGATTCTCACTTACCAACAAAAAAACATTGCTAAAGACCTGCAAAACAATTCCCTGATGTTCTTCACCAAAGCGGAGCTAAACTGTTTTCACCCCGTGGAATATTGACGTGGAACACAAACCAAAACCATCCACTGACAAACACTTTTCTACCGTAAACATATCAGGAGAATGGGTGAAACCAGCGGACCACAGACCAGACAAACCACCGTGATGAAGCTGTTGCATCCAGATCTGTGGCAGCACTGAAACAATGAAGGTCAGTTAGATTCATTAACTGACGTGACGAGCTGTGAGCGTGTGTGTGTGAACACGCGTGTGCCAGGATGTGAAATTAACTTTTTAAACTTTTAACATTTTTAATGAATTATACAAAACAAAGAAAAAAAATGCAACTTTTTAGCAATTTTTTACTGTCTCCTGCAATTTTATCGCAACAAATACGCTTAAAACATCACAACTTATATCGCAATTTTTTAGAAAAGCTGCCGCGAATTCAGACATTTTAGGAGAAACAATCTGGAAAAACGCCCAAGAAATCCTAGAGGGACTGATTTTTACAGTTTCTGGCTGGTAAATGGTGCCTTTCAAATCCACTAGCAGGTTTTGGGGTTCATAGGTTTAAAAATGTTGACTGTTAATTAACTTTTCAAATTTAATCACATTTGTAATTTACATCGGTTAATTCCAAGTACCATGTCGTCTTTATCTTCAGTGAAACTTATCTTATCTTTATTGTGTCTGTGTGATTTGGTGGGTTTGCTGGAAACAAAACCCTCCGGCCGGTCCTGCATTTGAATTCTGTGTAAAACTCCATCATCGTCCTCTGAATATAATGTTTATCCCAGAAGAAGACAGTCCGGCGACCATGAATAAGGTGTAAATCTGTTATATCGAGCGCTCCAGCTCAGGTGGGGGGTCTCACCTCATGTGGTCTGATTCTGGAGCTGATCCTGGGAGAAAACGCTCTGCAGGAGGCAGTCTGAGCCGGACGGCGCTGCAGGGAGTCCGGATCATCTGGAGGGAGGCGGAGCGGCGGCGACGCTGGGAGAACGGAGGGTTAGATTACAGTATGACAGCAGCTCAGGCAGGAACTGGGTGGTGAGATGATGGAGGAGGAAGGAGGTGGAGTAGAGTGATGCTGCAGGGCTAAAACAGATGAAAGCAGCCCTTAAATGAATGAATCAACACCCGAACTCACTGATATTACATGGTGCATTATCAAAACACGTAATTTACCAAAAAGAAGAGAAGTGTTTTTGCAGATGAACTGTTCTTATGACAAAATGTGAAAAGTTAGTGACACTTTTGCTAGCAGCTCTGTGTGACTACACAGTGGTGCTTTAAGCTAATTGCTAACTTAAGGACGCTAACATGCTCACACCGAATGTTGTTCCTGCATTGGAAATCTATCAACCCATGCAAATGTCATGGGAGCAGTCTTGTTGCCGCTGGTGAAAAATAAACCCCAGGACTTATCAAAACCAGAAGGAGGGAAGCTGAGAGCAAGGCAGGTCTGATGCATGGATACATCTTCCAGTTGTTACTGAGAGAGATGTAAAGAAGTGGACTTTGTTGTGATAGACAATAATATACAACAGGCTCCAGTATCTGCACATCTGGGGTGAGGGGGAATCTTCTCTGTCTGGACATCACATGGACCAGTCTGGCTTTGTTGGTTGCCAGGACAACGGTATTTGCCTGACTGCATTGTGCCAAGTGTAAAGTTTGGTGGAGGGGGGGTTACGGTGTGGGGTTGTTTTTCAGGGGTTGGGCTTGGCCCCTTAGTTTCAGTAAAGGAACTCTGAATGCTTCAGCAGACCAAGACATTCTGGACTATTTCAGGCTCCCAATTTTGTGGGAACAGTTTGGGGATGGCCCCTTCCTGTTCCAACATGGCTGCCACCAGTGCACAAAGCAAGGTCAATACAGACATGGATGAGCCGGTTTGGTGTGGAAGAACTGGACTGGTCTCCACAGAGTCCTGACCTCAACCTGAAAGAACACCTTTGGGATGAATTAGAGACTGAGAGCCAGGCCTTCTGGTCCAACATCAGTGTCTGACCTCACCAATGCGCTTCTGGAAGAATGGTCAAAGATTCCCATCAACACACTCCTAAACCTTGTGGAAAGCCTTCCCAGAAGACTTGAGGCTGTTGTAGCTGCAAAGGTTGGGCCAACCCCATATTAAACCCTACGAATTAAGAATGGGATGTCATTAAAGGTCACGTGCGTGTGAAGGCAGACGTCCCAATACATTTGACAATATAGTGTAAGTTGTGGCTTGTTTCTGTGGTTTAAGGTTGTTGAACTGTTGCTTCTCACATTAGTCAACTACAACTGCAAAAACAATCCAAATCTAGACTGACTGTATGAATAATTTCTTCATGTTGGGGCCTTCTCCAGTCTTGAGACTCATAAGTTCGACTAAATCTGGTTTCGTTAGACCCAAAATGTCCGTCAAAGGCCCCCTGAATCTGACAGAATCTGGTCACTTTGACACTACCTTGTGTTTGCCACCATATGGGCGTATGTGGTGTCCTTAAGTTAAGGGCTGCCTTATTGCATGATCCAAATCCACGGTTGGACGCAGATAGTAAAAGTGGGAGAGAACGCCACGTCAAATGTGCAGAAATGACATCCAAAGTCTACTGTGGTGAGTCAAATAAGGGCAGATATAACAAGACCTATGCTCACGACTTAGTTTAGCGTGTTAGCATGCTAGCATTTGGTAATTCCTGCTAAACACAGATGATGATGAAACACCAAAGCCTAACACTTCATCATCTGGATACTATGAATGCCTGAATCTTTATTTCGGGGCACGACATCCAATAACTGCTGAGATATTTCCGTCTGGACCAGTGAGGTGGACTGACAGGCAGACAGACAGACAGACAGACAGACTGAGCCACATTGCTATTGATACAGTCACACTGCTAGCAAGGCTAAAAATAGAGGATGACTGGGGCTGTTAGCATTCAGAGTGAAAGCTGACCAGTGCCTCCTCTCAGCTTCCTCAAAGCTAAATGTGACGAGAACAAACCTTTAATTTCGCTGAGCAGGAATTCATGTAAACACATTTTAATACTGAAATGCATTCTGAACACATGCAGAATTATTAGCTTTTTGCAGGATCTTGTTGAAGAAAACTGCTTATTTTTGGCGAATTTTTAACTGAGACATGTAGAATAAAGTGGTTTTAATGAAATATTTCAATTTAAAGCTCAAATTTGGTGAAGTTTGTCGATAGAACAGTGCGTCACATCACAAAGGATACCTTCAAGGACTGTCACAAAGTTGGAAAAATGCTGATTCTTTCTGTTTTCAGGCTTTCTGGCTGATAAATGGTGTAATTTGGGTGATTTTTACAAGATAACATGCCTTAGAAATCCAAGGTTTGGGGCTCAAAGCTTTAAATACTTTGGCTTTTATTGCTGATTATTGTGAATACTGTGCAGCTGTGCAACTTCTCAAATTTTTAATACATTTGTAATTTACATTTTTTAAAATAAAGTAAGGATTTTGTTGTTAATTCACTACATGTGCTATTATGTACAACCTGTTTGTCTTCAATTTGGGTGCAACGTCCATCACGTCGTAGATCAGTGGTTCTCAACTGGTCCAGCCTCAGGACCCACTATAACTCGATTAATAACAGTCGCGACCCAAATTGCTGAAGTTTGCTGTTCCTGTTGACAAATTAAGGTTTACTTGGGTGGAGTCTCAATGCATTTTGATACAACTTGTGAAAATTTTGGCTTATTTTTTGCTCATTTTGTTATATTTGGACGCTTTTGCCAAGTTTTGAGGCATATTTTGGCTCATTTTGACAGATTCTGAGCTCATTTTGGTTCATTTTTGGAACATTTTTAGCATAAATTTCTCCAATAAGCTGGCAGAGACAAATTTAGAGGTAAATAGTGGGCAACTACTGGTGTCACCACCACTAAATATCCTGCTATTGAAAGCAAACCGTGTCATAAGAGACACGTCCTTTAAAATAAAAGACTTTATACCACTACTGTTTTGGGGGGGACCATGCTTCTGCGACCCTCTAAAAATGGCTTCGCGACCCACTTTTGGGTCCCGACCCACCAGTTGAGAACCACTGCCGTAGATGATAGGTGTCCTCAGTCTATTATTAATCTTATTTTTATTTCCGTTTGTACTTTTTGTCTTGTTGTTTGCTACGATTCATTTATATGCAGCTGATGCAACGTGCGTCCTGTGTACAATTATCCATCAAACCATATTTATACAAGGTAGTCAATTTTTGTCTTTGAACACTCGACTGAAATTCCAATAAAACTGACAAAAAAATGAAGATTCTAGAGCAAACGGAGCAGTGCTGTAGTAGCAGCAGTGGTCACGCAGATAAAAGTGGACATACAGTATCTGCTGGCCTCCCTCTGCAGCTCTCAGACTTTATAGGCTTTGACAGGAGGGTCAGCAGATTGTCTGTGAACTCCAGCTGTACCTAACATAATGGACTACCAGCCCATTCCTGCTCGCTGCACCACTCAGACGTCTGAGC
The DNA here is from genome assembly GCA_024666655.1 of Dascyllus trimaculatus. Lineage (NCBI taxonomy): Eukaryota > Metazoa > Chordata > Actinopteri > Pomacentridae > Dascyllus > Dascyllus trimaculatus. The sequence goes on from CM045450.1 coordinate 32,018,490, forward strand.
AGAAAAGCCCGGCTGCTGGGGGAGCTATTCGTTCCCGCTAACGTCTTCAGACAGGCCGGGCCTTACCGAGGGGGGTGGCGTTTCAATATTCATGACGGTACATGACAGGAGCGTCGATGAGAGGGGAAGTCGGAGTAAACCGACGCCACGGAGGGAGACGGGGGACTCGGCGGAGGGGGAGGCAGAAGGGATATCGAGGCTGACAAACAGAGAAAAGTATGCGAGCTGGAAGCCGAGAAGGGAGGGAGGATATTACTGTGACCTGCTAGAGGAGACAGGGATAAACTGCATTACACCTACATGTACAGTACAACAAACAACAGATTTTACCCACACAAGTCCAGTTTCATCTTTGTTTAGATGGTGTTCTTTACGGTTCTTAGCGTAGATAGTCTTTTCCTGTTTATGGTTCTTTCCTGGCTTCAGCAACACAGTGTTTCGTGAAATATGCTGGCTATGGGAGGTAAAATAAGGTTAGGCAACTAATATGTGGATAGGGTCTACGATACGGCTAAAAAAGCATCCATCCGTCTATTTTTCTGCTCATTCACAGTCAGTTCATGGTGGTACTTTCCAGTTCCACAACACTTTCCACTTCCTCCTGGGAGATCCCGGGGTCCCAGGCCAGATGAGACCCTTCCAGAGAGCTCAGGGTCCTAGATGTCTGGAAAACCTACAAAAAAAAGACGCCCCTCATGGCATCCTAATCAGATGTTGGACCACCTTAGCTAGTTTTTTCGATGCAAAGGAGCAGCAACTCTCCGGATGTTCGAACTCCTTACCTTACCTAACCCAGAAACCCTAAGGAGGAAACCCATTTTGGTTCCTTGCAACCCTGAAGGAATCCTAATCAGATGTTGGAACATCTTAACTGGTTCCTTTTGACGATCCAATTCAATTTTATTTATATAGCGCAAATTCACAACATATGTCATCTCACAGCACTGAACATAGTAAGGTACAGACCTTATGGACAGAAAACAGAAAACCCAACAATCCAGAGTTGCTTTTGGATACCCTGTGAGCAAGCAGTCAGCGACGGTGGGAAGGAACCAAAAAACCACCTCGGATGGTGGGGGGCGGGAACACCTCCAACAGAACCAGGCTCAGGGAAGGCAGCCATCTGCCTCGACTGGTTGGGGTGGGAGTGGGGATGATCCAGATGTCCGATCTGCTTGTTACCCTATCTATAAGGCTAATCCCTGCAACCCTAAGGACGAAACTGATTCTGGCTCCTTGCAACCGTGAAGAAATCCTAATCAGATGTTGAACTACCTCAACTGGTTCCTTTCGACAATCCAGATGTCTGATCTGAATGTTACCCTATCTATAAAACTAACCCCTACAACCCTAAGGACGAAACCAATTCTGGCTTCTTGCAACCCTGAAGGAATCCTAAACAGATGTTGGACTGCCTCAACTGGTTCCTTTCGACAATCCGGATGTCCAATCCGTATGTCACCCTGTCCTATCCTATCTATAAGACTAACCCCTGCAACCCTAAGGACGAACCCTATTTTGGCTCCTTTGCAACTGTGAAGGAATCCTAATCAGATGTTGGACTACTTTAACTGGTTCCTTTCGACGATCCAGATGTCCGATCTGCATGCCACCCTATCTATAAGACTAACCCCTGCAACCCTAAACACGAAACCTATTTTGGCTCCTTGCAAGTCTGAAGGAATCCTAATCAGATGTTGGACCACCTCAAATGACTCTTATCAACACAAAAGAGTAGCGACTTTAGAGATGCTCAAGCTCCTTACTCTATATCTAAAGGCCAATTTGTGCTTGTGGCATCAAATGTAATGTCGTCATCCGCCAAAAGTCTCCAATTTTCTGCATAGATTGTCCGCAAATTGACTATACCAGGAAAACAAGTGGTGCTCGAAACAAGTTTTTATAGTTCATCATTGACAAAGAAGTCTCTGCCGGACTTTGGAGGAGCTTTGAGCTGTTTATTGATGGACCCTGAACACAGTAGGAAGTCCTAATTTCTCCAGATATCCCGTGCTCTGCCCATCCATCATTCTTGGTGTACCACAGGAAGAATCACTGATGTGGAGTCACAGCCCGATCTGTAAGCAGTTGCACTTCATTATTCATATATTAAATAGCATTATTATAGCATTAGCAGCCCCACTGAGTAGCAACACTTTCTTAAATCTACATGCTACCGTTTACTGTTATGCACTAAAAGTTAAATTCCATGTATGTGGAAAGACTTGGCAATAAAAGCTTTCTGATGTGAATCTTTACACAAAAAGCATGAATTTAACCACAAGGTTGAGTCCAGACACATTATGGAGGAATCTCACTCAGCTGCTTGGATCTATGTTAAAAATGCTAATGCTAACAGCAGATCTGGTGTTTTCCAAGTGACATGCTTTGCAGCCTCCACATGCTTAAACTGCTAGTTTACTTCAATGCAGCTGCTTGTTTCTGTATTTTTAAAAAACATAGTCTAAAATGTGCAGTGTTTTCTCCATATTTAATCCAGTACCTCCTCTCCCTTCTCTCTTTTCATTCCTTTTCCTTTCAGAGCAGCTAAACACATTAGCCTTCGGACACGGTTGAACTCTGTAGCACAACCGCCACCTTAGCTTGCACCTATAGGAAGCATTATGCAGCTTTAGCCGAGGCCAGCTGCTGCTAAATGGTGTCACAAAACAGAATTTTAAGTCCAGTAATTAGATATGTACCAATTAACTCTTGCACTTAAGTTTTTATGCAACACAAGCTTGCACTTTTGTGTTTTCGATGCCCTGAATGTCACCTGTACACATCCACGAAACAACTTGTTTTCAAACCCCGGCAGCCCAAAATAGCTGCTCCTCCTTTTTGCAGCTCTGCAGGCTGAAAGACAAACGGCAGGTTGCATATAGTGCAGCAGACAGATGTAGGACACGTGGCATTAAAATAACACATGCATCCGAACGTACAGATGCAAACACAGGGGGGGAAAAAAAGAAGGTAAATCTCTGCAGCCGCACAGTCTGAATGCAGGGGAAGGCGTCAGGCGAGCCGGGCCTCATCCCTGTGACTGTATCTAATGAAAAGTGACAACTCCCTTCTCCCGGAGAGCCTTCCTGTTTTGCTAGGCTTCAAATCCTATTTGCTTGCCCCGCCACCACCACCACCACCACCACCACCTCCCACACCATCACCACTCTCTACTCTTCTAATGAGAGCTCCCCACGTTCTGGAAAACATGCTGCCAGTATCGTCTTATTATATTTTAAATACTGTAATTGTGCCGCAGGGAGAGAAAGAGAGAGGAGAAGATGGAGTTTTAAATGCGTGATAATGCGGCTGAATGGCAGCTGTTCGGGGGAAGAGAAAGCGGGTTTGATAGCTCGACAGATAGCACGTAAATTGATTATTGAATGGCAGGTATTCAGAGCGCGTCAGATTAGCTGATGAGCATGTGATAGGAAAACTTCACACTGTACTCAATCAATCTACAAGAGAGATAAGGCGCCGCTCTGATAAGGCGACTCTCCAGCTTTTGGAAGTCGATGGAGCGGAATAGCTTCCTGCTGTTCCCGAAGCCGGCGCAGCTTTGATTGTGTCTGCATTCACAGCAGCCGGTGCATGTGTGTGTTTACGGCCGCTGTTGCTTCAGATTTCTTTACGAATGTGTCGCCGAGGTTTGCTTGTTAGCGCTTCGGGTGCTACTTGTGGTTTTGCCTCGTGTGTTTATTCCATCTCTTTGTTTATCTTTTCAGTCGTCTTGCATCAAAATAAAGCCGAAGCGTGCTCTTTCCTGCGCCTCCTAAAGCAGTAAGTTAAATTGGCAGTGCAGGATACAGTATGTGGGTTAGGGTGCCGTCCTCCTTGTTAATATTTCATCTCGGCGCTGGCAGGAAGAAATGGGGCAGAGAAGCACAGAGGGCCTAATGCAAGATGGGGGATGTGCAGGGATCTGTATGTTTGGTGGCTGTTTATATTTTATTGATTTGCCGCCTGTTCTTTAACGCGCTTTGTGCTCCTTCACGTGTCTCTCGTGTCGCAGCTGTGACTTTGTTTGTCGTGTGCAGGAAGTGCGAGTAAATCTCTCTCATCACTGTGATCAGAATAAATGCAATTTGACACTCGTTCCGAGATGCTGTTGAAAACACGTCAGCTGCTCCCCACATGTGCATCAGTGTGCATGAGAAGGTCTGATCCCACTGCAAGTCATACAGACGTGTCTCGTGTAAGATATTTATGGAAGTGTCACGCCGTTCCTGGGTTGTGTGGAAGTTGTTCGCCATGTGAAGGATGTTAACGCACAAACTGGGCTAAAAAATCACCTGCTTTAATCCTGAGAACACTGAAATCTCATGTATGATGTGAGTTAGCTTCTAGTAACTGAACAGAACAAACAAACATCTCGGTGGTTAGCAGCGTCGCCTCACAGCTAGAAGATCCCCGGTTCGCATCCCGGTTAGGACACCTGGGATCTTTCTGTGTGGAGTTTGCATGTTCTCCCTGGGTTCTCACCGGGTTTTCCAGCTTCCTCCCACAGTCCAAAAACATGCTGAGGTTAACTGATGATTCTAAATTGTCTGTAGGTGTGAATGAGAGTGTGCTTGGTTGTATGTCTCTATGTGTGGCCCTGTGATAGACTGGTGACCCGTCAAGGGTGTCTCCTGCCATCGCCCGAGTCGGCTGGGATAGACTCCAGCCCCCCCACGACCCTACAGAGGATTAAGCGATGTATAGATGATGGATGGATGGATGGATGGATGGATCATGCACATTTAAAGGTCTCATAAACTCCTGATGTCATATATGCTGCAGCACCTCAACATTTAACTCCTGTGCAGCATCCACAATCTTGACCGTCGGATTTGAGCAATTCTTTTCTCCTCAAAATGTTAAATTCTTACATACATCTGCACAACTTAGCAACAAAAGCTCCAGATCAAATGGCTGCCGACACCAGTCAGAAGATCCACAGACAACAGGAGGATGTCTGAGGGCCGCAAAACGAAGCAAGTTTAGTTTTCAGTGTCGTAACCTGCTACATCACCATGGCAACTGATGCTGCACAGCTAACCTGCTCTGGAGGACGTTCTGTTTAGAGTTTAGAATTCAAATCAGCTGTAAGAAGCGTTTCACTAATTATCTTCCTTCCTCCATCATCGACAGACTCTCAGCTGAGTTTTATCAGTAAACGTGTTGAGCTGCATGTTAGCGATGCATGAATGAAGCCATGTAGTTACTCTATTGTTTGCATTGCACTGTTAAAAAATGCAAAATTACCACAAAAGTGCGTGAAATCTGATAATTCGGTTGTTATCGTGTCAGTATAAAGTATTAAAAAGATGCAAAATCACCACAGAAAGACAAAATTGCCAGAATAAGGTGCAAAATTACAGCAAAATGGTTGTAAACTGGCCCCAAGAACACACAAAATTACCACAAAAGCAGCAAAATCACTCAATGTTCAGAAACAGAAACAAAACTAGTACCGAAAGACACAACATCACTGCGAAAAGGTGCAAAATTACGACAAAATAGATGCAAACTCACAAAAAGCAGCAAAATCACACAGACTTTTCATATAAAGAAACAAAATCACCACAAAAAGACGCAAAATTACCACAAAATGGATGCAAACTGGTCACAAGAACACACATTATCACCACAAAAGCAATGAAATCATGCAGATTTTTCATAAAAAAGACGCAAAATCACCACAAAAAGGTGCAAAATTACTACAAAATCGATGCAAACTCGCCACAAGAAATCAAAATCACCGCTGAAAGACACAAAATCACGAAAGAAAGACACAAAATCACCACAGAGAGACAAAATTCCCCAAAAACGTGCAAAATTACTAAAAAATGGACACAAACACGTCTCAAAAACACACAAAATTAACACACAACCCAGCAAAGTCACACAGAACTTTCACAAAAACACACAAAATCACCACAGAAACAAATAAAATTACCACAAAAAGCAGAAAAATCACAGAATTTTCATAAAAAGACACAAAAATTAACACAAAAAGGTACAACATTACAACAAAAAGGTGCTAAATTACTATAAAAAGGATGCAAACTGGTCACAAGAAATCAAAATTACCACCAAAAGACACAAAATCACCACAGAAAGACAAATATTATATATAATATAATATAATTACTAAAAAAATGGACACAAACACATCTCAAAAACCCACAAATTTGACACAAAACCCAGCAAAGTCATGCAAAATTTTCACAAAACACATAAAATCACCACAAAAAGACACAAAATTACTACAAAATGGATGCAATCTCACAAAAAGCAACAACATTTTCATAAAAAGACACAAAATTAAAATAAAAAGGCACAAAATAACCACAAAAAGCAGCAAAGTCACACAGAATTTTCACAAAAAGACACAAAATCACCACAGAACAACAAAATTCCCACAAAAACATGCAAAATTAATAAAAAATGGATGCAAACTCGCCATAAAAACACATAAAATCACCACCAAAAGACACAAAATCACCACAAAAAGGTGCAAAATTACTACAAAATGGATGAAAACTCACAAAAAGCAACAAAATCACACAGACTTTTCATATAAAGACACAAAATTAAAATATAAAGGCACGAAATTACCACAAAAAGCAGCAAAGTCACACAGAATTTCAACAAAAAGACTCAAAATCACCACAAAAACACGCTAAATTGCCACTAAACGTGCAAAATTACTACAAAATGGATGCAAACTGGCCACAAGAGATCAAATTCACCACTGAAAGACAAAACATCACCACAGAAACACAGACATCACCACCCAGAGGTGAAATGACCAGCTGGTACAGTTCTATTTTCAGCTGGATATAAGACGACCAGGACCACGTGGTTAAAATCCTGCATGCACCAGGTTGTTTCGTAGACTTAGGATTCCTTCAGGCTGGTGATGCTGCAGGATGGATCGGTTCAAGAGCAGATCTCAGGCTGCAGCTCCAGCGTTTGCAGCGGCGCGTTGAATCTCCAGAGTCAACAGAAGCAGAATCTCCTCCTTCGGCATTCAGGCCACCGACGACCGTTTCCATGGGGATGACCGAAGCAGCCGGCAGCTGTCTGGGAACGTCGACGCAGAGCGACCGTCTGCTCTGATCTGACTGCTATCTGGTCGTTTTCACCGCAGACAAACAGAACAGCTGACCTCAGACACTGAGTGATGCAGTGAGAGGATGATGAAGGTGAGGTTGGTGTTCGTCCTGCACACAACACACACTTCACTACTTTCTACAACAAATCCCTGAACTCAGTCGTCTGCAGCGTTTTCCTTCCAGAGCAGCTGATTCTACATATTCAACAGATGCTCCGCTTCTCTCTTTACCTTTTCTCTTCAACCCTGCGGCGACATTTTTAAAGAAACAAACACATCTGCAGTTTTTTCTGCTCAATAATTACTAAATTTTTAAATTTAAATGAAGCATTTTTAGATTAATGTGGCAGCAGCTCAGGTTGTGTTGAAAAAATCACACCTAACATTTTATTATACTGAATTTATAATAAAGGATAGAAAAAGAATACACTGTAAAAAATTTTTTAGTTACATGTTAACTGTAAAAAAATAAAGCAAATTTTTTTTTAGAGTATGGAAACCATTCTTTTACAACATTTGACCATGAAATTACATTTTTTAAAATGTTTTTTTAAAAAGGATTTATTTTACAGATGTTTGTAATTATTTAAAGAAAATTGATTGAAACTGATAAATAATTTTTAAAATGCTACGTTTTTTTCAACCGTTGTTTCATGGAGTTTCTCTGTTTCAGTAAATTATCGATACCATCTAATAAAATCACAGATTGAAAAATTTCTTTACATGTTAACTGTAAAAAAATATATATTTTTACAATATTCAGATCATTCTTTTACAACATTTGACCATTACATTATTATTTTAAACTGCATTTAAAACAGGAAAACAATTATTTTACAGATGTTTGTCATTATTTAAAGAAAAATAAATTCCAATTGCAAAACAGTAAATAATAAATAAATTATTTTTAAAATGTTATTTTACAGATTTTCTGTTTTTGGTAAATTAGAGATAACAACTAGTAGAACTACAGTTTTACTAGTTACACATGAACTGTATAAAAAAGGGGCAAAACATTTTTTGCAGAATTTAAATCTACATTTGACTATGAAATTATAATTTAAAAATTATATTTAGCAAGTCTTTGTCATTATTTAAAGAAAATACATTTAAAATGGTAAATAATAAAATAAATTTTTAAGAATAAATTATTTTTAAATTATTTTTTTAAATATTATTTTTTTTTATATTTACACACAAAGCCGTAAATATTTTTCATCAAAAAAATTTATTTTTACAAGATGAAATTCATTCTTTTTCAACCTTTGACCATGAAATTATAATTTTAACTGTATTTAAAACAGGAAAAAACACATTATTTTACCAAGCTTTGTCAATATTTAAAGAAAAACACATTTTTTAAAACAGCTATTTTACAGATTTTTCACAGTGTTGTTAAATTACAGATAACAACTAGTAAAGTATTTTTTAAATTTACATGTTAACTGTAAAAAAAATAAGGCAAAGCTGGAAATATTGGCATTATTTTTACAATATGCAAATCATTCTTTTACAACATTTGACCATTAAATTTCATTTTTAACTGTTTATTAACAGGAAGAGTATTATTTTAAGGATGTTTGTCATTATTTAAAAAATAATTGATTTTTCTATAATTGAAAAATAAAACAGTAAATATTTTTAAACTGTTTTTGATAATTAGTTTTTAATGGACATGCTAACTGTAAAAAAAATGGACACAGCTGTAAATATTGCCATCAGAAACTTATATTTTTACAGTATGCAAATCTTTCTCTTACAACACTGGACCATCAAATTATAATTTTTAACTGTCTAAAAAACGGGGAAAACATATTTTATGAATGTTTGTCATTATTTAAAGAGAACAGACTTAAATGGTAAATACTTTGAAAAACTGCAAATAATTTCTTAATATGTTATTTTTTTTAAAAGATTGTTATTTCACAGATTTTCCATGTTTTAGAAAAGTACAGAAAACAACCAGTAGAAAATAAAATAAAATGGAAATCAGTCTTTTACAGCATTTAATAATGGAATTACTTTTTAAAAACTTTACCTTTATACTTCAGATATTTATTTATTTACAGATAATTATATTTTTTTTTTGACGGATTTTCCCAGTTTTGTTAAATTACAGATAAAACACTTGTGATTTTGTTCGCGTTAAAATCACAGGAGTAAAAATAAGAAGACGATTTTTGTCTCGTGAAGACGACGACAGAGATCTGAGGCGTCACTCCGTCACCGGGCCACGGCGTCCTGACAGCACCACGGTGACCCGAGAATTACCATGCAAGAGAGCCGCTTCAAAGTGAAAGAAGAGAAATGAAAGGACGGCGAGAGGCAGGAAGGACTCCGCTAAGTTCAAGATAAGAGCATATTATAGTTGGTTCGAGGAGGCAGATACGGGAGAGGGGATATGATTCAGTGGGGACGAGGCGACGTGAGGCACTTGTGGAGGAGATGAGTTTTCAGCCGGTGGTAGAAGATAAGTCTGATGTTCTGACTGCAGCAGGCCTGGAGGTATCACACTCACGCAGCTGAAATACTGCCTCCATCTCTCAGGCCATTAAACTGTGGCTGCAGCCGCTGATTTGTGACCCGGGTCATCGATGGTCCTGCAGGGCGGCGGCGGCGGCCTCATCAGCCATCACGAGCCGCCGTTAGCTCGTCACACGAGAGCTTCACGGAGATTCGTCTTGTTTGATGTGAGGCGGCTGCACAGTTAAATGAATTATTTTTGGTTGATGGAGACGAGTAATGAGGAACTGAGACTTCAGAGGGAATCAGCTCAGTCTTGGAGATGCGATAGAATTATACTCTGGAAGCTAATTGTCCCGACCAGCCGTCACACTGAAATCACAGTCAGATGCTCAAAAAAGTCTGTAGATTAAAGCGGCCAGCAGCTTTTTCATATTTCACATGTTTGGATCTGCATCTACAGTTGACAGATTAATCTACTTGTTGAGCTGAAAAATGAATAAAAACTTATAAATACAAATTAAATATCTGTAATATAATGTGGTATTCAACCACAGTTAAGGTTGTGCTAAAAATATTACATCAGATATCTAACATTTTATTGTACTGAATTAATATAAACATTTTTTAGTAAAAGATTAAAAACCACACCCTAAAAAATGTACTTTTACCTGTAATTTTTGGGAATCAAATTTTTACAAATAGTGATTTTAACACTGAAAGTAACAACAGCTAGCTAAACGTATAAAATTGTTAGCTAAAAGTAGCACATAGTTAGCTAAACATACCAAACACCTAGCTAAAAGTAATCAACATCACAAATATATTAAGTAAAACTAATAAATAGTTCGCTGAAATAAATAGTTACCCAAAAGTAATAAATAACTGGATTAAAGCATTAAATAGTTCGCTAAAAGTTATAAATGGTTAGCTAAAAGTATTAAATAGTTTGCTAAAAGTAATAAATACTTTGCTAAACGCAACAAATAGTTGGCTAACAGGAATAAATACTTAGCATAATGTGACTAACAGTTGGCTCAAAGTAAATAGCTAAAAGTAATCTTAAGTTAGCTAAAAGTAATAAACAGCTAGCTAAAAGTATTAAATAGTTAGCTAAAAGTAACAAATAGTTGGCTAAAAGTTAAAAAAAAGTTAGCAAAAAATAGTAAACAGTTTACGGAATGTAATCCTGAGTTTGCTAAAAGTAGTAAATACTTTGCTAAATGCAACAGGAAAAAATACTTAGCTAAACAAAACTAAGAGTTGGCTAAAAGTAATAAAAACTTTAGCCAAAAATAATAAATAGCTAGCTAAAAGTAATCCTAAGTTAGCTAAAAGTAATCTTCAGTTTGCTAAAAGTATTAAATAGTTAGCTGAACGTAACAGTTTGCTGAAAGTAATACATAGTTGTCTAAAAGTAATAAATTTAGCTCGGATGGTAAATATTTAGCTGAAAGTAGTTGGCTAAAAGTGACACATAGTTAGCTAAACATAACAATTAGCTGACTAAAAGGAAGGAACATCACAAATAATTAGCTAAAACTAATAGTTAGCTAAAATAAATAGTTAGCTAAAGGTAATAAATACTTTGCTACATGCAGCAAATAGTTGGTTAACAGTAATAGTTAGCTAAACATAACTAATAGTTGGCTAAAAGTAATAAACATCTAAAAGCCAAGAGTAAATAGTTAGCTAAAAGTAATACACATTTAGCCAGAAGTAATGAATAGTTAGCTAAAAGTAATCCTAAGTAAGCTAAAGGTAATAAATAGTTAAAAGTAATCGTAAGTTAGCTAAAAGTAAGAAACATCTAAAAGAAATAAAAAGCTAAAAGTAATCTTAGGTTAGCTAAAAGTAATAAACATCTAAAAGTAATCAAAAGCTAAAAGTTACCTTAAGTTAGCTAAAAGTAGCTAAAGGCATTAAATAGTTAGCTTAAAGTAACAAACAGTTGGCCAAAAGTGAATAGTTAGCTAAAAGTAATCAATAGCTAAAAGTAAACTTAAGTTAGCTAAAAGTAAGAAATAGTTGGCTAAAAGTAGTAATTAGCTAGCTAAAAGTAGTAAATAATTAACTAAAGGAAATAAATATGGCTAAACATAACTAACGGTTGGCTAAAAGTAATAAATGGTTGACTACTAACAAATATATAGCTAAAGCAACACATAGTTAGCTAAATGTTACAAACAGTTGGCCAAAAGTAGTAAATAGAAAACTCAAAGTAAAAAAAAAATTAGCTAAAAGGTGCAAATAGTTGGCTTTAAGTAATCAATCAATTAACTAACAATTGATTTTTTTCAATTAGTAGTTTTAGCTAACCATTTAATCCATTACTTTAAGCTATTTGTTATTGTTAGCTAGCTATTTATGATGATAATAATAATACTAGTAATAATAATAATAGTTAATAATAGTGAGTTGTTTTCTGTAACTCTGCCTGACCTACAGTTGTAGACTTACCTTCCGTAAACCACACACTGCATATTTTATGTCGGTATCTGCTATAAGGTATATACTCGTCAATAGAGACGGAGCAAAGACAGCTGAGTTGCGAGTGTCCTTCAGTTCAAAGTCATGAAAACTGCATGAAGCTCGAAGCTCTGGAGATTTCTCTGTTCTTTAACTGCCTTCAGTGGAGCATCTGCGGGGAGAAGCTCCAACCATTAGAACTTTCTGTACATCATTTATTCTCTGCACATCCAGAGTCTCTGAAGCTGCTCGTTACGTAACCGACCCCGGTGAGGCGTCTGATCACAGCAAGGACACTCAACACGCGTGATGCATGTTTCAGAATGAGCTGCTGCCGTGTTAAGATGGAAGATCATTTTGTACCATAAAGACTGGTTTAGCTTAATGCTAGCTTGAGACATGCCTGTGGGTTTAATTCGGGAGGGAGACTCCACGTGCTCTGCAGCAATTTCTGCTGAAAATGTCTTAATTTATGCAAAATAAAACAGCCAGCAGGTGATAATTCAAAATATAATGAGTATATATGGCTCTAATTACATTTCGCACAATAGATTCTGCGGTGGTCTGAGCTCATGACTCATAATGTGTTTTTAAAAACATCCTGTAATGAAGAGTAAAGACCCTCCTCCGTCTCGGGCATCGATTGGTGATGTCAAAGTGTTTTATCTTAAATAAAAACAATCCCTCGCTTTCATGTTTTCATCGGAGCAGACGAGTGTGGATCAGACAAACTTCGGGATGCGTGTTTGCGCAGATGAAAGACGGCAGATTTTGTTTTTCATCTCTTACACTGGGAGCATGTGTTTGGAAACTTAGCAGCACAACTTCGCCAGGACTGCCTCGCACGCCACGAAAACATTTTATTTTCATCTCATGATTTCGTTCTACGACCTTGTGATGCACGATGATAATTAAACTGAAACCTACTTATAAGCAACGGAATTGTAATTATAGTCACATCTGCTTGAGCTTCAGTGATATTGATAAGACTATTAACTTTTCGCCAGCTTTTCTTTTCATCCTGACTTTGGCTGCAGCTGCTCGTGTTGCTGAAGTGTATTTTCAGATTCCTCACATTTATTTAGGATTGAAGTTTGTTCTTCTTGTGGGAAATATGCAGCTACAGACCTGGATTCAGAAACCCAGGTTTAGTGGAGCCAGATAACTTAAAGATATCCTGGATTTGTTGAGCTCGCTTCATAGTCGAACCCCAGATTTCAAGGATTGAGATTCGCGCCGATCTTGTTGATCAATATTTGAAGAGTCGTAACTTGAGAAGTAACGTGGCTGGAGTCCTGAAAGTTTGTAGGTTCATTGATATGTACATCTGGTCTTCAATGGTACAACCCTGCTTGGATAGAACAATGAAAACCAGCTACATGATGGTGCCAATGTCCAAGTCTACTCTGATATTCCACCAACCATTAAACCTTTATTATTCATCCTAAGAAGCTGATTTTATTTCCAGTGATTGGCACCAATATAAGCTTTTAAATGTAGACTATGGTGCTAGTCAAAGGCATAGTTCATGAGTGCAATATTAGGACAATAATTGAGCAAGTGTGATGGTGAAACTACTCCAATAGTGTCCCAACTGGAAGAGTTCTATCAATACTGGTACTGGGCTAAAAGAAGAATCACGATACAAAATAAATGGGAATATAGACACTTATACAGAAATCTGGGCACCATTCCTAACACCAGAGAATCTAACTTAAATGATACTTTACCCTTGAACCAAAACCTAGCTGACAGTGCAGTATGTTCGACTGGCGGGATGGGGATGGGAATTTGAGTAGGAGGAAAAAAAAAATTGTTCTTTCCAGACATGTTCGATATTATATTATTGATCATATTGTGTATAATTTTTTATTTTTATTTTTTTTCCCCGTGTGTACGTATGTGTGCTCCTTTTTCTCATTTGGCTATCTGTCTTTCATGTATTTAGTTATCTTTTTCTCATGTTTACTTATATATATATATATATATATATATATATATATATATATGTATGTACCTATAAATTATACATATAATTCTACATTATTGTCCTTTTTTTTTTTAAATTATTATTTTTTGTTAAATGTATTAATGTATTTCTGCACTCTTGTGTTATGAATATTTCTGGAGGAAAAATAAAAAGTATAATTGAAAAAAAAAAAAGAAGAATCATGGTTTTCCAGCTCATAGTGCTTCACATTATTTTATGAAATTTTTCATTCCAGGTCAGACTGAAAATGCAAAAGATTAATTTAAAATCTTTCTTTTTTGTGGAAGCTGCAGGAAACTACTGCTAATTTCCTTCCGCTAAACTCCCTTGGATCTGTCGTGCAGGAGTAGATGTTGGTCTCCCTTAGTAGGTGAGACACCCTTAGTAGGTGTCTCATGTCTTAGTACATGAGACACCTACTAAGACTCTCTGGGATGGTGAAGTGAGTGAGGGCATCTTCTGGGTCATCAAGTGGACGCCCTCTTTCCCAGGTGTTTCGCTGACAGGCCCACAAGACCTCCAGAGGGTTCAGCAGTGAATCCCAGCGTCCCAGGTTCACCCCCTAGATGCCATCTGCTCACTTGAAGGCCCAGGTGGAGTCCTTCCTTTTCATCCACACTGACTTCCCTTTTCAGCAGCTCTGCAGAGGTCCTTGATTGTCTGCCAGTGGGTCTTCCGACGTCCGGAGAAGCCTGGATGTCGAGGTGGTTACGAACCCTCTGCAGCCTACTTCAACTGGTCGGACCTTCACCTTCCAGCCTCGTTGTTTTGCATCGGCGGTAAGCTCCATGTGCCTCAGCTTCTTGCGCTCGTGGGCCACCTCTACTGAGTCTACTGAGGCACTGTGAGCTCAATGCTGTAAACCTGTCTAAGCGAAGCCGACCACAGCACCAGGTCTGGTCGCAGGTTGGTGGATATGATCTCAGGTGGGAAGCAGAGCCTTTGGTCCAAGTCTACCAGCATCTTCCATTCGCCTGCCCCTCTCAACTGCCCAGGATCTGGTCTCAAGGTGGCGAGACAGACTTTATCCTGACCCTCCCTGACAAATGCTGTGTCTTGCCAACGGGACGACATGGGTGGAAGGGTGTCGACACTCATCCGCCACGTTTCCAGCACTCGTGCCAGGCGCTTTAGCACCTGGTTGTGCCGCCAGGTGTGAATGTTGTTGTGTTGAATCTCAATGAAGGGATCAAACAGTGCAGAGTTAGTGAAGCCAGATAACCAAAAGATATCCTGGATTTGTTGAACCTGGAGTGACCTCAGATATCCAGGATGGACATCTTTGACGTGGTTTGCAAAATGTCCTTTCCAGACAGCTAATTTCCTAAAAGCCAGACTGAAAAAACAAAACGATTCATGTAAAAATCTGTTTTTTTTCTTTGGAAAACTGCAGGAAATTACTGAGTTCCTTCTGCTGAACTCTGCTTCCTTGAATCTCCACGAAGGAATCAAAGAGTGCAAAGTTAGCATGGAACAGCTGTCGCATTAATGCAGAAAACAGCAGGTTGAAGTACACGTAAACTCTCCTTTAAAGGTTTGCTGTACTTTTCGTGCAGAACCACAGTGTTCTTGCATTTATCATACTTTCCAGCGCGGATTCATGGAACCAGGTGAGTCACTCCAGTAAACAGCCTCTGATACTCTTTATAAAGGTAAACTCAGGGCTTGTCCTCGCTTGTCGGCAGCTGTGTGTGTCAGAAATATTCTAGTTGCACTGATGCCAGCAGCACGAATACCTGCATGTGGGTGTATTTTTTTAACAGGCAAATAAGCTGAAAATGCTTCTGAAAGTGGCTTTTGAGACTGAAAACAAATCGCCCGACTTTACGCGTTTGCTCAGACCTGTGAAAAGAAATGAAAACACGCCGGGCTGCGCCGAGGCACGACTTTCCACGGCTCTCACACCCCGTCGGGGAATTATCTTGTAAAACAGATAAGCATCTAGACAGCGGCTTTTGGAAACAAACAGGGGGTCTCGCGGTTCTAATTAGCAAATTAAAGACCCGGAGATCAAGCGGAGGTTTGACGGATGAGACAATAGCTGTAAATGTCACCGGTTAGAGCCCCGCCAGCCTCTGCTCCAGACACACTCCAGCGTAGATGCATAAATAGAAGGATTCCTGCGCACACTTTGGTTCTCCTCAGCACCTGTTGCTTGATCAATAACCATTTGTAGATGCAATAGGCTCCCAGATCCCCAACCTAATTATGGCCCGTATAGAAGCTGCTGCTTTATTCTCGTCTCTTACATACTGATGAGTGAGTGCGTTTTGTATTTGTGCACATAATGAATGTACACATGCGTAGATCTATATCCTGCCTCCCTGCTGGGGTCTGCAGGTATCAATGGATCACAGAGGAACATGCAAAGTCACGCCATTGATCTGCTGCTGCAGCTGAGGAGGGGTCCTATCTGAAATCAAGCCCCCGAGGCGCCGTCGGCTGCAGGAATGTGAAAACAGAAGGCGTCTGCTCCGGTATTTGGAGACTCATTGATCAGGGGACAGTTCAGTGGGAAAATAACGGCGACTCAGGCGACGTAATTGATCTTAACTCTGTCATTAAGTGCTGAAGTTAATGAGGTGAGATTCTTGACGGGGTGTGGCGTCGTGCGGAGAAACGCCGCCTTAGATCTGATTTTATCTAAACTCTGAAGCTTTGAAGAGGCCCGACTCTCTCCACACTTGAGCCAAACCGGGCAGCAGAAATGATTCGCCAAATGTGAGAAAATGGAGAGTAAGAGCGAGCCAACTTGACAGACTTTGTGTTTGTAATGTCTGAAACCGGCAGCACAACAGGATGCGCTTTAATAACAGAAAAAAAGTACCCAAATAAAGCAGAAAAGGTTCAGTAATGAAGGCGAATGTTTGCAATTTAGTGTTGTCTTTTAGCGAGCAGCATTTAAAGTTAATTAGGTGAAGCCCCGAGGGGTGAGGGTGTGGTGCTGGAAGTTTCTAAACAGAGAAAACTTTCTCAGATCCGCAGAAGAAAAGACAGAAACACAGAGTAAAGAGGCTTTCATGTGTCGCTCGGTGAGAAGTTCTCTGAATGCCAGGTTTAATTAATTACTAGATTTTCCTCAGTTGAAGCTACGGGTCGCCGCATCATGTCGTCTGTTTTATGTGCGGAAGGTAAAAACCAGAAACAAGTGAGACACAGAAAGGAGTCGAGCTGCAGACGACAACTGCACTGAAACTGTACGGACTTTTTATCCAATCGAAAATCAGGAAAACAACATTATTAGTTAATTCTAAGGCAACGTAAACAGCTCATGTTTGCAGCATGTTGAATTATTTTAAGCTAAACTACTTGGACCTTTATCAGATTAGTCTAATTACATGAACTGATTTTTATGGAACCAGCTGATTTGTTAATTAATTTAATTCCCATTTTCATAGCACAGTTTATAGAACCAACCCCGGGTTAACCTCCCAGCACACGTCTCCAGTATGAATTTGCTTTATGGAACCAAAACAACCTGGCAGTAAGTCAGACTAAGTGAAATAAGCCTGGATTATTTGATAAACTCACTTTATGGAGTGATTACCTTTATCTTTTATTTATTTATTTGTGTTTAACTGTTGGGAATTTGGTCATAAACCACAGTTTAATTTACAAAAAATAAACTTAAGACTAGCACGCAATTATCTCTAAACTGCGTCAAATTAGACTGATTACATGAACTTGAGCTAACTTTTGTGTTCTTTTATGAACCGGTTTTGCCCGGTTACCACTTTTTTTAGTGGAACAGGTCCTGACTTAGTTTCCAAATATGAGTTTCCAGCATGAATCTGCTTCATGGAACCAAAGTAACCTGGTAAACTGACTCTATTGGCCAACCAATCTACCAGTCTACAACTGGACTTGACACTAAGTCAGACTAAATAAAACAAGCCTGGATTATTTGTTAAACTCACTTTATGGAGTGATTACCTTCATCACTTGTTGTTTTGCTTAATTGTAGGGAGTTTGGTCATAAACCACAGTTTAATATACAGAAAATAAACTTAAGACTAGCATGCAATTATCTCTAGACCTGCGTCAAATTAGCCTGATTACATGAACCTGAGCTAACTTTTATGTACTTTTATGAACCGGTTTAGCCCCTGCTGAGGCATTAACTTCATTCAAATCAGATACTGGACTTTAATTCCATCTTTTCTTAGTGGAACAGGCCCTGGGTTAGTTTCCCAATGTGTGTTGCCAGCATGAATTTGCTTTATGGAACCAAAATGAGCTGACATTAAGTCAGAATAACTGAAATAAGCCTGGATTATTTTGTAAACTCGCTTTATAGAGTGATTGCCTTCATCATTAATCATTGTTTTGCCTAATTGTTGGGAATTTGGTCATAAACCACAGTTTAAAAAGTGAAATTTATAGAAAATAAACCGAAGAATAGCACCCAGTTATCTCAACTGCTTAGACCTGTGTCAAATTAGCTTGATTACATTAACTTGAGCTAACTTTTGTGTCCTTTTATGAACCGGTTTAGCCCGGTTCCCACTTTTTTTAGTGAAACAGGTCCTGACTTAGTTTCCAAATATAAGTTTCCAGCATGAATCTGCTTTATGGAAACAAAGTAACCTGGTAGACTGACTTTATTGACCAACCAATCCACCAGTCTACAACTGGACTTGACACTAAGTCAGACTAATTAAAACAAGCCTGGATTATTTGTTAAACTCACTTTATAGAGTGATTACCTTCATCACTTGTTGTTTTGCTTAATTGTAGGGAATTTGGTCATAAATCACATTTTAATTGACAGAAAATAAACTTAAGACTAGCATGCAACTATCTCTAGACCTGCGTCAAATTAACCTGATTACATGAACTTGAGCTAACTTTTATGGACTTTTATGAATGGTTTAGCCCCTACTGAGGCATTAACTTCATTCAAGTCAGATACTGGACTTTAATTCCATCTTTTCTTAGTGGAACAGGCCATGGGTTAGTTTCCCAATGTGTGTTGCCAGCATGAATTTGCTTTATGGAACCAAGATGAGCTGACATTAAGTCAGAATAACTGAAATAAGCCTGGATTATTTTGTAAACTTGCTTTATAAAGTGATTGCCTTCATCATTTATCATTGTTTTGCCTAATTGTTGGGAATTTGGTCATAAACCACAGTTTAAAAAGTGAAATTTATAGAAAATTAACTGAAGAATAGCACCCAGTTATCTCGACTGCTTAGACCTGCGTCAAATTAGCTTGATTACATTAACTTGAGCTAACTTTTATGTACTTCTATGAGCCGGTTTAGCCCCTACTAAGTTGTTAGATTCATTCAAGTCAGATTTAATTCACACTTTTCTTAGTGGAGCAGGCCCTGGGTTAGTTTCCCAGCATAAGTTTCCAGCATGAATCTGCTTCATGGGACCAAAGTAACCTGGTAAACTGACTTTATTGACCAACCTATCCACCAGTCTACAACTGGACTTTGCAGTTGACGGTTTGGAAAACCTTCTGTGGCCTCGTAGAGCCTAAAGCACCAGGGTTCAGGTAGAAACTAATAACTGGTGACCCAGTTACAATGAAGACAGACAATAACACAGTCTGGTCTGGACGCGTTGCTGCAGGCAGAAAAACCCTGGTGGTATTTTTAGATAAGAATATCCACAGAGAAGACAGGAGAGGAGGAAAAAAACAGTGAAGCTTCATAAAACCAACTCACTCAGCTTCATTCTCCTGTTTTCGCTGCAACAGGCGACACAATAAAGGCCAGATTCAGTTTCAAAAGCAGAATCTTTTGTGGATTTAAAATCAAAAAAAGAAGAAGAACAAATGTCCTGAGCTGCTGAGGCGGAATAACAAGCTGCTGCCTGCTCACAGCCTTAATGCAAATAATATTTACACGAAACGCATCGGCACAAGAAAAGCATTTTAATGGCCAAAAGTATTCAATTTAATGCACCACAGAATGCAGCGAACAAAGGGATTATTTGCACACAGGCTTGGTCACACTTGCAGAGGGACTTTCCTGGTTTGAGGAGGAGGCTAAATGAGCCGTTGTTGCTCAGCAGAAGTAAACAGGAGCTGAGCAGGAGGCTTAAACCTCGTCGCGATGCAACCCGCCC
The DNA here is from genome assembly GCA_024666655.1 of Dascyllus trimaculatus. Classification (NCBI taxonomy): domain Eukaryota; kingdom Metazoa; phylum Chordata; class Actinopteri; family Pomacentridae; genus Dascyllus; species Dascyllus trimaculatus. The sequence goes on from CM045450.1 coordinate 32,038,598, forward strand.
TGCTGGAAACACAGGAACGGCCCCTGTGAGTCACCGCCATGTGTCTGCATCCGTAAGATTTCCAGAGATTTAATTAAACCGGGTGTAATTACTCAAGTAGCTTTTTCACGCTGCTTCTTTGGAGGCGTTTTCTCCACTTGGATCCATTTTTTATTGGCATTTAAAGGCGATTATAAAGGTACAAGTTGATGGACGAGGAATAAAAAGATGCATGTCCAGAAGTCGTCTTTAGTGTATCGACAGAATGAGACGCCGTCATTAAAGTGAAAAGCTTGGGGGGAGTTATTTGGGGCGAATATGTTTGATGGCAAGATAAAAATACGCTCGGCTTGTTTAGGTTGTAGTTTGGTGATGGGAAAGGCTTCACGTAAAGTATGTGATTCGAAAAACTTGCATTATTAGCTCGAAGCTAGCAGGAGGTCTGGTACAAGATGGAATATCTCGTGGAGGCCAAAATGAGTGGATGTGGCATCGTGGCATGAGAAGTTTTGTGTTCGTCATTTTGTGTCTCATTTTCTTTTGTTTTGTCTCTTATTTGTGTCATGTTGTGTCTCCTGCAGTTTTGTAGCTCTTTCGTGATCTTTTGCGTCTCTTTTTTCCACTTCCTCCCTCGTTTTGTGTGCGTCGTTTTTCTTTTGTATCTCGCTCGTGACACTTTGCGTTTCAGCTCTCTTTATATCGTGTTGTGGCTTGTTTTCTTGTAAGGGCTTGTGTGTTTTGTGTTTCTTTTTTGACATTTTGTGTCTCATTTTTAATGTTTTTGTGTCATTTTTGATGTTTTTGTGTCATTTGTGTCTTGCTTTGATCATTTTGTGTCACTTCTGCGTCTCATTTTTTGTTGTTTTGTGTCTCTTTTGGGTATGTCTTGTGTCATTTTATCAGATTTTTTCGTGGCTTTTTGTCTTGTTTGTTATTTTGTGTCTTATTTTCTGTTGTTTTGTCTGTTATTTTTGTCATGTTGTGTCTCCTGTAGCTTTTTAGCTCTTTCATGATCTTTTATGTTTCACTTTTGATGTTTTGTGTCTCATTTTTCTTTTGTATTGCACTTGTGTCACTTTCTGTTTCATCTCTTTTTGTCGTGTCTCTTTTTTGTCATTTTGTTTTATTATTTGGTCCTTTTGCCTTTAAACATTTTGTTTTATGTGTAATTTTTATTGTTTTGTCTTGCTTGTTTTGTTTAGTCATGTTTTTTGTCTCCTTGTGTCTCGTTTTTGACATTTCGTGGCATGTGAAGTTTTGTGTTCGTCATTTTGTGTCTCGTTTTCTGTTCTTTTGTCTCTTATTTGTGTCATGTTGTGTCTCCTGTAGTTTTGTAGCTCTTTCGTGATCTTTTGCGTGCCTTTTTTTCCATTTTCTCTCATGTTTTGTGTCTCATTTTTGACATTTTGTGTGTTGTTTGTGTTGTTTTATGTCTCATTTTTCTTTTGTACCTCGCTTGTGTCACTTTGTGTTTTATCTCATTTTATCACGCCGTGTCTTGTTTTCTTTTAGTGGCTTGTTTTTGTCATTTTGTGTCTCTTTTTTGACATTTTGTTTTTATATTTTGTACATTTTTGTTTCATATTTTGCCTCATTTTTCTTTTGTTTGTGTCATTTGTCTCTTACTTTTGTTGTTTTGTCAGTTTTTTTGTTCAGTTCACATTGATACGCCATCATTTACAGAGTAAGTCGGTTGAACTGCAGCATGTTTTCACCTTTGTGTGTCTTTTTTTTTTGACATTTTGCATCTTGTTTTTACCTCGTTTGTATTGTTTTGTGTCTTTCTTGTTTTGTTTAGTCATATTTTTTGTCATTTTGTTTCTCATTTTTGTGTTTCCTGGCTTGTTTTTGTCTCCTTGTGTCTCGCTTCGTGTCATTTTGTCTGATTTTTTTGTGGTTTTGTGTCTTGTTGTTATTTTGTGTCTCACTTTTGGCTTGTTGTATCCTGTGTAGTTGTGTAGCTCCTTCATGATCTCTTTTTTAAATATTTTCTCCCTCGTTTGGGTCATTTTGTGTCTCATTTTTGTCATTTTGTGTCTCATTCTTGACATTTTGTGTCTTGTTTGTGTCGTTTGTTGTTATTGTGACATTTTTGTCTCCTTTGTCATTTTGTATTTTTGTGTCTCGTTTGTGTCGTTTTGTGTCTTTTTTTTACATCTTGTGCCTCATTTTTGACATTTTGTGACTTGTGTTTGTTGCTTACAGTCTTGTTTTTGGTGTTTTGTCGTTTTGCGTTGCGTCTTATTTTTCTTTTGTGTCTCGTTTTGTGTTTCGTTCTTGACATTCTGGGTTTTGCTCGTGTCGTCTCATTTTTTTTCTTCTCATTTTATGTCTCACTTTTTTCTTGTCTCATTTGCGTCGTTTTCTTTTTGCCTCTTTATATATATTTTTTTCTTTTGTGTCTCGTTTTGCGTCAGACTTTCTGTTCGGCTCACATCTTCAGTTTGTACAGCCGCCCCTCTGGCTCCAACAAAACACCAGATTTAAAATTCACGACCACATTTTGTAGAAACATTCATTTTGTGTATTTTTACCGTTGCGTATATAACTTTTCATCACTGTTCGCACAAAGAGACGTTTCACTGTTTTCTGTCCACGTCACGTCTCCTTGTTCTTCTTTTCAGCTCGTCGCTGCTTCTGTCTGCTTGTGTGTCTCTGTTGTGTCTCCACTCGCTGTCACACACACCCGATCAATGCTTAGTGTGTGTGTGTGTGTGTGTGCGCTGATCAATGGTGATTACCTGCAGCCCTCTGCTCCTTGTAATTGCGAAGCGAGGAGTGATTGGCACTGAGCCACGGGCCGCTGCCATCAGGAATGCACACACGCTCGCTTTTACACCACTTCCGAGGACGCCGCACTGACTCGCATTCATTTCCTGGAGACTTGCGCCAACCGTAACCATAACTACCACTCACCTGAACCTCATCTCCGACCTGAAACTTGGCGGTTTATGTTGTGGAGACTTATTCGAACTGAGTGAATCCCCTCAGTGTGTCTCTATAAGCGGCTCAGAGTCCTCACAGCACTGGGAATCTGGGCCCACACACACACACACCCAGGTCTCTGCTTACAGGGGAGCTGACGGCTGCTTGGCTTCTATTGTTATTTTAGACTCGACGACGTACGTGTGCACGGCCGACTGAATGCTAACCCAAAGTAAAAACGCAGCTATTTGAAACACACGACAGCTGATCTCCCTTCATAGCTCCGTCTTTGTTTTAATGCTGGAAGCAACAGAGCCGCTGGAAACCACAGAAAGACCCGGTGGATGGAAGCCTGCTCCGACCAACTGGTGATCCAGACCAAGATGAGCTAGCTGCTGTTTTTGGGTGACCCAACGTGATGGTTGTGGAGCTGCGATGCACAAACTGCTGTCTGTAGAGTTCAAACCCCACTTATCGCCATAAAATGCAACCAAATGGACGACTTCTTGGACGTCAGTTAGTTTAATTGCGCCTCATTTTTATCGGTTTGAGTCTCTTTGTGGTTGTTTTGCATCTTGCAACGGTCCTTTTGTGTGTCTGAGAGGTGGTTTAAAATTTATGCTATACATTATGGATTTCCATGAACTTTTTCAACCTAATATTTCAAAATGCATAGATGAAAACACGACTGTTGTTCAGCTTGTAACCGATGATGGTGAACCACGAGTAAATACCTTCCTGAGTCGGACGCTACCTTATGGCTCGTCCATGTTGGTAGGTATAGAATGGTCTCCTATGTACATGTTGGTAGGTACAGAATGGTATCTCCTATGGACATGTTGGTAGATATACAATGGTATCTCCTATGTACATGTTGGTAGATATACAATGGTATCTCCTATGGACATGTTGGTAGGTGTAGAATGGTATCTCCTATGGACATGTTGGTAGATATACAATGGTATCTCCTATGTACATGTTGGTAGGTACAGAATGGTATCTCCTATGTACATGTTGGTAGGTACACAATGGTATCTCCTATATACATGTTGGTAGGTACAGAATGGTATCTCCTATGTACATGTTGGTAGGTATACAATGGTATCTCCTATGTACATGTTGGTAGGTACAGAATGGTATCTCCTATGTACATGTTGGTAGGTATAGAATGGTATCTCCTATGTACATGTTGGTAGGTATAGAATGGTATCTCCTATGTACATGTTGGTAGGTATAGAATGGTATCTCCTATGTACATGTTGGTAGGTATAGAATGGTATCTCCTATGTACATGTTGGTAGTATAGAATGGTATCTCCTATGTACATGTTGGTAGGTATAGAATGGTATCTCCTATGTACATGTTGGTAGGTATAGAATGGTATCTCCTATGGACATGTTGGTAGGTATAGAATGGTATCTCCTATGTACTTGTTGGTAGTTATAGAATGGTATCTCCTATGTACATGTTGGTAGTTATAGAATGGTATCTCCTATGTACATGTTGGTAGGTATAGAATGGTATCTCCTATGTACATGTTGGTAGGTATAGAATGGTATCTCCTATGTACATGTTGGTAGGTATAGAATGGTATCTCCTATGTACATGTTGGTAGGTATAGAATGGTATCTCCTATGTACATGTTGGTAGGTATAGAATGGTATCTCCTATGTACATGTTGGTAGTTATAGAATGGTATCTCCTATGTACATGTTGGTAGTTATAGAATGGTATCTCCTATGTACATGTTGGTAGATATACAATGGTATCTCCTATGTACATGTTGGTAGTTATAGAATGGTATCTCCTATGTACATGTTGGTAGGTATACAATGGTATCTCCTATGTACATGTTGGTAGGTATACAATGGTATCTCCTATGTACATGTTGGTAGATATACAATGGTATCTCCTATGTACATGTTGGTAGATATACAATGGTATCTCCTATGTACATGTTGGTAGGTATACAATGGTATCTCCTATGTACATGTTGGTAGTTATAGAATGGTATCTCCCATGTACATGTTGGTAGGTATAGATTGGTATCTCCCATGTACATGTTGGTAGGTATACAATGGTATCTCCTATGTACATGTTGGTAGGTGTAGAATGGTATCTCCTATGTACATGTTGGTAGGTATAGAATGGTATCTCCTATGTACATGTTGGTAGGTATAGAATGGTATCTCCTATGTACATGTTGGTAGGTATAGAATGGTATCTCCTATGTACATGTTGGTAGGTATAGAATGGTATCTCCTATGTACATGTTGGTAGGTATACTCCTATGTACATGTTGGTAGGTATACAATGGTATCTCCTATGTACATGTTGGTAGGTATACAATGGTATCTCCTATGTACATGTTGGTAGGTATAGAATGGTATCTCCTATGTACATGTTGGTAGGTATAGAATGGTATCTCCTATGTACATGTTGGTAGGTATACAATGTTATCTCCTATGTACATGTTGGTAGGTATACAATGGTATCTCCTATGTCCATGTTGGTAGTTATAGAATGGTATCTCCTATGTACATGTTGGTAGTTATAGAGTGGTATCTCCTATGTACATGTTGGTAGGTATACAATGGTATCTCCTATGTGCATGTTGGTAGTTATAGAATGGTATCTCCCATGTACATGTTGGTAGGTATAGAATGGTATCTCCTATGTACATGTTGGTAGTTATAGAATGGTATCTCCTATGTACATGTTGGTAGTTATAGAGTGGTATCTCCTATGTACATGTTGGTAGGTATACAATGGTATCTCCTATGTACATGTTGGTAGGTATAGAATGGTATCTCCCATGTACATGTTGGCAGTTGTACAATGGTATCTCCCATGTACATGTTGGTAGGTATAGAATGGTATCTCCCATGTACATGTTGGCAGTTGTACAATGGTACCTCCTATGGACATGTTGGTTGGTATACAATGGTATCTCCTATGTCCAGCTGGTAGGCAAACTTCCACAGTCTTCTTTGGTACAAACCCAGGTAGGATTCCTTCCACAACACCGGAACAACTGATTTTAAACACATCTGCTCTGAAAATGATCAACTAGATAATGTTTCTCTGAGAAGGCAGCTGGCCGCTGGGTATAAGTCAGAAAATCGTGTACTTATAAGACCTTGAGCCTCCCATGAGGCTTTAGATACTCCTCACAAATAAACTACAAAAAAAAAAAAAGTGTCTCGAGGTTCACTGCTGTCGTCCAATAACCAGGATTGGTGCCTGGTTCTGTGTGTCCATCATCTTTATAGTAGCAGCAGTGAGAGAAAAGCAAACCAAGACTGTTGTTTTGTCAATTTTTTGTAATGTTGGGTCTCATTTTGTCATGTTGTGTCACATTCGTAGCATTTTTTTTACAGTTCTTTGTCTCATTTTTGTCATTTTTTGTCTCATTTTTGTCATGTTGTGTCTCATTTGTAGCATTTTTTACTGTTTTGTGTCTCATTTCTGTCATTTTTTGTCTCATTTTTGTCATGTGTCGCATTCGTAGCATTTTTTACTGTTTTTTGTCTCATTTTTGTCATGTTTTGTCTCATTTGTAGCATTTTTTAATGTTTTGTGTCTCATTTCTGTCATTTTTTGTCTTATTTTTGTCATGTTGTGTCGCATTCGTAGCATTTTTTTACCGTTTTGTGTCTCATTTCTGTCATTTTTTTGTCTCATTTTTGTCCTGTCGTGTCTCATTTGTAGCGTTTTGTAATGTTTTGTGTCTCATTTTTTTGTTTACTGTCCTGTTTTTGCTGTTTTTTGTCATTGTCATTTTTCTTTTGTACTTCACTTGTGTTGTTTTCTCCTTTTTTTGTTGCACTTTCGTTGCGTTGCGTCTCATTTTTCTTCTGTCTCATTTTGTGTTAAGTTCTTCACATTTCGTGCCTTGCTTGTGTCAGTTTTGCCTCATTTTTGTAGTCGTGTTTCTCGTTTCATGTCTCAGTTTCTTTGTGTCTCTTTATAGTTTTGTTTACATCTTCAGTTTTTACAGTAGAAAAAAAAACTCTGTATGTCTTTTTTAATTTTCCATTTCCACAAACCTTTTCAGCCCAATATTTCGAAAATACATTGATGAAAACACGACTATTGTTCAGCTCGTAACCAATGATGGTAAAACACAAGTAAATACCTTCAGTTCAAGTGCAGATTCATAGCTCTACATGTACTTAATAAAGCACAGTGGATTTACAAACCACTTTGGCGTCATCGGACTAATTAGACTGGTTTTAAGGCCATTTCTAGCTGGTTCCATGTGTCCATCATCTTTATAGTAGCAGCAGTGACTGAAAACCAAACCAAGACTAAAGTCCTTGAGGATTTGCTACCAACAGCGAGGAGGACGTCCAGCCAACTCAGCTCAATCTGCCCTCTTTAAACTTCCTCCCTGCTGAGGGTGGAACCTTTAAAAGTTAGGATGAACTGATCAGGATGCAGTAACATGGCGTCTTCTTCTACCTCCCAGTCTGTCAGCGTTTGTGCTCCTCTCTCATAATGAGGCTTGTTGTGGTTGCAGCTCTGTGTAGTCACACCAAAGGCAATGATCTGGAGGTCACTTACAGCCAATCCTCTTACACTCCCACCCCCAATCCCCGTTTAGCAGCTTGACTGCTTAAGCCCGAACCACTCTGCATGAAGCTGCCTCCCAGCGAACAATGCCGCCATCGCCTCTCCCTCCACACCATTGTTTCAGTCCACAGGCTAATTATGGTGTTTGGTTTCACATCCATCTTTCTGCTTTTTATTGCATTGCTCTGAATGCTGCAGTTTGGCCGGCGGCGTTGTTGTGCAGCTAAAGGCTTTCGGGAAGGAAGTGAATTATTAAATCGTGAAAAGGCAACGGCAACAAGAATCCGTCTTTGCTCAAATTAATTTCCCACACTTTGAAATGAAGGCTCAAAGCTTTACTGAAACAGTTTGCGATCTGGGGATAACAAGAGAGAAGAACCGACATGACGTATAACTCTATGAAAATGGTTCTCAGCATCACGCTACACTGAGCGCGACCTAAGAAGGTAAAGAAGGTGAGAACTTTGTGTAAACAGAGAAAACCTGCCACAACTCGGACATTCTCAGGACACGAAAGAAAGTTGCTTTACACCCTCATCGTACAAGTATAATTGTAGCCTCCTTAAAAGCTCATTCCAGCAGCCACTATGGGGTAAAACCACACACTTCATATGCTTTATGTGAGGTTACAGTTACAACCAAACATAAATCCAGTGTCAGACTAGAAAAGCCCTCATGGAGCGCAGACCTCCGCCAAGCAGCTTCAGTCCACCCCAACAACAAAGCATCATTGTGTCGTCTGGCCAAATCAACACTGCACAGGACACAGAAATATATGTTGGTTCTTTATTCTGATCAAATTAACTGGAGGATTCTCAGTGGATAAAATAAGCAGGATGAAACAGGAAATGTTCCTCTTGAGAATTTGGTTTGATTTTGCTAAATAGGACTTCTGTTGCAGCTGCGTTTGAGGACAAACAGCTCCATGTCAAAAACAACTACTTAGTTTTAACAAGACGTCCCAATTTACAGCTTTCTGACAATAAATAAGCACCAGGAGATTTCAGCAAAATCAAATAAGGCTAACCTTAAGGTCAAGTACGGTGTAGTTCCAAGTAGCCTAGAGAGGCTAAGTTAGCTAACCAACAGTATGGTAGCTTACCTGCTTTGCAAACGTGATATTAGGGCTGGTCCTGAATATAGGAATATCCAAATATAGGTTGGTTGTGGTGGTATCCGGATAATAATTTTGATATTCGAATATTCCTGCGTGCCGCCGCCGAGCGCTGCCGAGCGCTGCCGAGGCTGTAAAACACTGCCATGGTTGTAGTACGTGGACCTGCCAACTCCGGTGTCAAAAACTCAAAATGCTTTTCAATAGCACAGTGTTTCAACTTTGGGTAGATAAAAATAAAAGTAGAAAAGCACTCAGAGAGCTCAGACCTCCACCAAGCAGCTTCAGTCCACCCCCAACACAATCTCCCAATAACAAACTATCCTTAAATTAAAAAACATCCTGGATCCAGACGGTGATCCGGATCAGTCCCAACATTTCATCATTTGTTCCTTGTCCCATTTCACACATTTCCTGAAAATGTCATCCAAATCCGTCCATTACTTTTTGAGTTATTTTGAACACAAACAAACAAACCAACGCCGGCAATGACATAACCTCCTTGGCGGAGGTAATTAAGCATCTCTTTGGTGTGATTTTTGAGACTGAGGAACGCATTTGTGTTATTGGTCACAAAACCAAACATATAGGAAGTTGACGTCTTGATGTTTGTCTGCTTGGACCTACAAAAGACTTCATAATTCACTTTTTTTTTAATCACAAGGTAGAGGCAGAAATACTCCCCATGACTTAGACAGACTTGAACCCACACATTTTTTGGCGCTATAGATACGAGATCAGAGTAGATAAAACCGGGAAAAAGACAAAGGAGAAACAAATGCTGGGGATATAGATAGAAGTCTTGGTGAGCTCATAACCTGACATGCCTTCTTTAGTCTAAGAAGGCACTAAGAGAGACTTAAAGATTACAGCTTTTCAATTTTTAAAACTGCCATTTGAGGACAAGAGGTAAGTCTTCGTCTCCGAACCAGAGATTAGCCTCAGGTCCTCAACGTGAGGCCAGTTTGACACAAGTTTGAGGTCCATGGTGAAATCATTAAACCTAAAACTGTTCAGAGCAGGACTTCCTGGAGCACTGGGAGCACAGCAAGACTACTTTGAAGGAGATGGCAGCCAATGAAAATCAGGTTTTATACAAATCCCAGTTCCAAAAAAGTTGTGATGCTTTGTAAAATGTAAACAGGAACAGAATACAGTGATTTGTAATTCCTTTTTGGCCAGATATTTAATGTTTAAACTGATCAACTTTGTTGTTTTTTCAACATTTCTCAGCTTTCCTGGTCTTTGGTTGCCCCAACTTTTTTGAAAAGCATTGGTGGCATCAAATTCAGAATAAGCATTTATTTACAAAGATCAATAAAGTAGAGGTAAGGCAAGACATTAAATCTTTTTTGTTGTGAGGTTGACAGGCGGATCGGTGCAGCGTCTGCCGTCATGCAGTCGCTGTATCGGTCTGTTATGGTGAAGAAGGAGCTAAGCCGAAAGGCGAAGCTCTCGATTTACCAGTCAGTCTACGTTCTGACTCTCACCTATGGTCATGAGCTCTGGGTAATGACCGAAAGAACGAGATCCCGGACACAAGCGATTGAAATGAGTTTCCTCTGCAGGGTGGCTGGACTCACCCTTAGAGATCAGGTGAGGAGCTCAGTCACCAGGGAGGAGCTCGGAGTAGAGCCGCTACTCCTCCACATAGAGAAGAGTTAGTTGAGGTGGCTTGGACATCTGTTCCAGATGCCTCCTGGACGCCTCCCTGGGGAGGTGATCCTGACATGTCCCACCGGGAGGAGGCCTTGGGGGAGACTTAGGAGATGTTGGAGGGACTATGTCTCTCGGCTGGCCTGGAACACCTCGGGGTCCCACCGGAAGAGCTGGAGGAGGAGTCTGGGATGAGGGAAGTCTGGGCCTCTCTGCTTAGACTGCTGCCTCCACGAACCGGCCCGGATAAGCACAAGATAATGGATGGATTGATTCAGTAACTGCTTTGGAGCAATTAAACATTACATAAGGCCTTAATAAACAAAGTAGAAGAAGCCAGAAACAAAACCAGCTGTTTGCCGACGGTTAAAAAACCTTGAAAAAGATAAAGAAACAAACAGAACGTTGTCCGTCTCTACATGTTGAAACAGCTGATCAGTGCTGTTTTAAACCTTTGTTACATCAAACCTCTTGAAGAAAAAGCGTTTCCAGCTTCCGTGAAAGTCAAAACAACGTCAAGTGAACATAATTAATCTTAGTTTCCATGAACTTTTCAATGCAGTATTTCCAAAATACATTGATGGAAACACGACATGTTGTTTAGTTTGTAACCAGACAGCCGATGAAAGAGACGACGATGGTGAAACATGGATAAGTACCTTCAGTTCTTCATGTGCTTATCTCCATGTATGTCAAAACTAAATACAGCACAGCAGAGTACTTTTGGATTTACAAACCACTTTGGCATCATTGGACCAATTGGACTGGTTTAAAGGCCATTTCCAGCTGGTTCCATGTGTCCAGCATCTTTATAGTAGGAGCAGAGAGAGAAAACCAAATCAAGACTTTGTCAGATAACAACAAGTCAACTGTAACACCTCAAGAGTTTGCAGCCAAAAGACTGGAAGACGTCCAGCCAACTGAGCTCAATCTTCTACTTCACCCCTCCTGTTTGCAATATCAGCGGGCAGAACGTTTAAAAGTTAAGATGCTTTGGTGGCAGATAAATTAAACAAACTGAATTAAGCAAGTCTGCAGCATGCCACCGGTTGCTAAATCTGAGCTGCACACAGTGTGAGAGGCAGAGACTACAGCTAATCTGGATAACTACAATCCCTTTTAAGTCCTCTTGTTTACAGGAGAGAGGAGTCACAGCTCCCATAGGCAGCAGTGCTGGCAAGGTTACGCTCAGAATGTAATCTGGCACAGGCGAGTGTTTATCTGCCTCAGACTGCACTCGGAAATGTGATCTGTGGGATTACTGTGCGCAAACGTGGGAATGAAATCGGTTCTTTTCCGCATTCCGAGGTCAAATCTCAGAGATTCTCACAACTGCAGTTGACATTGTGTCTTATTTAAATAGAAACATAACGAGAACTCATCAGCAGATGCAAGAAAGGAGGGTCTCGGTGCAGCTGCCATCTTAATATTAGAACACAGGACACGTAAAAATGTAATCACCAGCCTGCGAGTGGTGACCTGGACTCAAAGTCGTACGATTCAAGTTCAGTGGGAATGACCTGATGGACTCAGACGTTCAAGGCTACTGAGGAGCCAAACATGACACCTCTTTGATTAATAATGGGCAACCTCACACTGCAGGAAGTCAAGGTGGCAGAAACGTCCTCGAATCGCCCCTTTTATCACTTTCTGTTTTCATTTTGGTGTCGGATCCAACGGCTTCAACCATAACGCGAACTTCAGTTGCAGTAAAACGACAAATAGTTCACGTTGAAGAGCAACTAGGAAGTAGAACACTGGATGTTTGTTTTGTTGTCCGGCAGGCGACTTCCTATTGCAGGAACTTGTAAGCGTTATGGCGACATTTTTGGGTATTCAGACGACAAAAACAGCCCTTTCCAGAGCAACAAAAAAGTACATAGTTGACCGACAGTACTTCTGAGTTACCTTTAATTACCTCCGCCAAGGTGGTTATGTTTTTGCTGGTGTTGGTTTGTTTGTTTGTTTGTGTGCAAAATAACTCGAAAAGTTATGGACGAATTTGGGTGACATTTTCAGGAAATGTGTGAAATGGGACAAGAAACAAATGATGATATTTTGGGACTGATCCGGATCACCGTCTGGATCCAGGAGTTTTTTTAATCTAAGTGTAACCAGGTGGACAACTGAATGCGGTTTACCCTAAAAGCCACCAGAGGGCACTCTTGTTTTTGGGGTAACCCCCTCTGACCACATGACATTTTGGGTCTCCACGCGACAGACAGCGACAGTGACGGAGTTCTCTTTCCTTCCTGAGCGACATACGCACGGTTGGGCCAGCATTCTTATCTCCGGTTGTCTAAGAAGCTGGGAGGCTGTTAGGAGCTCTTTTATCGCTGCCGGTTGTTTCTCTGAGCAGGCAGGTATAAGCCAGCAGATCATGTACTTGTGAGGCCTTGAGCTCAACATGAGGCTTCGGATATTCCTCACAAATAAAACTACAAAAAAATACGTGTCTCGAGGTTCACTGCTGTCGTCCAATAACCAGGATTGCAGTCACATGAAGGCACTTGGAAATGTGGGATTCCTGAACAGCTTCTGCACTCCCAAGCCTGCCGAGGCCTCAGTAAATAATCACATTAAAAATTGATAAACGACACCAGACTGATGAATTGATTCGGCGCGTCAATAAATAGAATAATGCAATTAGAAGCAGCTGCATGTTAGCGATCAACTAATAGCTGCACCGGTGTCCGTCACCTGCCTCCGATATTGATGGAGGCTGAAGATGTCACCCTTCATGATAAATCAGAGCGATACAGATATTTATATAATCATCAATCAATGCTCATTAAATTCCGCCCGTGTAGGAGGCCTGTTTGTTGTCAACACCCACACTCACACGAACACACAATTGATTAAGAATAACAAGGAATCAGCATATATTAGCCCGACGTGATGTATATTGATTCGTGTGTCGGGGAAGAAAACAGACATGTGTAGCCTCTTAATGGTATTTAATTAAATCGGTAGCTCATATCACAGAAACAGAAACAAGACTATAAATATAAACCGGAAAGAAGCTGCAGAATCTGCTTGAGTGAGGACTGTAAGGTTTTATGAGTAGCTGCGATGGATTTAAAGGGTGAAACACTGAATCTGGATGAACTCCAACCTGGAGACGGCCTGTTTGAATCGACTCTTTGATTCGGACTTTTTCTGATCTCAGTTTCTGCCTCAGTTTTTCTTTTCTTCGTCTTCTACTTCTATTCGTTCTGAGGTAACAGATGCCGCTGATTTGCAAATCCCGCTTGCTGGAGCGCCCCCAAATCCAAATGAGATTGAGACTGAATCAAGAGCGACACCAGATGACAACAATGAAACGTCATTCCAAAAAAACACGACAACCGGCAGGAACTCGGCGAGGAAATCCAACGGGACCCTTCGATTCATCACTGAACTCAGATATAAGTGAGAAGACCGACACATAATAATGAAAAAAGATCCTTTACAGCAGTGGTTCTCAACTGGTCCAGCCTCAGGACCCACTATGTCTCTATTAATAACGGTCACGACCCAAATTGTTGAAGTTTGCTGTTCCTATTAACAAATTAAGGTTTATTTGGGTGGAGTTTCAACACATTTTGATAAAGCTTTGGAAAATTATGGCTTATTTTTTGCTCATTTTGGTATATTTGGACACTTTTGCCAAGTTTGGGGCATATTTTGGCCCATTTTGACAGATTTTGAGCACATTTTGGTTCATTTTTGGCTCGTTTCAGCATAAATTAACACATTAAGCCAAACCTAGAGGTTAATATTGGGCAACTACTGGCGTCACCACCACTAAATATCCTGCTATTGAAAACACATGGGTCATAAGAAACACGTCCTTTAAAATAAAGACTTTATACCTCTATTTTTTGCGGGGAGGAGGGGTTCATGCTTCTGCGACCCTCTAAAAATGGCTTTGCGACCCACTTTTGGGTCCCGACCCACCAGTTGAGAACCCCTGCTTTACAGTAATAAAATCCAAACATAAACGTCTGGTTTGCTCCCTAAAGGACAACAAGACTCTTCTACCCTCCATGTAATCTTTTGTTTTTGTCATTAAATGTTTGCATGAATGCACAGCGACCCAAACTGAGAAGGAAGTTGGCTGATCTTAATTAAAATGCTTGAAATACAAATAATAATGTCAGTAATCTCATGTTCAGAGCCACAGTCTCAAGGATGCAACATTTCTACTTCAACTACGTGGGAATAAAGACCTCTAGTTGCTTGACAAGGCCTGGGTGCGACCAACAACTTCAGAGGGATCTAAATTAAATTAAACTGTGCAGCAACACTCTGCTCCCAGGGCTCCTGCAACGTTTGGAACGCTCCCTCGAATCCTGTTATGTGAGCGTGTCGGTTGCCATCTGAACCTCGCTGTGATTTTCAACTTGAATTAAATTTCTGGGAAGAGAAGGAAGTCACAGGAAGCACAATCTGGCGAGTCGGATGGGAGCTGAGCGATAATTTAGATTGTTTTGGCCCAAAAAAATGTGAGTGTTTTCAATGTGTTTGTGACGAATGTTCTCCCTGAGACGTTACAGCAGAACTCTGCCTTGTCAGTCCAGTTGTGGGGAATGGATTCAAGGTGCGCCACCATACAATATCGAAGAAAACAACAGACATGCTGTTTTCTACTGTGAAAACTGGGGGTGTGACAATACACCAAACCGAACTGAAGCATTCGGTACAGGCACTTTCAGTTCAGTATAGAGGTGTAACGCAGTACGAATATTTTTAGACTATTAAGAATGACCAATGTACAGACTTGTTACCTCCACCAAGGAGGTTATGTGATGGCCGGCATTGGTTTGTTTGTTTGTTCGTGTGCAAAATAACTCAAAAACTCATGGACGGATTTGGAAGTGTAATTGGGTTGACAATTAAATGTGGTCTACTCTAAAAGCCACCAGAGGGCACTCTTGTTTTTGGGGTAACCCCCTCTGACCACATGACATTTTGGGTCTCCACGCGACAGACAGCGACAGTGACGGAGTTCTCTTTCCTTCCTGAGCGACATACGCACGGTTGGGCCGGCATTCTTATCTCCGGTTGTCTAAAAAGCTGGGAGGCTGTTAGGAGCTGCTGCGCTAGAGGCCGCGCCTGTTCATTAGGTCGGATGGGGTGAAGGCCGCATTGTCAGTAGGACATTTGAACTGTCTGTAATTACATTTGTATCTGTAACGTTCCATAGAAAATATGTGGATTGGGAGATTGTGTTGGGGGTGGACTGAAGCTCCTTGGGGGAGGTATGAGCTCTCTGAGTGCTTTTCTAGTTTTAACTGTGAACCTCGTAGTTCCCACAGTTGTGTTGGACCTTCTCGTCTCACAGTTGAACAGTATTGAGGAACTAAAAACTAGTAGGAGTTTCCAGTGGAACACAGGATGTGACGAACCGTTTGTTCTCCTGCTTCTGTGACGTATGGCTAATGCTAATGGGATGGCTAATGCTAACAGCAAGAAGCCGGAGCTGGAAGACGCTCCGCCGTGGTTAAAACCACCCGTCTGGGATCACTTGGGTTTCCTGGTAAAGTATGAAAAAGGAGTAAAACAAGTGGACCAGACCAAAGCTGTAAGGAGCTCCAAACGTGGAGAAAGTATGGTGTTTATTATTGGTCATAACTCTGGTTTTACTTGGCCGATCAACACGATTCAAAGACTGGTAGATAGTTAGAAATCCACACTTTGGACACAAGTTGAAACGGAGACTCAGAGAGGCGTCTTGATGCTACGTCATCTTAAATCAGTTAAGTCATTTTGACGTACCGGCGCGTCCATCAACTCCAGAGGGTTCCAAATCAAACTGAACAAACCGTGACTTCCGTAACGTGATTTCTGTGTCCCGTTACACCTCTTGTGAAAACTGATGTTTGGTCACGAGCCATTATGATGATCCTCAAAATTTGTCATGTCACCTGTCAGGAGACGGGTGAATATGACAAATAGAAGGACTCAGGAAGTCCTTCTATTTGTCACCTTATCTTGCCATTTTTATTACATTTATTCAGAAAACTAACACCAGAATGTAATACATTCTTTCTTCAGCGAAGAAGAGCCACAGCTCCACCTTTCCGCAAAGTTTCAGGAGATTCAGTTCGGTAGCTTTTGCACAAATCTTGAAAGCTGACAGGCAGAAAAAGTGCTACTGAAAGCGTCTAAGAGGAGGAATAAAAACGTGCATCTCCACTCTGACATCTCAGTCAAAACACTGTCACGCTGGGTTTATTTTAAGACATTCCAATTAACATTTTAATTTATTCCAGTTTGTTTTTCTAAAAATGTGCCTGAGAGTTTGTTTTTTTTATCCGTTTACACGTGTCAGTCAAGCCGCCGATTAGCACAGCGCAAATGAGCTTTAATTAAGTTACAGAGCAGAAAATAAAAGAAAGAAGAGGCTGTGTGAAGGCAGTCGGATATGTTTTTCCACATCCAGATTAAGGCGCCGCTCTGCAAAGACGCTCACCTTTGAAGAAGCAACAGATGTGCCCTGGCTCAGGCCCCGAGGCGTCGCATTCCAGAGCTGTGGGCCAGCAGAGAGCCGGCAAACCGAAAGCCCTGCCATCCACGGAGCAGATGGGCCGAGCGGCGACGGAGACGGGTGAATATGCAGCGAGGAGCCGTGCTGTGCTGGGATTTCGACGCAAGGAGAGGAAGAACTTTGTAGTTGAGCCGAGCGGAGAGCCGGCGCAGGTGCTGCGGGGAGGAAGACGAGCCGCCGAGTGATGAAGCGACGTCGCAAATGAATTCTGGACTCGAAAAAACAGCCCGAACAGCTTGATGGCACCGGAGAGAAGAGTCGTGATGCTAATTAAAAGACGCAGCAATCAATAAGACACCACGAGAAGCTTTACAACAGAGCCATGAAATAATACGTAAAAACAACACATAAAAGCACGGGGCTTTCACTGTGGAAGGTGCCAACGTGCTGCAGGTGATTGAAAACCGTCCAGAAGTACATAAAAATACAGCAGACAAAAACAAGACGGCCCGAGACGGAGTTAAAAGCCAATCTAAAAAAAAGTGAGTCTCCAGCTTCGATTTAAAAAGGCCGAGATGAGTCGCGGTGTGAATGTCGGGGGGTAGTTTGTTCCACAGTCTGGGAGCAGCGACAGCAAAACTACGATCACCCCGCTGTCTGCATCTCGACCTTGGAACTTCTAAAAGAATCTGACCCGTAGAACGCAAAGGTAAGTAGGTAAGGTAGATAGGACAGGTAGGAGGGAGCCCGGCCATTGATGGCATTAAAAACAAACAACAGAAGTTTAAAATCAATTCCAAAACGAACGAAATCATCAAAAATAAACCGTTCGTACCAGATCCTGCAAAAGTAAGTAAATTAATAAAAGTATCTGAGCTCCTCGGCACAACTGAAAAGCTGTGCCGAGGAAGTTTTCAGGCTGAACTGCAGGCAGTGTTTCCACAGAGCAGAGAGGAGACGACAACATGAACACAAAAAGACAAAAAGTTCCAACAAAGAGACTCAAAATGCACAACATCGGACACAAAACAAACCAACTGTGACATGAAAGTGACACAAAACACAAATATGACAAAAGAGACATAAAACAACCACAAAAACATGTAAAAAGAAAAACAAGTGATGCAAAACAACCATAAAGATCCACAACATGACCACAAAATAACATAAAGCGAACAAAATGAGCCACAAAATGACCCAAATGTGAAGGATAAGGACCCCAAAAAAACATAAAATGACAGTAAAGAGTGACAACATGACCACAAAAAGACTTAAAATTACAACAAAGACATGCAACATGAGTAAAAAGAGACACAAAACAAACCAAATGTGACACAAAACTACCACTAAAAGGTGTAAAACGATCAAAAAGTGATGCAAAACAACCATAAAGAGCAACAACATGACCACAAAACAACATAAAATGAACAAAATGAGACACAAAATGAAAAACAGACAGAAAACAAACCAGATGGGACATAAAAGTGACAAAAAACGATGCAAAACCATCAAAAAGTGATGCAAAATGTCCTAAAACGTGACAACATGAACACAAAATGACAAAAAAAGACACAAAATCAAGTCAAGTCAAAGTCTTTTTATTGTCAATACTGCAATATGTACAGGACATAAACAGCATTGAAATTGCTGTACTCTTCAAACCCTCGGTGTGCACAGTAAACATCAGGTAAAAAAAGACATTACGTATATAAAAAATGACCCAAATATGACAAAAGCGACACAAAACAACCACAAAAAGACGCCCTGATGCAAAAAGATCTTTGAAAAAAGGCTAAATTTAAACTTATATCCAAGAGCCTGACAACAAATTACACATTTGCATAGGAGAGACTGTTGTTCAGGTGGTGCAAGATGATATTTATTTAGCATATTACTGCGCCGTGTCTGCATTATCCCGTAATATTCACATTAAACGGCGGCTTTCAGATCATAACACATCCACGCTTTATGCATTTTCTCCACATAATGATCAGCTGATTTCCTTTCCTATTATTCCTCCCCTTTAATTCTACTTCTTAATTGCGAGGAAAACTTTGTCGGGTTGCTCTTTTTCCGTTTTGTTTATTATTTATTTCTTTATCCTCAGAGCTATTATACCCTTGAGCTGTGATTATGGCTGGATGTGGTTGTAGGTGAGGCCTAATCAGCGCTGGGTGCCCTCCTTGTTGCGCCTCTCCAATCACCTGCTCTCATTAGGCAGCCATTGTGCGGCGGCCGGGTTCACGAGGTGCCGCCGTAATTGACAGCGGTCGGGTCTAGATTAGAAACCGAAGAGAGAATGGGACCTGATTATCTCGCCGTCCTCGCCGCCGTGTGATCGGCAGCGGCGCCATTAGCTCCCTGCAAGCCTCTGTGGTGTCACCTTCACAAATAATGAGCTAATTCATGCAGCAGGAGCGTCCTTTAAAGCCCGGCGATCTGCGGCAGGTCGGGCGGCCATTTTGTGCCCCGAGCTCCCCTGACCCGTGAAGAGACAGAAAGGCATCATGGGACCTTTGACTTCCTGCCTGCTGACTGGAAATACAACAAGAGACAGCAGAGGAAAGGTCAGCAACCCCACCACGGCCAGAAGTGCATTTATTTCGTGTTTTTTTTTGGCAGGATTGAGGAGGAAATGGAATTATTCCAGCTGTGAATGATGGATAGAAACCACTGGAATGCCTGCTGTGGCTACCTGCTAAGTACAGAACTGATTTTCAGGTTCGTTTAAAGGCACCTGGTTGCATTTCAGAGCTTCTTTCTCCTCTCAGATCCTCAGAACAGCTGCTGGTACGTGTTATTATAATTAATCTTCCATCCTCTTCAGTTTAAGGTACTTTTAATTACAGCTCACTGAAAGATTGGCGGCATAAACACAAGTTTCAGGTTGATAATTTGTGCTGCTTAAAGGGACGTTTTCAGTTCTGTGTACTTAATTATCATAATATTGAGTACAAGTTTTTAGGGTTGCAAATTTAAACAATTGAGCTGCTCAAAATGAGACACAAAATGACCCAAATATGACACAAAAGTGACGGGTAAGGTTCACAAAAAGATGTAAAATGGCAACAAAGACATGCAACATGAGTAAAAAGGGACAGAAAACTACCACAAAACGATGTAAAACGTTTGGAAAGTGAAAACATGACCACGAAAAGACAAAAAGTTGTAAAAAATACCTGCAAAACGGACAAATTTAGACACAAAATGACCCAAATATGACACAAAAGCGACACAAATCGATCACAAAAAGATGTGAAACAATCAAAAAGTGACGCAAAAAGACCTGAAACAATAACAAGACCACAAAATGACTCAAATATGACACAAAAGTGATGGATAAGGTTCACAAAAAGATGTAAAATGGCAGCAAAGATATACATGATGATGAGTAAACAAAGTAAATATGGCACAAAAACGAAAGGAATTGACCACAAAAAGTCGTAAAACAATAAAAAAGTGATGCATAAAGACCTGAAAGTGAGAACATGAACACAACATGACATAAAATAACAACAAAGTCATGCAAAATTAACAAAATGAGACAGAAAATGACCCAAATATGATAAAAAAGTGACCAAACCGTAAAGAACGACATGACCATAAAATAACGTAAAATGAACTAAATGAGACACAAAATGACATAAAATAACAACAAAGTCATGTAAAATGAATAAAATGAGACACAAAATGACCCAAATATGACACAAAAGTGATGGATAAGGTTCACAAAAGATGTAAAATGGCAGCAAAGACATATGAGATGAGTAAACAAAGCAAAACTGGCACAAAAACGAAACAAATTGACCACAAAAAGTCGTAAAACAATAAAAAAGTGACGCATAAAGACCTGAAAGTGAGAACATGACCACAGCATGACATAAAATAACAACAAAGTCTTGCAAAATGAACAAAATGAGACAGAAAATGACCCAAATATGATACAAAAGTGACCAAAACGTGACAGATAGGGACCAAAAAAGATGTAAGATGACAGTAAAGAGTGACAACATGACTACAGAAAGACATAACATGGCAGCAAAGACATGCGACATGAGTAAAAAGGGACAGAAAACTACCACAAAAAGATGTAAAACAATCAAAAAGTGATGCAAAACAATGTACAAATTGTCAACATGACCACAAAATAACAAAAAGTTGAAAGAAAGACCTGAAGAAACGGACAAAATGAGGCACAAAATGAGCCAAACATGACACGAAAGTGCCAGATAAGATTCACAAAAGATGTAAAATGACAGCGAAGACATACGACATGAAGAAAAAGAGACAGAAAACAAATCAAATGTGACACAAAAGTGAAACAAAGCAACCCCAAAAAGAGGTGAAACGATCAGAAAGGGACGTAAAAGGACATAGAAATTGTCAACATGATAACAAAATGACATAAAATAACAACAAAGTCATGTAAATAGAATAAAATGAGACACAAAATGACCCAAATACGACAAAAGCAACACAAAACTACCACAAAAAGAAGCAAAAAGATCAAAAAGTGACGCAAAACAACCATAAAGAACGACAACATGACCATAAAATAACATAAAATGAACTAAATGAGACACAAAATGACATAAAATAACAACAAAGTCATGTAAAATGAATAAAATGAGGCACAAAATGACACAAATATGACACGAAAGTGGCGGATAAGAACCACATTAAGATGTAAAATGACAGCAAAGACTGACAATGTGACCACAAACAGACAATGACGAAATGCGACATGAGTAAAAAGGGACTGAAAACAAACCAAATGTGACACAAAACTGCCACAAAATGATCTAAAGTGATGCAAAATGTCCTCAAACGTGACAACATGACCACGAAAGGTCAAAAAAAGACACAAAATGACCCGAATACGACAAAAGCAACAAAAAACTACCACAAAAAGAAGTAAAAAGATCAAAAAGTGACACAAAACAACCGTAAAGAACGACAACATGACCACAAAATAACATAAAATGAACTAAATGAGACACAAAATGACCCAAATATGACCCAAAAGTGACGGATAAGGACCAAATAAAGGTATAAAATGACAGTAAAGAGTGACAACATGACCACAAAAAGACTTAAAATGACAACAAAGACATGGGACATTAGTAAAAAGGGACAGAAAACAAACCAAATGTGACACAAAAGTGAAACAAAACTACCACAAAATGATCTAAAACGATCAAAAAGTGACGCAAAATGTCCTAAAACGTGACAACATGACCACGAAAGGCCAAAAAAAGACACAAAATGACCCGAATACGACAAAAGCAACACAAAACTACCACAAAAAGAAGTAAAAAGATCAAAAAGTGACGCAAAACAACCATAAAGAACGACAACATGACCATAAAATAACGTAAAATGAACTAAATGAGACACAAAATGACATAAAATAACAACAAAGTCATGTAAAATGAATAAAATGAGACACAAAATGACCCAAATATGAAACGAAAGTGGCAGATAAGAACCAAATAAAGAAGTAAAATGACAGCAAAGGGTGACAACATGACCACAAACAAGTAAAAAGGGACTGAAAACAAACGTAATATCACACAAAAGCAACACAAAACTACCACAAAATGATCTAAAATGACCAAAAAGTGACGCAAAATGTCCTAAAACATGACAACATGACCGCGAAAAGTAAAAATAAAAGACACAAAACGCCCCATTTACGACAAAAGTTACACATAACAACCACAAAAAGATGTAAGAAGAAAAAAAAGTGATGCAAAACAACCATAAAGAGCAACAACATGACCACAAAATAACATTAAATGACCCAAATATGACCCAAAAGTGACGGATAAGGACCAAATAAAGATATAAAATGACAGTAAAGAGTGACAACGTGACCACAAAAAGACTTAAAATGACAACAAAGACATGGGACATGAGTAAAAAGGGACGGAAAACAAACCAAATGTGACACAAAACTACCACAAAATGATCTAAAATGATCTAAAGTGATGCAAAATGTCCTAAAACGTGACAACATGACCACGAAAGGTCCAAAAAAGACACAAAATGACCCAAATGTGACACGAAAATGACGGATAAGAACTACAACAACCTGTGAAACAAGCCTCCCTCTGGGTCGTCGTTTTAAACTGGGAGCATTTCTAAGCAGCACATTGGAGCTACAGTCTAAATGTCATTAAACGTCCAATGAGAGGAGAAGGAAACAACAACTGTGCTGTTTCCTGGAGGCAGCGTCTTCAGATGCTTGGTGTGTTTGCTCCACTGGGATCCAAACCTCTGACCTCCACAGTGCCGGCGCCTTGCTCCACCCACGGAGGGCTTCGCTGAGCCGAAACCTGAAGAAACCCCGTTACAATAAAGGCCCGTGCGTCTAAAACAGCCTCCCTCCCACGCAGCTTCGGCTCGGAGCGCGGCAGCAACACCGAGCTGCTGCTAAGTGAGACGTGTCTCTGAATATAAAGGTCAGGCCGTTCGTGTCGCCTGGCTTTTCCAGAAGCTATCAACGTGCAGCTAATAAAGGCTCCCGCAGAATCATCTGTCCCCTGATCATCGGGAGGCCAAATAAAGCCGTCGGAGTGTGTTTGGAGGCCGCTGACTTATCAATGAGTGCAGCAGCAGACAGGAAGCAGCCTGATAGGACGCATCAGTGGTGTGAGGTTAACAGGCGGCAAACACACGGTGTGAACGCATTAATGCAGTCATGAAGCCGGTAGAACGGGCGTTTTTAACGTGCAGCAACGCAAACGGACGTTTCTAGGAGATCCAGTTGGTGCGTCCAACGTATTATTGAAGTGAAAGACCAGATTTTTGAGGTGTTTTTTTCTCTTTGTGATGGTTTTCTGTTTGTGGTCATTTTGTGTTTCTTTGTGGTGGTTTTGTGTGATTTAGTGGTAGTTTTTTTGTTTCTTTCTGGTGTTTTTTGTCTCTTTGTGGTGGTTTTCTGTTTCTTTCTGGTGTTTTTTTGTCTCTGTGGTGGTTTTCTGTTTGTGGTCATTTTGTGTCTCTTTGTGGTGTTTTTGTGTCACTTAGTGGTAGTTTTTTTGTTTCTTTCTGGTGTTTTTTGTCTCTGTGGTGGTTTTCTGTTTGTTTGTGGTCATTTTGTGTCACTTAGTAGTAGTTTTGTGTGATTTAGTGGTAGTTTTTTTGTTTCTTTCTGGTGTTTTTTGTCTCTGTGGTGGTTTTCTGTTTGTTTGTGGTGTTTTTTGCCTCTTTGTGGTCATTTTGTCACACTTAGTGGTCATTTTGTGTCCGTTTGTGGTGTTGTTTTTGTCTCTTTGTGGTGGTTTTGTGTCACTTAGTGGTAGTTTTTTGTTTCTTTCTGGTGTTTTTTGTCTCTGTGGTGGTTTTCTGTTTGTTTGTGGTCATTTTGTGTCACTTAGTGGTAGTTTTGTGTGATTTAGTGGTAGTTTTTTTGTTTCTTTCTGGTGTTTTTTGTCTCTGTGGTGGTTTACTGTGTGTTTGTGGTCATTTTGTGTCTGTTTGTGGTGTTTTTTGTCTCTTTGTGGTCATTTTGTCACACTTAGTGGTCATTTTGTGTCCGTTTGTGGTGTTGTTTTTGTCTCTTTGTGGTGGTTTTGTGTCACTTAGTGGTAGTTTTTTGTTTCTTTCAGGTGTTTTTGTCTCTGTGGTCATTTTGTGTCATTTAGTGGTAGTTTTTTGTGTCTTTCTGGTGTTTTTTTGTCTCTGTGGTGGTTTACTGTGTGTTTGTGGTCATTTTGTGTCTGTTTGTGATGGTTTTCTGTTTGTTTGTGCTGTTTTGTGTCTCTTTTTGGTCATTTTGTGTTTCTTAGTGGTAGTTTTTTGTTTCTTTCTGGTGTTTTTTTTGTCTCTTTGTGGTGGTTTACTGTTTGTTTGTGGTCATTTTGTGACACAGAAATCATATGAATATGCGCAGCTGCTCTTCTCCCAGACTATTCCTATATTGGTTCAGTACAAAGAACAGACAGCAGGGAAAACCACCACAATAAGAGTCACCTCAAAAAAACACAAAAAAATCACCATGAAAAGACACCAAATCACGACGTGGAGTGAAAGTCGCTTCAAAAAGAAAGAAAAACAGAGATAAAATTACCACCAAAAAACAGGAAGTCACCACAAAAAGACGCGACATCACACAACAACATCCATCAGCATTAATATGTCCACTTGATCTGCTCCCAGTCAATTTCAGTATAAAATAACCAAGCTACAATGATTTATATGCTGCAAATACCAGATTTTAATGTCGATTTACACTTTAGGTGGGAAGTAGAGCTGTAAAAAGTACATTTTGTCAAACATCTAATTTTGCAAATTTTGGAAATCAGAAATAATAGAAGGTACTTTGACTGCTGGATGTTCAGGCAGAGTTTAGCAGCTCTGTCTACAAGACCACAAAGCCCTGAACGCACACAATGTCTGCACGTCTACACATGTCTGCATTTTTACTGGGTTGAGTAAATGTGTCGGGAGCTGCTCCAAGTCTGTCTCCAGTCTGACAGAGTTTATCTGGAGCCGCTGATAATCTCTGCAAAGGCGCCAGAAACAGCTGATTTCCACGTTTAGCAGTGAAAACCTGAATCTGAGCAGGTTACAGGGGATTCATTAGGAGGCAGCGGCAGCCCAAGGCTTTGACCGGAGGAGAGTTAGAGCGCGTTATACCGGTAACCATCACGTCTCCAGTCCATTAGAGAGGCTGCGGATAAACAGTGAGGTCAGTGAGTCGGTGCAGCTTGTACCAGCATGTTCTCACTCTGCAGGATCAGGTTTCCACTTTTATTTATTACATCAGCTCCTGTTTACTGACTGCAGTGAACAGAGCAGAGCTGCTGCAGAGTTTTCCTACTTCACAGACGATATTTTGCGGTTTTAAAATGCGTCAAGGTCAAAATATCCTTAATTTTCAGCTGCGTATGTTTACAGATGAAATTTGCATTGAAATTATTTCATAGCAGGACAAATTACCTGTATAATCCTGATATTTACAGAGATTAAACTGGATTTCAATGAGCACAATAACATGTTCCATGACAGTCAATATATACAGCTGTTATTGATCATTTTTAAAAATCTATTTTGAAATAAGACCAGCAGAAAATGACACTTAAGTTTTTATCAAGCTACACAGAAAATAACTTTGATCTTCACTAAACAATGAAAAACACGCAAAAATAAATGTATGCACATAAATAAAATATAAAGTACTGATCTCTTCTTGATACACGCTGAAAAACTAAAGTAGGTCAAATCCGGCTTGAGACAACCTGATAAAATATTAACGAAAAGACACAAATGACCACAAAGAGACACAAAGAGACGCAATACGAGACATGAAACTATCAAAGAGATGCAAATCCTCCACAGACAGACAAAACAACCACAAAGAGACAAAAAAACACCAAAGTGACACAAAACCACAATGCCAAGAGACATAAAATGGATAGACAAAGAGATGCAAAGTAAGAACAAAGGGACACAATACGAGACATAAAGCCATCAAAGAGATACAAAACCACGACAAGGAGACACAAACTGACCACAAAGAGACACAAAACCACCAAAAATAAAGAAAAAAACCATCACAGAGACACCAAACTACCACAAATATATATATATAAAACCACCACAAAGAGACAAAAAAAACCCCCACCAGACACAAAACCACCGTAGAGAGACAAAAAATGACCATAAAGAGACACAAAACCACCACAAAGAGACTCAAAAATGACCACAAAGAGACAAAAAACCCACCAGAAATAAAGACACAACCAGCAAATAGAGACACAAAACGATCACAGGGAGACACAAAATGACCACATGGAGACACAAAACCACCAAAAATAAAGACAAAACCATCACAGAGAAACCAAAGGACCACAAATATATATAAAACCACCACAAAGAGAGAAAAAAACCCCACCAGAGACACAAAACCCCCGTAGAGAGACAAAAAATGACCATAAAGAGACACAAAACCACCACAAAGAGACACAAAACCACCAAAAATAAAGACAAAACCATCACAAAGACACCAAAGGACCACAAATATGTATAAAACCACCACAAAGAGACACAAAATGACCACAGAGAGATGCAAAAACAGCACAAGGAGACACAAAATCACCAGAAATAAAGACACAACCAGCAATTAGAGACACAAAATGATCACATAGAGACATAAAATGACCACAAAGAGATGCAAAAACAGCACAAGGAGACACAAAATGCCCGCAAAGAGACACAAAATCACCAGAAATAGAGACAAAACCACCACAAAAAGACATAAAATGCCCACAGAGACACAAAAAACACCACAAAGAGACACAAAACAACAACATAGAGACACAAAACCACCAATAATGAAGACAAAACCACCACAGAAACACAACATCATAATGAAAACAAGGCAAAAATTAAATAAAATGTCACATTTCAAGACAAAACTATGGCTTTTTTGAACACCGCCGTATTTTGACTGCACTTAGTGATCCGTTTCAGTCATTAACTTCACTTTCT
Source organism: Dascyllus trimaculatus (assembly GCA_024666655.1). Lineage (NCBI taxonomy): Eukaryota > Metazoa > Chordata > Actinopteri > Pomacentridae > Dascyllus > Dascyllus trimaculatus. Next base: position 32,065,816 of record CM045450.1, read on the forward strand.
GACTAATCATAGAGCTCCGGAGGGCGAAGGAGCTCCACCATCAAGGGGCACGACCGGCTTTATTTAATCATTCTATCAACCAACTTCCTCCTTGATGCTGATGAAGTGACTGTTCTGACGCCTACTTCCCTCCTTTTCTTGTTGCGCTAACCTGTTTGCCGTAGCAGCGTCCAAGCCTGGCTCAGCTAAGAGCGATGTTTGCCGTCGTCGGGATTTGGATCTTTTTCACGTCTGCCAAACAACCTCTTAGCAGGAGAAGCGTCTGAGCCGGCTCGCCTCTCTGCAAACAAACGCTGCCTTTAAATATTAAACGCCGCGTGAGGGAAGCACCGTACGTCGTAGAGTGGTCTGGTGGTCTGATGGTCTGATGGTCTGATGGTCTGGTGGTCTGATGGTCTGGTGGTCTGATGGTCTGAGGTTCAGGGCGGAAGAGAGAGAAGAGCTGAACAACAGATGAAGAGGAGACGAATGTGACTTTGTCCTCAGGAGCTCAGAGTGGTTCCACATCACTACTCTGAGCAAATAGCTGGGCTTATTATCCCATACTGAGAGTGTGTGTGTGTGTGTGCGTGTGCGTGTGCGTGTGTGTGTGTGTGTGTGTGTGTGTGTGTGTGTGTGTCCACCCTTCAGAAGCGTACGTGACGTGAATTACTGTATACGTGCACGAATCCAGCGCCCACCTGCCCCTGTTTTGAGGCCGCTTTCTTAGCACGTGCGCCGATTATTGCCACGCTGGTGCACGTGCGGAGGGGAGAGTGCGTGCGAGCGTGCACGTGCGAGCCACAGAGGGGGGAATACTCGCCGTCGCCCGGAGCGCTCTGTAGCAGCTGTTCTAAATTAGAGCCAAATCAGGGCTCCTAATTGAAATTCCCAGGATCCCCGGCACTCCCTAATTGGTGTACCTGCGCCCTGATTGGTTACCTGATTGTAATTGATTAGTTGGCTCAGCTGGCCCGGGACACTCAGACAATGGGCAAATCTGCAATCGGCCATCAGGGACGCAGCTTCGGAAGGAGGCGGCGGCGGCGGCGGCGGCGGCATTTAAATGGCAGATGATGGCCCTTCTTAACCCGTCCTCGACCTCGTCTATTCCAGCGTGATTAGCATAACCCACGGAGCTATGAAGATGAGAAATTTACACCAGGTCACGCTGACATTTAAACCACACAGACATGATTAACCCTTCTCTCCACACTCTCAGCGGCTAATCAGGGTCACTTGTGCTTTTCCCCCCCCCCACTGCAATCTGCATAACTGATAATGGCACATTTGCATCGTGTCTCTGAGTTTTTACATAATTTTTTCCCACAATTAATAAAAGCTAGTCTCGGAGCAGCTGCCTCAGAAACGCAGCAGTGGCAAACTGCACTGGGTTATATCTTAATTTGAAAATGAAGCAGGAAGATTAGCTGGAATTTGGATTTTTTTTTTTTTTTTTGTTCTTGAACGGGTTTCCTACCAAGGTGCCTTATTGTCTTAAAAATTAAAAGCTAACAGATTAGACTCACCATATTAAAAAATCAGGCCCCACAGTTGGAACTGAATCCAACAAAACTCACTCCACCTATCACTAATTAGATTCCTTTATTTGTTAGTACTTTGTCGACCTTTATTTCTCATAGTCCGTGTACGTCGCGGCCATTCATTTTCTTATTTTGAGATTTCAAAATAAAAACGAAAAATAAACTGTTTCCCTTTTTTTCAGTGATAATACAAAATGAAAAATGGAAAACGGGCGGTAATTCATTATCCATTATCCATTATCTGATTTAATTAGATGTGTTTGTAAATGGATATTAAAATTAAAATATACCTGTGGAAAACTTATTTCTCTATTTCCTGTTGGTTTCGGCTCCGTGACCCGTCTGACTTCTGAAGAGGAGCTAGCGATTTAGCACTAGCTCCGCCGCTAGCGCTAAATCGCTACTTTGCTTTCTGGCAAAGCTAAAGTAACAGAAAACCTCCAAACCTCCCCAAAAACGTCCCGAAAAGCAGCCGAACGCAGGCGATTTAGCGCTACTGGCGGAGCTAGCGGCACAACAAGGTCCCTCCAAAGGGACAAATAAACCCCACACTGGTGAAAAGTCCACTGTGAAATAGTGAACAATGTGTGCCAAGCAACGTTTGGACCCCACAGTGGGTCTTCATCAGGCCACGGCACACAGCAAGGTCTGCTAACAGTGAGCTAACACTGGAGCTTTAGATACCAGATCCTTCCTCATCAGAAGTCAGACGGGTCACGGAGCCAAAACCAACAGGAAATAGAGAAATAAGTTTTCCACGGGTGTATTTTAATTTTAATCTCCATTTACAAACACATTTAATTAAATCGGATAACAGATAATGGATAATGAATTAGGGCCCATTTTCCGTTTTCATTTTGTATTATCACTGAAAAAAAGGGGAAACGGTTTATTTTTTGTTTTTATTTTGAAATCTCAAAATAAGAAAACGAATGGCCGCAACGTACACGGACCTCTAATGACAGACTGAAACCTCTTCAGTATGGAGGATACCAAATGTCTGCAGAGATGTGCTAAATATACTCATATTGCTATGCTAAGTACCCCAAAGCCTTTCTATTGGATTCACGTCAGGAAAACTCTTGCGCAAGTCGTAGCTTTCACTTTGTTCTTGTGCAGAACCTCTTGTGTGATGTTCTTCTTTGGATGGTTCTCATGCTGGAGTGTTCCTCATCTTCATTCTTCTGCATACTGGGAGTCATCTGGTCAGTCAGTATTTTGGTTTATCCACAGACATTCATGGCGCATCTATAAATATCACCAACACCTTTTGCACTAATGCAGCCCCAAATCATCACACTACCGCCTCGGTTCTTCACTGTCGGGTCTGTGCACTCACTGTGGTCGTCCTGACTAGCAGAAACACAAAATTTACCACAACGAGACGCAAAATGACCAAGAAGAGACATAAAATGACCACAAAGACATACAAAGTGCTGCCGTGCTTCACTGTCAGGTCTATGCATTCACTGTGGTCGTCCTGACTAGCAGAAACACAAGATTTACCATAATGAAACGCAAAATGACCAAGAACAGACATAAAACAACAACAAAGACATACAAAATGCTGCCGTGCTTCACTGTCAGGTCTATGCATTCACTGTGGTCGTCCTTACCAGCATAAACACAAAATTTACCACAATGAGAAGCAAAATGACCAAGAAGAGACATAGAATGACCACAAAGAAATATAAAATGCTGTTGTGCTTCACTGTCAGGTCTATGCATTCACTGTGGTCGTCCTTACCAGCAGAAACACAAAATTTACCACAATGAGATGCAAAATGATCAAGAAGAGACATAAAACGACCATAAAGACATACAAAATGCTGCCGTGCTTCAGTGTCGGGTCTATGCATTTACTGTGGTCGTCCTGACTAGCAGAAACACAAAATTTACCACAACGAGATGCAAAATGACCAAGAAGAGACATAGAACGACCACAAAGACATACAAAATGCTGTCGTGCTTCACTGTCAGGTCTATGCATTCACTGTGGTCGTCCTGACTAGCACAAACACAAAATTTACCACAGTGAGTCGCAAAATGACCAAGAAGAGACATAAATCGACCACAAAGACAGACAAAATGCTGTCGTGCTTCACTGTCAGGTCTATGCATTCACTGTGGTCGTCCTGACTAGAAGAAACACAAAATTTACCACAACGAGACACAAAATGACCAAGAAGAGACATAAATCGACCACAAAGACAGACAAAATGCTGTCGTGCTTCACTGTCAGGTCTATGCATTCACTGTGGTTGTCCTGACTAGCAGAAACACAAAATTTACCCAAATGAGACGCAAAATGACCAAGAAGAGACATAAAACGACCACAAAGACAGGCAAAATGCTGTCGTGCTTCACTGTCGGGTCTATGCATTCACTGTGGTCGTCCTGACTAGCAGAAACACAAAATTTACCACAATGAGACACAAAATGACCAATCTTCTCAGTCAGTGTGTCACCCCGTGCTTCACTGTTAGGACTTTGCCGCTACAGCTCTGATGAGTGGTACTATTGTGCCTTCCATACCTCCTGATTACTGTTGACACTGTGGTTCAGTGAGTTTTAGTTGATCTATCTGGATCCTTTTCCATCTTCGTGAAGCCTCACCACCAGATACGTCAGCTCCTCTGTTAAATCTTTTCCATGTGGAGCCATGATGCAGGCATAGACACGGTCCATAGATCCAAAACTGTTCACAGCTCATTTTAGAACCATGTTCATGCAGTTAGACTGATTGGAGATCACAGGTGGACTCAGTTTAGTTGAGACCTGTAGTTTTAATATAGTCGATCTGAAGTATTTTTTCATAGATTGTTCATGAGAGGAAATGTTTAGTGATGTCGCAGGTTTGCAATCGCTTGTGTTGTAAACTCTTCATCTGTGCTTTAGTAAACTACGGTAAACTGCGCTACAAATGATGAAATTGCTAAAAAAATCTTGTCCCATCTGTTCAAGCAGGCCTGGATTTTAGTGTTGACAAGCACAGACCAACAGCTGATGCATGAAATTTAAGCCAATCTGCAGAATTCTATGCTTGTTTCCAAACAAAGAAACACGAAGGAGAGATGCCACTAAAGTACATGATGTTACCATTAATACATAAGAGGTACAGGGACTTGTACAGCCTACAAATATTGATAATAGGTATGACGATCGATGAACTTGAAAGGACATCCTGGAAATGAGTGCTACAGAGTCTCAGCAGTCTATAGATAGATGCATTAGCATTAATATGCACACGGATGACACACACACATGTTTACGTCACAGATAAATGGACTGCATGCTGAATTATCCATCACAAGGACGGATGCTGGGAGCTAATGAGCTGAAGGAGCAGGTCTGAGAGGCTGCAGGAGAGCTGAGGCTCAAGTTAGTACCGGATAAAGAAGAGCTCAGAGAAAATAATCAGACCGAAAAGACGATTCTGCGTCGACACCTGAAACAAGAAAACATCAGAACCCTTCCTCCTCGTCTGGTAATGAGCATCACAAGTCATGCTTTGGCTGTTCTCATTTGCATATTCTGATGTTTCTGTTGTCAGACATCTGAGCAATCATAAAACAACCGCCTGATTGATAAATGCTACCTGTTAACCGGAGCCGACAGTGTAAATTCTGCATCGAGACGTCAGTCATTATTGCATGATTACAAAGTCGTGTCACAAAAATCAACAAATACAAGTTCATGGAAGTGGCTGTGCATCGTGATCGGATATGTTGATGATACATTACATTGTTTTCCAGAAGTTTAGTTTCCCATCATCCAAATGGAAAAATGAGGCTGGTGTTTTCAAATAGACTCATTGAATGCACAAATCTAATGCAACATCTTGATTCTGCTTGGACAAAGGTATTGTCAGAAAGGCACAGTGGGTGGTGATGTGTTACTGCACTGCCAAAAGAAAGTGCTGTGTTTTTCTAAAGCCACCAAAGTCAGCATTGGTCCGCATGGAGGAGGTCAGGGTGGATGGATGGGTCAACGAAATGCGAGTCTGACTCACGAGATGAAGGTTGTAGGTATTAGTCTGCCAATCTTCAGACTAACACCATGTAGTCTTTGCCCCATATCATCACATTCCCACCTCTGTGCTTCACTGTCAGGACCATGGAGTCACTGTGGTAGTTCTGACTAGGAAAGATAAAATTACTACAACGAGGCAAAATAACGACGAAGAAACAAAACAACCACATACATACAAAATGCCTCCATGCTTCACTGCCAGGACTATGCATTCACTGTGGTGGTCCAGGTTCACACCAAACATGCTGGACTCCATCTGAGCCCAACTAATTTATCATGGTGTCATCTGGATGTTCTCCCAACATTCATCAGAGTTTTTTTTTTAAATGTTCTTTAGCAAAGTTTCATTTTGCAGTTTTATGTTTTTCTTGTTCTCCCACCACAGAGGTTGATGTTCTGAAGTGTCCTTCACTGTCTGAGCTTCACAGAAACTTTTCCATTGATAACCCCTGAACCGAGTCTGAAGCAGCTGCAATCTGTTTTTCACAGCTAGATAGTGAAAGTAGTTCACTATCTGTGGCGTCATTGTAGGAGGACGACCACTGTAACCATGATTAGAGGTACTATGGCTCCTTCTATACCTGCAGCCATGATTAGTGGTACTATGGCTCCTACCTGCAGTCATGATTAGAGGTACTATGGCTCCTACCTGCAGTCATGATTAGTGGTGCTATGACTCCTTCTATACCTGCAGCCATGATTAGTGGCACTATGGCTCCTTCTATACCTGCAGTCATGATTAGTGGTACTATGACTCCTTCTATACCTGCAGCCATGATTAGTGGTACTATGGCTCCTTCTATACCTGCAGCCATGATTAGTGGCACTATGGCTCCATCTATACCTGTAGCCATGATTAGTGGCACTATGGCTCCTTCTATACCTGCAGCCATGATTAGTGGTACTATGGCTCCTTCTATACCTGCAGCCATGATTAGTGGTACTATGGCTCCTTCTGTACCTGCAGCCATGATTAGTGGTACCATGACTCCTTCTATACCTCCTGATTACTGCTGACAATGTGGTTCAGTGAGTTTTAGTTGATCTTCCTAGAACTTTTTCCATCTCTGCAAATGTCACAATCAGATTTTTTCACTTCCTCTGTTGAATTCTTTTCAATGTGGAGCCATGATGCAGACATAGACACAGTCCATGGGTCCAAAACTGAGAAAGTTCTGCTGTTTGCCACTAATTTTAGTACCATGTTCATGCAGTCAGGCTGATTAAAAACCACAATATAGTCTTTCTAAAGTATTTATTTTTGAGTATTCCAGTGTTCAACTGAAAAAAATGAAATTACTGAGAGGTGATACAGTTTGGAATCACCTTACATGAACAGAAATGAAAATGTAAATGGAGTGGATGCATGAAGATGAGAGCAAACATGCTCGACTACTTAAATACTCTCATACATATATGTTCTCACATGGAGGCTTCATGTGCATTCCCTGCTCATGTGCTTCAATCCGCCACATTATCATCCCCGTTTTGAAGATTTACAAGGTCCTGATCTCATTTTGATCCAATTCAACATGTTAACCAATCCAATCTCCAAACAGAATTCCTCCTTTGAAGTGTGACTAATTGTGACTTGCAGCGCTAATTTGGTGCGAGGCACTTTTTTATCGCGGCGCCCTGAACCTTCCTCCTCCCTCTTTTCTCCTGTCTGTCATCTTTTTTTTCTTCCTGCATGTTTTGTTCTCTCATCCAACACATTCATCCAGATGTCTGTGCTGCTCGTCTCTCCTGCTGTTCTATTGTTTGACTTGGATTCTAAAAGCAAATAAATTCATTTTAAGCTAAACTCTGGTGGTGATGTATCCTCGGATAGCTGCTGTAAGTCAGACACTGTAAAGAGAAAGAGTTAAAGGAGGCAGAAACTGAGAGAGGAAAGGGGAAAAGTAAAACAAAGGTACAAGTTAAGAGGAATAAAATCATAAAACAAGAGTGTTATATATTTAGAGAGCAAGAAGAAACAACGCAAATAGAAAAAAGCGTAATGACACAGACATTTCCTCGCTGCTGTACGTCAAGGTATTTATTGAGATTTGAAATGCTTCAAATTGCACAATGTGAAAAGAAACAACTAAATTAAATAGAAATTCAGATACAGAAAGGATTTTATGCTCATGAAGTGGAACGTAATTGTCTCTCGTGCAGAAATGATGCAATGAATGGAAACTAAACAAAGCTCATACTGGTTTGTTGTTACTAATCTGCTCTATAAGTACTTACAATATATTGTGCATGGCAACGCAGCAGGCGGCAGACACACAATCTGTATAATTTAAATCACAATAAACACCTTGCATCAGTCAGTGGTGGTGTCTTTACAACAGACCAGTTTAAATGTTGGTTTACATGTTTGTTTACAAAGTATACATCATTGCATTCTGCTTAAGTCCAATTGTTTTTATTTTTCTCTTCAACTCTGTAGTTAGAATCTTAAATTCAGGTCTTAAACTAGTCTTAAAACCAGTCCAGGTCAAGTTTAAAACCAGTCCAAAAGCAAGTCAAAAACCCATCAACAACCCAAGCCCTAAACCAATTCAAAACCACTTATTAAAGTTCAAAACCAGCCTCAAACCTGTCTAGAATCAAGATCAAAACTGGTCCATAACCAGTTCAAAAAGGGAGTCCTAAGCCACTCCAAAACCAGGCTAGAATTAGTTCAGAACAAGTCAGTCCAAGACCAGTCTAAATGAAAGTTCTAAACCAGTCTAAAACTGATTTAAAACTGATCTAGACTGGTTTTAAATCAGTTTTAAATCAGTCTAAAACCAGTCTAGAACCAGAGCCCAGACCTCAGCTCAGTGGAGTCAGTCTGGATCACATGAAAGGACTGACTCCACTGAGACGGATTTAATCTACAGAAGAGCTGTGGCAAGACACTCCAACACCAGTCTAAGATATAAACACAGTCTAAAACGGATCTGAAACAAGTTTGGAACCAGTTCAAAAACCAAGCACTAAACCAGTCTAAAATAAAGTTCAAACCTGGTCCATAACCAGTCCAAAAATCAAGTTACATTTGGGATAAGTCAGTCCAAAATGAAGTTAAAACCCAGTCTATAACCAGTTCAAAACTCAAGTTCAAAATTCCAAGTCTGAGTTCAAAACCAGTCCAACAAATTTCCAAACCCGCCTACAACCAGTCCAAAACCAGTCTAAAAAAATCTTAAAAAGCAGTCCAAATATTCTGTCCTAAACTAGTTCAAAACCAGTCTAAAATCAAGTTTGGAACTACTTGGTCCAAAATGAAGTCCAAGACCAGTCTAAACCAGATCAAAAACCAATTTGGAACCAGTGGGAAACTAGTCTAAAACTGGTCTAAAACCAGTCTAAAACCGTGATCTCTAGCAAGACACTCCAATTCCAGTCCAAAATCGAGATCACAACCAGTCTGAAACCAGACTACAACCAGTCCAAAATCAAGTTCACAACCAGTCTAAAACCAGACTACAACTAGTCCAAAATAAAGTCCACAACCAGTCTAAAACCAGACTACAACCAGTCCAAAATCAAGTTCACAACCAGTCCAAAACCAGACTATAACCAGTCTAAAATCAAGTTCACAACCAGTCTAAAACCAGACTACAACCAGTCCAAAATCGAGTTCACAACCAGTCTAAAACCAGACTACAACCAGTCCAAAATCAAGTTCACAACCAATCTAAAACCAGACTACAACCAGTCCAAAATCGAGTTCTCAACCAGTCTAAAACCAGACTACAACCAGTCTGAAAACCAATCTGAAACAAATCCAAAACCAGCCCATAATGAATCTAAAACCAAGTCCCAAACCACCCCAAGGCCAGTTTAAAATGAAGTTAGGAACAAGTAAGTCCTAAATCAAGTTTAAAACCAGCCTAAATGGATCTGAACTAGTACCTATGTAGTCTAAAACCGGTCTAGAAACCAGCTCCCTGATCCCAGCATCATGACGTCAGTGTGTCTGGACCACATTAAGAGACTGAAGACACTGATACAGATTGAATCTACAGAAGAACTGTGGCTGGACGCTCCAACTCCAGTCTAGAGTCAGAAGAAAGTGTCAAATATAGCGGACCTAAAGTCGCTGTAGCTTCAGATGAGTGTCGTGTTTGACGCAGGTTAACGAACGCCCGAGTTTGACCCGTTCATCTGAGACTGCAGCTGTCACAGGTTGTCATCATTCCCTCAAGTCTGCTCGAGTTAAACCACAGAATCACACCAGTGTAATTACATAAAATCAGCCACAAATTTAAGTGTCACTTTCAATTTGCTCTCTCACGAGACGCCGCTGCAGGACGTTCTGAAACTTGTTTTCCGGCTGTGAAAAAGGCAGACAGAGTTGCTCCTTTCAGCAGTGTATGAATGTTGGAGAGTATTATCTGCTGTGACAGATAGTTTCTTCCCCGTAGGCCTAATCTCAGCTCCACAGCACATCCGAGTTAACCTTGAGTGAACTCTTCATTAAACTCGTCATTAAAAAACAGATCGATATTCCACTCCAGACGTAAGAGGAGCAAAGGTTAGGGCCTCGGTGTCCTTGCATTATTACTGCGCCCATAAAACAATCATGTAGAGAGAGCAGTTACAGTCTGACGAAAGGCGGGGATTCAATTAACTGGGATAAGTGCTCCAAAAGATCTGATGAAATGACGACGAGAAGAGAAAACCGCCACTCAGGAGTCAGACAAAGATCAAAATGTTCAGAAATGCATCAGTGAAAATCAGCCAAAGGCAAAATGAAGACAGACATATATGTTTAGATGTTTAGATTATCATCCACGATACTCTCAGGAAGTCTGAAACCAGTCTAAAACCAGTCTGAAATCCGTCTAAAACCAAGTCTAAAGGCAGATCTAAACCAGTCCAAACCCACAGTCAGACACTAATCTAAACCCAAGTCCAAAACCAGACCAAACCACTGCTTGAAACCAGTCTGTAACCAGTCTAAAACCAATGTAAAACCAGTCTGAAACCAGTCTTAAACCAAGTCTGAAAGCAAATCTCAACCAGTCAAACCCACAGCTGGACACTAATTTAAACCCCAGTCCAAACCAGACCAAACCACTGTCTGAAACCAGTCTAAAACAAGTCTGAAACCAGTCTAAAACCAGACCAAAACACTGTCTGAAACCAGTCTAAAACCAGTCTAAAACCAGTCTAAAACCAGTCTGAAACCAGTCTGAAACCATGTCTGAAACCAGTCTAAACCCAGTCTGAAACCAGTCTAAAACCAGACCAATCTCCAGTCTGAAACCAGTCTAAAACCAAGTCTGAAAGCAAATCTAAACCAGTCAAACCCATAGCTGGACACTAATTTAAACCAAAGTCCAAAACCAGACCAAACCACTGTCTGAAACGAAATCTGAAACCAGATCAAGCTCCAGTCTGAAACCATCTCTACAACCAGTCAAACCAAATCCAAAGCCACTCTAAAACCAGACCAATCTCTAGTCTGAAACTAGTCTAAAACCGAGTCCAAAACCAGTCTTAAAGCATATCTAAAACCAGACCAAACTCCAGTCTGAAACCATGTCTACAACCAGTCTAAGACCAAATCCAAAGCCACTCTAAAACCAGACCAATCTCCAGTCTGAAACGAAATCTGAAACCAGATCAAGCTCCAGTCTGAAACCATGTCAGCAACCAGTTTATAATCAAATCCAAATCCACCCTAAAACCAGACCAATCTCAGTCTCAGAAGCCAAGTCCATAATCAAATCTGAAACCACACCAAACCCAGTCCAACACAGGTCGAAACTCAAACACTGAAACTAGTCTAATACCATATCCAAAACCAGACTAGACCAAGGTCTGAAACCATAAAAACTCTAGTCAGAATTCAGTCTAAAAATCAGTTCAAAACCAATCTACAAAAAAAATCTAAGACCATGTCTGAAACAAGTCTAAAACCAGAAAAAACTCCAGTCTGAAACCAGTCTAAAACTACCTCTAAAACTAAGTCTGAAGCCAGACAAACCCAGTCCAAAACAGGTCTAAAACCAGGGCAAACCCAAAGCAGGAAAGCAGGCTAAAACCAGACCAAACCACAGTCTGAAACCAGTGTAAAGTCAAGTTTAAAAGCATGTCTGAAACCAAAACACTCCAGCCTAAAATCAATCGGAAAAAAGCCCCAAACCATTTTAAAACCAGTCTAAAGCCAATCTACAACCAGTCAGAAACCAAGCCTGATACCACAAAAAAAAAAACCTGCATGAAACCAGTCTAAAACCAATCTACAACCAGTCTGAAACCAAGTCTGTAACCAGTCTGAAACCAAACCAAACTTTAGTCTGAAATCAATCTAAAACCGGTCTAAAACCAGTCCAAAACGAAGTCTACAACCAGTCTGATACTGGTCCAAACCCCATCTTGAAACCAGTCTAAAACCAAGTCTGTAACCAGTCTGAAACCAAACCAAACTTTAGTCTGAAATCGACCTAAAACCAGTCTAAAACCAGTCCAATATCAGTCGACAACCAGTCTAAAAACAGATTAAATCCCAGTCGAAACCAGTCTAAAACCCATCTAGAACCCAAGTCCATATCCAGTTGAAAATCCAGTCTGAAACCAACAAAGAACAGCCGAAAAGCAACACCAAACCAGTCCAAAGCCGAGTGTGAAATAATCTAAAGCGTCCTTTTTCTCAGTAACATGGATTCATCCTCTTCATAAAGACGCTGAGAACTGAGTGAAACTGTGAAAGTCCTCCAAGGCGCTGAACAACCTGACAAGTACCTTGAAGAACTGTACATAAGAAAAGGTGCTGCTTTAGTTTTAAAGGTCACAAATCCCTGATCAGACTCAGGTTTTTTTTTATGTTTCCAGCACTTTGTACTTTCTTGGCTTTGTCTTTGAAAGCTTCCTCACTTTACTCTCAGCGCTGGAAAAACAAACTTTCCTGCAGAGCTACAGTTCAAATCAGCACAATTATCTGCTGTGGGTTGTGCCGATTTAAAAGAGCCAAACTAAGGGGCTTTAATTTGTCGATTGCTTCGCCTGAGAGAACAAACGCTATTGACCTCTTATCTCAAATAAAAGCATTTAAAAGCCGACTGAGACTCCTCTTTGTCCACGTTTCTTTCTGATTTTTCCTCCTCGTTTTGTTCCTGCAAAGCAACGTCATGCAAAAACCCTCCGTCTGTCCGACTGTACAGGCGAAGCACGAATCATCAGATATCAAAGACGTGGAGCTGGAATGGATGAGCAGCCGAGCTTTTGGCTGCTGCGTCTCCAAACACCTTTTCATACCTGTTAGTGTGCGAGTGCTCGCTGCAGGGGTTTTGTTTGGCTTCGCCCGTTGTAATCCGCTTTGCAGCGTGACGAGATACAAGGACGAGAAAACCCTGCAACCTGTGGGACGTACGGAGCCTCCAGGAGAGTCTTCAGGTAGCAGTTAGTTCATATAAATGTTGTTTGGATTTGCCCTCCTCTGTCACGCTGTCTGGCTTTCACTCCGTCACGCCGCTTTCTGTCTTTTACCGCCTCTTTCTCCTTTGTATGCTCCTCTATCTCTGTCCTCCATTTGTCTCTCTGTGCTGCTTCCAGGACTAAATGACTCTGAAGTTAGTGAAGGTGAACCTCAGCTCATGTACGAACCTACAGCTGCTTTATCTGGATCATATCAGCAAATACACAGTTTGTGTGTTTCATCAGCAAAGTGAGTCTTTGTGAAACTTCAAATCAAAGCAAAAGAAGAGTCTAAAATCAGATCCAAAACTAGGCTAATACCTGACCTAAACCAGTCTAGATTTATGATGAGAATCAGTCTAAAATCCGTCTAAAATCAATCCAAGATTAGACTAAAATCAGTCTAAAATCAATCCAAGACTAGACTAAAATCAGTCTAAAATTCAGGCCAAGACTAGACTAAAATCAGTCTAAAATCAGTCCAAGATTAGACTAAAATCAGTATAAAATTAGTATAAAATCAATCCAAGATTAGACTAAAATCAGTCTAAAATCAGTCTAAAATGTGTCCAAGATTACACTAAAATCAGTCTAAAATCAGTCTAAAATCAATCCAAGACTTGACTAAAATCAGTCTTAAATCAGTCTAAAATCAATCCAAGACTAGACTAAAATCAGTCTAAAATTCAGGCCAAGACTAGACTAAAATCAGTCTAAAATCAGTCCAAGATTAGACTAAAATCAGTCTAAAATCAGTCTAAAATCTGTCCAAGACTAGACTAAAATCAGTCTAAAATCAGTCCAAGATTAGACTAAAATCAGTCTAAAATCAAGATTAAGAGTATAAGATCAAGTCCAATATCAGTTCAACATCAAATCCAAAACCAGTGTAAACACTTTCAAAAACCATTTTAAAATTGACATCAAAATCGTTTTACAATAAGTCTAAAACTTTTTAAAAACCAGACTGAAATCAAATGTTAAACTAGTTTAAAATCAAGACCAATTCAGTCTAAAATCGAATCCAAAATTGGTCGAAATCAAGTCCATGACTGGACTAAAACAAGCATAAAATTCAGTCCAAAACCACTCAAAAGTCAAGACCAAAAACTGTCTAAAATCAAATCCAGAAATCCAATCATAAACCAGTCTAAAATCAAGTCCTAAATTAGGTGTGAAACCAGTCTGGTATCAAGTCGACTAGTCTAAAATCAAGTCCAAAGCCAAATGAAAACCAGGCTAGACCCTGTCTCAAAGCAGTTCAAAAGCGGTCTAAAACTAATCCGGGACTAGGATAAAACCAGTCTAAAAACAAGTCTAAAACAACCTTTAATCAAATCTAAAACCAATCTGTCTTCAACCAGTCTAAGACTACGGCCAAAACCATTTTAAAACCAGTTTAAATTAAGTCCAAAAATTAGGCCAAAACCAGTCTAAAATCCAGGCTTATACCCATCTCAAACCAGCCCCAAACTAGTCTAAAATCAAGACAAAGGCCTCTCTAAAAGAGAGCCTTAAAACAAGTCCAAAAGAAATCAAAAATAAAGCCCAAAACCAGTTTGAACTCACCTTGAACCAGTTCAAAATCAAGTTCAAAACCAGTCATAAACAATGCTAAAACCTGTCTCAAACTAGACCCAAAACCCAATCAAAAACCAGTCCATGAGTCTAAAATCAAGACAAAACCAGTCTAATATTGTGACCAAAGCAAGTCCAAAACCAGTATATAACCAAGACCAAAACTAGATTAAAATCAAATCCAAAACCAGCCTGAAATCTGCATTCAGTTATTCTAAAACCACGCCCCAAAACCATTTAAAACAAGTCTTAAATCAAATCCAAAGCCAGTCTAAAATCTGTCTTCAACCAGTCTAAAACTACGACCAAAACCACTTTAAAACCAGTTTGAATTAAGTCCAAAAATTAGGCCAAATCCAGTCTAAAATCCAGGCTTGTACCCGTCTCAAACCAGCCCCAAACTAGTCTAAAATCAAGACAAAGGCCTCTCTAAAAAAGAGCCTTAAAACCAGTCCAAAAAAAAAATCAAAAATAAAGCCCAAAATCAGTTTGAACTCACCTTGAACCAGTCCAAAATCAAGTTAACAACCAGTCATATACAAAGGTAAAACCTGTCTCAAACTAGCCCCAAAAACGAGTTGAAAACCAATCCACGAGGAGGCGCACACCAGTCTAATATCAAGACCAAAGCAAGTCCAAAACCAGTATGTAAGTAAGACCGAAACTAGATTGAAATCAAATCCAAAACCTGTATTCAATTGGTCTAAAACCACGCCCCAAAACCAGTTAAAAACCAGTCTGTGAGTAGGTTAAAATCAAGACAAACCAGTCCAACATCAAAACCAAAGCAAGTCCAAGACCAGTACACAAGTAAGTCCAAAAGGAGTCTAGAACTGGTCTGGGATCGTTGGTGTCTGCAGCTGTGGAGGCTGCTGTTGGCCTTTACAACCACTGTGGGACATCCATGTGATGACGTCTAGATAATCAGCAAACACAGCTGGATGGATTTGTCCGACCAAGAACACACCTGCACACGTCACCATCACTTCGCACGACGCTCGACTTCTCACTGCTTAATATTTAACGACGACAGCGCTTTCAAACTTCACCCGAGGATGCTTCAGCGCTCGGCCTGCCCACGTATTCTCCTCGTTCTGCCCCCATCTGTCCTCGTTTAACCTCCTCTCATCCTCCGCCGAGGTGGTTTCTCCCCACGGCCACGAGCCTCATTAATAAGACATGTTCAGAGAGGCCTGACGGAGTCTAGACCGACCGACCGACCGGACGCACACATCCACCGTGGAGGGAGGAGGCCGGCCGAGCGGGTCTGGGGCTAAAAGTCTGTGTTTCTGGAAAGGAGAGTGGAGCAACACGACGGGGTCAGCGCACAAAGGCACGCATGTCGACCAGTAATGTGTTGGAGAGCAGTTCAGACAGCTCATGAAAGTCTAAGAGGTGCAAAGGAAAAAGCATGTGCTGGTCTTCAAATCGCTCTTTCCTCTGGCTTTACATTCTCCCAGGGGGGCTGCAGGGGCCGGGAGTTCAGCCTCGCATTAGCCCCTGGCTGTGGGTCTGACCTGGTCAAGCAGCGGATGAGCAAAAGATTAAAATTTCAAATTAAAGACTGTTTGATTAAACTCAACTCGGCGGCGGCGGCGTGTCGGAGCCTGCGGAGGCAAAAATGCCCTCTGGCACAGTTTAGTGGAAGTAAATAACAGGCTTTAGAGGCGCCGCGTGGAAGTCGTAAACCTGGAAATGACTTTAACTCAGCCTGGCAGGTATCTGGGCTCAAGTTCCTGCCGACTGCAAATCAATAATTCGTAGGAGTATGAGCGTGCCGCAAGAAGTTAAACCCTCCGTGTGACGTCCTTGGCTTTAGATGGCAGTTTTTTAACATTCTGCTGGAAAAACAAACAACCAGAAAAGTTCCCTTATTACTGTTTGCGCGGCCCCTCGTGTCCTCATTCAGAACATGAGCCAACGCTCGTGTCTTGCGCTGTTTGTCGAAGGCCTTCAGGTGTGAAATTTAATGCTTTATTGCAGGCCGAGCCCATAAATAAATAAACCCTCATCCCAAATACCATCAGAGCTGCCGAGCCTCTCACCTCGACCTGTGAAACACTGAGGAGCAGGAGAAAAAGAAGGGGAGGGATAGATGGGAGGCCACGCAGACGCACCAAAATACATGGAAAATGTAGAAAACATGGCAGCTCTACAGCAGTGGTTCTCAACTGGTGGGTCGGGACTCAAAAGTGGGTCGCGAAGCCATTTTTAGAGGGTCGCAGAAGCAAAAAGTAGTGGTATAAAGTCTTTTATTTTTAAGGACGTGTTTCTTATGACACAGTTTGCTTTCAGTAGCAGGATATTTAGTGGTGGTGACACCAGTAGTTGCCCACTGTTAACCTCTAGATCTGGTTCTGACAGCTTATTGGAGAAATTTGTGCTCAAACGTGTCAAAAATACACGAAAATGTGCTCAGAATCTCTCAAAATGGACCAAAATATGCTCAAAAACTTGGCAACAACGTCCAAATATACCAAAATGAGCAAAAAAATAAGCCAAAATTTTCCTAAATTGTATCAAAATGCATTGAGACTACACCCAGATAAACCTTAATTTGTTTACAGGAACAGCAAACTTCAACAATTTGGGTTGCGACTGTTATTAATAGAGACATAGTGGGTCCTGACGCTGGACCAGTTGAGAACCACTGATCTACAGTATGTAAAGAAGAGCTCCATCCAGAGTCAAATATTCAAGGGTACCGTATTTTCCGCACCTTAAGGCCACCGGATTATAAGACGCATGCTAAAATAAGGAAACAGAAGTAAAACAGTGAGTTTGTTGAACTTTATTCTACTACGTACCGTATTTACAAATACACTCACATTATTTTTTGATCAATCTTCTGTCACAAACCCTTCAAAGTCTTCATCTTCTGTATCTGAATTGAACAGCTGGGCCATTTCTCCATCAAGCATGCCGGGTTCCCTCTCGTCATTGTCGGAGTCAGTCTCATTGCCAGGTGGCTGTTCAGCAATGATGCCGGCTTTCGCGAAAGCTGGTACAACAGTCAAAGCAGATACCTTAGCCCAGGCATCCACAGTCCATTCACATATGGGGCCGTAACTTGCATGGTGCTGCCTCCCAGTCTTAGTAAAAGTGTGTTCGGAAACGGTCTGACAGTCAGTGAAGCGGAGCGCTTGGAACTGAGAGCACACATAAGGCGCACCAAATTGAAGAGTGCATCGTCGATTTTTGAGAAAATTAAAGGCTTTTAAGTGGCCTTATAGTGCGGAAAATATGGTATTCCAGACGCCCCTCTCTCCAGCAATGTTTTCCAGGCGTTCCCAGGCCAGATGAGATACGTAGTCACTCCAAACACTTAACTATAGCTGCATGTAAATTACAACATTTTCTGCTTTTAAAATGTAGAAATTAACCAAGAACAAAAAAACAATCTAAAACCATCTCATAACCAGGCTACAATCTGTCTGTAATCTAGTCCAAAACCTAGTATTAAACCAAGTACAAAACCATTCTAGCACAAGTTTAGAACCGGTCTAAAATCAAGTTCAAAACGAATCCAAAACCATTTTAAAACCAGTCAAAAATCGAGTCCAAAACCAGGCTTATACCCGTCTCAAACCACCCCCAAACTAGTCTCAAATCAAGACAAAGTCCTCTCTAAAAGAGCCTTAAAACCAGTTGAAAACTGATTAAATATAAAGCCCCAAACCAGTTTGAACTCACCTTGAACCAGTCCACAATCAAGTTCAAAACCAATCTTAAACAATGATAAAACCAATCCATGAGTCTAAAATCAAGACAAAAACCAGTCTAATATCGAGACCAAAGTAAGTCCAAAACCAGTCTAAAAGCAGTTGAAAACCAGTTTAAAATGAAGTCCAAACCGAGTACAAAATCTAGTTCTAATCAGTTTAAAACCAGCCTTAAACCAGGACAAGACCGTGACTAAAAGAAATTTAAAATTAAGTCCTAAAGATCAAGTCCACAACCAGTCTTTAATCAAATTCAAAACCAGTCTAAAGCCAGTTCATACCCAGTCCAAAACCAGTCTAAAATTAAGTCCAAAACCAGTCTATAATCTAGTCCAAAACCAGTTCAAAACCAGTCTGAAACCAAGTCCAAAGCCATTTCTTAAACATCCCAAAACCAGTCCACAACCAGTTTATAATCTCTTTCAAAACCAGTCCAAAAAATAGTTTAAAATCAGTTTAAAACAAGTCTGATTCTGGTCCAAAACCAGTCTAAAACCAGTTCTAAATCATTCTGAAGTCATGTTCACAACCAGTCAAAGATCATATCTAAAAACCAGTCTGAAATCAAATCCAGAGCCAGTTCTTAACCATCCCAAAACCAGTCTACAATCTGTTTGTAATCTAGTCCAAAGGCAGTCGAAAAACAAGACCAAAACCAGTTGAAAACCAAGACCAAAACCAGTTGAAAACCAGTACAATATCTCGTTGAAAATCAGGGTTCAGTGTAATATCAGTTCAAAACCAGTCCACAGTCAGTCTGAAGTCTGTTTTAAACCAGTCAAAGATCACACCCAAAACCAGTTTGAAACCTGTTTATAAAGGTCATCATTATTTTCCATGTTACCAGGGTAACAAGTCCCGCCTCATCTACCATTTGATTGGCTGGCTGAGAAGGATTGACAGTGATGCAGTCGAATGAATGGCACAGACTGGAAACCCATCAGTGACACAAACAAACGTGAGCTTTTAGGAAACACGTTTCCCTCAAACTGCAGTTTATCATATTAATTATTATGCAGGAACAGACTCTGAAGTATGACCTCATGGATGCGTCACTTTTAAAACTGCAGCTCTGGTCTTCTGGGAGTTTATCATTCCTCCGAACAGCAAATAAAGACAGAATCACTGGGTTCCTCCTCTGACTCCATCTTCCCTCCTCTCTCTGCTGCCTCATTATCTCTTCCTCCCGTTCGCCTCCTTCGGCTGCTGTCAGGCCGTTACGAGTCCGTCCCTCCCCCCGAGCTCCAGGTCGATCCAGTAAAACATCTGTTTCGGAGAGAGCTGGCACCGTAAACGTCCCCGGGCCTCTCGGCCTCTTTACGAGGGCAGGACAGACCTCGGAGGTGTCGTCCTTCCTCCGCCTCCTCCGTCACAATCCAGAGCCTCCCCCTGGTTCCAGCCTCCCATTATGAGTCCCGGTGTTGGTGCTCATCTGAACCCCTTCTGTCCTGACGGAGACTCGCCTTCCTTTACTCCGTTTATTGCTTTACAGCCGCCTGAAAGGATCCTGGTTTTAACACCTCCAGCCGAGCAGCTGCCTCGTCACTCCTCCATCTAATTGTTGTTGTCTTTCAATCTCTCTGCAGCGCCTCTTGCTCTGATTTATGGGTCTCCCTCCACCTTCCTACCCTCCTTCCTTCCTTCCTTCCCTCCTTCCTTCCTTCCTACCCTCCTTCCTTCCTTCCTATCTTCTTATATTCCTTCCTTCCTTCCTTCCTATCTTCCTATATTCCTTCCTTCCTTCCTTCCTACCCTCCTTCCTTCCTTCCTATCTTCTTATATTCCTTCCTTCCTATCTTCCTATATTCCTTCCTTCCTTCCTTCCTTCCTATCTTCCTATATTCCTTCCTTCCTATCTTCCTTCCTTCCTATCTTCCTTCCTTCCTATCTTCCTTCCTTCCTATCTTCCTTCCTTCCGATATTCCTTCCTTCCTATCTTCCTTCCTTCCTATCTTCCTTCCTTCCTTCCTTCCTTCCTACCCTCCTGCCTTCCTTCCTTCCTTCCTTCCTTCCTTCCTACCCTCCTGCCTTCCTTCCTACCCTCCTGCCTTCCTTCCTTCCTTCCTTCCTTCCTACCCTCCTGCCTTCCTTCCTTCCTTCCTTCCTACCCTCCTGCCTTCCTTCCTTCCTTCCTTCCTTCCTTCCTACCCTCCTACCCTCTTTCCTTCCTTCCTTCCTTCCTACCCTCCTTCCTTCCTTCCTTCCTTCCTACCCTCCTTCCTTCCTTCCTACCCTCCTTCCTTTCTTCCTTCCTACCCTCCCTCCTTCCTTCCTATCTTCTTTCCTTCCCTCCTTCCCTCCTTCCTTCCTTCCTTCCCTCCTTCCTTCCTTCCTTCCTTCCTTCCTTCGTTCCTTCCTTCCTTCCTTCCACCCTGAAGGCCCAGATGAGCAGAGGTCAGGTGCTCCATGAGGTCAGGTTTAAGATCGATAGAAGAAAAGCATGAAGTAGTTCCATGTTGCTTTTGAATGGATGGAATCAACCAGTCTGTCTTCTTTGTCGTGTTTTGTGATGCTCTGTACTTGTTTTAAGTATCTGTGTTCGTCTTTCAGGATGTTTCATCTTAGTTTGCATCCATTTGTGTTCATTCTGCATCTTATTTTTATTAGTTTGAGTGTCTCCCTGGTTGTTTTGTTTGTCTTTGCAGCCATTTTGCATCTACTAGTGGTCATTTTGTGTCTAAGAGGTGCTTTTATTCATTTTGCATCCGTTTGTCTCTGGTTCTGTCTCTCTGTGGTTGATTAGCTGGCCTTCTTGTGTGGCTTTGTCGTGCTTTTCTCTCTTTGTCGCTGTTTTTTTGCAACTCTTAGTTTTAGTTTTGAGGTTGTTTTGTCTTCGTTTGCACCTGTTTTTCATTTGTTTTTGTGTTTTTAGTGTCTCTTGGTCAGTTTCAGTCTCTTTCAGGTCAGTTTGCATCTCATTTCTCTTGGTTTCAGTCTCTTTGTGGTTGTTTTGCATCTACTAGTCGTCATTTTGTGCCTCTTTGAGGTTGTTTTATCTCTGTTTATATGAATTTTGCATCTCTTTGTCTCTGGTTCTGTCTCTCTGTGGTTGATTAGATGGCCTTCTTGTGTGGCTTTGTCGTGTTTTTCTCTCTTTGTCGCTGTTTTTTTGCAACTCTTGGTTTTAGTTTTGAGTAATTTTGTGCATCTTTCAGGTTGTTTTGTCTTAGTTTGCACCTGTTTTACATTTGTGTTTGTGTTTTTTGTGTCTCTTGGTCAGTTTCAGTCTCTTTCAGGTCAGTTTGCATCTCATTTTTATTGGTTTCAGTCTCTTTGTGGTTGTTTTGCATCTACTAGTCGTCATTTTGTGCATCTTTGAGGTGGTTTTATCTCCGTTTATATGAATTTTGCATCTCTTTCTTTGGTTCTGTCTCTCTGTGGTAGATTTGCATCTTTTTCTGGCATTCTTGCATGGCTTTGTCGTGTTTTTCTCTCCTTGTTGCTGTTTTTCGCAACTCTTGGATTTAGTTTTGTGTAATTTTGTGCATCTTTGAGGTTGTTTTGTCTTCGTTTGCACCAGTGTTGCACCTGTTTTGTGTTTTTATGTCTCTTTTAGTGAGTTTTAATCTCTTTCAAGTCAGTTTGCATGTTATTTTTATTAGTTTGAGTTTTTTCCTGGTTCTTTTTTTTTCTTTACAGCCATTTTGCATCTTCTGATGGTCATTTTGTGCCTCTTTGAGGTTGTTTTATGTCTGTTTATATGAATTTTGCATCTCTTTGTCTCTGGTTCCGTCTCTCTGTGGTTGATTAGCATCTTTTTCTGGCCTTCTTGTGTGGCTTTGTCGTGTTTTTCTCTCCTTGTCGCTGTTCTTTGCAACTCTTGGTTTTAGTTTTGAGTAATTTTGTGCATCTTTGAGGTTGTTTTGTCTTAGTTTGCATCTTTTTTTGTGTTTTTTTGTGTCTCTTTTAGTGAGTTTTAACCTCTTTTTGTTCAGTTTGCATCTCAATTCTGTTGATTTGAGTCTCTTTGTGGTTGTTTTGCATCTACTAGTGGTCATTTAGTGTGTCAAAGATGTGGTTTGACATTAAATGACCACTTGCTTTTCATCTTAACGTTGCATCTTTTTCTGGCATTTTTGCATGGCTTTGTAGCTTTGGTTTTAGTTTTGAGTATTTTCTGCATCTTTGAGGTTGTTTTGTCTCAGTTTGCATCAGTTTTGCATCTGTTTGTGTTAATGTTGTGTATCTTTTAGTCAGTTTTAATCTCTTTCAGGTCTGTTTGCATCTTATTTTTATTGGTTTAGGTCATTTTGTGTTTGTTTTGTTTGTCTTTGCAGTCATTTTGCATCTACTAGAGGTAATTTTTTTGTGTAGAAAAGGTGGTTTTATCTTTGTTTATTTAAAGTTTCCATCTCTTTTTCTTTGGTTCTGCCTCTTTGTGGTTGATTTGTGTCATTTTCTGGCATTTTTGCCTCTCTTTGTAGCCGTTTCTATGACACTTGGTATTTGTTTTGAGAAATTTTGTGCACCTTTGATGTTGTTTGTTTCCATCTGTTTGTGTTCATTTTGTGTCTCTTTTAGGGAGTTTTAATTTCTTTTTGATCAGTTTGCATTCATTTATTGTTGTTTTCCATCAAATTTCTATTGGTTTGAGTCTTTATGTGGTTGTTTTGTTTGTCTCTGCAGCCGTTTCACATCTGCTAGTGGTGCTTTTGTGTATCAAAGAGGCGGTTTTATTCCTGTTTATATTTATTTTTGTGGATTTGTTCTTCTGTCTGGTCTTTTTCTGTGTCTTTGTAGTGTTTGCCTCTTTTTTTTCCCGTTTGCTTCGAGTCTTTGAGGTTGTTTTTGTGGGGTTTGTCAGTCAGTTTCAATCTCTTTCTGGTCAGTTTGCAAATTTCATATTATTATAAATAGATTTTCCAGATAAGTGGCAGCAGAATTGCTCCTGGAAAGGAAACGCTTTGTTTTAAATGAATAAAGTGGCATCAGATTTGGAAGGAGGTGCTCAGGGTGGATGATGGGCGTATAAAACACTCAACTTGTGTGGTTTCAGGCTACAAAAGGAGTTAAGTGGATAATATTGTTGTTTTTACTGATATGTTCAGTGCAAATAGCTCAAATGCATTAATTAACAGCACTTCCTCATTATGAGTTTCCTTCCACACCCACCTGCTGCTGTAAATTAGCTGCGTATAAATGTTATTTCTAGGCGACAGCACTGCCATGTGAGCGTGCCCTTGGTGCTGTTTTGTGTTTCAGTCCGATGCCAAGTCATAAATCAGCTGCTGGGGATGATTTATGTGGGTCAGATCCACAGCGTCCATTTCTCATATCTCCAGCAGAAATCAATGTGTTCGAGCTCTGACACTTACTGTGGAACGAAGAGACGCCAGGTGGAAAAACGACGGCGAGAAAATGAAGACAAAACGCACATCTGGAGAGGGAAAGAGGAGCTTTCAGGCAATCGATGAATATTTGAGCCGTCCTCTTGGTTCACTTTGTCACCTTTAAATGTTTGGTAAACTGTCGGATATGCAAAGCAGACGGCTCTGTTTGCCAGGCTGTCGGCCTCAGTCGCACTGCTAAAAGTAGTAAAGCAGTAAAAAAAACACCTCCATCTGCCAAAAATAGCCGAGCAGTGAAACACCTCCATCTGCCCTCTGCCCATTCAGCTGCACTGCAGGCAGCGGCAGCAGACAAAGAGCTGCTTGTTTACAACAATCATAAATATCGGGACAAACACCTTCCTGATGCCGAGTTCTTTCTCCACCGAAGCCGGCAGACATGCAAAGCAGGAAATCTGAACGTCAGCAGCAGCGATCTGAGTGATGCTCTCCGCCAGATGCACCAATTAGGAAGAAGCCGACATCAAAGAGCCCGACGGCGACGAAGCTGCAAACACTCGCCTCGTTAGAGTCCGTGTGGTAACTTCTCAGACGCCTCCTGCTTTCGACCAGAAAACTCTGACGGATTACGAGGAGAATGTAAGATCAACGGTTTGCAGAACACCCGTCATGTGTAGTTTCAATTTAACAAACCATATTGTGCAAAAAACATGCGACGCAAACGCCACTCAGACCTCAACAGAAGACGAGAGCGATGTCAGAACTGTGTGGAGTCGGTGCTGCTTTACAGAACTCAACCTGGAGAACAGAAGAGCTTTGTGGATGACGTTTTCTCTACTGTATTTTAACAAAAACAACTTAAAACAGTGACTGAAAACTAGAGAAAACGGTGACAGAGAACTAAGTTGGAAATGACTTAAAACAGCGACTGAAAACGAAAGTAAACAGTGAGTAAAAAGTGTTTGAAAGGTTGTGTTTTAACCCAAACCACAACGTCTTCACGCGACTTATCGAAGTAGCTTTGCAACGTAAACAAAACCAAGCAGCGATTGAAAACAGTGACTGAAAATGAAAGTAAAAACAGCAACTGATGACAGACAACAGCTACAAAAGACAAAAGTAAACAGCAAGTAAAAATGAAAGCAAATAGTGATGACAAACAAAAAAGTAAACAGTGAATAAAGATGAACTGAATCAGTGGCAGAAAATGAAAGTCAACAGTGAGTAAAAAGTGTTTGAAAGGTTGTATTTTAACCCAAACCACAACATCTTCACGCGACTTATCGAAGTAGCTTTGCAGCGTAAACAAAAGCAAGCAGCGATTGAAAACAGTGACTGAAAATGAAAGTAAAAACAGCAACTGATGGTAGACAACAGCAACAAAAAACAAAAGTAAACAGCAAGTAAAAATGACAGAAAACAGTGACGACAAACAAAAAAGTAAACAGTGAATAAAGACGAACTGAATCAGTGGCTGAAAACAAACAGTGACTAAGAAATGTTTGAATGGGTGTATTTTAACCCAGACCACAACCTTTTCACTCGATTTAATGAAGCAGTTTTGCAGCTTAAACAAAAGCAAACAGCAACTGAAAATGACAAAAAACAAAAGTAAACAAGGAGTGAAAACAGTGACTAAAAATGAAAGCAATAAGCGAGTGAAAAGTGTCTTTTTATCTTCTACTGAACCAAGTTTTCTTCTAGCATTAACAAAATACACCAACAATAAAAAAAGTAAACAGTGAAAGAAGATTAACTGAAACAGTGACTGAGAATGAAAGTAAACAGTGAGTAAAAAGAGATGAATGGGTGTATTTTAACTCACTCGACTTAGTGAAGTAGCTATGCAGCAACTGACTCAGCAACTTAAATTACAAAAAACATAAGTAAACAGAGATTGAAAACAGTGGCTGAAAATGAAAGTGAACAGTGAGTGAAAAGTCTTTTTTCTTCTACTGAACCCAGTTTTCTTGCAGTGCTAACAAAAGCAATAGCAAATGAAAATGTCAAAATGCAGCAACAAATCAAAAATGAAACACTGAAAGATTAACTGAAACAGTGACTGAAAATGAACGTCAACAGTGAGTAAAAAGTGTTTGAAAGGGTCTATTTTAACCCAAACCACTATCTCTTCTCTCGACTTAACAAAGAAGCTTTGTAGCGTAAACAAAAGCAAACAGCGACTGAAAACAGTGACTGAAAATTAATGTTAAAACAGCAACTGATGACAGAAAACGGCAACAAAAACCAAAAATAAACAGCAACTAAAAATGACAGCAAATAGTGACAGAAAACAAAAAACTAAACTGTTAATAAAGACTGGACTGAAATAGTGACTGAAAACGAAATTAACAGTGAGTAAAAAGTGTTGGAATGGATGTATTTAAACCCAAACCACAATCAAAGTAGTTTTGTAGCATAAACGAAAGTAAACAGCGACTGAAAACAGTGACTAAAAATGAAAGGGAACAGCAAGTGAAAAGTGTCTGTTTATCTTCCGCTGAACCAAGTCTTTTTTGCAGTGTTAACAAAAGCAATGGTGAATGAAAATGTCAAAATACAAAGAAAGTAAACAGTGAATTAAGATGAACTGTAAACAGTGACTGAAAACAAAAGTCAACAGCAACTGATGACAGAAAACAGCAACAAAAAACAAGAGCAAGCAGCGATTGATAACAGTGACTGAAAGTGAAAGTAAACAGTGAGTATAAAGTGCTTGAGTGGGTTTATTTTAACACAAACCACTATCTCTTCTCTCGACTTAACGAAGTAGCTTTGTAGCGTAAACAAAAGCAAACAGCGACTGAAAACAGCGACTGAAAACGAACGTTAAAACAGCAACTGATGACAGAAAACAGCAACAAAAAACAAAAGTAAACGGCAACTAAAAATGACAGAAAATAATCACAACAAACAAAACGTGGGCCGTCACTTTGAAATTATTTATAGCATTTTAACTTCGTCAGGAGACGTATTTGACTTGACATTGCAGTGAAAAATGGGCTGACAGTGAGGAAAAATGGAGAGAGGAGCGAAGAAACATCCATGAACTTGGAGTCCAGAGGGTTTGGGAAAGAAAAGGCCTCGGTTTTAACTCCGTGCATCAGTTCCTGGTACAAAACAGGAGGTGTTCAGACTGTCGGCGCCTCCAGCCAACATGGTGTTTTCTCCTGTGTGGACGTTTCACCTGAACACAGCATCACTGGTGCTCACACC
This sequence comes from Dascyllus trimaculatus, assembly GCA_024666655.1. Lineage (NCBI taxonomy): Eukaryota > Metazoa > Chordata > Actinopteri > Pomacentridae > Dascyllus > Dascyllus trimaculatus. Next base: position 32,092,576 of record CM045450.1, read on the forward strand.
CCATAATAACCAGTGTTTCTGCCGCTTCTTACGTAACATTCGTGTTGCCGTTCGTGCAAAACAAAACGCTGTGCTGGAGAGGATTTCTGCATCCAGAGCTTCTCCCACAGTAGATTTTTCTCACAGTTTGCTGCTGCTGCTGTAACTAATTGCAGATAGACTGGATATTGATTTGTTTCTGGACGCGCAGCAGATGTTCGTCTGCAGTTTTATTTTTAAAGTAAAAACAGGCAGTAAAATCCACAGAAGAGCTCAGGAATGTGGAGGATTTTCATTTTCCCCTTGTTGTCTGCTCATGTTTGCCAGACAGAAGGAGAAATGTGAGGTTCTTGGATGAGCTTCCCCCCCATCACAACTAATAACAGCTGCACAGATAACAAACACTCATGATATACCGTCTCTGGAGTCTGCAGCCTCACCAGAAAAAATGCATGCAAGATCGTTTTAACAGTGCAAAACGTGACTGAAAACAACACAATACGGTGACAGACAGCTGAAGTCAACAGAGGCTGAAAATGACAGAAAACAGCAACTGAAAATGAACGTAAACGGTGAGTGAAAACAAAAAGAAACGGAAAGTGCTTCAATGGATGTATTCGAACTGAAATCATGATTGTTTCGTCAATTTAACCAAGTAGTTTTACCAAGAAAAGCAAATAGCGAGTGAAAATGCCAGAAAACGGCAACAGAAAACAGAATACAGTGAGTGAAAATGAAAGTTTTAGTAAAAGCAGGCAGTAAAATCCAGGGCGGTTCGCAGGAATCTTATTAGCATTAAGCTACAATACCACTTGCTTAGGTCCACTGTGCATTTAAATATTAAACAAAAGGAAAAAGTGACTGAAAACGACAGCTAAAGTGAACAGTGAGTGAAAATGAAAGTAAACGATGAGTGAAAACAAAAGGAAACAGCGAGTGTAAAGCACTTGAATGGATGTATTCTAACTGAAATCATGATCTTTTCCTCAACTTAACTAAGTAGTTTTGTCAAGAAAAGCAAATAGCGAGTGAAAATGCCAGAAAACGGCAACAGAAAACAGAAAACAGTGAGTGAAAATGAAAGTTTTAGTAAAAGCAGGCAGTAAAATCCAGAGAGGAGCTCAGGAATCTTTTTAGCCTTAACATTTAATTGCACAGTGGACTTAAACAAGTGGTTTTGTAGCTTAAACAAAAGCAAAAGGTGACTGAAAACAACACAAAACAAGGACAGACAGCTGAAGTAAAGTGACAGTGACTGAAAATGAAAGTAAACAGTGAGTGTAAAGTGCCTCAGTGGCTCTAATCTAACTGAAATCATGAGCTTTTCCTCAACTTAACCAAGTAGTTTTGTAAAAAAGAAAAAAAATGAAAAAAGAAGCAAATACTGACAATGCCACAAAACAGCAACAGAAAACAGAAAACAGTGAGTGAAAATGAGAGCAAAAAGCAATTGATGACAGTTAGCCTTAATATTTAAATGCTCAGTGGACCTAAACAAGTCGTTTTGAAGCTTAAACAAAAGCAAAAAGTGACAAGTGAAAACAACACAATACAGGGACAGACAGCTCAAGTAAACAGTGACTGAAAATGAAAGTAAACGCTGAGTGAAAACTAAAGGAAACAGAAAGTGTAAAGAGCTTCAATAGATGTATTCTAACTGAAATCATGATCTTTTCTTTAACTTGACCAAGTTGTTTTGACAAGAAAAGCAAACAGCGAGTGAAAATGCTAGAAAACAGCAACAGAAAAATAGAAAACAGTGAGTGAAAATGAAAGCGAACAGCAACTGATGACAGTTAGCCTTAACATTTAAATGCACAGTGGACATAAACAAGTAGTTCTGAAGCTTAAACAAAAGCAAAAAAGTGAAAAGTGAAAACAACAATACAGAGACAGACAACTGAAGTGAACAGTGACTGAAAATGAAAGTAAACAGTGAGTGAAAACAAAAGCAAACAGCAAGCACTTGAATGGATGTATGAAACCATGATCTTTTCCTCAATATAACCAAGCAGTTTTGTAAAGAAAAGCAAATAGTGAGTGAAAATTCCAAAAAACAGCAACGGAAAACAGAAAACAGTGAGTTAAAATGAAAGCAAACAGCAGCTGATGACAGAAAACGGCGAGAAAAACATGAAAGTTTTCGTAAAAGGAGGCGGTAAAATCCACAGATTCCTCATTGTCTGCGCATGTTTTCCAGACAGAAGCTAAAAAACTAACAAAAGTTGGACGAACCTTCCATAAAAAAATCACCAAAAACACCAGATAACAATCGTGACATGTCGTTTCTTCTGCAGCTCTACGGATAAAAACGCATGTCAGATCTTTTTAGCATTAATATTTAAATGCACAGTGGACGCTCTCGATACAGAATACACAAAGAATCACAGCAGTAGGTTGGATGTAATGCAAACGTGTATTTCAAATCCAAAGTCAACACTTGAACATGCATTTAATTCCATCCGTTCCTCTGATTCATTCCCATTTACACGGAGGCAGATAATACGTTTCCCTGATTTACATCTTGATTTATGAGCTCCGGAGGAAAAAAAAAAAACATAATGTAAAAATAAAACCACCCTGCGCGGACTTCCTCTGAATAACTGAATGTACAATCGGCAAAAAGTGCATTAATGTGATTAGTTGGACAAATGCGTCGTGTTTGCACTCGCTCCCGGCAATTTTCCCGTGTCATTTGGTTTAATAAGTGCAGGCGTGTCGCCTCGCTGGTTGAGTGCACCGACGGAGAAACCACAAAGAGACCCGCAGCCTGGTTTTCTTCATCCGCTTGGTATCTGGGAGGCCGATAAGGTTCGCAACCCTTAACGAGTGGAAGAAGAGATACAGGACCGTCGGCTGCAGGAGTAACAAGGAAAAGTCGCGTGAAATTCAGATCTGTGCCGCAGATGTGGATAAAACAGAGGAAGGATTCTGCTGAACTGGTGTTGAACTGCGTCACCACAGAATAGTTTAGACCAGTGGTTCTCAACTGGTCCAGCCTCAGGATCCACCATGTCTCTATTAATATCAGTCACGACCCAGATTGTTGAAGTTTGCTGTTCCTGTTAACAAATTAAGGTTTATTTGGGTGTCGTCTCAACGCCTTTGATACAACTTGGGAAAATTTCGGCTTATTTTTGCTCATTTTGGTATATTTGGACGTTTTTACTAAGTTTTTGGGTCCATTTTGGCCAATTTTGACAGATTCTGAGCACATTTTTGTTTATTTTTGGCACGTTTTTAGCATAATTTCTCCAATAATCTGGCAGAAACAAATCTAGAGGTTAATAGTGGGCGACTAGTGGTATTCAATTCAATTCAATTTTATTTATATAGCGCATATTTACAACACAAGTCATCACAAAGCGCTAAACATTGTAAGAAAGAACAGGAAACAGAAAAACAGGAAACAGAAAACCCAACAATCCAAGGTTGCTTTTGGATTCCCTATGAGCAGCAATCAGCGACGGTGGGAAGGAACCAAAAACCCCCTATGGTAGGGAAGGGGGAAAAAAACAACCTCCGACAGAACCAGGCTCAGGGAGGGCAGACATCTGCCTCGACCGGTTGGGTTGGGAGTGAGGAAGAGGAGGGAGGGAGGGATGGCAGGGGAGGTTGGGAGGTTGGGAGGTGGTGAGGCCAGCGGCTGCTGATCAGGGACGTTGATGGGGTCACCACTAAATATCCTGCTATTCACTGGAAAAAATGCCCCTCCCAAAACAAGAAAAAGAAACTTATTTCAAGGCACTTTTACCTCGAAATAAGTGAAAAAATCTGCCAATATAACAAGTGAACATTTGTCTTAAAACAAGTTCCTTTCATCTTGCTGAAATGTTATTTTTAAAGTGAATTTATCTCAAATCAAGTGGGTTGAGACATTTTGACTAAAAATAAGACGAATAAACTTGGTAAGATGTTGAGTTTTTGCAGTGTTGTAAGCAAGCTGTGTCATAAGAAACACTTCCTTTAAAATAAAAGACTTTAAACTACTACTTTTTGGGGGTTCATGCTTCTACGACCCTCTAAAAATGGCTTCGCGACCCACTTTTGGGTCCCGACCCACCAGTTGAAAACCACTGGTTTAGTTCATAGTTAAGTTCAGGAAAGTTTGGGGCAGATTTGAAAACCGTGAAAGAGTCAACTGAGGTCAGTTTATGCAAAAAAAAAAAAAGAGTAAAACAAAAAGTGAGAATCCAGGGGAATCAAACATCACTCAGACATGAAGTCGTGCTTGAAAGATAAATGAAATCCCAACACTTTGCATGCAGCTGTAAGTAATAGGGATAAATAAAACATCGATACAGCGATATATAGTCGTCCCTCCTCATGTGATATGAGTATCGATACACTGGCGCCAAATATCCATACTTTAATTAATATAATAAGGCGCTCTAAACCCTGCCAGCTGCCATTTCTACAGCGTCACTACTTAATGCATCCACAAGGTGGCGTTTATCACATGAATGAAGGAGACTGGAGCAGAAATGAATCGACCCAAGAAGAGTTTGTACAGGTATAATGGAGGACAGCAACGCTACCGTACGAGACGCCCCATTCATGTTTAAGTATAAAGTGTGGATCCATTTGGGCTTTCATTGAGGGACCAAGCAGCTGGACAAAGACTATGACATATGCAAGAACTGCCTCGCTAAAGTAAAGCACACAGGAAACACCACCAACATGCAAACCCACCTGCAACGCCTCCATCCTGAACTCCTGGCTGATGCAGCAACGTTTCCAGTCAGCCTGCAGCCGTTAACACGACGTTTGAAGCAAAGATGGCCGCCAGCATTACAACGTCCATCACTGGGTTCATTTGAAGGACCTCCACCTGTACAAAATTTGATTCTTCTCAATTCCGTTTCCTGCTTCAGAGCATGATGCTGCCACCTCCATGCTTGATGGTAGGTTTGGCGTTCTTGGGGTTGAAGGCCTCACCCTCATTGTGTCCAAATAGTTCAGTTTTTCCTCCATCTGACGTCAGAACTTTCCTCCAGGAGGCCTTTTCTTCGTCCACCAGCAAACTTCAGTGGAGCTTTAAGGTTCTCCTTCCAGAGGTTATTCTTCATGGCAGCCTCTCAGCTCACGTTGACCCTCGACCATCCCGACCAGTTGTATCTCAGATGATGGTTTTCTTCCCGACCTCGCCTACGTGGAAACTTTGTTCGCGACCGTAGCTGTAAACACACCGACATTAACCCTCGTTCCCGGCCGCGCTTTGTGTTTGCCGAGCAGCAGATGCTAGAAAACACCGACACGCACTCGTATATTCATCACAGCACTCGGGGGAGCACCGAGCTTTGATGAGGTTCCCCCATCTGGGAGTCTTTGTTCAGTGACTGACCGGACTCTAAAACAGTCGCAGCAACGCAAGCGGGCTTTAAACAAACACGCGTGAAGCTGCATCACTGGACGCCGCCTGAACACACCTGGCTGCGACGGAGGCCGCAGGTTCGGGGCTGGTGGCCGCCGCTGCCCTCGTGATTCGCTGATTAGCTCCTCCGGCTCGTTAGTCCTGCATATTTAAATCCCAACATATGCTGCTCCTGTTTTATTTGCATTCTTAAGTCTCAGCGGGGAACAAGGAGACGCATTTGCATACTTGCATCAGCCCACCAGAGATGGAAATAGCTGCAGACCTGCTGCACAGTTGTGTAACCAACAACAACGGCGGTCATTATGTTTCTCCAGTTTCCTCCTTCTACACCCTGCCGCCCACTCACACTTTAATTATTACGGTTTTGGTCAGTAAGAAGAAGAAGAAAAAAACAAAACAAGAAAGTGCAGCTGATGGAGTTTAAATGGGTCTAAAGGTTTGTTTACATCCTGAGCTGCAGTGGAGGAGTTTATGAGACACTAATGCACCGTAAATGTTGATATTTATCCACATGATGATAGAAGAAAGACGTTTTGTCAGTGTGAGAGTGTCACCTCTACTTAAAGTGACTACAGTCTGTGTTTTTATAATAACAGTTTCCTCCAACAGGTTTGTAAAGCTGATACTCAAAGACCTACGCAGACAAAGATGTTGTGGCTAATCAAAGGAAGTGTTTACATCCATTCATCATCTATACACCACTTAATCCTCTATAGGGTCGTAGGGGGTGGAGCCTATCCATATATATGTTTTTGGACTGTGGGAGGAAGCTAGAAAACCCACGCTGCACAGGGAGAACATGCAAACTCGACACAGGAAGATCCCAGGCGTCCTAACCGGGACGCGAACCGGGGATCTTCTAGCTGTGAGGCGACGCTGCTAACCACCGAGCCACTGTGCAGCCCACATTTACATCCTTTACTAAAGCAAAACCACTAAATACACTGAATAAAAATACTCTGGTACAAGTAGAAGTTGTGCATTGGAAGCGTTACTGCAGTTAAAGTTCCTAAGCATTGTCACAAATAGTAAAAGTAGAGGCTGCGACACTATTATATGTTATGTTATATTGTTAGATTAGATTAGATTATACTTTATTAATCCCACAATGGGGAAATTTCTCTGTTACAGCAGCAGAGAAAAAGCAGAAAAACACACAACATACCCTATACACAAAAAGAAAATAAACAATCTACTATAAAGAAACATTTTAAATAGACAAAAGATACAACAATAATTAATGTCAGAACTGCATTTTAAACTATTTTGTGCAGGACTGCAGCAAATGATTATTTCATTATTAGGGGCCGAGCACTGTGGGCGATCAGTGTGAAACACTCAATGCATCATTTTATACTCCAAGAATTGAACAGAGGGACAGCACACTGGTGAAACTAATGAGGGCAGTCAAAAAAGGATGGAAACACAGACAAAGGGAGGTAGTGAAAACCCAAGCAACACACGAGGGAAGGAAATGTCAAATTAAAACAGGAAGTTAACCAAAAGACCATGACAGTAGCTTTGTTATGTTAGCTTTTATAGTGGATTTAATGCTGTTGGTGGTGATGTAAGCAGAGAAAACATGGAGAGGACAGAAAAACGGAGCTGGTCGTCCTTTCCGAATTTAACCAAACAGCATTGAGCCTCATATAGAAATTCCTCAGGGCAACTCAGATCTACCTTCCCTGCAGCAGGTATTTAGGCCCCATTTACACGAAGCCAAAACGCTTATAGCTTCAAAAACGTTCTTCATTAAGACGGAGCTGTTTTAGTAAATGTAGCTGTGAAAACGATGTAAAACACACGCCAGGCCTGTTGGTGGCGCTATGACGCCGTAACAGAAACAAGTGGAAACTGGTGGCGGGACTTGAGACGTGTGCAGAAATCTGTATAGGATGTAAACATAGAACATGACGGAGGCAAATACGAGTGGACGAGCTGGTAGGACTCTAGTCTGGACGGACGATGAGGTGGAACTATCAGCAGGACATACGCAGCACTATACGGAGACACTGTTGTTGTCGTTTTCTGAGTTTGGCGCATTTATGGAGAGGTGGAGCTATGAGGCAAGCATGTCAGAAAAAGAAGCAGACAGGCCGTAACAACGGTGACACGTAAACGGCGTTTTCAGATCTTCACACTCTGGGACCTAGGTTCAGAAAGGATCGTTTTCAGACCCCCAAAACGCCGGCTTGGTGTGGACGATACACGGGTTGGATGGACTATTTAGCCCTGGGCTCGTCTTCGTGTGGATGGGGCATTAATCTTTCTTAAAAACATCCTGATAAAAGGTTCTCCTGGGAGGTTCCTGCAGCTGGAACACAAACGTTCAACCGGACCTAAAATGGCCTCAGAGTCCCTGCAGTGGAAAACAACCACCATGATGCACCAACATGGACGCCATATGTAGGAGGTTTAAACCATAGACATACATACGAGGACGCTGCGTTGACTGCTGCTGCTGATTGGAGCCGACGTGCCTACGAGGCGGCCATCTTGGTACAGTGCCACTCGCCCCTACAGTGCATTACGTCTATAGAGGAATGACATGTCTGCACTATAAAAGTGATCATAAATCCATCAGTTGTCAACATATATTGTTTGTTACAAACGTCAGACATGGAGGACGGACAGGCAGACATAAATAGAACAAAAGCATCCTGTGTCAAAGCTAAATGTGTGACGTTTTTAACAAACCAAACCGTTTAGAAATCGGTCGAAAATTCAGTGAATAATTCTACTTTAAGATTGTGGAGTACCTCTTACCTCCATAGACTTACATTCACTCCCCCCTCTGCTAGCCCTGTACCAAGATGGCGGAGCTTTAGGCACGTCCCTCCACAGTCAATGCGGCGTCTACGTATATATGTCTATGGTTTAAACCATGACAACCACCAGTTTTGCAGCAGTTCAGTTTGTTCATCATCATTTACAGGCTGGTGTTTGTGCTCCGGTTGGCTTCTGCCACTCAGGCCAACACTCAGAGGAACCAGAGGCGAGATAAAGCTGCAGAGTTCGGATTTACATTTTCACAAGCAAAGTCACGACCGAGAAGTTCTCCTCCAACAAGCCCGCAGCGCTTTAAAGTTAGGACACCGAACTACGGCGCAAACACTGACGGAGGCTCCGACTAAAATGTAAAATGTGTTTTTTCCACACCTGGTAGCTTCGCTTGTCTCAAATCTAGTCTCTTTGCAATCTGTCAGAAACAAGCTTCCTCTGTTTTTTCCTGCAGTTTCTCATTACCTGCACCAAACACCTGCACTCGATCCTCCTGAAAGCGACCGGCTAATCTCACGTCTCACTCGTCTGCTTCCAGGATCAGACTTCCAGTTGAATCCAGAGCAGGAGGAGGAGGAGGAGGAGGAGGAGAGGCTCCCGCTCATCAGAAGAAGACGTATTCGCGAGCACGCCGCCGCCGCCGCCGCCCGCTCCTCATTTGTTTATCTCTTATCCATAATTCTTCTCATCTCAAAAAAGAAAGAGTGAAATATTTGTTTACTTCGTCTGGAGCAGATGGGACGGGGAGCCTTCCACTTTCAAAGGCGCGTTTCGTACGGCGTTTAAAGTCAGATCATAATTCGTTAGTTCAGTTTGACGGTGGAATAATGATGCGAGCCGGTTTAACAAGCCGCCGTGAGAGTCTTCAACGGTTTTCATGCTGCTGCAACACGTCCAGCCTGAAAACACGCAGCCGGACTCCTTCTGTAAACACGATGAGGAGCTGAGATAATTAAAATGATGCGGTCAGTAAAACAAAAGCTTCGACGTAAACAACGAGTCGGATCAGGAGACGGCAGCCGTCGTGAGGAAAAGCCTCCGAACGCACGGCGGAGGTTCGCTGATCAAAGCAGGGATGTGGAAATGAGAAAGAACTTCCTGTCTCTGCTTTGATCAAAGATTCCTGAAACACCTTTTACCACCTCACACATTCACCTGATGCAGGAACTCAGGGACAGGAAATAAAAGCATTTTCACACAGACCAGACTGAAGCAAGAGGGACTCCTGGATAAGCTCCTTCAGGAACTGCTTGGAGAACCTTTAACCGATACCACAGTAGTATTTCTATGACAGGAATAAGAAGGCTGACAGCATCATAATGCTCCATTTACAGAAAGTAAAGCATTACAGGTTTTTATTTATTTATTTTTAAAATCTCAGTATTTCCACAACTTGTTTGAAATCTGCTGCGGCAGGGACTGTCTTTTTAAAAACATGATAGACAATTATTATTATTTCAAATTTTAATTTTTGGGCATCTTGTGCCAATAGATAAATAAATAAGTGAATAAATAAAGATTAAAAATAATAAATAAATTAAAATAAATAAATAAATAAATAAATAAATAATAAAATAAAACTGCAAAATAATAGTAATAATAATAATAATAATAATAATAATAATAATAAACTACAAAACTATAAATACAACATTTGAAATAATAATAAGGTACAAAACTATAAATATAAAATGTAAAAATAATAATAATAGTAATAATAAGCCACAAAACTATAAATATAAAATGTAAAAGTAATAATAATAATAGTAATAATAATAGTAGTAATAATCCACAAAACTATAAATATAAAATGTAAAACAAATAATAATAATATTAATGATGAGCTACAAAACTAAGTTTAAAATGTAAAACAAATAATAATAATAATAATAATGATAATAATAATAATAATCGTAATAATAATAATAATAATAATAATAATAATAATAATAATAATAAGCCACAAAACTATAAGTATAAAATGTAAAACTAGTAATAATAATAATATTAATAATAAGCTACAAAACTATAAATATAAAATGTAAAACAAATAATAATAATAATAATAATAAGAAGAAGAAGAAGCTACAAAACTATAAATATAAAATATAAAACAAATAGTATTAATAATAACAATAATAGTAATAATAATAATAGAGTACAAAACTATAAATACAAAATGTAAAACTACTACTACTACTAATGATGATGATAACAACAACAACAACAACAACAATAAGCTACAAAACTACAAATATAAAATGTAAAACAAATAGTAATAATAACAATGGCTCGTATTTTGTTCAAAATTACTTCCCACAACTGAGAAGCCACAACTGACTCTACTGACCTGCAGGCAGTGTTGTCCAGAGTGATTTAAAACCTGTTTAAAATGGCTTTTAAAGACTCAAAATGAGCATCCAAAATGACAAACGTGTGTTTAAAGTGACCCGAACTACGTCCACAATGGATTAAAATGAGTCCAAAATGAGCTGTTGACTGAAAATGTGTTTGAACTGACAAAAGCCTGGAATCAGTTTGTTCAAAATGACTCAAAACATGTCTAGAATGGCTTGGAACTTGTCCAAAAGGTCCAATATACTTCCAAAATGACCAAAGCCTGTTCAAAGAGCCTTCAAAATTGCCCTAATGACTCCAAAAATGTGTCCATAATATGCTAAATAGAGTTCAGAATGCCTCACATGTTGTCTAATATGACAAAAGTGTGTTTAAAGTGGCTTCAAATTTGTCCAAAATGACTCAAAGCATGTCCAGAAGTGCTTCAAATTTGTCCAAACGCAGTTACAGCTAATCAGAATGACTCAGAATATGTCCAAAATGACTTGAAACTTGTAGTTAAGGTTATTCAGAAGGTCCAAAATATTTCCAAAATGGCATGAGCCTGGCTGAAGTAGCTCCAAATTTGCCCTAAATGACTCCACAAATGTGTCTAAAATAAGGTTAAAAAAGTTCAGAATGCCTCGCAACTGGTCTAAAATGACAAAAGTGTGTTTAAAGTGGCTCCAATTATGTCTGAAATGACTCAAAATGTGCCTAACATGGCAAAAGCCTGGCCAAAGGGGCTTCAAATTTGCCAAAAAAGAGTCCAAACGTGTCTAAAATGTCTTGAAATTTGCCCAAAATTAGCTAAAATTATTCAGAGTGACTTAAAAATTGTTCAAAATGAAGACAGCATGGCCTAAGTGTCTTAAGCTAGTCTAAAGTGACTCAAACTGCATCCAAAATGGCTTGAAAACTGTCCAAAATAGATTGAAATGTGTCCAAAATTACTCAGCATTTGCCAAAAAATTGCCCAAAGTGACTCAAAAGTTGCATAAAATGACAAACGCCTGGTCAAAGTGGCTTTAAATTGGTCCTAAATGACTCCAAACATGTTTAAAATGTCTTAAAAAATAAGCTAAAATTATTCAGAATGACTTAAAATTTGTTCAAAAATGATAACAGCATGGCCTAAGTGGCTTAAACTACATCTAAAGTGACTCAAACTGCCTCCAAAATGGCTTGAAAACAGTCCAAGATGATTCAAAACGTGTTGCAATTAGTCTAAAATGACGAAAGCGTGTTTAAAGTGGCTCAAACTACGTCCAGAGTGGCTTAAAATTTGTGCAAAGTGAGTTAAAATTATTCAGAATGACTTGAGATTTGTGTAAACTGGCAAATTCCTGGTCTCAGTTTGTTCAAAATGACTCAAAACAGTGCAGACTTTCGGAGAAGCTGCAGTACGAACGGGAAATAAAGCAGGAGAAGAGTGAGGTCTGGATGTCAGGGTGCTGGTTTCCTACCCCACATCTGAAGTTCTCCTCAGTCCGTCATCACAGACTCCTCGTTTCTGCTCGTTCATTCTGAAAACCACATGTAACCAGTCCATTTAGTCTCTCTGGTCCAGTTTTCAGACACGTTTAAGTTTAAAAATATGGAATTAAAGAGTGAAAAACAGCGTGAAGGACTGGGAGGAGGAGAAATTAAAGTTCCTACCAGGCACAGAAGTGATAACGGTGAAGTTCATCAATCAAAGGGAGACATGAACCGACTCAAAAACGACCACGAAGGAGTGAAAAATGATTAAAAACAGAAAGAAATCAGCTGCTGCTTTCTGTTTCTGCAGCTTCCCCCAGCAGCATGTCAGCTGGACCAGCATGCACCTGTTCACTGGGGTCACTGAGCATGCTCAGAAGGTGCATGGACGAGGAGCAGTGTGCAACCTTTACAACAGGGGTCTCAAACTCCGGTCCTCGAGGGCCACGATCCTGCATGTTTTAGATGTTTCTCTCTTCCAGCACACCTGATTAAATGATCAGCTCATCATCAAGCTCTGCAGAAGCCTGATAACGATCCTGATCATTTGAATCAGGTGTGTTGGACGAGGGAAACATCTAAAACATGCAGGATAGTGGCCCTCGTGGACCAGAGTTTGAGACCGCTGCTTTACAAATTCAAAAAATCTTACCTCGCCAGCATGTGTCCAAAATGATAAAATTGTCTTAATTGTTCAAAATTAGTTGAAATGAGTCCAAAATATTTCCAAAATGACAAAAGCCCAGCCAAAGTGGCTTCAAATTTGTCCTAAATGACTCCAAAAATGTGTCCAAAATAAGTTTAAAAAGCTCAGAATGCCTCACAGTTTGTCTAAAATGACAAAAGCCTGGCCAAAGGGGCTTGAAAGTTGTCCAAAATGACTCAAAACATGTCTCAAGTGTCTTGAAATTTGTCCAAAATTAGCTAAAATTATTCAGAATGACTAAAATTTTGTCAAAAATCACAAAAGCCAGGCCAAAGTAGCTTTAAAACAGTCAAAAATGACTCAAAACTTGTCCAAAAATGGCTTGAAACTTCTCCAAATTGTCCAAAATTAATTAAAATGATTCCAAAAATATTTATAAAATGACAAGCCCGGCCAAACTAGCTCCAAATTTCTCCTAAATGACTCCAAAATATGTCTAAAATGTCTTAAAATTTTCCCAAAATTAGCTAAATTTATTTAGAATGACTTAAAAATTTGTTCCAAATGAAAACAGCATGGCCTAAGTAGCTTAAACTGTGTCTAAAGTGATTATAACTGCGTCCAAAATGGTTTGAAAATTGTCCAAAATCATTCAGCATTTTCCAGAAATGGCCTAAAATGACTCAAAATTAGTCAAAAATGGCCCAAAACCTGTCTAGAATGACTTGAAAATTGTGCATATTATAAAAATTAGTTACAAAATGAAAACAGCATGACCTAAGTGGCTTAAAATATGTTTAATGACTCAAATTTTGTCCAAGATGGCTTGAAAACCGTCCAAAATGCATAAAAAATTACTCAAAATTTGTCCAAAGACTCAAACTTTTGTCAAAAATGACAAACGCCTGACCAAAGTGGCTTCAGATTTGTCAAAAATCTCTTGAAATTTGTCCAAAATTAGCTACAATTATTCAGAATGACTCAAAATTTGTCCAAATTCACAAAAGCCAGGCCAAAGTAGCTTTAAATTAGTCAAAAATGACCCAAAACCTGCCCAAAATAACTCGAAAATTGTCCAAATTGTCCAAAATTTGTTATTTATTTAATTATTATTATTCCAAAAATATTTACAAAATGACAAAAGCCCAGCCAAGGTAGCTTCAAATTTTCCCTAAATGACTCCAAAATGTGACAAAAACAAGTTTTACAAGCTCAGAATGACTCGCAATTTGTCTAAAAGTGGCCAAAGTGGCTTCAGATTTGTCCAAAAAGACTCCAAACGTGTCTAACATGTCTTGAAATTTGCCCAAAATTAGCTAAAATTATTCAGAGTGACTTAAAATTTGTTCAAAATGAAAACAGCATGGCCTAAGTGGTTAAACTACATCTAAAGTGACTCAAATTGCATCCAAAATGACTCAAAATCTGTTTACAATCATAAAGGAAGGAGAAAGTGGCTTTGAATTAGTCAAAAATGACTCAAAACCTGTCCAGAATGTCCTGAAACTTGACCAAAACCAGTTACAACTATTCAGAATGACTCAAAACTTGTCCAAATTGTCCAAAATCAGTTACAGAATGAAAACAGCACAGCCTAAGTGGCTTAAACTACGTCTAAAGTGTCTCAACCTGCGTTCAAAATGGTTTGAAAACTGTTAAAATAGGTTGAAATGTGTCCAAAATTACTCAGCATTTGACAAAAATTGGTCAAAATGACTCAAAATTAGTCAAAAATGACAAACGCCTGGTGAAAGTAGCTTGAAAACGCTGAAAACAAACGGCAGAACAAACAGCTGCAGCTGAGCAAAGACAAAGAACCTGCAGACTAAACCCATGAAAACACTCAGTGGACGCTGGCAGGTCTGACAGTCGGTGGTCGTAAAGGTTTTTATCCTCTCTGTCTCCAGTCTCCTGCTTCTTCCAGGGGTTTTCCTCGTGAGCTGCAGCCGACCTGAACATTCCCAACATACCGATCAGTGTTGACACAACTCAGACTCCTTCATCCGTCTCTTCGTACCTGGTGGCTCCTGCAGATCCGTAACCCTGAAGGTGGATTCCTGTTTGAAAGAAAAATGTACAGAATGTCAAGGAATCCAAACAGGAGCACCTTAAAACGCAGCGAAGGAGTAGATTGAGGTCAAAGGATGGAGGAGAGTCTGAAAACCTGCTGCTGGATTTAAAAGGAATGAAAACCTGCTGCTGGATTTAAAAGGAATGTAAGAAAAACAAAATGAAACTTTCCAACAGTCCTTTCTTTACAGTCGTGATAACTCTAGCATTAAAATTGTGATATATTTACATGTCTCTTTAGAAAATTCATGATTCAATTCTTCAAAAAAAAAATCCCTAAAAGTTCCACGCTACTTTGCACAACTGAGAAGCCACAACTGAACTGCAGGCAGTGTTCTCCAGAGCGACTCAAAACCTGTTTGAAATGACTCCTAACTTCGTCCAAAATGACAAACGTGTGTTTAAAGTGACTCAAACTGCATCCAAAACGATTCAAAAGTTGTTCAGAATGACTTAAAATTTGTCCAAACTGACAAAAGCCCGACCTTAATTTGTTCGAAATGGCTCAAAACATGTTCAAAATGATTACAAATGAGTCCAAAATGACAATTGTAATTTTACCTAATTTTTGACTGGATTTGATCCCGAAATTGTGATTTTTGTTGTTAATATGTTTTATATCCTTGAAGACTTGAGGGTCTTGTTCTTTCCGGTGGTTCGGGACTAAACTGTCTATGAAACAAGAAGCTGGTTTAAATCTGTTAACATCCACTGATATGAACTTCAGATATTATGAACCTCCACAGTCTCTGGGCTGAATGTTTCTGATGAGGATCACTAAATACCTGCTGTCTGAACAGAAACCAGATATAATGTATGTTAAACATGTTATCAGATAACTTGGTGGAGCTAAACTAAGAACAGTGAGGAGAGTCATGTTTTCACTCGTCTACAGAGAATCACCACCAATAGAAGCTCCAGTAGGATTTAGTGACCTAGTAACCATTTTACTTCTTCACCATATAATAATTTAAATAAGGAATCAATATGTGACTATTTATGAATGAATAAGTCGTTTTCGTGGTGCCACAGTCAGAAAAAATCACCACAGCCTCGGTAAAATAAAGCTTAAACACTGAAGCTGAACAACTGGAAAGTAAACGTTTTAAACTGCAGCGGCTCATCAATAACGTAACTTAATCGTTTTTTAAAACAAATTTGAATGTGTTCAACACTTGTACTATCAGAGTGAACTGTAACATAATACTAATATTTAAAACTAGAATCCTCCATCCATCTTCTCCGTCAGCCGTCAGTAAAACTCCAGCTGTTGATCGAACTGTCAGCAGCCCGCAATGGATCTTGGGATATTTGGGGCTACGAAGGATCCATCGATGCATCCTTGAAATTCATGGAAAAGAAGGATGCATTATTCGGCCGCATTCGAAGGAGTCTTGAAGTTTTAATGAAATGGGACAGCCTTAGTCGCACCGCTGTGACGTATGCGGCCGAATAATGCAGCCTAGAAGGATGCAGCCCCTGAATTGAGACACAGCTACAGCTACAGACTCTCCTCTTCTTCTTCTTCTGTGGTGGAATGAACGCCTCCTGCTGTAGGGACGGTCCTGGCAGTGAAGAACGTCTGAACGCCGGAGCAGCTGAGGTCACGAGTCTCCGGCTATTTTGGGGGCCGTGGAAGTTTGGGGAAACCCTGACAGTGGCCACGTCGCAACAGCCCACAAACAAACAAACAAACAAACACTTGTTTTCCCTGATTAGCTTCTGTTGACAAACTGCAGACCAGCTCTTTGTCTCTCCCTGTTTTAAACCTCGTCCTCTATCTTATCTCCCCCGTCTCCCTCCCCCGTCTCTCCCCCTTTGTTGCTCGGTTTATTTTTACGCCTCGGTGCTCGTCGGTAACCCGAACTGTGCGGCGGCAGCAGCTGTCCGTCCGTCCTGCCCTAATAAGTCGCTGCTGCGTCGGTATTATTAGACCCACAGCAGCAGCAGACGGGTTCAGAAACAACAGACTGTAAACATCCAGACATGAACAGGGGAGGTGGGACTTTAAACACCACCATGACCCCATTTATCAGCCAGAAGCTGCACAAACAAACAGTCAACTTTCACATTCACCGCCTGTGTAGTTTGGACGTTAAGATCATTATATTTCACCAAAACTTCACTTTAAAATCCACCAAAACAATCCCAAAGTCTTTATCTGTGAAATAAAACCTGCAGACTACGCAGGAATCCCACCTACACATCTATTTATCAGCACATTTCACTAGAAATAACCTTAGAAGAGGATAAAAATCGGACAACAAACCGTCCGAATCCCAGAATCTGCTGGAAGTAATTTGAATTAAACGTTAAAGAATCCTTCTTATTAGAGACAGGAAGGTTCTTTAACTTCTGAAGCCCAAACATGCAGATTAAAATAAATATTCCCTGCGGTACAGTGTGACCTTACACTTCCTGCTTCTTCGTATTTCTACTACACTAATTATCTTTGAACGTTCAGAACAATAAAACCAAGTATGACAACAACAAATAAAGAAAGATGTGTTTCAAAGCCCTGCAGTGACGCCTCGTTAGTTTACTAGATATCGTCTGTATTTTTTAAAAACGTAAAGTTAATGATGTTTATTGACGATTTAAATACATTTTAAATTTGTAATTTCACAGTCAAAAGTAAAGAAGAACAAACAGGTTTTTGATGTGGACATGATGCCCCATTTTTCAAAATAAAATACACATTCCATGCATAATAATTTCACTCTGTCATTTTATACTTTTATTCTGTGGTGTTAATAGATCAGGAAATTCTGTAAAATCACAGTTTTCAATCCTAATTATTTTATTTTTCATTTTATTTTAACCAATAACATGTAAATTAATACGTTTTCTTTTCTGATTTTACCAGTTATTATCTGTAATTTAATAAAACTGTGAAACTCTGTCAAATACCAGTCATAAAACGCTCCAGTCCCTCTAATAATGGAAAATATTTGTGAAGCACTTATAATTTCTGCTGATTCAAATACAGTAAAACTCTCATTTTAGACGCACGTGAAAATACAATATGTTTAAATTCCTTAGATACGTGTGCCTTCAAATAACAGCGAAAATCTGTGTAATAATTATTTTTTGTGTAATTTTACAGACAAACATAGAAGTACAGATGTTTGATGATATGTTTTTTTCTACAGTTATTTTTCTGTGATTTTAAAAGTTATTAATAATGAATAAATCTACTTTTTGTTTTTACAGGGCAGGGAACTCTGTAAAATAACAGAAAAAAAACTGAAAAAATACATGCAAATTGTAAAACCTGTCATGACGGGGTTTGAACCAAGGTGCGGACACAGAACAGGCAGAGTCTTAACGGGGTTTATTAAATCAAAACCGAGCAAGATACAACTAACAAGGAGCGAAACTACAAACCCAAGAATTACACAAACACAGAAGGGGTCCGGGGACAAACTCAAACACTAAACTAACAAAACAGGGAAACAGGACCAAAACTAAAACCTTTGCAGAATAAAGAACCAAACCCTTTACCAAAACTATAGAATCAACCAACCAAAACTTTAACTAACAGCAAGAAAACCACAGATGATTTAACGAAGCAAAACTAACAGACTACAGGAAGAAAGACCATCACAGAGAAACAAAGCTAAACTAAAGAGGGAGAACCGATTGAGGAAAACCAGACTTAATGCAGAAAAAGGCTGAAGCTACCAAGGAATAACTCAAACTAACAAACAGAAAACAGGGAGGAGTAAACTAAAGCAAGACAAACAAAACGGGCTACTCACAAAACCTAAATCTAACTAAAGGGGACGGGCAGGATCCGGGGAAGTTTGGGTGTGGGAAGTCCAGGTAAGCAGACAGGGAACAGGTGGAAACAGAGCCGGGTTCAGTAGTAAACAGGGAACATCGTCCTGTGGTCTGGCAGAGGTTGAGTGAGTTGTGTGAGTATTTAAAGGAGCTAATCAGGTCCAGGTGGACTGCTCTCTGTAGCTGCCTCGAATCCTGCACTTAAGAAGCCAGCAAACAGGGCTGAGCCGACAGAGCAGCTGTGTCCCAATTCAGGGGCTGCATCCTTCAAAGGATGCAGCCTACCCGTCCTTCGAAGGCTGGGTCCTTCTAAGGACGGGTAGGCTGCATTAGAAGGCTGCATGAGCGTTTGTTAAATGAGACGGTCCAGCCTACGATGAACTTACTGCTTACATCATGACGTCTCATAGCGCCGCTCCTTGTTGCCTAGCAACCATGACAAACAAATTTTCATCCCGACGATCAGGATAAGACGACGGTGTAATTTTACCAAATTTTTGACTGGATTTGATCCCGAAATTGTGATTTTTGTTTTTAATATGTTTTATATCCTTGAAGACTTGAGGGTCTTGTTCTGTCCGGTGGTTCGGGACTAAACTGTCTGAGAAACAAGAAGCTGGTTTAAATCTGTTAACATCCACTGATATGAACTCCAGATATTATAAACCTCCACAGTCTCTGGGCTGAATGTTTCTGATGAGGATCACTAAATACCTGCTGTCTGAACAGAAACCAGATATAATGTATGTTAAACATGTTATCAGATAACTTGGTGGAGCTAAACTAAGAACAGTGAGGAGAGTCATGTTTTCACTGGTCTACAGAGAGAATCACCACCAATAGAAGCTCCAGCAGGATTTACGTCCATTTTACTTCTTCTCCATATAATAACTTAAATAAGGATTAAATATCAGAATATTTATGATTGAATAAGTCGTTTATCTGGTGGACGCGGTCAGAAAAATCACCACAGTCTCGGTAAAATATAACTTAAAACTGAAGCTGAACAACTGGAAAGTAAACGTTTTAAACTGCAGCGACTCATCAATAACGTTATTAAATCGTTTTTTAAAACAAATTTTAATGTTGTCAACATTTGTATCGTAGCTATTGGAGTGAACTGTAACATAATACTAATATTTAAAACTAGAATCCTCTGCCTCTGATGAATCCATCTTCTCTGTCAGCAGTTAAAACTCCAGCTGTTGATCGAACTGTCAGCGGCCCGCAATGAATCTTGGGATATTTGGGGCTACGAAGGATACATCGATGCATCCTTCAAATCCGTGGAAAAGAAGGACGCATTCGTCGGCCGCATTTGAAGGAGTCTTGAAGTTTTAATGAAATGGGACAGCCTTAGTCACACCGCTGTGACGTGTGCGGCCGAAAAATGCAGCCTAGAAGGATGCAGCCTCTGAATTGGGACACAGCTAGCATGTGAGGGAGTGTGACGGGGGAGCAGGGCTGGAGCAGGGATCCTAACAAAACCCCTGCAACAGTGTAGAGAGACACCACATAAATATTCAATAAGGTCCCCCTGATACACTGTAGAGTCACCAGAATCACTGCAGCCATCGACTGGCTCCTGTTGATCAGACCACAACCCTTGGTTTGACATACATGTCGATATAAAAATCACACCGTCTGAAAAATTGCAATTTGCAGACGGTCCCTGTTCACTCATCTCCCAGCCGGCTGCTCATAGACACCAGTGTTATTTCTGCAGCCTGAAAGACAGCTGCTGTTGATAAAGCTGGGCTTGTAGCACATTGTCTACCTGACAACGATGGAAAGAGGCATCGATTATGAGTTATTGATGCCGGAAGTTCGCATGAGCACAAGGAACTTACATTTTTATTTTTTTCTGCCTATGTCCCTTTAGGGCCTCCGTAGATTTGCACCAGATTCTGTAAATACAATCTAATAAAATCCTCGTTCTTCTGTGACCAACTTATGAATGTGAGAATGTGTCGGTCAGTGTTTTGTCCATAACTGCGGTTATGAATGTGCGATCAGACGTCCCATGCATAATGCAGCGGCTCTGACAATACTTTTGGGGGAGCGTCACAGCCGTCAGCCCGTCTTCTTTCTGTCTGAGTCAGCAGCCGAGTGTCAGCCTCCTCATCCTTCAGCTGCAGGCGCAAAAAGACGAGAACACAGTCGTGACATTTGTTGGAGGCTTTAATCCGAAGCACCTCCGAAACTGTCGCCGCTTTGTTTTTGTTTTTTTTTTCCTTCCAGCTCGGCTTCACGAGGCCACGGGGAGCGTCGTCGCCTCTGTCATCACAAAAACAGGAAGTCTGGCCCGAACCCAGCATCTAATCTCAGCAGCTGTGGGTGAAGCCAGGATTTTTAAAGCCTCGGCTCCAACAGGCGGCCGACAGCTGAGGGGTGTGATCGGTGGCAGTCTGGGGAGAGATCAGTCGCTGAAACGCTCCCCTATTACGATAAAACACGTTAAGCAGCGCCGACCACTGAACAAATGAGGCCGTATGGATTGATTTTGGCCGCATCGTTACATGAATTAAACGGAGAGCTCGGCGTGGGAGGAGAAGCCGATTGAGCTCCCAATAAATGGACTCTGATGAGGCCGTTATGTGACTTTTATTAACAGAGAAGCAGGAGGAACCTGTTTGCTGCTCTGCTTTGGGGTAAAACGGGGCTGCAGGGTCACGGAACGATCACATAGCTGCTCCGTTGAAGGGCTTTGAATCGATTTCACGCAGATATAAATGAAAGCAGACGCATTCGAAGGTACAAAGAGGACCTCAGATGCTGACATGAGGTCGAATTAACATCAAATCTGTCAGGTAATCTGGAGAATCGAGGGGTTTTCTCCTGCAAAACATCCAAAGAGGTTTTAAGCAGCGCTGAATTTAAAATCACCATTGATAAAATGACGAGAAAAGGAGCTAGAATTCCATTTTTGAACCAATTCTGCTAATTAAGGTTTCATTTAAGGTCAAATTAAAATAAAATCTGAGCTTTTTCCCTGCATAGAGCGATTTTTTTACCCCTTCAAAGAAGTTTTGGGAAACATCAAAGAAGAATGACATATTTTTTAAAACCAGTCTTGTCAGTTATGGTTTCACTTACTCGGACACAATATACTCAGTTTCCCACAATGCACCAATGAGGACGGCAAGGCCTATTTATTTGATAATAACTTACATGTGCACAGCGCCTTTCATACAGGGTTTGCAGCTCAAGGTGCTTTACAACAAAGAAACATCCGCAATATTACAAGGTAGAACACTTAGAACATTAAAAAATACAGTAAGAACAGTTTTACAGACGCAACATTGCACAAAACAACATTTAGAACATTAAAAGTAAACATAAGGAATCAACTCGCAGTCCTTCTGTGGAAACACTGCCTGCAGTTCAACCTAAAAACTCTGAATCTTTCACTGTTGGTCACAGCTGAGTCAGTCATGGTGCTGAAGAGTGCAGAAATTTGTTTTTCTACAAGGTCTTGTTGCGTATTAATGTAGAATATTTAAATTAAAACAAAACAATTTTATCCGCTGCAATTTGTTCACAATTTTTAGAAGTGACAGATGCATAATGAGTTATTTTAATGAAATGCCAGGAATTTAAGCCTATATCTGATTAATTTTCCAACAGCACAGCACATGATCATTAAGTAGTTCAAGGACCGCTGGAAAGTTGAAAGTGCTACGATTATTCTGCTTTTACAGTTAGCAGGTATGATAAATTCTGCAATCTGGGGGTGTAACAAGCAATAATGCAATAAGTTATGAGGGTAATGGCCTAAGATTTTAAAAAAATCATTTGAAAATGCAATAACTGTAGCCGATAATGTAATAATCCATAAATAGGACTGCATTTCTTGGAAATAAAAGATTATTTTTTGCAGTTTTTGTGTGGTTTGATCATCAGAAATAGTTCTAGTGGTCACAGCAGTCACATTCATTCATCAAGGATACGTCCCATGTAGCTCTTGCTCTCCTTAATTATGGTTGTAAGAGCCGGTTTGAGAATTGTTTGTTGTACAAATCTTCATTTAGAATATTGTTTCTTCACTTCGATGTGTAAATTCATCATTTCATGTCAGTGTCTCTGTTGGATGTCGCATTGTCAAATGAATTCACAACATTTTTTTCTTGGGAAAACATCTCTTTAAAACCCTTTTCAAACATTTCTCAAGGGAAAACGATTCAGTCCTTACTTCAAACTGGATTTAAATACCTGGACTGGCTCTATGATGGCATCCAACTCCAATATACAACATAGAACATGAACACTCATTTACAAATGTATAAAATAACTGAAGAGTATTATGTACGTAATTGACTCGAAAACTTCATTACATTATTGGCTTTATTAAATTGCTAAAATTATTACGTTAACAATTCCCTCTGAGCAGCAGTCAGCGACGGTGGGAAGGAACCCAAAAAAAAGCCCCTAGGATAGGGAGGAGGGAAAAACAGCCTCCGACAGAACCAGGCTCAGGGAAGGCGGCCGTCTGCCTCGACCGGTTGGGTTGATTCAGAGGATTAATGCGCCGCTCATCTGTAATCTGATCTGGAAGCTGCGTTTCAAAGCGGAAACCACCAAAACAACAGGTCAGGATTTACGCTGAAGTCAGTTCACTGTGTTCAGGTGACATTACAGAGAACCTTAATGTGACTCTGGGCTTCGTTTGGTTTCTTCATATCGGTGAGTTTGGCCTTGAAGAGGGAAACAACAGAGACTCTTAGCAAAGGAAGGAGAATATTTAAAACAACCCAGCCTCCAGGTCAATGAGGAGCAGAGAGCGTTTTCCATAATTACACTGGAAATAAACATTTAATTTAAACTTCCTTCCTCTCCTGTCTTCAAAACATAAAAACCCAAATCATTCCCTTCTTTTTTGCTATTATTAATCAGGTTTTAGTCGTCTTTAGTTGTCTTTATTCATCAGGAAGGCAGCCAGATGACTCCTCTAAAGCTCCTCCAGTGGCAGAAAGTCGTCGGGCGAATCTGACCAAAGGCTCAGCGGTGCACCTGGTTAAATCCACCGGGCCGGACGCTGAATTAAAGCCCCCCGGGGAGAGTTTTTAATAAGCTGTGAGTAATTGGCTTCCACCTGCATTAACACCTGAGCTCGGTTAGCGGCCGAGAATACGCCGACTGGCATCTATGACGTTTCTATACGTGCAACAACGTGGAGGCGAGTGTTTGCACAGCTGCAGAACGAAGGGAGGAAACACTGTGAAGCGCCTCCCACTGTGATTATTAATTACATCCTCCTTCCTGCACCACCTGCCAGCGACATCTTGTTTTCTGCATGTCCGTTTTTCCGTCTTCCATTTTTTCCCCCACCTCCCTTTGCTCTGCATCATCTTTCTCATTTTTTTGCCTCCATCTCCTCCAACGACCCGACTTCTCAGCGCAAGAGGAAGAGGAAGGACGAGGAGGAGGAAGAAATGAGAGAAAAGAGGGGGAAGGAGGTATTTTGCGTCCCTGAGGAGCATTTTAGTCGTCCGTCCAAGTGGTTCTCCAGCTCTGTCATTTTCTAAACCATCTCTGATGTAACAGCCGACAAGTTCATGAACACAGCTGAATTACAGTCGCGTCGTTTTTGGTCTTCCCAGAAAAACTCTTAGAAAAAGTTCCACGGTTTCACCCAGACAGAGCGCGACGTTTTAATATGCCGTCGGTGGTTTTCTCCTCCAGGTGTCCTTGAAGAAGAGACTCCCTGGTTCTTGTTGTGTTTGAATTAATTCCCTGACCTCTGGTAGCTTTTAGTCTTTTCGTTTAACTGCAATATTCCCTCTAATGTGCTGGTCTTATTTTTTATTTTTCAGCCGCTGTAGTTTTATTGCATATCTATTTAACTATTTTGACTCTACTGGTGGGTTTTGTTTTGGTTTCTTGTATGTTATTTTTTTGGTTTTCTGAGTGTTCTGCCCTCTTGTAAAAGCATAATCTTTTTGTACTATCTTCACAGGTCTCATCTCATGTTGTTTTGACTTCTGTTAAGAGTCATGTCAGTTGTTTTTTCTGTCTTAACAGACTCAAGTTTTGTAAATGTTCTATAAGATTTTCTACTTTTGATCATAAAAAAATATAAAAACAAAACTCCTGAAACCTGCCACCAGGTTTAAAAGACAAGTTTTTTTTTTTACATTATTCTTAAAAAACACCATTGCCTTGCCTGAAACTGTTAAATAGACCGGATTAAAACATTTAAAATTGTTATATTTCATTAAAACCACTTCATTCTCTTTATCCTCCTTTCGATATTCTCCAAAAATAAGCCACCAGAACTGGTAGAAGTAGTAATTTCCGCACTCTTCAGCACAACTGAGAAATCTTGACTGACTCGGCTGTGATTGAAAGTTAAAAATTAAGAGTTTTCAGATTGAACTGCAGGCAGTGTTTCCACAGAGGGACTGAGAGGAAAGTCAAACCTGCTGGATCAATAGAATAAATGTACCATGGATCATGGAACAGTGAACAGAGGAGGAAGTAGTTAGAGAGACAAAGTCTGTAGAGGCTGGAAACATGGAAATATTTATATCCAAAATGACGAAAACTTGTACAAAATGATAAAATATTGTTCAACAATGTTTAAAAAAATGCCTGAAATTACATAAACTTGACTCAGAAATGGCCTAAAATGGCACAAACCTGTTCAGAATGCCTGAAAAAATATTCAACTAGAAAAGCCCTCAGAGAGCTCATACCTCCTCCAAGGAGCTTCAGTCCACCCCCAACACAATCTCCCAGTTCACATATTTTCTATGGAACGTTACAGATACAAATGTAATTACATACAGTTCAAATGTCCTACCAACAATGTGGCCTTCACCCCATCCGACCTAATGAACAGGCGCGGCCTCTAGCGTGGCAGCTCCTAACAGCCTCCCAGCTTCTTAGACAACCGGAGATAAGAATGGCGGCCCAACTGTGCGTATGTCGCTCAGGAAGGAAAGAGAACTCCGTCTCTGTCGCTGTCTGTCATGTAGAGACCCAAAATGTCATAGTCCTTGTCCCATTTCACACATTTCCTGAAAATTTCATCCAAATCCATCCATTACTTTTTAAGTTAATTTGCACACAAAACAAACAAACAAACAAACCAACGCCAGCCATCACATAACCTCCTTAGCGGAGGTAAAAGTTTGTAGCGGCTGGAAATAATAAATTATCTACAGTATGTAGAGAACAAATCTTTCCCCACAGTGTCGGTACCACCTGTGGAGACTTTAAAAAAAGGTTGTTAGTTTAATTTATTTTGAAAATTTTGAATAATTAAAAAAATTCAACATTCGTTTTCTTTCTTTCTTTATGATTTATGTCTAACTGTCAGACGACAATAAATAAAAGACACTTCTGAGTTCTCTCTCCTTCTTCATGGTTGTTCTGTTTCTACTGAGGTGCAGGACTTTAGACTGTAGTGAAAAATGAGGCCGATTAAAACAAAACTGGTTAAAAAGATGGAATTCTTGCTCCTCTTCTCAATTTGTGTCATTTCCTCGATGCCCAAAACCTCTTTGAAAGGGCAAAAAAAAAAATGCTCAATGCAGGAAAAACCCCAGCATTCTGCATGTTATCTGACAGATTTTGTTTTAATTGGACCTTATGTGGGCAGCAAGTGTCGGTAATCCCAGTGCAGTGTGACTGATTTAAAAGAACCTGAGTGAAAATGTGGCTCCTCAAAGAGCCGTCTCCTCAAGCTGATGCAAATCATCCGACCTGGCTGCGTAATCCTGCTCTTGACCTGGATTTAACGCGTCTGACACTGATATAAAAAGGCTGAGCGTCACGTTTTTAAGCACTTTTAATGACAGGATTACTTTTCTAATCTTTCACTGGATCGTCCGTAGCCCCTGCTAGAACGTAAATCTATAGCACGGGCATTCATCAGCTGATCAAACACCGTCCTCGCTGTAATAACTGAACGCTCACGTCTCAGTTCAGCTGCTCTACACGTGTCTTTGCGCTGATTTATTCCGCTGTGGATCCCGCTGCAGCCCAAATGACCCGGTTACTCTCATGTGACTTGCACACAGCGGTGGGAGGAAATGAACCGCAGGTCGCCAACATGGCAGCCAGCAGGTAACATGACGGCGAGTCCTCCAGCAGAGAGTCCTCCAACGGTACAGTCTGTTCAGTGAGCAGCTTTGTATAGAAGAGCTTTACGAATGTGAGTGACAGTGAGACATTTCTTTCTGTGGTTCTGGTGTATGAATCCACGCAGCGCTATAATCAGACACGACGTCAAAACCGCTGACAGGTGAAGAGAACGACTCGGATTATCTGGTTACAGTAGCTCCTGTCTGCAGGTGGATTTATCAGGCAGCAGGTGAGCAGTCAGTTCTTGAATTTTACGTGTTGAAGGCAAGAGAAATGAGATCTGAGAGACTCCAAAACAGCAGGGTTTGTCGGTGGTTCTGGGACGAGGCGGTTCCCCAAAGTGTCGACGGAAGGACAACCGAAGGGACAGACAGCATCGTGGACACCCAAAGTCTCACTGAAGGCTGATCTGTGTGGCCTCATCCCACATAAACTGCTGAAAACCTGAATGCTGTCTGTGTAAAAGTTTACTTGGTAGCTGCAGACCAGTAGAATCCACAATGCTTAAGAACTGGACCATGGAGCAATGGAAGAAGGTGTCCAGAGCGCTTTACTGCGAAGCAAGTTTGACATATTCGTGACTTCTTTGCGTGAGTCGGTGCGACAAAAACCTGTACAAAATGATAAAATATTGTTCAACAATGATTTAAAAATTGCCTGAAATTACATAAACTTGACTCAGAAATGGTCTAAAAGGGCACAAACCTGTTCAGAATGCCTGAAAAAATATTCAACTAGAAAAGCACTCAGAGAGTTCATACCTCCACCAAGCAGCTTCAGTCCACCCCCAACACAATCTCCCAGTTCACATATTTTCTATGGAACGTTACAGATACAAATGTAATTACATACAGTTCGAATGTCCTACCCACAATGCGGCCTTCACCCCATCTGACCTAATGAACAGGCGCGGCCTCTAGCGCGGCAGCTCCTAACAGCCTCCCAGCTTCTTAGACAACCGGAGATCAGAATGCCGGCCCAACCGTGCGTATGTCGCTCAGGAAGGAAAGAGAACTCTGTCACTGTCGCTGTCTGTCGGGTGGAGACCCAAAATGTCATGTGGTCATTGTCAAGTATCATGAAGGCAGTTATCAGTTTTCTTTGATAACTCAGGTTTTCTGCTTTAAACTCTGCGCACGTTCATATAAAATGAGATTTTTAACGTGTCATGTGATTCCTCTTTTGCCCAAATAACTCAGTCGTGTACCGCCTACTGCAGTCAACAGGTTGTTATAATGGAGAGCAACGAGGAATATAAATATTTATGATGGCAAAATGATGCAAGACAGGAATGCCGAAAAAAAGAGAGACCTTTCAGCAGCAAGAATGTCCTGTAAGAAAGCAGTACTAGTTAGAAATGTAAGCATCAGAGAGAGGGACCACGTACTGTTGTATTGGTCAGAAGGATTTTAAAATCTATCCAGACATGACTATGAAGTCCCTGATTGGAGTTAAATACTACAGTTATTCATCACATGTGAGCTAAATCAAGTTTACTAGCGGGAGCATGCATTTGGAGAAAAGTGGAGGACCGAGGATTGAGCCCTGAGGGACGCCACACCTCACAGAATTTAGGTTACCGTGAAGGTGTTTTTGGGCTGCAAGGTGGTTAGCAACGTCGCCCTGGGATCTTTCTGTGTGGAGTTTGCATGTTCTCCCTGTGCAGCGTGGGTTTTCACCAGGTTCTCCAGCTTCCTCCCACAGTCCAAAAACATGCTGAGGTTAATTGATGATTCTAAATTGTCCGTAGGTGTGAATGAGAGTGTGATTGATTGTCTGTCTCTATTGATGTCTGTCCAGAGCCAGAGGGCGTAACACAAACATTGTTCAGGAATGACTTTAAGAACTCAATTTGGAGTTTAAAGCCCTATTCTCACGGGATAAGTATGACCAGGGGACCCCGTGTAATAAATAAATGACCCCCCTACGTCAGCTTTTTATGTGTCCCATTTTCACGGGATAACCAAAGTCAGCTTTTCCCCAAGATTTTCCTGACTTCCCCTGGATGATGTCAGCGCGTTACGTAACATCCGCTCAGCGCTCCCTTTGTTTTTGTTTTGTTTTTTAGTTTTTTTGTTGTTGTTTTTTTTTTAGCTTTTGCTTTTTACCGCGGCTTGATTGGAAAAATAACAGTGGTAAGAGAAGTACAGCAGTAACTAACAGCAGCAGTTTTAGAATCGGCAGTGTTATATTTTACGTTAACTTCGGGTTTGCTGGGTTGCACACTTTATTAGTCGGAGAATGACGTTCACTGATGCAGCCACTGCTTGAAAATAACCAATAATAGAAAACATTATTCTTACCACACACTGTCAGGCTGGTGATCCACCATTTGGAGGTGAATTTGCTCCTTCTTTTCAGCCTTGTCTTTGTTTTCCCGAACGTGACGGGCTGATAAGCTCTTACCGGCCCGTCACCTAAAAGCTCCTCTAAACACTTCAACGCGGCCTCCATCATTCGCCAAAAAATTAATAAAAATGCGTCTAGTAAACAAAAACCGCCTAAATGCCTGTGGGGTCCCGGCGATTTCTGGCCAAATCACCGAGATGCGTATTCTCACGGGATTAAAATGATCCCAGGACATCGGAGTTCAGTAAAATATAGCAGGTATTTTGCGAGGGAATTTTTACTTTCCAAATTACCGACATGGCCGATTCTCATGGGATTAACATCACAGATGACCTCAGCAGTTATTACAAATTGCAACAGGTCCCCAGGTAATACTTATCCCGTGAGAATAGGGCTTAAGATGTGGATTTGGCTTTTAAATTCCCCAGATCTTAACTTCAGTTGAGCACTTGTAGGTCCGCTCCATGAAAGCGCCGTCAAACAAACCACAAAAACTGAACATCATAAACTTTAGCGTTATGCTAGTCTCTAGATTTGTCACCCAACCCTGAAAAGCTGAAGTGTCGTGAGTCAGACACATTAGAATTGCAGTGGCGTTGCTCGGCGCCGTGGTCAGCTCCGACACAGCGTGGGACTCCACTTTGCTTTTACCGTGATTGGTCACTTAACGGAGCAAAATGCGTTCACATCATGAGCACTCCTGACTAGTTAAAGGTTTCTCCACTTTTAAAATTGCTCCGCGCCGCAGCCGCCTCGTGCTGCGCCTTTCTTCGCGGCGGCCACTTTCCATCAACCCCTCCGACGACGGTCATTTAAGAGGCAGGAAAAAAATGAAGAAAGTGTCGGCAATTTGAAAAAAAAGTGGACGCGCTGCTCTTTTCCCTTCTCTCTTTTACAGGCGTACAGATGTGAGAGCGCTGGAGTGAAGCCATTTCTCTGTCACATCAGACGTTTTCGGTGCAGGTGTCAGACATTAGAGGCCACTTTAACCTCTGCTGGACCGAACACGGATTGAATGCTAAGAACTCTGTGTTTGCCGTGCAGAAACTCCATCCGCAGCTGGTTCAGATGCATTATGCGGCCCTTTTGTTGCTGCAAAAGAACAGAATAAAAGAGTACAGCCGATAAGTGAGCTGGAGTTAAAAGTCACGCAGCTCAGCCACAGCTCTGCTTCATTATCGTCTCTCGCTGACACTTATTTCTTGCACCTTGCCCTGTAAAGATTTCTCCAATTTTTTGCAAAACCCTGATGCATTTTTCCTCGCTCTGCGTTCTGACCCTGGGTGTTTAGGTTTTGACCATTTTGCATCCTTTTGTTGGTGTTTTGTATGTCGTTTTGACCATTTTGCATCGTTTTGTTGATGATTTGCAACACATTTTGATCATTTTGCATCCCATTTTGACCATTTTATATCCTTTCATTGGTGTTTTGCGTCTCATTTTGATCATTTTGCATCCTTTCATTGGTGTTTTGCATCACATTTTGATCATTTTGCATCACATTTTGACCATTTTGTATCCTTTCGTTGGTGTTTTGCGTCTCATTTTGATCATTTTGCATCCTTTCATTGGTGTTTTGCATCACATTTTGATCATTTTGCATCACATTTTGACCATTTTATATCCTTTCGTTGGTGTTTTGCGTCTCATTTTGATCATTTTGCATCCTTTCATTGGTGTTTTTCATCACATTTTGATCATTTTGCATCACATTTTGACCATTTTGTATCCTTTTGTTGGTGTTTTGCATTTCATATTGATCATTCAGCATCCTTTTGTTGGTGTTTTGTGTCTTGTTTTGACCATTTTGCATCGTTTTGTTGATGTTTTGCATCACATTTTGATCATTTTGCATCCCATTTCAACCATTTTACATCCTTTCGTTGGTGTATTGCATCACATTTTGATCATTTTGCATCTCGTAGTGACCATTTTGCATCGTTTTGTTGATGTTTTGCATCACATTTTGATCATTTTGCATCCCATTTTGACCATTTTATATCCTTTCGTTGGTGTTTTGCGTCTCATTTTGATCATTTTGCATCCTTTCATTGGTATTTTGCATCACATTTTGATCATTTTGCATCTGATTTTGATCATTTTGCATCCTTTCATTGTTGTTTTGCGTCTCATTTTGATCATTTTGCATCTCATTTTGATCATTTTGCATCCTTTCTTTGGTGTTTTGCATCACATTTTGCATCATTTTGCATCCTTTCGTTGGTGCTTTGACACCAAAAGTGGACGCGCTGCTCTTTTCCATTCTCTCTTATCCAGGCGTACAGATGTGGGAGCGCTGGAGTGAAGCCATTTCTCTGTCACATCAGACGTTTTCAGTGCAGGTGTCAGACATTAGAGGCCACTTTAACCTCTGCTGGACCGAACACGGATTGAATGCTAAAAACTCTGTTTGCCGTGCAGAAACTCCATCCGCAGCTGGTTCAGATGCATTATGCGGCCCTTTTGTTGCTGCAAAAGAACAGAATAAAAGAGTACAGCCGATAAGTGAGCCGGAGTTAAAAGTCACGCAGCTCAGCCACAGCTCTGCTTCATTATCATCTCTCGCTGACACTTATTTCTTGCACCTTGCCCTGTAAAGATTTCTCCAATTTTTTGCAAAACCCTGATGCATTTTTCCTCGCTCTGCGCTCTGACCCTGGGTGTTTAGGAAAAACAAGACTAAAAAAAAGAAAGAAAAACAACCAAGAGAGAGACGCGGTTTACTCTGAATTCAGCAAAATGCTGGAAATACACCCGGGTGTAAAGTTTCCTGCAAAACTTTCACAGCATCACTTTGCTAAAAAGCAGGACTTTGCACTTTTTTACGACCCTGCCCAAAAGGCAGAGGTGGTGTGTGTGTTTCAGTGTGTGTTTCAGTGTGTGTTTGAGTGTGTGTTTCAGTGTGTGTGTGCAGATGAGCCCGACAGTTTGCAGGTACTGAGCATACACTTGTGTGCTGAGGCCGGCTTGCGTGAGATGCTTGCAGAGTTGTGTTTTGCTCATGTTCTGGGGACACCGGTGCGTTTACACAGTAAATCACTGGATACACTGTAAAAAATGCCCCTCCCAAAACAAGAAAATAAAACTTACTTCGAAGCACTTTCACCTTGAAATAAGTGTAAAAATCTGCCAATAGAACAAATGAAGATTTGCTTGGTAAGATTTCTTGAAATAAGACATGATATTTAGAATATTGAGGTCTTAAAATTAGCAGGGAAAACTTATTTTAAGCTATATTTTAGCAGCATTGTCAAGCTGAGGTGTCTTAGAATAAACCAGACATGATAAAGAATTAAATAGATGTTTGCTTTAATAAGTTTCAGCTTCTTAATTTGAGATGTGTTCAACTTATTTTAGTTGTATTATCGTGGCTCTTCTCTAGATTTAAGACCATCTTGTACTTGAAATAAGATCACACAGATTAATTGAAGCATTCTGAGATATAATGTCTTCTCACAGTTGGCTAGAAATCCTAATATTTAGTGGTGTTTGACAGCATTTGAAGGTGTTGTGTTTTAGGTGAAGCCAGCTACGCCCAAAAGGAGGTGTTTTAACTCAAAAGCAGACATTTGCTTCGTTTTTTTTAACACATTTTCCACATGCAGCTGTTTTCTGATATGAATTGGTGATTTTCCAATAAAATGCATTTACTTTACTTCTTAAATCCAGATTATTTATCTGATACAAACAACAGCTCAGCTTGAAACATGTATGAAATGAAATGAACCTTGTTTCTTGTAAAATACAACTAAAACAAGATCATTTCAAGATTGTTTGACTTAACAAGATATTTAAGATGCTTTGTCTTAAAACACGTCCCTCCATCTGCTGAAATGTTACCTGGAAAGTGAATTTATCTTAAATCAAGTGGGTTGAGACAATTTGACTGAAAATAAGACGAATAAACTTGGTAGTTTTTGCAGTGGAGCAGCGTAAAGATTCGCCGTGATGCCTATAGTGAGGGCGAGGGTTAGAATGTAAGTCAATGCATTGTCCTCTGAAGTGATGAAAATGTGTGTGTGTGTGTTGCAAGGCTGCAGCAGAAGAGTAATGTCTTGTATCTCTGGAGGCGGCCTGTCTGAGCAGTGAACATCTCTGTGGGAACACGCAGCCTCTGACATCCACCTCCTCTACTACACCCGAACGCGCTGCACTCCAGCCTGGCGACGCTACAGCCGAGCCTTCGCGCTCTCACACGCGTGTTCGAATGTCCTGCTGACACATGGCGGCGGCCCGAGGCAGCGTGGCAGGAAAAGAGAGGGGAAAAGAAGGAGCTGGGTCGGGCCAGGCTAGTGGAGAGTTGGTATGTCTTTACTGCCTCTGGACAGGATGTTATGGATGAGGTCTGCAGCCAGGTGGAGGAGCCTGGAAAACACCAGACATGAGCTATTTAAAGGCATCAGTTTCCAGATCACATCACATTTTGATCATTTCGCATCCCATTTTGATCATTTTGCATCCTTTCTTTGGCGTTTTGCGCCTCATTTTGACCATTTTGCATCCTTTTGTTGGTGTTTTGTGTCTCATTTTGATCATTTCGCATCTCGTTTTGATCATTTTGCATCCTTTCATTGGTGTTTTGCATTACATTTTGATCATATTACATCGTTTCTGTGGTGTTTTCCATCTCGTTTTGACCATTTTATATCCTTTCGTTGGTGTTTTGCATCTCATTTGACCATTTTACACCATTTTGTTGGTGTTTTGTGTCTCATTTTGATCATTTCGCATCTCGTTTTGATCATTTTGCATCCTTTCATTGGTGTTTTGCATTACATTTTGATCATATTACATCGTTTCTGTGGTGTTTTCCATCTCGTTTTGACCATTTTGCATCCTTTCGTTGGTGTTTTGTGTCTCATTTTGATCATTTCGCATCTCATTTTGATCATTTTGCAGCCTTTTGTTGGTGTTTTGCATCTCGTTTTGACCATTTTGCATCCTTTTGTTGGTATTTTGCGTCTCATTTTGATCATTTTACATCCTTTCGTTGGTGTTTTGCATCTCATTTGATCATTTTACATCCTTTCATTGGTGTTTTGCATCTCGTTTTGACCATTTTGCATCCTTTCGTTGGTGTTTTGCATCTCATTTTGATCATTTTGCATCTCATTTGACCGTTTTGCATCCTTTCATTGATGTTTTGCATCTCATTTTGATCATTTTGCATCCTTTCGTTGGCGTTTTGCGTCTCATTTTGACCATTTTGCATCCTTTCATTGGTGTTTTGCATCACATTTTGATCATTTTGCATCCCTTTTTTTGGTGTTTTGCATCACATTTTGACCATTTTGCATCATTTGGTTGATGTTTTGCATCCCATTTTGATCATTTTGCATCCCATGCATTTGGTTATTTTACATGTTTTTGTGGCCATTATACGTCATAGTTTGGACGTTTTACAAGTTTGTGTGGACATTTTGCATCACAGTTTAGTCATTTTCCAGCGCTTCGTGGTCGTTTTGTGTTAGTTTTTAGTTCAACTTATTTCTGAAGATAAAAGCTCTGAATGCAGTCTGATGATAAAATGTAGAAATCAAGACAAAACAAGCCGGCAAAGCTTGTTGTGTCCGAGCAGCAGAGGTCTGGCTGCTGCATGTTTTAAACTTAGCCGTAATGTTTATTTGATATATAAATAACGACAGGGATGTGGGGGGGGGGAAGCAGGCAATAACGTCGAGCAGAATCCGTCCCCAGATAAATAAAGGTTATTAAGAGCGTCCCGCGGTACGTGGCGAGGAAAAGGAAATTAGAAAAATAAAACAGATTGCAGCTTGTTGAGCATTCGTCTCACACTCGGCCTCTCAGCTAATCTGCTCCACTCCGATACTCGTCGGGTCATAAAACCTGATTTGCTTCCACTCCTCCGCTGAGAGCCACTAATTCCCAGTTTCGCTCTTCCTGCTCAGGCCGGAGCTGCTGCTTCCCATTAATTGAGATTCTCGCACAGTTTTCATGTTTGTTTTTTTTGTGCGTCGTTGACTGGACGGGAGAACATGGCGGAGAATCACAATGAGGAAGCTGCTGGAGGTGAAAGACGAAGTGAAGTGGATCATAAAGAGATGACAGACAAAACGACACATCCACTGCTCCTGGTCAGTTTGCATCTCATCTTAGTCATTCTTTATTCTTTATTTTCACATTTTGAGTCACATTTTAGTCGATTCGCAACTTTTTGTAGCTATTTTGCATCCCATTTCGGTTGTTTTAGGACTCTGTGTGCCACATTTTAAGTGTTCTGGACCATAATTTGGTCATTTTACAAGTTTGTGGGGCTTTTTGTGTCACATTTTGCCCATTTTTCAACTTTTTGTAGCTATTTTGCATCCCATTTCAGTTGTTTTAGGAATTTGTGCCACATTTTAAGCGTCTGACACATTTTTGTGGGTATTTGTGCCTTATTTTAGCCATCTGACAATTTTTTGCACCATAATTTGGTCATTTTACAAGTTTATGGGGGCTTTTTGTGTCACATTTTGCCCATTTTTGTAGCTATTTTGCATCCCATGTCATTTGTTTTAGGATTTTGTGTGCCACATTTTAAGTGTTCGACAATTTTTTGCACCACAATTT
Organism: Dascyllus trimaculatus; assembly: GCA_024666655.1. Lineage (NCBI taxonomy): Eukaryota > Metazoa > Chordata > Actinopteri > Pomacentridae > Dascyllus > Dascyllus trimaculatus. Next base: position 32,128,038 of record CM045450.1, read on the forward strand.
GGTCATTTTGCAAGTTTGTGAGGGCTTTTTGTCTCGTTTTTTGCCCATTTTACAACTTTTTGTGGGTGTTTTGCAGCCCATTTTAGTCATTTTGCAACTTTTTGTAGCTATTTTGCATCCCATTTCGGTTGTTTTTGGACTTTGTGTGCCATATTTTAATTTTTTTACAAATCTTTGTGGGTGTTTGTGCCTTATTTTGGCCATCTGACATCTTTTCGCACCATAATTTGGTCATTTTACAAGTTTGTGGGGGCTTTTTTTGCATAAAAACATTTTGTATAACATGTTTTTTTGGTCATTTTGCATCACATTTTCATAATTTCACATAATGTTTTAGACATTTTGCATCACATTTGAACAATTTCACATTCAGCATCACATTTTAGCCGTTGTAGAACTGTTTGTGGGTATTTTTTGCCACATTTTTTGCCATATTACATTTTTTGTCGGTGTTTTGCACCACGCTTTAGTCATTTTGCAACTTTTTGTAGCTATTTTGCATCCCATTTCGGTTGGTTTAGGACTTTGTGTGCCACATTTTAAGCGTCTGACATATTTTTGTGGGCATTTGTGCCTTACTTTGGCCATCTGACATCTTTTTGTACCATAATTTGGTCATTTTACAAGTTGTAGGGGGCATTTTTTGCCACATTTTAGTTGTTTTGCATCTTCTTGTCCGTGTTTTGCAAGACATTTTGAGTGTATAACATGTTTTTGTGGTCATTTTGCATCACTTTTTCGTAATTTCACATAATGTTTGAGACATTTTGAATCACTTTTGAACAATTTCACATTTGGCATCACATTTTCGTTGTTGTAGAAATGTTTGTGGGTATTATTTGCCAAATTTTTTGTCATATTACATTTTTCGTAGCTATTTTGCATCCCATTTTGGTTGTTTTAGGACTTTGTGTGCCACATTTTAACTGTTTGACAAGTTTTTTTGGGCATTTGTACCTTATTTAGGCCTTCTGACATCTTTTCGCACCGTAATTTGGTCATTTTACATGTTTGTGGGGGCATTTCTGCCACATTTTAGTTGTTTTGCATCTTTTTGTCCATTTTTTGCAACACTTTTGACCAGGTTAAAACTTTTTGTGGTAGTTTTGAGTCAAGATGTAGTCATTCGATATATATATATATATTTCTGGTCATTTTGGGCCACAATTTGCCCATTTTGCACCTTTTTGTCCATATTTTGCATCACATTTTGGTTGTTTTACATGTTTTTTTGGCTCTTTCGGGTCACTTTTGAGTTGCTTTACAGCTTATTGTTGTCATTTTGCAACACATTTGACCATATCTTGGTTATTTTACATCACATTTTGTTTGTCTGGCCATGTTGGGTCAGTTTGTAGTTGTTTTACAGCATTTTGTCGTCATTTTTCTGTCAACCTTGATCGCATTTTGGTCATTTAGCAACATTTCATTGTCGTTTTGCATCACATTTTGATCCTTTTACAGCTTTTTGTGGTCATTTTACGTCACATTAGATTACATTTTCATCATTTCACAACTTTCTGTGTTCGTTTTTCATGACGTTTTGACCATTTTAGATTGTTTTGTGCTCAGTTTGCGTGACACTTTGGCCATTTTATAACATCTTGTGGTTGTTTTGCATGGTGCTCACTTTATACACTATGGTTACAATTACAGAAAAACAAATGTGAACCAGGGCAGGGCCAGCTTGTGGCTGACTGTCATCATTTTGTGTCATCAGTTTCTCGGCTGAATCCGGCCTTCAAAAGACTCCAAAGATGGTGACGACCAGATTCCAGCCTTTCAAAACACACATTGGACAGATTTACATTTTTATTTGAAAGTGTATATAGATCTACGGTTATAGATAAACCGTGGAGTTTCTAGCTGATGCTTCTCTGCCCCCACATTTGGTCGTTTGACTCGCTGCTATTCGACAAAGTTGCCTCCATTTCATATGTTGCAGAGAAACCACTCAACGCTCAGGCACAACGCCGGCTGCATTTGCACGTCCAGCCGTGATTAATGCGAGCGGAGCGAGTCGGGATCAGTATGCAAGGGGAGGCACGCGGCAGAATCCCATCAAAACACTTGGTTTTGTTCCATTTGCGTCGGCCGTGTTACACGCGTGTGCGGCACAGAGCGTTCCCGGACGGAAGCTGCATACAGATGAAGCGGGAGGTCAGACCAGACGCAACCTCTGATGGGAGCTTCAAGGCTTTAGGCCGCTTCAAAACATACATGAACAGAGCCGTGCACACGTATGATCTGAAGTCATAAAACATAGATGTCATGTTTTGGGATTCTGCTCATTCGGATTTGGGCCGAAGGACGGGTTGAAGGTTCCTCAGGTCAGGGCTGGAGAACGTTGATGGATGAATCCCGCAGCAGGTCGAAGCATCGTTTATCACAGGTTCTCATCCAGCTTCATGTGTTGACAGCTGGATGACGAGTGGAGCTCAGTGATGCTTCACCGAGGTTCATTAAAGTCAAATAAACACGACATTTATACACATTTCTATTAGCGTCTAATCGGCCACCTCTGTCGCTTTTTTCAGTCACTGTTTTTAGGTTTTTATCGTCATTGTTTGTAGTTTCAGTTGCTTCTGCTCACCGTTGTCAGTCGATTTTGGCCACTGTTTTTTTTTTTTATTATCAATCTGTGTTTTCAGTAACTTATTTATGCTTTCTGCCACTGTTTTCAGTTGTTTCTACACACTGTTTACTTTCATTTTCTGTCACTGTTTTAGTTGTTGTTTACTTCTGTTTCGAATCGGTATTTAGATTGATATTCGACTGCTGTTTTTAGTCATTTTCAGTCACTGTTTTTAGGTTTTTATCGTCATTGTTTGTAGTTTCAGTTGCTTCTGCTCACCGTTGTCAGTCGATTTTGGTCACTGTTTTTTTTTATTATCAATCTGTGTTTTCAGTAACTTATTTATGCTTTCTGCCACTGTTTTCAGTTGTTTCCACACACTGTTTATTTTCATTTTCTGTCACTGTTTTAGTTGTTGTTTGCTTCTGTTTCTAATCGGTATTTAGTTTGATTTTCGACTGCTGTTTTTAATCATTTTCAGTCACAGTTTGCTTCCATTTTCAGTGGTTTCAGTCGTTTGTTTTCATTTTAAGTTGTTGCTTACCACCATTTTCATTCTGCCATTTTTATCTGGTTTCCCTTCATTTTCTATCGCTGTTTTCGGTCACTGTTTACTTTTGTTTTGTCTTGCTGTGTATTTTGATTTTTGTCAGAGTTTTCATTTGCGGTTAAATTTCATTCTCTGCTACCGTTTTCACTCGCCGTTTACTTTTGTTTTCTGTCACAGTTTTATTACATTATCTGTTGCCGTTTACTCTTGTTTTCAGTCACTGTTTAATTTTGTTTTCCGTCACTGATCTGTGATTTTCACATACTGTTTACTTCCATTTTTGGTCACTGTTTAGTTTTCTGTCATTGTTTTCCGTCATCGTCAGTTGCGATTTACTTTCATCTTACACCAGTGTTTTTAGTTGTTTTCACTCACCCTTTACTTTTGTTTTCTGTTGTTGTTTACATCCACTTTTCAGTCATTTCTGCACACTGTTCATTTTCATTTTCTGTCACTGTTTTAGTCATTGTTTACTGTCATTTTCTGCTACTGTTTACACTTGCTGTTTACTTGTATTTACAGTTACTGTTTACTTTTCTTTTCAGTCACTGTTTATTTTTGTTGTCTGTCACAGTTTACTTGCATTTTCGATCGCTGTTTACTCTAGTTTTTGGTCATTGTTTTCAGTCATCTTCAGTTACGATTCACTTTCATCTTACACCACTGTTTTAACTCACTGTTTACTTATGTTTTCTACAATTATTTTCAGTCATTACTTTAATCCTCTGTCTATTTTTACTGTCACCTTTTTCTGGCTTTTATTTAGGCACCAAAACGACTTAGTCTTTTCAGGAAAATATCAGGGTTTGGTGTAAAATGCAAAAAAGTTCCAGTTGTTTTCTGTTTTCTTTGCGTGAAAAGGTGCTTCAAGAAAAAAAAAAACTATAATTAGTAGCATCTCACAGTTTTATTTTTGGTGAAAAACAACATACTTGCGCTACGGACCACGCATTCAATTCAGCGTCAGCAGGGATTTTTAAGGCATCAATTAATACATTTTCAAATTAAGGCTGAATCACACAAACTTTTCCCAGAGTCAGAGCTTTTCTGAGCCATTAATAATCAGAATGAGTTTGTTGGGAGGAAGAATTCAATACGTAACTTTAGGAACATTCCCACAAGGAAGCAAATCCCACAAAGACGCTGGTAAACACAACCGCAGACAACAGCACACACAACCTGTAATCATCCGTCCAGAACAATCCCACTGCTGTTGACAGTGAAGCTAAATGACGGTTAGCGCAGTACCTGTTAGCATTAACCAACTTACGACCAAACCGCGGGAACAGCTTACGACGACGACGCCGCAGCTCGCAATTATACGACCACAGAGGCTGCACACCTGTAGAAAGTGAGGACAGAGAGACCAGAAACTGTGCGGTGAGTAAACACAGGGATGCGATTATGATGATGGCTGTGATTCCCGGAGGAACCACCCAGTGACTTAGTGAAGATCACATCAGATCATCTGGACCAGGTGTTGTCATTGTGCTCTCATGTCTGGTCGGCTGTTCTGAACAGCTGAGAAACTAACACCGAGTCATTGTTTCGGGGGACGACAGCAAAGGACGGAAGGGAAAATGTGTCGACACGACTCCAGAAATGCCTGCGAAGCTGCATCACGTCGTTGCACAACAAAACTGATGCAAACCAACCACAAAAAAAACTACTTCAAAATATGATGCAAAGCGACCGTAAAAAGTCGTAAAGAGATCAAAATGTGTCGCAATACATCCATAAAGATGTTAATTGACTCAAAATTGATGCAAAACAACCACAAACAGATGGAAAACAACCAAAATGTGACGCAAAACACCCATGAAGATGTTAAACTATTAAAAAGTGATGCAAAAGAGAGACTACAAAGGTGTAAAACTACCAAAATGTGACGCAGTATGAGCTCAAAACATAAAAGTGATCAAACTGTGCATCAAATCTACCTCAAAACTGATGCAAATCAACCACAAAAAAATGTAAAGTATCCAAAATGTGATGCAAAACATCCATCAAGTTGTTAAACGATCAAAGAGTGACACAACAGAGACATTACAAAGATGTAAAACAACCAAAAAGTGATGCAAAATAATCACAAAAACCAAAGTGTGTCTTAAAACTACCTCAAAACATGATGCAAAGTGACCATAAAAAGTTGTAAACTGATCAAAATGTGACACCAAAACATTCATAACGATGTTAAATGACTCAAAATTGTAAAACAAGTACAAAAAATATGTAAAACAGTCTAAATGTGATGCAAAACACAAATAAAGATGTTAAACTATGAAAAAGTGGTGCAAAAGAGAGACTAAACAGATGTAAAACTACCAAAATATGACACAAAATGACCACAAAAAGATACAAATGATCAAACTGTGACACAAAACTATCTCAAAATATGATGCAAAGTGACCACAAAGTAGTAAAAAGATCAAAATGTGATGCAAAACTTCCATAAAGATGTTAAATGACTAAACAATGACGCAAAACAACCACAAAAAAGATGCAAAACAACCAAAGTCTGACGTTAAACACCGACAAAGATGTTAAAACAGAGACTAAACACTCATACAGATGTTAAAAAGGAGACTACAAAGCTGCAAAACAACCAAAATGTGCTGCAAAATGACGACAAAACATAAAAATTATAAAAGGACAAAAGGACAGAAGGGGAAATGTGCCGACACGACTCCAGAAATGCCTGCAAGTCGTCATCCAGCATTCAGGAAATTGAGCTGCATCACGTCGTTGCAGAAGAAATCTTGCAGACAATCTTTACTGATTCCACTAGAACTCTTTTTACTGTTTGTTCCCAGTTTAACCCCCTACTTACTGCTAATCAGGTATTAGCCGGAGACAATTACTGATCCATAAACATCAGAGATTTCTTTCCCCTCGCCATTAAATGTCCAATCTCAGCTTTAAGGAATCATCCACACAAGCAGGCATGTCTGTTATCGTCCCTTCAGGTGCACCGTGATCTTAGCAAATAGCTTTCTCAATCAGTTCTGACCACAAAGAGATGCAAAACGACCAGAATGTGGTCAAATGTGGCGCAAAATGCCAACAAAAAGCTTTAAAATGATGAAAAAAAAGTTGACAAAAAACACCCACAGAGATGCTAGATGATTAAAGTGATGCAAAAGTACCACAGAAAGATGAGAATGATCAAAATGTGACACAAAATAAACATAAAAACATGAAATGAAAGCACAACAACTAAACTGCGACGCAAAATCAACACGCTAAATGACCAAAAGGACGTTTTAAAATGATTGAAAATGTGAAGCAAAATCAACATTAAAAGATGTGAAACGACCAGAATGGGGTCAAATGCGGCACAAAATGCTAACAAAACGTTTTAAAATGATAAAAATCTTGACACAAAACACCCACAAAGTTGTTAAATGATTAAAAAGTGGTGCAGCATGACCACAAAAAGCTGAAAATGATCAAAATACGACACAAAATGATCACAAAAAAAGGACTAACAACCAAAATGTGATGCAAAACAACCACAAAAGTATGTTAAATGACCCAAATGTGGTCAAATGAGATGAAAACAACAAGAGAACGTTTCAAAATGATCAAAATGTGAAGCAAAATACCCATAAAGATATTAAACGACTAAACACAAAAACAATGTGACGCGAAACAACCATCAAAAAAATGTAAAATGACCAAAATATAATGCAAAAACGAAAAGATAAAAATGCTCAAAATGTGAGAGAAGACACTTACAAAAACCAAAATGTGGTCAAATGAGACGAAAACAACCGCAGGACGTTACAAAATTATTAAAAATGTGAAGCAAAATCAACATAAGAAGCTGTGAAACGATCAGAACGTGGACAAAATGGCAACAAAATGTTTTAAAATGATAAAAAATTTGACACTAAACACCCACAAAGATGTTAAACGATTAAAAAGTGGTGCAGCGCGACCAAAAAAAGCTGAAAATGATCAAAATACGACACAAAATGAGCACAAAAAAGGTATAACGACCAAAATGTGACGCAAAATCAACATGAAAAGTCGTGAATGTGAGAGAATTTGACACAATTCCAACAAATACCAAGGAAAAAAAGTCTTAAAATTGGAAAAAGTCACGCAAAAAAACTCGGAAAGATATTATTAAGAGGCTAAAAAGTCATGCAGCAGATCACAAATGTTAAAAATGCAACACAAAATGACCACAAAGATGTCCATAGTGATGCTAAACCACAGCAGAAAACAATCAAATGTGACAGAAAACGCCCACAAAAGGACGCAAAATGACCAAACTGTGATGAATATTGGCCACAAAAACGACGCAAAACGGCCAAAATTCGCCACAAAAAGTTGCGGAATGATCGAAACGTGAGCTGCTTCACCGATTCCAGTCGTCAGACCCAGTTAGCACCCCAACAGCCCGGAGCACGCCTCGCCGTCATCAGTATGCTCCGAGCGTTCGCCAGCAGGCTGATGAATGCAAAGCTAACTGTCAGCGCCGATAATTAGCCTGCAGAACCAATAAATTTGGAGCTGATTAGGAAAATGACAGCGGTGATTCAGCAGAGCGCCTCCGAGCGACAAGTTTCCGCTCATCTCCTGCTGATCGTCCAGAAATATTTCGCACCACGGAGCAAACCTTCCCCCCCCCCCGGCGTGCTACGACTCGGCCGGCCGACGGGTTGAACTCACTCAGCGGCCGTTGGAGCTACTTAAGTGCTGTCAAGGCACAAAATTGGACAGAGCAGCCGGCTGAATAATTACAGAATAACAAGGGAAAGGGGGTCTTTGTTTGGTCAGGGGAGAGAAATAATTGATTTAGGAGAGGAGGGGCGGCTGACGGTTTTTATAGTCTTTTTTTTAACGCACCAGAGGACATGCAAGGTCTCCCGCAGTGGCACTCGGCGTCCAGGGGAACTTCCAACCTACTCGAGCCGAGGAGCTTGGAAAAATGTAATTAATTGGATCAGATTAAAATTAATGAAGTAATTAAGGAGCTGCCTGGCCCAGTTCTCGCAGCGTAGAGGTGCAGAGCGGAGCGGCAAGAAAGAGCGACTTCGATTTGGCTGCACAAAGACTGCAGGCCGCCGTGGTGAGGGAAGAGAGCAGCGCTGGGGATAAACAGCACGGGGAAATGGAAGCGGTGGTCTGTGCGACGCCACTCTTCAATTTATTGTCCAAGTGCTCGTTGCTGCAGTGGTTTTACTTTGCTCTGCTGACTCTCGGGTCTCATCTCTGTTCATTCTCTACAAACTACAAGCCAGTTCTGCAAGACAATGCAAGTGGAGCTCAAGAGTTTCACAAATGTGACGCAAAATCACCACAAAAACATGAAAATCATCAAAGTGTGCCGCAAAACTACTTCAAAATATGTTGCAAAGCGACCGTAAAAAGTCGTAAAGAGATCAAAATGTGTCGCAAAACACCCATGAAGATGTTAACTGACTCAAAATTGATGCAAAACGACCACAAACAGATAGAAAACAATCAAAATGTGACGCAAAACACCCAAGAAGATGTTAAACTATGAAAAAGTGATGCAAAAGAGAGACTACAAAGGTGTAAAACTACCAGAATGTGATGCAAGATGACCTCAAAAACATAAAAGTGATCAAACTGTGCCTCAAATCTACCTCAAAACTGATGCAAAACAACCACAAAAATCGTAAAACAACCAAAATGTGATGCAAAATGACCACAAAAACATTAAAATGATTAAAACGTGCCTCAAAACTACCTCAAAACATGATGCAAAGCGGCCATAAAAAGTTGTAAACTGATCAAAGTGTGACACCAAAACATCCATAAAGATATTAAATGACTCAAAATTGTAAAACAAGTACAAAAAACATGTAAAACAGCCTAAATGTGATGCAAAACACTCACAAAGATGTTAAACTATGAAAAAAGTGGTGCAAAGAGAGACTAAACAGATGTAAAACTACCAAAATATGACGCAAAATTACTACAAAAACATGAAATTAATTAAAATGTGACATAAGAGACCACATAAACATGAAAATGATCAAATTGTGCCTCAAAACTATCTCAAAATATGATGCAAAATGACCACAAAGTTGCAAAATGTGATGCAAAACTTCCATAAAGATGGTAAATGACAAAACAATAATGCAAAACATCCACAAAAAAGATGCAAAACAACCAAAGTGTGACTTAAACACCCATAAAGACGTTAAAAAAGAGACTAAACCCACATATAGACGTTAAAACAGAGACTACAAAGATGCAAAACTCCAGGCTAATCAGGAGGTTATGTGATGGCTGGCATTGGTTTGTTTGTTTGTGTTCAAAATAACTGGAAAAGTAATGGACGGATCTGGATGAAATTTTCAGGAAATGTGTGAAATGGGACAAAGAACAAATGATGAAATGTTGGGACTGATCTGGATCACCGTCTGGATCCAGGATTTTTTTAATGTAAGTGTAACCGGGTGGACAATTAAATGCGGTTTACTCTAAAAGCCACCAGAGGGCACTCTTGTTTTTGGGGTAACCCCCTCTGACCACATGACATTTTGGGTCTCCACGTGACAGACAGCGACAGTGACGGAGTTCTCTTTCCTTCCTGAGTGACATACGCACGGTTGGGCCGGCATTCTTATCTCCGGTTGTCTAAGAAGCTGGGAGGCTGTTAGGAGCTGCCACGCTAGAGGCCGCACCTGTTCATTAGGTCAGATGGGGTGAAGGCCGCATTGTTGGTAGGACATTTGAACCGTCTGTAATTACATTTGTATCTGTAACGTTCCATAGAAAATATGTGAACTGGGAGATTTTGTTGGGGTGGACTGAAGCTCCTTGGTGGAGGTATGAGCTCTCTGAGTGCTTTTCTAGTGTAAATATTTCCCTACAATAAATTGCACTTTTTGTAAATTCTGTATATTTTTTTCAGAACAAATGTGGCCTTTATGTCGACATGATAAATATTTCAGAGGAAACACACATTAACAACACAAACCTGTCAACAGTCAGCCGGATGAAACAGTCATTAACATTTAGCATTCCTCTTGGTGGCGTTCACTTGTTGCTAGAAGCTCATAATAAGGTTACAATGAGTAACTGTTCTGATAATAACAAAGTGCTGCAGGTGACTGTAAATGCTAGTCTGAAGACTGATAAGTGGAGTCTGCAGATTCGAACAGGAAAGGCCATTCGTAATAATTCATGTTTGTGACACAGACAGTCTGACGAAAGGGAGGAACATAAGCAGAAACCTGAACAGAAACCGGAGAATAAAGTCTTTTAGAGGATTGTTCTTGCTGTTATCACCGGAGTCCATGTGGTCACGAAGCGAACGCAGAAACACTCGGCTCTAAATAAACCTGTCTCCTCAGATACACACCTGCTCGGCGGTAAAACAGAACGCCAAATTGAGAAACTGCTGCTCTTAGAAATTGCTTTGCTTTTTATTAGTGTTTGTGTGTTTTTCTGTCTGAAAGAAAACCTGTGTTGGAAAAAAAAAACGATCCATCTGTCAACCTACCTTCCCGGGTTTGAGGTGTGGTGTGGATTTTCTCACAGCTGAAAAAGAAAAGCTGCGAAACTAAACTTTGAGAAACAGCCGATGGGACCATGTAGCTGAAAACGTGCTGCACGATCAGATCAGGCCTGGAGGAAAGACGGACATCGTGAAGCCATGGACTCAAGCTACATCCTACACCTTCGGAAGTTTAAAACACAAAGCATGTCGTCTTCAACAAATCCACAAAACTACGACTGAAATTTACCCAGCCAGAACTACTCTACTGGGATTTGCCATTTCCTCTAGAAGAATAACCAAATCCAAGCTTTAAATTCCGATATTTAACCAGAATCTCTTTATTACGGACGCCCTAAACGGCCATGGTTCAGCTGGATTTTTTCGCTCAGTTTTCTCGTTATGACAACAAAGTTTTTCGGTGAGGTAGAAAGTGAAACCAACCCCCTGGACCACTCTTAAGGATGATAACTTGTATCTGCAGATTTGTAAAAGTACCATGAACAGGCTTAACTTACCTCATTAGAGAGTGCAGCTGCAGTAGAGCACATCCAGGCCTCGCTTCAGTCAGGACTTTTGTTTGGCCTCGAAAAAGTTATGGTAAACTGTTAGATGAAGCATGGGAGTACGGAAGCCTTAAACGGCCATGGTCCAACTTATTTTTTTTGCTCTTCTGAAAACGAAAAATAAACCGTTTCCCGTGTTTTTCAGTGATAATACAAAATGGAAAACGAAAACGGGCGGTAATTCATCATCCGTTATCCGTTATCCGATTTAATTAGATGTGTTTGTAAATGGAAATTAAAATTAAAATACACCCGTGGAAAACTTATTTCTCTATTTCCTGTTGGTTTTGGCTCCGTGACCCGTCTGACTTCTGATGAGGAAGGATCTGGTATCTAAAGCTCCAGTGTTAGCTCACTGTTAGCAGACCTTGCTGTGTGCCATGGCCTGATGAAGACCCACTGTGGGGTCCAAACGTTGCTTGGCACACATTGTTCACTATTTCACAGTGGACTTTTCACCAGCTAAAGCAACAGAAAACCTCCAAACCTCCCCAAAAACGTTCCGAAAAGCAGCTGAACGCTAGCGCTAAATCACTAGCGGTGGAGCTAGCGGCACCACAAGGTCCCTCCAAAGGGAAAAATGAACCCCACGCTGGTGAAAAGTCCACTGTGAAATAGTGAACAATGTGTTTTGTATGTTGGTGTTTTCCGCCGTACATTAGTGTAGCGGAGCATTCAATATTTTTGAGGGATTTTTATTTCATTACCAGGGTTAAACATCATTTAGTTAGCATAGGCTGGGTCCAAAACAAACAGGATATAGAGAAGTAAGTTTTCCATGGGTGGATTTTAATTTTAATTTCCATTTACAAACACATCTAATTAAATCGGATAACGGATAATGGATAATGGATAATGAATTAGGGCAACGGTTTATTTTTCGCTTTTATTTTGAAATCTCAAAATAAGAAAACGAATGGCCGCGACGTGCACGGACCGAGATTCATCCCCAGATGCTGAAGGCTCTGGACACTGTTGGACTGTCTTGGCTGACACGTCTCTTCGATGTCATGTGAACATCGGGTACGGCGCCTGTGGAGTGGCAGACGAGGATGGTGGTTCCCATTTTTCAAAAGACGCAGATGACGTGGTTCTGTTGGCTTCATTGGACCGTGACCTTCAACACATGCTGGAGCAGTTTGCAGCTGGTATGAAGGTCAGCATATCAAAGTCCGAGGCTGTGGTTGTCTGCCGGAAACCGGTGGATTGTTGCTGTTTTGTGAGTCTTGGCATTTGTTTTGAGTAACTGTAAATAACCCTGAGTAAATTTATTAAGTTGCTAAAGATAACGGAAGTACTTTATTTTGGCACTTACTGCCTTATTTACAACCAGTTAAGACTGACTTCCTGTTTGATGTTTTGGATGCTTTTATTTTGAAGGAACTTCCTGTTTTGAGTGAGCGCGAACTAGCTAGACGGCAACAAAAGGACGGTGAAGCAAAAAGTCGACACGGAGCGAATAAAAATGTACGGTACTTTATGCTTAGTAGCCCCCTTCATAGAGGCACCAGTTACCAGGATCGTACATTTGTTGATTCTTGTTGCCAAGGCTACAGATAATTGATTCTGTGTAAACGTTGTATTAAGATATACAGTTGTAAGAGTATGGCTTTACTTTACACGTCGTCTTTTGTGTATTTTCCAAGCTCTTACGGTGAAATTGAGGGTTTTACGCCATTAAACCTAAAAAATCATCAGTTGAAGTGCAATCCTTCATTCCAGGGGGGTATGCTACAGTAACTATGTGAATCTTTGAGTTTGTGTTTATTTTGTCGTGCTTTTCGTCAGTTTTGATCTCCTTCTGGTCAGTTTGGATTTATTTATTGCAATTTTGCATCTCAGTTGTCTGTGTTTGAGTCTCCATGTTGTTCTTTTCTTTGTCTCTGCAGCCATGTTGCATCTACTAGTGGTTCTTCTGTGTGTTGAAAAGGTGGTTTTATCTCTGTTTATATTACTTTTGTACCTTCATGATGTACTGTTTGCATCACCGGTTAAGCTGAGGTGAAAACCAGAAAAAAAACCCCAAAGCTGGAGGTTTTCACTCAACAGAAACACACATTTTCGTCACTGATAGGTTGAAAATGTGTGGACAGCAATAAACTTACTATTCAGACTTGTTTTCATCCTTGATTCACTGCTGATCGTCAAAGCAGCTGAACTGTTCTTTAATGAAGTGTTTTCTTTCTTTGCTGTCATTATCATACGACCAAGGTTCAATTGTAGTATAACTTTTGTCCCAGATCCAACATGCTGCTGAAGTTCAATCTGACTCTAAACATGTAAATGAGAATCATAAATGTTCAAAGTGTTCCTCTTCCTGGAGTCCATATGAAACAGACTGACAACCCTTCCTTCTCTCCAACAGAGTCCTGCCTCCTCCCCCTTCATAGATCGACCGGCTCAGGGATTGGTGGAATCCAGATGCAGCAAAGTGCAAGAGCTGAAAAATCAAGCTGCTGTAAATCAGTGTGCAAAGGTTGAAGACAATAAACCTGGGCTTGGCCTCCTGTGTGACTCTTATTTGCTTTAACGTTCTCTGTTGCTGAGAGGTGAAATGGCGCAGCGAGGAAATCAGCTGGATTCTGAGAAATTCTCTTGTTCCATCTGTTTGGATCTACTGAAGGATCCGGTGGCTCTTCCCTGTGGACACAGTTACTGTATGGACTGTATTAAATCACACTGGGATGGAGAGGATGGGAAGAGAACCTACAGCTGCCCTCAGTGCAGGAAGATTTTCAGACCAAGGCCTGTCCTGCAGAAAAACGTCATGTTAGCAGATTTAGTGGAGGAGCTGAAGAAGACTGGACTCCAAGCTGCTGCTGCTGATCACTGCTATGCTGGAGCTGAAGATGTGGCCTGTGATGTCTGCACTGGGAGGAAGAGGAAGGCTGTCAAGTCCTGTCTGGTCTGTTTGGCCTCTTACTGTCAGAACCACCTCCAGCCTCACTATGATTCACCTCCATTAAAGAAACACCGGCTGGTGGAGCCCTCCAAGAACCTCCAGGAGAACATCTGCTCTCGTCATGATAAGATGATGGAGATTTTCTGTTACACTGATCAGCAGCTGATCTGTTATCTGTGCACAATGGATGAACATAAAGGCCATGAAACAGTCCCAGCTGCAGCAGAAAGGACCAAGAAGCAGAAGGAGCTGGAGGTGAGTCGACTGAACATCCAGCAGAGAATCCAGGACAGAGAGAAAGATGTGGAGCTGCTTGAACAGGAGCTGAAGGCCATCAAGGTCTCTGCTGATAAAACAGTGGAGGACAGTGAGAAGATGTTTGATGAGATGATCCAACTCATCAAGAAAAGAATGTCTGATGTGAAGCAGCAGATCAGATCCCAGCAGGAGACTGAAGTGAGTCGAGTCAAAGAGCTGGAGGAGAAGCTGAAGCAGGAGATCAGAGATCTGAAGAATAAAGACGCTGAGCTGAAGCAGCTCTCAGATACAGAAGACAACAACCAGTTTCTCCTCAACTACCCCTCAGAGTCAGCACTCAGTGAGTCCACACCCTCATCCAGCATCAACATCCGTCCTCGGAGACACTTTGAGGAGGTGACAGCAGCCGTGAAAGAGCTCAGAGATCAACTACAGGACATTCTGAAGAACACCTGGACAAACATCTCACTGAAGATCACTGAAGTGGATGTTTTACTGTCAGAACCAGAACCAGAACTAGAACCAAAGACCAGAGATGGACTCTTAACATATTCAAGAGAAATCACTCTGGATCCAAACACAGCACACAGACAGCTGTTATTATCTGAGGGGAACAGAAAATTGACAGTAATGACATTTAAACAGTCATATCCTGATCATCCAGACAGATTCAGTTATTTTTATCAGGTCCTGAGTAAAGAGAGTCTGACTGGACGTTGTTACTGGGAGGTGGACCTGAGAGGAGATGTAGTTGATGTAGCAGTCGCATACAAGAATATCAGCAGAAAAGGAGACTCAGATGAATCTATGTTTGGACTAAATGACAAGTCTTGGTCTTTACATTGTTACACCAAAACTTATTCATTTTTCTATAACAAAGTTGAAACTCCTGTCTCTGGTCCTCGGTCCTCCAGAGTCGGAGTTTACCTGGATCACAGAGCAGGTGTTCTGTGTTTCTACAGTGTCTCTAAAACCAGGACTCTCCTCCACAGAGTCCAGACCACATTCATTGAGCCGCTACATGCTGGAGTTGGGCTTTATGGTTATTTCAACACTGCTGAGTTCGTTAAACTCAAACAGACTAATTCTAGTGTGTGAGGGTGGGTTCATGCTGAGCCCTGATTTAACTCCATCATATACAGTTTATTTCTGTAGTTGCAGCAAATAATCAGTGAGATGATGATGGACCTGATTGATCCTGAAGTGTTTTAGTCATTTTTAAAGCTGCTTCCAGCTTCTGAAACATGAACATTTGTTGATTTTATTTTTCATATCTGAAGAAAAACTGAACATTTTTGGTTTTTGGATTTAAACTGTTGAATTGTTGAGCTGTGGGAGATTAAAAATATGAGTTTGTTTTGGTATTTTCTGACATTTTACTGACAAAATGATCAACAGAGAAAATAATCAGCTTTAATAATCATTAACTGAAGTCCTGTAATCCATAGATTCATCGTTAGTGTTTGATTTTTTCTGTGACAGCTGAGATGATTGTTGATGAACAACCAGTTTATCTGAATGTATTTGAGTCAGTGTCGAATGTTTTCTGAGAATTTATCATATAAGAGTACAAACAAATCCAGACAATTTAACAGAAACACTAGTAAACTATTACCACCAGAGTTCTGTGATTTAGTTCAGTCAGACTTCATGGATGATACTTTGACTTTTGATAACCTGTTGTTTTATTGGTGTTGCTCTTTGTTTGGGTGGAGCTCCTTCCTGTGTCTGTTCAGCTGTTAATGATGACTTTTATCCACCTTGTCCACATGAAAATGGAAATAAAGCAGTGAAAATGCAGGAACGTGTGAAAGATGTGTGCTGCCGTCAGCTGTTTAATGACTAAATAGTGAGAATTCCATATAAAAATCATCAAATCTGAAATAATTTCCTCCCTGACCTTCACAGAATCAGCTGATTTATTAAAACCCTGATAATTCCTGCGGCATAATTTTCTGCCTTGTAGAAAAGACAAGTGTTGGATACCAAGATTCTATATAATCACAATAGAAAGCGGCTAATTGAAAGAAGTTACTTGTGCTTATAAAAGTATATGACAGTCGCAATATGTAAAAGAAACAATCAAGTAGAATATTAGTTCTGTATTTTCTTCACAGTTTTCCAAAGTAACATCTTCAAGGTGCTCTTTCTGTCCAATCAAACAGTCTCGGAAAAGATAGAAACCCTCAAATATTCTGTTACGGTGGTGAGGGAACCCAGGCGCAGACAGACGAGTGGGAAGTCCAACAGAGGATTTATTTCAATCAAACAAACATAAACCAAAATAGCGTGGAAATAAAACTCAGGGAAAAAACTGGAAACAATCCCAATTCAAAAACATGCAAAAACTACAAACCTGACAAAACTAATAACAGAGAAGGGGGAATCTAAGAAGACTCCAAAAAACCTAACGAAAACATGGTTAACTTTCTAAAACGCACAATACTCAAAACGCAGACAAGGCGAGCAACAAAATACACCGACGCCAACATGGCAAATCAACAAAGGCTCTAAATACACAGAACTAACGGTAAGGCAAAATTAAAGCTGCAAGCAGCGTCGGACGGGCCCTCGCTCCTCACCGCACTCCTCCCCACACGACCTTGTCTAGGGTGCGCCGCAGAGCTGACTGGAATTTCGAATGTGCAAATCTGTTGGTCTTGGGATACTATATGTATGTACCAAATTGCATGTTTGTAGGAGAAAGCAGTGATTTTATATGACTATTTGAAAATTTGTAGGGGGCGCTGTGGAGCCGTTTGACCACGTACATTCCTGAATTGTATATTAAATATTAGGTCTTGAGATTAATGAGGTTTTGTGTGGATTTGGTGATTTTACATGGATCCCTTCGCCATGGAGCTTTTTTGTTCAAAATGGCCGCCATGTCACGCCCACACCGTGTGACGCAGCCACAAGATTTTAATAACTTTTCATCCTGGATGGGTCTAGATGCCACACAGCGAATTTGGTGAAGATCGGCCAAAAGTCCTAGGAGGAGTTCGATAAATTCCAATGCCTGTCCACCACGTGCTCTAGGGGGCGCAGTTGAGCCTTTTTCAAAATTTTAAAAGCAGGAATGTTTTTGTCTCGGGCTACTGTACCTGTGTACCAAATTTCATGAGTTTACGTGAAACTAGCCGTATTAACTCCACTAAAGCCCAATTTTCAAGGTGGCGCTATTGAGTCATTTTGCCATTCATATGTGTAATTCCCCCAAAATATTACATTTTTCACCAGTCCTGATGTGTGTGCCAAATTTGGGGAGTTTTTGAGCATGTTTAGGGGGTCAAATTGGGGTTCAAAGTGGCGTAAGAAAAAGAAACCGCCAAACCGCCAAACACTAGAGGAACAATAGGGTCCTACGCACTGTAGTGCTTCGGGCCCTAATTACAAAATGCACAGAACGCCAGCACGACGAATTATCAAAAACAAAATCAAAATACACACTAACTAATTTTCTAACGGTCAAACCAACCTCTAGGGGTGTAATCTCAGCTCTGTATAATCTTAAATCAGATCTTCGGTGCTCTTCTACAGCTGCTATTAAATCCAAATGGGAACAACATCTTGGTCTTACCATTACAGATGAGCTGTGGGATTCTATCCTTGGCCGAGTGCATGCTTCATCAATGTGTGCTGGACACGCATTCATTCAATTTAAGATTGTCCTTCGTGTGCACTTGTCAAAGGTTGAGCTGGCATGTATATATCCAGATGTTGACCCAACTTGTGGGAAGTGTGGAAGTGCCCCTGGTACTCTGTTTCATATGTGCTGGTCCTGCCCATCACTGCTAAACTTTTGGAATTCTATTTTTTTATACAATCTCTGAAGTCCTACAGCATCAAATCAAACCAGATCCCCTCTCTGCTATCTATGGAGTGGCCCCAGACCTTAACTTGCCAAACTCCAAGCTAAAAGTCTTAAAATTTTCCTTATAGCTCCTTGACGCCTGAATTTATTTACAATTATATAAAAACAATAATTTTATGTGTTTTTGATTTCAAGTTGATGTTAAATTAAGTGGACTTTGTTAATTTGACTATCGCACATATAATAGATATAGAGGTGTCATGCAACAGGCATTAATGGTAATTTTTTTTTATTGATGCCAAAAATGCCACTCAAACCAGTCCTAAGAGAAACCAGTGCTTGCAAAAGGTTCCTAGGTATGTGTTGAATATGCACAAAACAGCATTGGGGGAATCCATACGCTACCTGGGCTGCATCGGTACATTGCAAATTTGAGACAACCGGCATTAAGGGGTTAAGTCTTTTAAGACTTTTAGCTTGGAGTCTTAAAAATTTCCTTTTTCCTGGCCAGATGAGCTGTTCTGCTGAAGTGGAGGGACTCCTCATCCCCTTCACACTCCCAGTGGTTAAAGGATATCATGACCTGTATGGACAATCAAATCAGGTACACAATTCGAGATTCAGAAAATAATTTTTTATAAATTGTGGCGTCCTTTTTCTAAAAAAAAATTTTTTCATTTATTATTATTTATTTATTTTCTTAATTATCGTTATTTTCGCCTAACATGTTTCGTTTTTATTTTTGAATTATTATTATTATTTTATTTCTGTTCCTGTTGTTACTGGCATTAGGTTGCCCGTTATCTGTTTAGTGTTCATGGGGAAATAATGGAAAAACTGGGAAATTCCTTGCATTTTCTGTACCGTACAGTGTTACATTGATTAATAAAATGACCTTTGAAAGAAAATACACACTAAGGCGAAGCTACAAACATACACAGAACGCCAAAAAGGCGAAGCTACAGAGATATACGAAATGTCAATAAGGCAAAGCTACAAAGATACACAGAACGGCATAAGGTGAAGTTACCAAAAGACATGGGACGACGACAAGGTGAATTATCAAAACAAACTCAAAATACGCAGGACACCAATATGACAAAGTTACCAAGATGCACGGAACGCCAATAAGGTAAAGTTACAAAAATACACGGAATGCCAATATGGCGAATTATCCAAACAAACCCTGAACACATGAAACGCGGTCATGGCGAAAACCAACTAAAACTACAAGTAACACTCTCCAAACATAATACAAAAACTTAACTGGCTGTCTGTCTGGGAGATGGTCAAGGGAATGAGGCAGGAAGTGGGTGGGGAGCCAGAAGCAATGCAGGCTGGCTGCGGGCAGGATCCAGACGGCGAGTGTGTCGCTGAGGCAGGGGGTTCTGGTGGCAGTGGCTGGACAAGAGTGGAGGTATGAGCCGGGCTTTATGGAGAGGGGTGATTGGTGGCAGGTGAGTTGCTCCCCACAGCTGTCTCCAGAGCTCGGGTGATGGGGAGGGAAAGACTGAGGGCAAACAGAGGCGAGCGAGAGGGAGAAAGAGGGACTGGCAGGGGCTGAAGCTGGGATCATGACATATTCGCATCTAAACCAGTGAAATTTTTTCTTTAAATGCCCCTTTTCATGTAAAGTCTCCTCTGGTTGTGTCATATTCATCAGGTTTGTTGAAAACGTGTAATTTTGTGACAAAGTTTCCTCATTTCTGGATAAAACTCAGTTATTTGTTTGGTTTCATTACACAAAAGTAGTTAATCGAATTCTACATTTATCAAGCTCCTTCTTTTGTTTAATCAAAAAGTCTGAAACCCAAAGTATTTGGTTTAATATCTCAGAAGAGACAGAAATCCACAATATTTGGGTCTAAAAGGCTGGAAACTGAAAAGTTTAAAACGTTTGCTTAGAATAAATGATTAAAACAAACTAAATGATTAACCAGCTGTCAAAACAGTCCCCCGGCATGGATTTTTTAGGCCTGTTAGTGGGTTCATACTGGCAGAAATGCGGGTATAAACGCCTGGAATGCACAGTGACGCGAGATGCAAACGTCAGCGGTTAGTTTCCCCGTGAAGCTGTAAGAAAACGTCTGAACACGAAGCTCCTGGTGCGTTTTCTCCACGTTCCACTTCCGTTTCATCCAATCATCTCGCCGGTCAGTCAGCTCCCCTCACTGCCAGGAAGTAATAACAAAACCCACTCTGGTCTTTCTGGGACTTTCCTACTCGAACCCGCCGCTGTGACACTTTTAATGACATTCATGCCGCTATTGGGGGAAATTATTAAATAAGCGCAGGCGAGCGGGTGCGTGGGGGAAGGATTATGCATTTCAAATCGTCCTCGGTGCGACGTAATAAGTGTATCCGACACCTTGAGGAGGAAACTGATTGCTTCTGTTCATGTGGGTGATATTTTCCATGTCGACCGCGGCGAGAGGAAATGATTAAAAAAAAAAATCCACACGAACCGCTTCCTCTGCTGGTTGAAGAAACGTGTGTGTCGGCGTCGATGGACGTTCGAGATGCAGCGGACGTTTGTGAAAAAGAAATAAAGGAGAAGTCGATGAAGACGCTGCGATGAGAAATCCAGGTTTTACTTCCTTTTCCAGGATTTAAGTTCTGAGATTTTCACTGCTTGTTATGAACTGCTTAGTGAAAACTTCACTTCTCTTCTGTTTCGCTTATTTAATTTCCCTGGTGTGAAAGATTTCTATCTTTAATTGTAAATAAATAGAACACTCAGTGTTTACTTGTGTTTTTAGTCAATGTTTTGATGTAACTTTTGTTTTTACTCTCTGTTTTTTACTTTTGATTTTACTCACTGTTTTTTTAAATTTGTGCGTGTCGTCACCATATTTATCTAACTTTTGGTTTTACTCACTGTTTTTACGTAACTTTTGTTTGAACTCACTGTTTTTTACTTTAGTTTTTACTCGCCGTTTTTTACTTCTGTTTTTATTCACTGTTTTTTAAATTTGTGTTTTTAATCACTGTTTTAATGTAACTTATGTTTTTGCTCACTGTTTTTTCTATCATTTTTTTTCTTTACTCACTGTTTTTTTACTTTTGTTTTGACTCACTTTTTTAAACTTTTGTTTTTACTCAGTTTTTCACTTTTGTTTTAATTTTACTTTTTTAACTTTTGTTTTTACTTGCAGTTTTTTTAAACTTTTGTTTTTACTTGCAGTATTTTTTTACTTTTGTTTTGACTCACTGTGTTTTTGCTTTTGTTCTGACTCACTTTTTTTAAACTTTTGTTTTGACTCACTGTTTTTTTAACTTTCGTTTTTACTTGCATTGGTACTCACTATTTTCACTCTGTTTACGAGCATTTTTAATTGCTGTTTTTCCCTCAGTTTTTACTCCAGTTTTTGCTGTTTATCATTTTTACTCACTGTTTTTTTTACTGTTTAGCTGTGTTTTACTCACTATTTTCACTCAGTGTACTTGCATTTATTTTCACTCACTGTTTCTCAATTCTGTATACCATTTGTTTTAACAATTTACTTTCACTTTCACTCTTTTTCACCATTTATATGTACACTATATTACCAAAAGTATTGGGACATTCCTCCAAATAACTGAATTCAGGTGTTCCAATCACTTCCATGACCACAGGTGAATAAAATCAACACCTAGACATGCAGAATGCTTTAGTACAAATATTAGTGAAAGAATGGGTCGCTCTTAGGAGCTCAGTGGATTGAAGTGTGGTACCATGATAGGTTGACACCTATGTAGTAAGTCCATTCATCAAATCTCCTCCATGCTAAATATTCCACAGTTAGCTGTTAGTGATATTATAACAAAGTGGAAGCAGTTGGGAACAACAGCAACTCAGCCATGAAGTGATAGGACATGTAAAAGCACAGCGGAGTCAACAGCTACAGACCTCCAGACTTCATGTGGCCTTCAGATCAGCTCCAGAACAGTGGTAGAGAGCTTCATTAATGGGTTTTCATGGCCAAGCAGCTGCATCCAAGCCTCACATCACCAAGTGCAAAGCAAAGCGTCGGATGTAGTGGAGTAAAGGACGCCACCACTGGACTCTAGAGCAGTGGAGACGAGTTCTCTGGAGTGACCAATCACGCTTCCCTGTCTGGACATCCCATGGACCAGTCTGAGAACGGTATTTGCCTGGCTGAATTGTACCAAGTGTAAAGTTTGGTGGAGGGGGGTTATGGTGTGGGGGTGTTCTTCAGGGGCTGGGCTTGGCCGCTTAGTTCCAGTGAAAGGAACTCTTAATGCTTCAGCAGACCAAGACATTCTGGACAATTTCATGTCCCAACTTTGTGGGAACAGTTTGGGGATGGCCCCTTCCTGTTCCAACATGGCTGCCACCAGTGTACAAAGCAAGGTTAATAAAGACATGGATGATCCAGTCTGGTGTGGAGGAACTGGACTGGCCTGCACAGAGTCCTGACCTGAACCTGATAGAACACCTTTTGGATGAATTAGAGACTGAGAGCCAGGCCTTCTGGTCCAACATCAGAATGGTCAAATATTCCCATAAACACACTCCTAAACCTTGAGGAAAGCCTTCCCAGAAGAGTTGAAGCTGTTATAGCGGGAAAGAGTGGAACAACTCCATATTAAACCCTACAGATTAAGAATAGGACGCCACTGAAGTTCATGTAAAGGCAGACATCCCAATACTTTTGATAATATAGGGTATCTTTATTCAGTTTACTTGTGTTTTCAGTCGCTGTTTGGTTCAGTTTAGTCACTAAAACCACTTTATAGGTTTGGAAAAGAATCATGGTTTGGGTTAAAATACGACTCTTATTCCATGTTACAGAGCTCCGTCTGTTTGGTTTCCAGGGTGACGATTGTCTTTACATGCACTTAATTCACATAACCAGGAAAAGCCATCATCAGTGCTTCAGGGTTGCTTCCTATTACTGTTACTTTCTGACCTGTTAAAAGCTGGAGAAGGCCTTGAATTTATCAGGGTGATGTGTTAGTAACGGGCTGATAGCGTCACAAACAAATAGAAAAAGTCAAGGGGGGAAAGTTACAGGCATTATATGGGTCATCTGCCACTTTGGAAGGCAATAATGAAGTGTAATAATGTACAATACTATTACGGCTAATTTCGTATTTAGTTCTGCTTTATTGCCTCCTTTGTATTAAAGTCATCAATCATAAAGGGCCGGGCTCCTTCTGAAGGTTAGCTGCATGAGCTCGGGCACTCGGGACGCTTCCTGTCATTTCTCGTTAACACCCGCCGCCGCCGCCGTGTGCTGCAGCGTCGAGTTCGCCGAGTCGGGGTGGTTTGCAGAGCTCGGGGTTGGCGTTATTAAAACCGGAGTGAATCCACCAGAACACAACAGATCATGCGGCTTCTTGAAAACAGTTTTTCTGCTGCAGCGATCCGTCGATCCAAACTAACAGTCCTTCAGTCCTTGCAGACGGTTTGTCACTCTGTGTTTGTGTTTTTATTCACTGTGTTTACCTGCTTTTTTTCATGTTTACTTGCGTTTTTACTCTGCTTGTTCACGGTTTTATCCATTTCTTTAACAGTTAATTTGCATTTTTACTTGCTGTTTTTTAACGTTGCGTTTACTTGCATTTTTTACTGTTTACTTGTATTTTTACTCTTTTTTTAACTCAATGTTTACTTGCATTTTTGTTTGTTTTTTTTCCACTGTTTATTTGTTTTAACTTGCTGTTTTCTCACCGTTTTCACTCACTGTTTGCCACCCAGTTTTTTACTCACTGTTTGCTTACATTTGTTGTTTTTCACTCTCGCATGTTTACTTAGTGTTTTTCACTGTCTGCGTTTTAACTTGCTGATTTCTCACCGTTTTCACTCACTGGTTGCCACCCAGTTTTTTACTCACTGTTTGCTTACATTTGTTGTTTTTCACTCTTGCATGTTTACTTAGTGTTTTTCACTGTTTATCTGTGCTTATATTCACTGTTTTCTCACCATTTTCACTCACTGGTTGCCACCCAGTTTTTTACTCACTGTTTGCTTACATTTGTTGTTTTTCACTCTCGCATGTTTACTTAGTGTTTTTCACTGTTTATCTGTGCTTATATTCGCTGTTTTCTCACCATTTTCACTCACTGTTTGCCACCCAGTTTTTTACTCACTGTTTGCTTACATTTGTTGTTTTTCACTCTCGCATGTTTACTTAGTGTTTTTCACTGTTTGTGTTTTAACTTGCTGTTTTCTCACCGTTTTCACTCACTGTTTGCCACCCAGTTTTTTACTCACTGTTTACTTACATTTTGCATTTGTTGTTTTTTACTCTTGCATGTTTACTTAGTGTTTTTCACTGTTTATTGTGCTTATATTCGCTGTTTTCTCACCATTTTCACTCACTGTATGCCACCCAGTTTTTTACTCACTGTTTGCTTACATTTGTTGTTTTTCACTCTCGCATGTTTACTTAGTGTTTTTCACTGTTTGTGTTTTAACTTGCTGTTTTCTCACCGTTTTCACTCACTGTTTGCCACCCAGTTTTTTACTCACTGTTTACTTACATTTTGCATTTGTTGTTTTTCCCTCTTGCATGTTTATTTGCTGTTTTTCACTGTTTATTTGTGCTTATATTCGCTGTTTTCTCACCGTTTTACCTCACTGTTTGTTACTCAGTTTGGTACTCAGTGTTTACCTGCATTTTTCATTTCCAGTTTTATACTTGCTGTTCTTCACTGTATTTCCTTGTGTTTTTCCTTGCTGTTTTTTTTACTTTGTCTTTACTTACATTTCTCACAGTTTACTTGCGTTTTTACTCGGTATTTACTTGCATTTTTACTCAATGTTGCATTTTTCATTTGTTGTTTTTCCACTTTTGCATGTTTACTGAGTGGTTTTCACTGTGTATTTGTGCTTATACTCGCTGTTTTCTCACCATTTTCACTCACTGTTTGCTCCTCAGTTTTTTTTTACTTCTTTTCATTTCTTGTTTTACACTTGCTGTTCTTCATTCTGTTTATTTGTGTTTTTACTCGCTGTTTTTATCTTTAACTTTCTGTTTACTTGCATTTTCACTATTTATTTGTGTTTTAACTTGCTGTTTTCTCACTGTTGTCACTCACTGTTTGCTACTCAGTTTTTTAGTCACTGTTTACTTGCATTTTTAATTTTTAATTTTCACTCTTGCATGTTTACTTAGTGTTTTTCACCGTTTGTGTTTTTACTATTTTTTATCTTTAACTTTGTTTACTTGTATATTTGAAATTTAACTCATCGTTTTCACTCAGTGTTAACTTGCATTTTTTATTTCCTGTTTTATACTTACTGTTCTTGTGTTTTTTTTCATTTTATTTACATTTTTTACTCTGTTTATTTTTGCTTATATATTCTGTCTTTTTAACTGTGTTTACTTGCATTTTTACTCACTTCTTTACTCACTGTTTACTTGCATTTTTCATTTGCTGTTTTTCCCTCTTGCATGTTCATATAGTATTTTTCACGTTTGTGTTTTAACTTGCTGTTTTCTCACCGTTTTCACTCACTGTTTTTACCCAGTGTTTACCTGCATTTTCCATTTCTTGTTTTATACTTGTTGTTCTTCACACTGTTTACTTGGGTTTTTACTTGCTGTTTTTATCTTTAATTTCCTGTTTACTTGCAGTTTTCACTCTTTATTTGTGTTTTAACTTGCACTTTTCTCACCGTTTTCACTCACTGTTTGCTTGCATTTTCCATTTCCTGTTTTATACTTGCTGTTCTTTACGCTTTATTTCTTTACTTGCTGGTTTTTTACTTTGTCTTTGCTTGCATTTCTCACAGTTTACTTGTGATTTACTCGCTATTTACTTGCATTTTTACTCGGTGTTGCATTTTCCATTTGTCGTTTTTCCACTCTGTTTACTTGCACGTTTACTGGCTGTTCTTCACTCAGTTTATATGTGGTTTTACCCACCGTTTTTCAAATATTTTTACTCAGTTCTTTAGCTTTGCTTGCATTTTATTTGTTGTTTTTCACTCTTGCATGTTTACTTGCTGTGTTTCACTGTTTATTTGTATTTTAACCCTTTTCACTTAGTCTGCTTGCATTTTACTCAGTTTTTTGCTCACTGTTTATTTGCATCTTTCATTTCCTGTTTAATACTTGCTGTTTTTACTCCGTCTATTTGTGTTTTTACTCGTCGTTTGACGCTCTGAGTTCCGCTTCATTTTTACTCATTTAAATTTCGCTGACATTCTGCTGCAGTAATCTATTGTTTCGACTTAACATTTCCCAAATTCTTTCTGACAGCAGGATTCTTTTTCCTCTTTTTTTTCTTCTCCTTGCTGCTGAGAACATCTCCATCCGCCAGCGTTGGTCAGAACTCGCAACGGAGAGCATAAAAATCATGTAAACCCTCCGGGAAAAGGCTGAGCGGCACTCCGGTCGAGCAAACACAAAGGAAAAAGGTGGAGTTTTGCATGTGTCTGTCTGTGACGCTTAATTAGAGTGAGCCGGTTGGTTAATTGTTTGGCTGATATGGGTTGAAGAGGAGGAGGAGGAAGAGGGAGCGCTTGATTCATGACAGGGAACCGCAAGTTTGAAGGGTGTCGACAGATAAGACTGCAAGGGTAATTAACAGAAAGAGAGAGGGATGATGGGAAGGAGGAGAGCGATGGGAGGCAGGGAGAGGCAGCGGCAGGCAGAATAAATGTCATAAAACTGTCCTCGGATCCTATAATGGCTTCAAAAAGAAAAGGAAGGGGGGGAAAAAGCTGGAGAGCTGGTGTGCAAGGAGGGAGATAAAGAGAGGAAATGAATGAGAGCCGGAGCAGCCGAGAGGGCAGTGATTAAGGGCATAATTCCATTTTATTGCACAATAGAGCTTCAGTCCAGGACGCCGAACTGGGCAGGAGCAGAGACGAGTACACGGACAATTAACTTTTACTAAAAAACCCTCCAAAATACAAGCTTTGGTGCTCCTCAAGGTCAACAAATGTCAAGGAGGAGGAGTCGCTCGTAAACATTCCTACGGCAGCTCATTCCTATCAAGAAAACCTTCAACTAAAACCACCCCGAAGGCAGCGTTTCCTCACCGCTGAGGCCGTTTATGAATAGTTTGGCAGCAAGCACAACAAAAAGACAGAGACGGTGAAGAGCAGAGACTGAAATGCAGTTAATAACTTCTATATTTCAGTTACACTCAGAAATTAAAGCTCCTGACTGGAACTAAACATGTTTTTTTCGCAGTGATGCCATTTTTTTTAGCTCCACGAAGACACTTTTAGCAAGAGATCCTTCACAAAACACTTGTTCTGCTTTGCACCTTTGTGGACAACAGCCTGATGCTATACTATGCTGTTGCTCTGTCTTATTAGGCTCAGTTACTGTCCCTTTGCTATTTCCTGTTTTTGAAAGCTTCCTCAGCTGAAGATCACTGGTTAAATCAACAAAACACCGAGAAAATCAACTCAAAGTAAAGCCCACAGTCATCGTATTATAATATTCTGTGTTATCCTGCCACACTGACGCCAGTGTTCTCTCTTTTGGCTGACATTACCTGGATGCTAACACGGGATTTGTCTGTGTGAAAATGATTTCTGTCCGTATCAGACTGCAGTTTAATGTGGAAAAAAGACTTTGCACAGTCAAACTTTCACTCAGAGTCGACTCCAAACTAACCGATGTCAAAGAAGTCGTAGGTTTGGTTGCACGTTGCTCAAAAATGGACTGTAAACTTGGCAAACAGCAGGGAAAAAAACACCTCTTCAACACACAAAAGGACCACGAGTAGATAGAAAACAGCTGCAAAGACAAACAAAACAACCTTGAAGAGGCTCAAACCAATGAAAACAAGGTTCAAGATTTGACAAAATGACACAAACAGATGCAATAAGGATGCAAACAAAGGCAAAACAAACACTAAGAGTTGCAAAACTGCGACAAATCGACCACAGAGAGGCAGAACCAAACATAAGCAGATAAAACCCTCTTCCAGCACACAAATGGACCACTGGTAGATGCAAAACGGCTGCAAAGGGACTCAAACCAATAAAATTTGCTTGCAAAATGAACACAAATGAATGCAAACTGACCAGAGAGAGATTAAGACTCCCTAAAAGAGACACAAAACCAACAACAAACAGGTGCAAAACCGATGCAAACAAAGACAAAACAACCTCAAAGACGCACAAAATGACTCAAAACTAAAACCAAGAGTTGCAATGGAGGAAAACACTATAAAGCCGCGCAAGAATGCCAGAAAAAGATTCAAATCGACCACATAGATGCAGAGACAAACAAAAAGAGACTCAACATGAATACAAACAGAGATAAAACCACCTCAAAATGACCACGATTAGATGCTAAAAAGCTGCAAAGGCAAACAAAACAACCACAAAGAGACTCAGACCAATAAAAACGAGATGCAAAATGAACATGAATAAATGCAAAGTGATCAGGAGGAGATTAAAACCAACTGAAAGAGACACAAAATGACCAAACTAAGACAAAACAACCTGAAAGATCCTAAAAATGACTTAAAACAAATACCCAGAGTCGCAAAGCAGCGACATGGAAAAGCAAACAGCTAAGAAACACAAAGAAAAGACGCAAATCCACCACAGGGAGACGGAACCGAATAAAAAGAGACGCAACATGAAAAGAAACAGCGGTAAAACCACCTGTTTGACACACAAAGGGACGGCGATAGATGCAAAACAACCACAAACCAATAAAAATATGATGTGAAAGAGATTCCACCTCACGATTTCCACAGTCACAGACTAAAAACTGAAAGTCAGAAGGAAATTTTAGGAGTTGAGTCACAGCGTGCTCCCGTCACCTCTATCGTTTAGTATCAGGTAGTAATCTCAGCTGTTTTAGATCAGTCTTTTCCTAGTCTTGGCCTTACGACAACGTCTATCTCATCACAAGTCTTTCAGTCTCTGTGGTGACGTGACACGAACAAGAACACTAGATGAGCTGTAACAAAACCAGGAACAAGAAACTTTGCAGACAAACAATCACTGGACGAACGGGAAACACCGGTGAAAAGTCAAAGGTCGTGAACAACATGGAGCGTCCAGAAGGAGGAGTGGATGGTGGAGCTGTGGACAGAACAGTCCAGCTTGTTTGACGTGAACCCTCCACTCTACCACGACACAGTGGAGAAGGAAAAGCGATGGACTGACCCTCGTCTTCTAAATAACACAACAACAACACAACAATATTATTCCAACGCCATGATGGATGTATGGCAGCATGGATATCTTCTGCTGGCGGTGGCACAGCAGCATTGTCCTCGCTCGCCATGCCTTTCTGTCAGCTCCTTATCCTCACCCTGGTCCAGCCCTAAACACAACACAACAATACAACATTTAGTCTTAAATAGTCTTTGTGAAATCTCAGTCTGAGACTCGGCTGTGACTAGAAACTCTCCAACTTGTCTTTAGATGTGAGCAGGTGTGAGATGACAGTTTTCCAAGAGTCTTTTCTAAAATCTTTTCAAAGTCTTCTGATGTAAAAGTAGCATAAGAGAGATGAAAAATGAACTCAGACTGACGCAAACGAAGACAAAACAGCCTCAGAGATGCAGGAAATGACTCAAAACAAACACAGAGAGTCACAAAACAGCAGCAAGGAGGTCAAACAGTACAAAGACCCACAGAAAAGACCAGACAGAGAAACAAATCCACCACAGAGGGACTGAACCGAGCTACCTGGTCAAAGACGTCGTCAGTGTTTCTGTATTTTATCCAAGGAGGTGAATCTAAACTCTACAAACAGCAGTTCATTCTCAGAAATCAGATGAATATGTGCAGCTGCTCTGTTCCCCGTCTGCTACTATAGTTTTAGTATAAAATAACCAGGTTACAGTGATTTAATATGCTGCAAAATGAACTTCTTATGTTTATTTTGAAGTAATTGAGGCTCATAAGGCTGCAGGTCGAGTCACCAGTTGAAGAGTGGGTACAGTTTACCATTTCAGGGTCACCATATAGCTGATATTTACTAGTTCTTATTGCCAAACAAACCCATTATTCTTCTGTAGACACCACATGTGTATTCAGCTGCATTTAAAACAGACCTCCACTGTTTATCACTGCAACACCAAGGCGGCTCAACGCTCAGAGAAAGTCAACCTGAAGCTGCAGGGTTTGAAATGCTGCTGGATCATGACCTTGGCTGGAACAGTTCCTCCCAAAACAGGCAGATTTCAGCCGTCTGAAGGCGTCAGGACAGAATTCCTGAAGGATAAGAGAAAGAAGCAGCAGGTGGACGAGAGACGACTCAAAGAAGATACAGAGGAAAGAACCCAAAACAGAAAGCCGGCCTTCAGACGAACCTCGGTTCTAAAAAACAAGTCCTGCACTGATCCAGGACTGAGTTACTACAGTTCTCTGAGACACTGGAGTAGCCTGAAAACAGTAGAACTGTTCGGATGTCAAAGTTTAAAAGGAGTGATTTGATCTAAATGGACTGTTTTCTCAGAGCAGAGCATTTCCCCCGAAACTCTGATTAAAATAACATCAATATTTTAGCCAAGTACATCAGAAACTGACGAGGATTGAGACATTAAGACTGTATTTGTATTTATATGTAAAAATAGATAAATACATGATAATAAAAAGAAAATACTACCACTAATAATAAAAACAATAAGAAAATAAGGAATTAAAAAAACTATAAAATTAAATATTAATTAAAAAATAGAAAATAGAAAAAAAGAAAATACTACCACTAATAATAACAACAATTAGGAAATAAGGAATAAATAAAAAATAAAATGTATATATATGTATTAAATATAAATATTTAAAAATACATATTAATAAAAGAGATAGACAAATAAATACATGCTAATAATAACAAAGAAAATAATAATAACATAGAGAAACTACAATTAGTAAAGTAATAAAAAATATTTAAAAAATATATCTATAAAAATATATGAATAAAAAAGATAGATAAATTAACGTGATAATCAAAAGAAAATAATAATAATAAAATAATGATGAATAAAAACATAAAAGTAATAAAAATTTTAAATATTAAATATGAATATTAAAAATAAATATTAAAGAGATAGATAAATACATGATAATAATAAAAAGAAAATAATAAGAAGAATTTAATAAATTCAAAAGCTATAAAAGTATTTAAAAAACATTCATTATAATTATTGAAAAAGACGAATAAATACATAATAATAAAAAAATAAAAGGAATTTTTAAAAACTACAAAAGGAATAAAAAAGACTAATAATAAATAAATATGAAATATAAATATTAAAAATAAATAAGAATTAAAAAGATAGATAAATGAATACAACAAAAAATATATAAGAATATAAGACAATAAAAGTAATTAAAAAATATAAATATATACATATACAAATAAAAATATAAATATAAATATTTATATAAAATATAAAAAAGATAAATATTTTTAATCTGTTTAAATAAATTAATTTTAATGTGTATAATTTGGCAGCCGTAGCTCTGTGTCAGTGACTGAATGTAATTTTATTACTGTTTTTTCTCTTAACTAGTTTATATTTACTTTTATTCTCCATATTGCATGAAATGTTAAATTTGCCACCAGCAGCAGCGTTTTCTGATTTAAGGATAAGAGTTGGTGATTTTTTCCCCACATTATCTGGATGCTGGTGTCATATTTGACTCCAATAGTCCATTCCACCTAGTCGGTTCATTCAGTCCTTAACTCCACTGATCGATAGAAACGTGGTGTTGCTGAGGTTTGGTTGCAGCCTCAAAGACGGCCGCTTCCTCTTTGATGAACCAGCAGAGCCTCCTTTGTCTCCAGGTTGGAGCTTTGACCTCTGACCTGCTCGGCTCGCTGAGACTCGGACGTGAAAGGAGGGAGGCGACGCGTTCCTCAGCCAAGGTCAAGGCAGCGTCTCGTCGCCTCTAAAGCAGCTTCGACTAGACGAGCTCTGGCCTGGACTCTTTCAGGACTGCAGGTTTTCCCTCCGAGACTCTTTGTTTTCCTTCTGTTCTCCACTGGGAAGCCATGGTTTGACCTGAAAGCCTTCATCACCACCAACTCCTCCTCTTCTTCTCCTTTCATTATTCCCCAATGAGGATTCCAACTAATCTCCCTTTTCTTCCTCGCCTTCCTCCGCGGCATCTAATCGATCAGTCGCCCCTCCGCCGCTCCTCCAATCAACCGTCTTCTTGTTTTCCTGGACCCAGGTCTGCAGACGGAGCAGCAGCTGGCCAGATGTGCTGCGTACGACGGCAGAGCTGCAAGTGAAGAGAGTTTAAACTGGCTTCTAGTGGTTCAGACTGCGATGGATTTGAAAATGTAATCGATTGTAAGCTCTGGGGTTTGTCATCTGGTGTCTTTCTGAGGTCATCTTGTGTCTCTTTACAGTGGTTTTGGGTCTAACATGTTGTTTTCATCTCTTAGTGGCTGGTTTTGAGTTTCTATGTGGTCATTTAGCATCTTTTTGTAGACATTTTGCATTTTTTTGTAGTCACTTTGCATTTTTTTGTGGTCATTTTGCATCTTTTTGTAGTCACTTTGCATTTTTTTGTGTTCATTTTACATCTTTTTGTAGTCACTTTGCATTTTTTTGTGTTCATTTTACATCTTTGTGTGGTCATTTTGCATCTTTTTGTAGTCATTTTACATCTTTGTGTGGTCATTTTGCATCTTTTTGTAGTCATTTTACATCTTTGTGTGGTCATTTTGCATCTTTTTGTAGTCATTTTACATCTTTGTGTGGTCATTTTGCATCTTTTTGTAGTCATTATTTAGCATCTTTTTGTGGTCATTTTTTGTCTTTTTGTGTTCTTTTTGCATCTTTTTGTTGTCATTTTTTGTCTTTTTGTGGTCGTTTTGCATCTTTTTGTGTTCATTTAGGGTCTTTTTGTAGTCATTAGACATCTTTTTGTAGTCACTTTGCATCTTTTTGTGGTCATTTTGCATCTTTGTGTGGTCATTTTGCATCTTTTTGTAGTCATTTTGCATCTTTTTGTAGTCATTTTACATCTTTGTGTGGTCATTTTGCATCTTTTTGTAGTCATTTTGCATCTTTTTGTAGTCATTTTACATCTTTGTGTGGTCATTTTGCATCTTTTTGTAGTCATTTAGCATCTTTTTGTGGTCATTTAGCATCTTTTTGTAGTCATTTAGCATCTTTTTGTAGTCATTTAGCATCTTGTTGTTGTCATTTTGCGTCTCTCTGATGTTGTTTTTATCTCTTAGTGGTTGTTTTGTGTCTCTATGTGGCCATTTTGCATCTTTTTGTGGTAATTTAAAGCCTTTTTGTAGTCTTTTGACGTCTTTATAGTATCTTTTATCCATTTGTGGTAATTTTTGGCTTTTTATAATCATTTTGCCTCTCTGATGTTTTTACCTCTTAATGGTTGTTTTGCATCCATTAGTGGTCATCTGGTGTTTTTTATGGTCATTTTGCATCCATTTGTGGTGGTTTTGCATCTTTTAGTGGTCATTTAGTTTCTTTTTGTCGTCATTTGGAGTCTCTCTGATGTTGTTTTTAGGTCTTAGTGGTTGTTTAGTGTCTTTTTGTGATCAGTTTGCATCCATTTGTGGTTGTTTTGCATCTGTTTGTGGTCATTCAGGGCCTTTTTGCAGTCTTTTGGCATCTTTTTGTGGTAAATTTGGTGGCTCATGTTTTTACCTCTTAGTGGCCGTTTTGTGTCTTTTTGCGGTCATGAAGGGTCTTTTTGCCGTCTTTTGGCATCTTTTTGTGGCCATTTTGCATCTTTGTGAGGTCATTTTTTGACTTTTTTGGTCATTTTGCCTCTCTGATGATTTCACCTCCTAGTGGTTGTTTCATATCCATTTGTGGTCATTTTACGTCTTTTGTAGTTATTTTTCTTCCATTTATGGCCATTTAGGGTCTTTTGAAGGCCATTAAGGATCTTTTTGTAGAACTTTGGCATCTTTTTCTAGTAATTTTGCATCTTTTTGTGGTCATTTTGTGTCTTTTTTGTCGTCTTTTGCCGTCTTTCAGTGTAAAGAATTGGGTAAATCTGAGAGGATCAGATGGGAACTTTGTCAGATTTGGTTGATTTTTATATGAAATTGTCACTATTTTGTACTAAAACAGTCGATTTATGCAAATTTAATATGAAACATTTTTAAAT
The DNA here is from genome assembly GCA_024666655.1 of Dascyllus trimaculatus. NCBI lineage: Eukaryota > Metazoa > Chordata > Actinopteri > Pomacentridae > Dascyllus > Dascyllus trimaculatus. Next base: position 32,162,228 of record CM045450.1, read on the forward strand.
CGAATGTTATCTATAAGGAAAGTTGAATTTAGAGCAACAGACCAACTTTTGGGGATAAACGTCACATATCGGCTCATCTTAATGCTTTGGTTCCTTCTGTGTAGAAATAACTGAAGCCTATTTTGACACTAAATATAATAACGGTTTTGAATATGAGGAAAATTTGCTGATTCTGACTGGATCAGATGGGATTCAGTGGCTGTAAAGTCCAGTATTTCCTGCGGCTGTGTTAAACTTCCTTCACTAGAGAGTCCTGCAGCAGCGGCGAGACGAGGAGGAAGGAGGTGGCCGAGGAGGAGAAGAAGCCGTCTTGTGCAGATTGCGGTTTCTGGTCCTGAGTGATGTGAAGTGATTTGGGGAACGTGGCGGCGTGTAAAGGCTTCATCTCCACGACTTAAATTTATTCTCCTGCAGTTCTCCCTCATTGAGCTCAGCATTACAGAGGAGTAATCTTTCCTTCTCACAGCGCCGTTGTCCTGCTTCAAAGCTCAGCGCTCGTATTCCCCCCTCTTCCTTTTACTGCTCCTTTCCTCTCGAACACTTCACTCCTCTTCCGTCGTTCGTTTATTTTCTTAATTTTCAGTCTCTCCGGCTTCACCTATTAAAAAGCCATTTGGAGCAACAGTCCCTGAAATGCTCTCCAAAGCACCTTAAGAGCAAAAGAAATAATCAGAATACTGTCAGTGCAGTTATGACGGTGTTGTCCTTTATGCAGGAGGGTTTACGTGGGTTTTTACAAGCTTCAGCATCTGTTGAATGCATTCCACAGGAGCTCATTTCCAAACTGTTTCTCAGCAGGAATTGTTACTCGACTTGTGCAGATTTGCAGATTTTCATTTCTCACATTGGATCAGATTTTTTCTGCAAACTACGATGCAACATCAGTTCTTGCCTCTTAATTCTCTGCTCAATTGTGACGTCAACAAAGAAGCTCATAAAGAAAATAAATGAACAAAAAGCAAAACTATGCGGTAAAACAAAGGTGAAAATCTGGCAGCATAGGTGCCAGAAAATTAATATTAAAAATGGTGGAAGACGTTAATGTTCAAAATGGTAACAATAACAGCAAATATCTGCAAAATAATCATTTTTTAACGTGAATTATTTGTTTAACCATTTTTATTTTTTATTAAACTGATTTAGAAAATATGATTTTAACAAATAAGAGAAAATATCTTTATAATGAACCAACCAAGGGAACAAGCTAGTTTTAGAGAAGGTTTCTCCACAATAGACCATCTCCATGTCATCAGTCAACTGGGGTCAACACTATGTTCCCAAATCCTTATGTTCCCACATGTCTCACATTTCTAAGACCCTGTTTACACGAAGGGAAAACGCAGACTAAGTTTGTCATTCCACAGCAGCCCCATGTTGGAGTAGCGGTGTGGGAACATATGGCTTTGAAAATATAGGGCTGTGGGAACATAGGTATGTGGGAACATCAGGATGTGGGAACATCAGGATGTGGAAATATAGGGATGTGGGAACATAGGACTATGGAAACATTGGTCTGTGGGAACATAGGGCTGTGGGAACATAGGGCTGTGGGAACATAGAGCTGTGGGAACATAGGGCTGTGGGAACATAGGACTGTGGGAACATAGGGCTGTGGGAACATAGAGCTGTGGGAACATAGGGTTGTGGGAACATAGGACTGTGGGAACATAGGGCTGTGGGAACATGGGGCTGCGGGAATATGGGGTTGTGGGAACATAGGGCTGTGGGAACATAGAGCTGTAAGACCATAGAGATGTGGGAACATAGGGCTGTAGGAACATAGGGCTGTGGGAACATAGGGCTGTGGGAACATAGGGCTGTGGGAACATAGGTCTGTGGAAACATAGAGCTGTAAGACCATAGGGATGTGGGAACATGGGGCTGTGGGAACATAGGTATGTGGAACATAGAGTTGTAGGAACACAGAGCTGTGGGAACATAGGGCTGTAAGACCATAGGGATGTGGGAACATAGGGCTGTGGGAACATGGGGCTGTGGAAATATAGGGCTATGGGAACATTTTTCTGTGGGAACATAGGGTTGCGGGAATATAGGGATGTGGGAACATAGAGCTGTAGGAACATAAGGTTGTGGGAACATGGAGCTGTTTTCTTAATATCGCTGTTCTTTCTACTCTTGGTCTTCATGTCTGTTATATGAAGCACTTTCAGCTGCACAGATAAACTGTCATTGCCGTTCAATAATTTTGCACTTTTGTCCATTTTAAAGCGCCCATAATTAAAAATTCTGGCCTCTGCAGGAGTCATTCCATCATGTGGATCTGCTGGAAACTACTCCGTCTGTGTCCTCATTAGATTTCACGGCTGTGGGATTTCTGGACATAATTATACCCTCCCAGGTACGACTTTTTTTATTTTTGAGGGTGAAAATACAAAATTTAAATATCTAAAATCAGCCAAGTATTTCATTTTTAAACTTATAATATTGTTTTTGCTTGTTTTAGTTGTTTAGTTTGCATTTTTTCCATTTAGTTTTAGTCATTTTTTCAAGAAAACAACCTGTCGATTACGTCCGGTGCATTTATTCCACAGCAGTGTTCATTAATGTGAACCTTCCTGTAAGATAAGCTTAAAAACAGGCTTCATGCAGCAGCAGGCGGCCCAGGATGTGTTGAAAATAATTTCTGTGTTTATCAGGTGTGAGAAAATGTCTGTGGAGAAGATGATAATTTGGGTGTTTTTACATTTTCGAGAGCCAATAATTAAAATTTTGGCCTCTGCTGGAGCCACTGGAAACTATTTGTCCACGTCTTTGCCAAATTTGATGACTGTGGAATTTATATTTATAGAAATATTGAATCCTTTCAATGGTTTCCCGGGTTTATGTTGTGCTATAATTTTACGCAAACAGTCCGAGGTACAGCGTCTTTTTTAATTTTTAAAAATCCCAGAAATTTAAGAATAAAAATATATTCCCTCAATATACAGGAATATATTATATTATATTTACACATACATAGTCCAAGGTAAAAAAAATTTCCTCTTTTAGGTTAAATTTTGTTTTTTAAAAATCCCAGAAATTCAAGAAAATTTTGAAACAGTACAGTAAAATATTTCATTAATATACAGGATTATATTATATTATATTATATTATATTATATTATATTATATTATATATTTACATAGACATAATCCAAGGTACAAAATTTTCCCCCCACTTTCTTAGGTCAAAATTATTTTTTAAAAAATCCCTGAAATTCAAGAAAACTGAGAAATTACAGCCACATATTTCCTGAATACATTATATTATATTATATTATATTATATTATATATTTACACAAATGCAGCTCCCTTATAAAAAAAGGGTTAAAAACACAAAATAAATTCAAAAATTTGAGACGGTGCAGCAACATATTTTCTGATTATATTATATATTTTCACACAAACACAGGTCAAACTAAAAAAGAAAATTAAGTTAAAAATACAAAATAATCCCAGAAATTCAAGAAAATTTTACACATTACAGCCAAGTATTTCCTGAATGTGACAAGTTAATGTTTATGTTATGTTATGATTTTACACAAACAGTCTGAGGTACAACATCTTTTTATTTTATTTTTTTAGTTAAATACAAAAGTTAAAAAAAATTAAGACATTACAGCAATATGTTTCCTGAAAATATTATATTTTATTATATTACATTATTTGCATTTATATAAACATAGTCCAAGGTACTTTTTTAAAGTTAAAAATACAAAATAATCCCCGATAGTTAAGAAAAAAATTGCAGCCACATATTTCTTGAATGTGATATGTTATGTTGATGTTAATGTTATGTTATGATTTTACACAAACAGTCCGTGGTGCAACATTTTTTATATTTTTTTTAGGTTAAAAATACAGAAATCTATTTCCTGATTATCTTATATTATATTTACATAAACATAGTCCCAGGTACTTTTTTTAAAGTTAAAAATACAAAAAAAAAAATCCTCAAAATTCACATAAATCTGAGACGCTTCAACACATTTGCTGATTACACAGGACAATATTCCATGTTCAGACACACAGTCGAGTACAAAGCAGATGCAGACAGAACAAAGAGGTGCAGCAGCTTCATGAGGACGTTCTCTGGTCTCGTCCAGACGATGAACGAGGACGCCGTGTTCTCCGATGTTCTACTTCAGGCGTCCGCTGCTAAAAATGCCTCGGCCATCGATTAGCTCTGCTGCTGGAGGTTACAAGCAAGTGCAGCCTGAAGGAGGAGGAGGCTGGAGTGGCTGAGCGGAGCCCGTAATCTCCCTCATCCACTCACTCTCTGTTTTATCTCCCCCGTCCTCCCCCGGCTGCATCTCCAAATCCTGCTGAATCCCAGGCAGGTAAGTGGAGCTCTGCTGTGGGCTTAATGAGCTGAGAAAAGGGGCCCAGCCTGGAGAGCGCCGGCCTGATCACTGCTACCTCTGTTCCCATTTAGGGCCTGGTTTCGCTTGGCGGGGCACCGCAGAGAGCCAGAAAGAAAATGGAGAGACTTTAACAAAGGCAAAGTAACACCATCCACCTGCCGCCTCCGTCTCATCCCCTCTTCATCAGCCGGAACTTCATCATAATTCATCCCCGGTTCTCCCTCTGCAGCTCTGTTTTCTTACGTGGCTCTTCAGGACTGGACAAGCTTCATTACCCCCCTCTTTGATGTATTTCTTTTCTTTTCCCCCTCCACATTCCCTCAGATGCTCTCCGCTGTCAGGACGGAGGAATTCCAGCCTCCTGCCAGAGAAGTGATGTTTTCATCTCACTGTGATTGACGTTTCTTTGCTGCTGCTGTTTGGTTTGGAGGTTCCTCAATGCAGGTTTAATAACAGAGGAGACGAGATGATTCATATTTAGGAGGGAAAAAACTATTTTATAATGCACGGTGTTGTTCTGAGCTAAATGCTAACATCCAGAAGATATTTGGCTCACCATCCTAGCTTAGCATGTTAGCATGACTTGGGTTTTTGCCGTCTCAAATTACATTTTTTCCACGTCAGCTGCAACAAATAATCAATTAACCGATTAGCTGTCAGCTCTCAAATGAATCACAGCTAATTTGAGTAACTTTTTAACGAAAAACAGTGTGTAACCCCCATTAAAATGCTGTTAAATCATAATATTTTATTATAACTTATGCTGCCTTTCTTCTTCTGCACAAGTCCGAGTTCTCATGATAGCTGGCGGCGAGTCACGGGAGCTCGTACTGCACATGATGCACATTAATCATATGATAGTCACTGCAAAAACTCAGCATCTTACCAAGTTTATTCGTCTTATTTTTAGTCCAATTGTCTCAACCCACTTGATTTAAGATAAATTCACTTTACAGGTAACATTTCAGCAGATGGAGGGACGTGTTTTAAGACAACGCATCTTAAATGTCTTGTTAAGTCAAACAATCTAGAAATTATCTTGTTTTAGTTGTATTTTACCAGAAACAAGGTTCATTTCATTTCATACATGTTTCAAGCTGAGCTGTTGTTTGTATCAGATAAATAATCTGGATTTAAGAAATAAAGTAAATGCATTTTATTGGAAAATCACCAATTTATATCAGAAAACAGCTGCATGTGTTAAATGTGTTTAAAAAAACAAAGCAAATGTCTGCTTTTGAGTTAAAACACCTCCTTTTGGGCGTAGCTGGCTTCACCTAAAACACAACACCTTCAAATGCTGTCAAACACCACTAAATATTAGGATTTCTAGCCAACTGTGAGAAGACATTATATCTCAGAATGCTTCAATTAATCTGTGTGATCTTATTTCAAGTACAAGATGGTCTTAAATCTAGAGAAGAGCCACGATAATACAACTAAAATAAGTTGAACACATCTCAAATTAAGAAGCTGACATTAAACTTATTAAAGCAAACATCTATTTAATTCTTTATCATGTCTGGTTTATTCTAAGACACCTCAGCTTGACAATGCTGCTAAAATATAGCTTAAAATAAGTTTTCCCTGCTGATTTTAAGACCTCAATATTCTAAATATCATGTCTTATTTCAAGAAATCTGACCAAGCAAATTTCCACTTGTTCTATTGGCAGATTTTTTCACTTATTTCAAAGTAAAAGTGCCTTGAAGTAAGTTTATTTTTCTTGTTTTGGGAGGGGCATTTTTTACAGTGTACGCGGAGTAAACTCGTATGACTATCGCCTGACACTTACCCTAAACCTGAACTTGTCAACAGGTAATTCTGAGCGAGACGTGCATTTAGATCATCTCAGACTGGTGAGTGTGTTTGCTATGCTAACCGGTCTATTCAATTTAATGGTTAGCATCGTTAGCTCCGCGTTAGCCGCTATCCAGTGTATTTTTAGTGCTGTTCATTCGCTCAATGCTTCGCTAGCTGATGATTAATCGGTAGCATCCCCAGATTCAAGCAAAGTCGTATTGATCAATAAAACATTTGATGGAAAAAGGCTGAACGTCTAATTAAATGAGCAGTTTCTGACTTTAGAAACCAAATAAAGCAGCAGGAGAACACAACCAATCTAACGTGCACAGCTCCACGGTGTCGGTGAACGGCTCTACTGTCTGAGCTTCGCCTGGCTGCTCTGTATCCACTCTGTGTTTTCCTGCAGCAGCTCTGGGACCAGCTCCTCTCTCCAGGTCATTATGAAAGGAGAAGGCCACGGGCGCTTTCTTAATGATCTTACATCAGCACTTCTGATCTTGATAAATGCAGCCCATTATTACAGCACCGGTCAGAGCCACAAACTTCCTACGATAATAAAGTGCAAGGAGACCCTTAAAGTTCTGACTCTGGCAGATGAACCCTGACAGGGGTCTATAAACTAACTCAGACTACATAAACAATATCTTTTTTCAACATAAAACAGATGTCAAATATTACATCGTTCCAGTGCGTCGAGACTTGAGCAGAAAATATGGGTCCTCCTTTGGGTAAACTGTGACTCTGATAACATCACAGCAGTTTCTGGTTGGTTTTATTCAGTCCCATCACATTTTTCCTCACTGTAGCTTCATTTTTCACTGCAATATAAAGTCCTGCACCTCCATGGAAGCAAAACAACGACGACTAGAAGGAGAAAAATATTGAAAGATGTCCTCTGGGCAGGACGACAAAAGGCCAGAAGTCATAAAATCAGGAAAAAGGTGCATCAGTTCATGTGTGTCAAGACTAGACTGGGCTCGTCTGACTCGCTGGTGGGAAACCCAGGTATTAAACCTCTGTGGAGGTGTTTGCAAAGACCAGTGGTGACTAATGGTGGTTGGTGCTCCAGAGGTGTTACTCAGACCATAGACATATATACGTAGACGCTGCATTGACTGTGGAGGGACGTGCCTAAAGCTCCACCATCTTGGTACAGGGCTAGCAGAGGGGGGAGTGAATGTAAGTCTATGGAGGTAAGAAGTACTCCACAATCTTAAAGTAGAATTATTCACTGAATTTTCGACTGATTTCTAAACGGTTTGGTTTGTTAAAAACGTCACACATGTAGCTTTGACACAGGATGCTTGGATACTTTTGTTCTATTTATGTCTGCCTGTCCGTCCTCCATGTCTGACGTTTGTAACAAACAATACATGTTGACAACTGATGGATTTATGATCACTTTTATAGTGCAGACATGTCATTCCTCTATAGACGTAATGCACTGTAGGGGCGAGTGGCACTGTACCAAGATGGCCGCCGCGTAGGCACGTCGGCTCCAATCGGCAGCAGCAGTCAACGCAGCGTCTACGTATATATGTCTATGACTCAGATGGTCTCCATGATGGAACGACAGTCGTTGGGGTCGTCAGAGTCGTTAGGAGTCACATGAGGCCAATTGAGAGCAACACTCGTCGGAGTTGTTCGAGTCACACTGGGCCATTTGTGAACGACGATGGCTCTTAGAGGACTTTCCCCCCAAGAAGCACCGGGTTCGAGTTCGGTGCTTAGTTGGTTCAAATCTGGTTTATCCTAGCAACCGGTTTGCTTTTCCACTGACCAGGAGCCAAGTTAGAGCCACGCCATTACGTCACCATGAAACGACTACGCTTGCATCGATTACAGAGCAGTTAAACAAACACAATAAGTGATACATCTTGACTATCTTTGACAGCAGTGAGTATTATGGGTAGCTGTATGAAGCGGGAGTGTATTGTTGTTCTGTCTTGCATATGTTCATATGACGGTTCAGTAAAAGTCATGGCAAAAGAAGTCATGGAGTCGGAGTGTTTATTTTAGTCTACAAACATTACTATATCTATGTTTATTTCTATAGATGGTCTTAAGAATGTTCGTGAGGCGGAGGTCCTCCTGTTGTGATCACGCTACTGGTGGGACACAACTGTAGCGGATTTCAGGTCAACAGTTTGTGCAAAACCTCAGTGTGTCCTGGGAGTCATTCCAATACATGTGTTTCTGAGCCATGCTGCATTTATTCTATTAAACCAGTAGGTTTGATTTTTTACAGATTCAGGTGTAAGCAAACAGTTGTTGCTGAAATGTCCCAATTTTAAGCCTAGATCTGGTTAATTTTCCAGACTGAATGGCATGTCACAGATAAGTAGCTCAAGAGCCATCGAAAAGTTCAAAATCAGAGCATTCCTTCTGCTTTTCTACAAACTGTGGTTGATATTGGTGCTATTTTGCGTCTTTATAAAACAGTCCCTCCAGGAATTTGCGATGCTGCGATCGCAAACTCAAATTTCAACCAATCTCCATGAATTCTGCGTGACCTTGCAATTTTGTCCAATCACCTCGACTTTTCAGCAATTTTGTCCCGCCTCCCGTGAGTTCCACCAATCACAGCAGTCCCCAGTAATGCACGTACGTCACCGAATTCACTTCCTTGTTTATGGTTTGAAGATACAGATGCAACAAAAACACCTGCAAAACAATTCCCTGATGTTCTTCACCAAAGCGGAGCTAAACTGTTTTCACCCAGTGGAATATTGAGGTGGAACACAAACCAAAACCATCCACTGACAAACACTTTTCTACCGTAAACATATCAGGAGAATGGGTGAAACCAGCGGACCACAGACCAGACAAACCACCGTGATGAAGCTGTTGCATCCAGATCTGTGGCAGCACTGAAACAATGAAGGTCAGTTAGATTCATTAACTGACGTGACGAGCTGTGAGCGTGTGTGTGTGAACACGCGTGTGCCAGGATGTGGAATTAACTTTTTAAACTTTTAAAATTTTTAATGAATTAAACAAAACAAAGAAAAAATGCAACTTTTTAGCAACTTTTTACTGTCTCCCGCAATTTTATCACAACAAATACGCTTAAAACTTACATCGCAATTTTTTAGAAAAGCTGCCGCGAATTCAGGAATTTTAGGAGCAACAATTTGGAAAAACACCCAAGAAATCCTGGAGGGACTGATAAATAAAACATGCCCTTCAAACCAACTGGTTGGTTGGTGTTAAAGGAACTTCTCAGGCAGGTAGAGCAAACTAGTATCATGAAACCAAAATTCTGACGTTGATACCTGAAGAGGAATCGAATAACAGGAAATGCCAACACCAGCAGTGCAATATTGTACCACAGTGTGTTGATAGGTTTTCAAATCCAACCAGAACTGGAGAAATTCTCCTTTTTTTTTAACATATTAATGTCCCTCCACTTCCACACTGCTGCTTAGAAAAGGTTCAGTCCTTGAGGAGATCAGTGGAGCAGAACTTCAATGCATGTTTTTACTCTTTTTGCGGGAACTCAACTGATCACATGTCGCTGCTGTTGTGTGAATGCTGTGTTTGCCATACTAGTAAATGAGCTAAAAACATAAATTAAACCTTAACCATTCCCTGTAATTACCTCGTCAAAGTCTGATATTGCAAAACGTTTGCCCGTCACGAAATAAACCAGCCGTGTGATTTATATTTGAGGGCAGGATGTGCTTCTATTATCTATCACGTCTACTAATCGGTTGCTTTTGTAAAACCTTTGTAACAGTCAGCAGGCCTGTTGGAGACACATCGCTTTAAAATACTGTCATTCTTCAAGAGCCGGTGCGAATAAAATGAGGTTACAGAGTCATTTTTATGACAGAGGACACTGATATACTTTGCAGCAGCAGAGCAAACAAATAAAAAGACTTACTGAGGGTGAATCAAAGGCTGGCAAAACTGGAACAGAAGGCAGCTGGAAGAAACCAGGAATAAACAGGGTCAGTCCGTAAATGTAGACGATATAAATCCAAGGAAAACTTCATCCAAAGCCACACCGAGCTGAGCAGACAAGCAGGCAGGTAAAACTAAGAGGGCTCGCTGTGCACAGGTGGGCTGATTGGATGATGACACTCAGGTGAAACAGACGAAGGCGGAGGCAGCGATCAAACGGACAGAAAACATAAAGAAGGATGCAAACAGGGGAAAAACAGAAACCAAAACAACAACGAAAACCCACAATCCTGACTAACACACCACTCAAACGCTCTTCCACAGAAACTTCTTCAATACCCACAACTCAGAGTCACATAATAGGTTAGAGTTAAATCAGGAAACACTGCAAAAAACATGTTATTTTCACAATAAAAGTCAGGCAGGATACTGGGCTCCGTCACACTGTCCTCTAGAAACAGTCTGATAAACAAGATAAAGGGTTCAAGGTTTTGCTTTGGCATCTAAGTTGTATCCAGATGTTCCCAATATGATCAAGCATATCTGGAATGTTCTGGAAAAGCAACTCAGATCTGTAGCTTCAACTTAAAAGAGGCAAAGCAGCTGTTTCATCCACTTGGCAGCATAAAGACAAAAGAACTCCATAAAAAGGTCACCATCAGGGGACGGATACAAGGAGATTTCTACGTCACTGAATGTCTTTTGGAGTCCAGGTAAATCCATCATAACAAATGGAAAATATACAGCACATGTGTAAATCTGAGTGACCGAATGGAAAGAGACCAGTGAGGGAGGCCACCAAGACACCTATGACTCCTCTGAAGGAGTTACAAGCTTGTATGTTGTCTGTTCTTCACCAGTCAAAGCTTAATGGAGACAAAGAGAAAGACACTGTTAAAAAACGCTCCTATTAAATCTGGACTAGAGTCACCAGAAGACATGTGGAGACTCTGAAGTCAACTGGAAGAAGGTTCTTTGGTCTGATGAGAACAAAATAAAGCTTTTTGTCCATCAGGCTCGATGCTGTTTGGAGGACATGTTTCGCTTTTATTTTGAAATCTCAAAATCAGAAAACGAATGGCCGCGACGGACCAAGGAGAGTCATTATCAAGGGTGACTCACATTTGTTGGCTCGCGTTTAAAGGAATAATCTGTTCCGGTAATGATTATCAGAGCTCTGTTGTGCTCTAATTACTGCTGCAGCTTGAAATTTTTAAAGATTTGTACAGAATAAAGTCAAATGAAGACACATGAGTGGGTGTTTGTCTTATGGCAAATCACATGTTTCGTTAATATTGAACAGTTCAGACGTTCTGTCCAAGAAAACCAGTTTTCAACCATTAATTCTGAGGTTACACTGAATAGTTTATTTCTGATTTTCCATCCATCCATCATCTATACACCACTTAATCCTCTGTAGGGTCATAGAGGGGCTGGAGTCTATCCCAGCCGACTCGGGCGAAGGCAGGAGACACCTTGGACAGATCGCCAGCCTATCACAGGGCTACATATAGAGACAAACAAGCACACTCTCATTCACACCTACGGACAATTTAGAATCATCAATTAACCTCAGCATGTTTTTGGACTGTGGGAGGAAGCTAGAAAACCCACGCTGCACATGCAAACTCCACACAGGAAGATCCCAGGCGTCCTAACCGGGACGCGAACCGGGGATCTTCTAGCTGTGAGGCGACGCTGCTAACCACCGACCCACCGTGCAGCCCCATTTCTGATTTTTAAAAACTTAACTTATTCGAGCCATGCCCTCAGCTGGGAGCTTTTTTTTCACTGCAGGTTTTCCAAATAAACCAAAAACTGTGATTTTTCTACAGACAATAATCCGCCTTCATGTGTGCAGGGAGATGGATTGTCTACCCAGAATTCAGTTGTGCTAAAAAAACCAAACCAAACACGCACAACAAAGGAAGCAGAATGAAGCCAACACTTCAGTGATCGTCTGTGCTGCTGCTGCTAACAGCGACTCGTGGCTGTTTATTAGAGATCCGTCCCTGATATCTGAGCTCCAACTGCTTCTGTGTAATAATCAGGTCACACTGATATTCAATGAGGATCTGCTGAATAGAAAACAGGAACACGGCCTTTGAAAATCACGCAGCGCTGAGCTGACCAGCGCCTGTCAGCCTGCTGTGGTGAATACCGATGAGGTCCCGTCCTGTTAGCAGCCGCAACATTCAAAGAGCTCATCTTCTGCTTTTTGGTTCCTGTCTGTTTTACTTCAGCTGCATGTAAAAGTTCTGTAAACTTACAAAGCCCAAAGTCTGACGAAAACCTGGTTTGAAGTGCGATTATTTTTCTACGACACCAGATTTCTTTCATTCCTACTAGCAGCTAATTTGGCCTCAAACAGACAACGAGCAGCTGCCTTTCAGTCCGACAGTATTTTAATTCCCTCACTATATCTGCTTCTGAAATCTGAGGTTACCAGAGACAGATAGACAAATCATGCTGGTAGAAGAAGTAACAAAAAAGAGTATTAACCGCTAACTAACCAACGTCACCTGGCCTTAGTGACCAATCAGGCTTTTCAGGAGGCGGGCCTTAAAGAGACAGGAGAGGAGAGCTGCTGCAGCGATGTACAGTCTGGAAAATAAAGTGGTTTTTAGTGTTAAAGTATGTGTAGGAGTCGAATATTAGGAGCTGTGAAACACATGAGGAGTTGCTGCGTTGATGTCGGGGGTCAGGTGTACGCAGATGACCTGCTGTTGTCGCCAGGTGTTTGTTTAAAGGGCTTTTGACCGCTGTGGCAAAAACAAGTTGCATGTAAGTTGTGTTTGTCGTATGGATGGAACTAGAAAAGGATTGAGGTTCGGCTTGTAAATAGCATCCCTTACTGAAAACACGCTATTAAATAATAAATTACTATTTATAAAAATTTTTTTTTTTTTTAATAAATCACATAAATGAACACGTATATCCTGTAAATTAACAAAACATAGAAGACAAAAAATGATTTCCCATTTCTTTAACATGCAGAAGTTTGACAGTCAAGCAGTGTAAAATGACAAAATACTATTCATAAAATGCCTTTTTAAGATGGCTAACATGTAAATTAATGGGCTTTCCCATGCAAATGAGCAAAATGTGGAAAATCTTTGCAATAAAAGTTTAAAGAATTACTATTTCTCAATCCCTAACATGCATTTTTTTTCAGAATAAAAACAAACATCTGTAAAATAATAGTATTTTCAATTATTTCAAAAATATTGTTTGACAGTCAAATGTTATAAACTGTTCACGGCTTTATAATTAAAGCTGTGAGCAGCACTGGATGGGTCCTCGCATCCTTGTTGCACAGTCATTGCGCGCATGTCCACCAGGTGGCGCTGTGACGGAGACTGGATATCGCCATATGACTGTCATCAGGCCTGGACTTGGATCACACATATAAAGTCTGAGGCCGATCGGAGCCTGTCTAGGCAAGCTAGACAGCACTTCCTGTTTCTTTCATGGCGAAATGCCAAAACGCCACGGGTTGCCACGGACACGGACACGGCCACATACTGTTGTGGAGCAACTTTTGATCACTAATGCCTGTTGTATATGCCGACCATATTTCAGTCCTCTCGGAGTTACCCCATAGGACGAGTTCACTCTAGAAAATGTGCAAAATTTCGCCAAAATCGCCACAAATCTGGCCCTTATTTCAAAATGGCCGACTTCCTGCTGCATTGTGGGTATGTGTTCTTGAGGCTTTTTTATGTGTCTTAACTTGACACATGTATACCGAATTTCGTAGCTCTAGGTGAAACGTATTTCGGGGGGCCAATTTTTCTAATATTTTACGGGGCGCTATTGAGCCATTTTGCCACTCACACGTGTAATTCCGTTAAAATATTAAATTTCTTGCCAGTCCTGATGTACGTGCCAATTTATAGGTGTTTTCCAGTATTTTTAGAGCCTCAAAATTGCGATTCTAAAGTCTGCAGAATAATAATAATAGTTCTTCAACTGACAAAAGGCTTCTCTGCTCCGTCGGTGGTCGGACCCTAAAAACGCATTTTTCAAGGATAATATGTAAATTAATCCTTGAAATGTGGAGAATTTGCATCCGTTTTCATCTGAATGTTGTCATTTTCCACAAAGACAAACCCGAACTTGACTCTGGAAGAACTTCTCCGAGGGACACGGCGTCTTACTTCATTTTATCGTGTATTTTAATCACGTTTGATCCTGCTGGAAACTTATTTACCGACATATCAGACGTGACCTACATAGATTTTCCTCTTTTCCCCGCGAACAAACAGAAGCAGATTCTTTTCAGTTTTGGAAAACAAAGCAGAAGTTGTCTCGCCTTCAGTCAGGGATTGATGAAGAGCTTTACGACTGAAGCTCCGGCTCCGGGAGGAATGAATATTTGATGCGGCAAACAATGGCTGCTAATAATAGATCAATCAGTCGGTTTGGAGTCCAGGAGCTTCGTCTGCCAGGTAGAGCTGAGGGGAGGCTGGAGTTCCACCCTGTTTGTGTGTTTGGACAAAGCAAACAGTCAAACACCTGCCGTCCTACATTCCTGCAGGCCGCCGTGCACGCTTTACCGCCGTGCACGTTTCTCTGAGAGCAGGGTGTGAGGGAGGATTTGGGGCTCTCGGAGAACCGAAGACAATGAAAAGCCACTTCGCCTTTTGTTTGGCTGCACGACGGAGCGAAGCCACAAGTGGAGCTTAACATTCCATCCGGCTGAAGGAGGGACAAGCAGCTGGACACACTGTGGACGCGACCAAAGGGGCATATTGGGTTTCTGAGGAATGTATGGGAACCAGGCCGGGACAGGGGCAGGAGGAAGGAGGGCCGTGCAAAACAATATGTTGGAAAACAGGGAAAGTCTGGTGACAAAGATGGAAAAAAACGTGTGAAACAGTGGAATAAGGTCAAAAAACGACACAGGAAGTGAAAATAACAGCAAATGTCAGTAAAATAATATTTGTAGCTGATTTAAATGGAGTTAAACGGTGTCATTTTATGGTCACGCACAGCAAAACAACTAACCGCTGATTTAGAAATGCAGATTTTTAATACTTTGACATTATTTATAGATGTACATAAAGGTGACACAACAGTTTAGAATTTAATTAATTTTATCAAACATAAAAATATCTATGTTTAATTAGTAAACTGAGTTTTAAAAATGTGTAAAAATGCATTTTTAAAAATTTTTTTTTTTTACAATTAATGTTTTTTTCTCTGTAAATTAATCATACATGGGAATCTGGAAAATAACACTTAAAAAATTACACACTATTTCTCAACCCTTATGATACATGAGTTTTCTTTCAAATAAATAAAATAATATATATAATAAACTATGATATTTTATTTTCAAAAATATTAAAAATTTGTAATTTTACCGTCAAATTTATGAAACTATTTTTTTTATGTTGAACGTGTCAATTAAGACATTTTCTGTAGTTTAACAAAACAGCAAAAATCTGTAAAATAACTGTTTCCAAAATTACTGATCATTTTTCAGTCCTTAACATGCACAAATTTGCTTTTCAATAAAGACGAATATCTGTAAAATAATAATATTTCAATTATTTTAAAATAGTTAAAACTGTACTTTGCCAGTCACATAAATTACCATTGATAAAAATGTGTTTCTAAATAAATGGTAAAGAATTTATTTCCTGTAAATTAACAAAACATGGAAAATCTTTGAAATAAAAGTTTAAATAAATACTATTTTTAATCCCTGACATGCATTTTTTCCAGAATAAAAACAAGTATCTCTAAAAAAAAAAAAATCACCTATATATTTTCAAGTATTTAAAAACTGTGAAAATAAAGTAATTTGACAATCAAATATGATAAAATAACAAATAATATTTTTTTCTTGATAATATGTAAATTAATACTTATTTTTTGTATTTTCACTGACTTAAAAACAGTAAAAATGTATTTTTACAGTCAAACAATGTAATAGAAAAAAATACTTTTTGTAAAAATACTAAACTTTGATGTGGATATTATTTATAGTTTCAGCCATTTTATGGTTAACATGTAAATTAATATTGATTTTTCTTTTTACTGTCTGTAATTTAAGATAACAGGAAAAAACTGTAAAATGTTTTTTTAAACATCATTTTTCTTTAAATAACTTCAAATATCTGTAAAATAAAAATATTAATTGCTGATTCACAAACAGCTAAAAAGGAGTATAATTTAAATAAAAAGAAAAAATGATCTTTTGTAAAATACAGATTTTTCATGTGGACATTATAGTTTCTGTTTTTCTTTCCTTTTCTTTTCAACACGTCGGTTGATATTTCATTTTCTTAGTTTACTAGATTTTACCTGAAATTGAACAAAACAGGAAAAATCAGTAACAGTTAAAAAAATATTTACCATCATTCAATCTATAATATACATAACTATCTGTTAAATAAAACTAATATTTTTTATCATATAATAACTTTCTGTGTGTTATTTCAGTCAAACACTGTAAAAGAACAAATTACTTGGGTGAAAAATGTGAAAAATACAGATTTTAAAGAATTTTTATGTTGACAAAATTTACTCTTTGGCCTGTTTTTTTAATTATTCTTTTAGATATAACTTTCAACATGTAAATTTTCTAGATATTATCTGTAAATTTAAGAAATGAAATGAAATTGCTCATTTAAAAAGACTCAAGTGGATTTTTGCAGTCGAATATTTTACAAAGCACATAGTTCTTATGTATAGTTTCGGCCTGTCTTGTACATTAATGTTATTTTCTGTGACTTTACCAGATATTATAGCATGTTATTTCTGTCTCGGACCGTCTCAGGTGGTTGGACGTCGGGTTCAGACTTGCCTCTCGGAGCCGGAGCAGCCACAGACCCAGATGATCGACCTTTTCCTGCTCGGTCTGATGAGTTTTCTCCCATTTCTCAACACAGTGAACGCCTCCTCCTCCAACCGGCTCCTCCCACTCCGGCTGCTCTGATCTAATTTGTCCATCGTTCTATCTGTCTGAACCGTGACATATCACTCCAGCGAGGAGAGGAATTAAGATGTAAAGAACGACAAGAGAGAAAGAGGAGAGAGAGAAGGTGATGGAGAGGGAACGAAGAACAAAGCCTGTTTCCATTGACGTCCTGGGGTCCTGGACGGAGGGAGGAAAACAAATGAGGGTGAGAAAGCAGAGGATAAAGAGGGACCCCATGTTGATTAGCTTGGACCGACATGAATACCAATGAACGCAGCCTGGATTAGCACTGCGCATGTAAATCTTCCAGAAAACCCTCTGGAACCTTCTCCCCTCTTATCTGAACTGCAGGAGGATTTACTCCACGCTGTCTGAACCCTCACAGCGTCACGCCGGGAAATGTCGAGTGTAAAGAGCGAGAGAGGAAGACGGGGAAAAAAAAAGCCCAAAAACAGCGCGTCGTGTTGATTAACTCGAAGTTTTGTCCTTGCAGCAGCTCTGCAGAGTCGCCTCCCTCCCCCGAGGCGTCAGTCCAGAAGTGCACATTGTGTAGTGGAAGCAGGAGGGGATGCCCCGTATTGATCAGCTCGGCCCAACGTGAATACAAATGGAAGATTAATGGCTTAGCTGGAGGCATGTGAACCTCTCTGGAACTTTCTGTCCTCTCAGCTGCTGCATTGTTATTCCACATGCCAACATGGCAGAGCAGGATCAGGTGCAGGAGGGAGGCGTCCCCCCTGCTTCGGCAAACGCTCATTCGGCAGGAAATCGGAGCTGAAATTGAATTAGCCACTTCTATAGATGCAGTTGTTAGAGGGAGAGGATGGAGGCCGCGGTGGGAGCGAACCACGAGCCAAGTCTGCTTCGAAATAATCAGGAAGCAAGTGAAGAGGTGAATCGTTCGTAGAGGACCAGCCAAAGTCGATTTCTTTCACTTCTCGGGGTCTTGTCTGTTGACAGCAGGCACATCTGCTAGATCAGGGGTGTCCAGTCCTGGTCCTCGAGGGCCTCTATCCTGCATGTTTTAGATGCTTCCCTCTTCCAACACACCTGATTCAAATGATCAGGATGGTTATCAGGCGTCTGCAGCATAGACATATATACGTAGACGCCGTGTTGACTGCTGCTGCCGATTGGAGCCGACGTGCCTACGCGGCGGCCATCTTGGTACAGTGCCACTCGCCCCTACAGTGCATTACGTCTATAGAGGAATGACATGTCTGCACTATAAAAGTGATCATAAATCCATCAGTTGTCAACATGTATTGTTTGTTACAAACGTCAGACATGGAGGACGGACAGGCAGACATAAATAGAACAAAAGTATCCAAGCATCCTGTGTCAAAGCTACATGTGTGACGTTTTTAACAAACCAAACCGTTTAGAAATCAGTCGAAAATTCAGTGAATAATTCTACTTTAAGATTGTGGAGTACTTCTTACCTCCATAGACTTACATTCACTCCCCCCTCTGCTAGCCCTGTACCAAGATGGCGGAGCTTTAGGCACGTCCCTCCACAGTCAATGCGGCGTCTATGTATATATGTCTATGGTCTGCAGAGCTTGATGATGGGCCCATCATTTGAATCAGGTGTGTTGGAAGAGGGAAACATCTAAAACATGCTGGATAGGGGCCCTCGAGGACCAGGACTGGACACCCCTGTGCTATATCAATGAATTACACAGTGAAGGAAAAGGTTTGGGTGGATGAGTTTTGTTTTTCAAGGTCACTGTTGAAGCCGAACCCACAAATGGGCAGAAATGGGTTGTTTCTCCTCCTGTTTCCTTTCCTGAGCATTGAGTTCCTGCAAGAAGATAAACATCTGGAGGAACCAACTTTTACTCCTTACGCATGTCTTCAAAAGTTTATTTAAATGGTGCCTACTGGGATCCAGCCGTCTCTTGTCATATCATGGTTCACTTTTCATGGTCTCACTGTATCGTGGATTTTTAAATTGTATATAAATACGTAGCGTACAGCAGATGAGTAGACACACGTATGGAAAACTCAGCTACAGCCGCTTCCTCTTGAGCTAGTCGGTCTCTGATTGATCGGCGGTGATGGAAGCCAGCCAGAACCTTTGGTCCCACACGGTGAGTGTTTACTGGAAATGACCGTCAGAGAACCGGTGACAGTCTGTAGGATTACCGTAACACCATCATCAGTTTCCAGGTAGGTAGGCAGCCGGACGTCCTCGGCTGTAGAAGCTCCTCTAGATCAGTGGTTCTCAACTGGTGGGTCGGGACCCCAAAAGTGGGTCGCGAAGCCATTTTTAGAGGGTCGCAGAAGCATGCCACCCCCAAAAAGTAGTGGTATAAAGTCTTTTATTTTGAAGCCGTGTTTCTTATGACATAGTTTGTTTTCAATAGCAGGATATTTAGTGGTGGTGACACCAGTAGTTTCCCACTATTAACCTCTAGATTTGGCTTATTCGAGAAATTTATGCTAAAATGTGCCAAAAATGAACCAAAATGTGCTCAGAATCTGTCAAAATGGGCCAAAATATGCCCAAAACTTGGCAAAAGCGTCCAAATTTACCAAAATGAGCAAAAAAATAAGCCATTTTTTTCCCCAAGCTGTATTGAAATATGTTGAGACCACACCTGAATAAACCTTAATTTATTTAACAGGAACAGCAAACTTCAAAAAGTTGGGTCGCGACTGTTATTAATTGAAACACAGTGGGTCCTGAGGCTGGACCAGTTGGGAACCACTGCTCTAGATGGAAGGTTTAAGAGTGTAGGAAGGGTTTAAGGGCAGAGGAAGTGTTTATAACAGTGTGGGGAGGGTTTATAAAGCCTTAAAATATGTATAAATAATAAAATAAATATAAGGTTGCTACTTTGCGGATTTTGTCTATCATGGGGGGTTCTGGAACCAAAGCCCCCGTGATAGACGAGGGACCACTGTAGAAGACTTACATGTCTCTTCTTTGATTCATGTCCACCTTCTCCTTGTGCTGCTCAGTCGAAAAACATCTCATCGTTCGAGCTGCTTGGGAAGTTTCCTCACATCATCGCCACAACGCTTTTATTGGTGATGCAAGACTAGAGGAGGGTCGGGGTGGAGAGACATCCTGTCATCTTTTGTGATGTTCAAACACTCTGATCTGCAGAGACCTGGTTGAAGCGCCTTCTTGTTCCCTTCCCAGTTAAACTCCCATCCAGGAAAGGTCTGAAGGTATGAGGGTACTTCAAAAAAGTTCTCGTCCTCACCAGAAAACGTCGCAGGAGGAGCATTGTTCCTGCATTACATTTCATAGTCTCACTTGAGTTGGGAGAAAGGACCAAACCAGCAGGAGTTTTGCAAATGTGTTACATGGTGACATTAATAAGAAAAGTCTGGACTTCAAGCAAAGTGTTTCCAGCTGGTAAGAAGCAGAAGTTTGCAGACCTTTAACATGCACAAAAAAGCAGCCACATGACACAATGAAAGAAAGAAGGAACTAAAAAAATGCAGAATATTAGACGAATCTGATCACACAAGTGGTTCTTATGAGTGAACACACTGTAAAAAATGCCCCTCCCAAAACAAGAAAAAAAGACTTCTTTCAAGGCACTTTTACTTTGAAATAAGTGTAAAAATCTGCCAATAGAACAAGTGAAAATCGGCTTGGTCAGATTTCTTGAAATAAGACATGATATTGAGAATATTGAGGTCTTAAAATTAGCAGGTAAAACTTATTTTAAGCTATATTTTAGCAGCATTGTCAAGCTGAGGTGTCTTAGAATAAACCAGACATGATAAAGAATTAAATAGATGTTTGCTTTAATAAGTTTAATGTCAACTTCTTAATTTGAGATGTGTTCAACTTATTTTAGTTGTATTATCGTGGCTCTTCTCTAGATTTAAGACCATCTTGTACTTGAAATAAGATCACACAGATTAATTGAAGCATTCTGAGATATAATGTCTTCTCACAGTTGGCTAGAAATCCTAATATTTAGTGGTGTTTGACAGCATTTGAAGGTGTTGTGTTTTAGGTGAAGCCAGCTACGCCCAAAAGGAGGTGTTTTAACTCAAAAGCAGACATTTGCTTTGTTTTTTTAAACACATTTAACACATGCAGCTGTTTTCTGATATAAATTGGTGATTTTCCAATAAAATGCATTTACTTTATTTCTTAAATCCAGATTATTTATCTGATACAAACAACAGCTCAGCTTGAAACATGTATGAAATGAAATGAACCTTGTTTCTGGTAAAATACGACTCAGAACAAGATCATTTCAAGATTGTTTGACTTAACAAGATATTTAAGATACGTTGTCTTAAAACACGTCCCTCCATGTTGCTGAAATGTTACCTGGAAAGTGAATTTATCTTAAATCAAGTGGGTTGAGACAATTTGACTAAAAATAAGACGAATAAACTTGGTAAGACGTTGAGTTTTTGCAGTGCATGAGTTTGTCTGTTTCTTGAAGGACGAGCTGCTGTTGACTTTTCCGAGCATCACTGTTTCACAAAATTCCGGCAGCAGCAATGAGATTTAAAATGGAGGCAAATAGTAATAATAAAAAGCACAAATAGATTAGATGACAGTGGGGGAAAAAAAATCCCCAACATATCAGAAAATGACTAAGCGAAAACACAGAGGAGCACGGAGCGAGTGGCCAACCTTTACAGGTATAATTAGAGTCCATTGATTGCAGAGCACTCAGCCACTCTCCCAAATGGCTCCGACTACAATCCATCTATTATTCTGATTCATATGCTGATATATTATGGACAGAGCAACATCGGCTTCCTCATATTTCCTGTTTGTGCTCGCTGTGCACCATAATTTACATCTTGATTTCTGGGTTGAGCGGGGATCTGTGCACCCACACGAACCGCGGCGCATGCCTGGTCGCATTTCTGCACAGGGCGCATCAGGTCGCCTCACGGCAAACCAGGATAAACGTCGGCGTCTGGCGGAGGGGGTCGCTTCAGACACGAAACTTGCATCTGCTCCGCGCTCTGCCTCGAAAACCACCTTCATCTTGCAGCGTGTGCTAGAAAGCGGCGTTATTAATATTCATACTTAAGCGAACTTTCATCCATGCAAACACAGCCGTAATTATCGCTGCTGCACGCTGCCCTGCATTTCTTTAAAAGGTTGCAAGTGCAGAACAGTTTATAAATACCATATTTCAATTAAAAAAGAGCCGTCATTATTTAAATTGCATGTGTAGGAAGAAGACCTGAGAGCGTTTGGATCCAGGTAACAATTAACATGACAGAAGGTGGACAGCTAACAGGCAGCCCACTCTGTTTTTAGGTTACAGGATATTTAGAGAAGAAAAACATTTTCATCGGCTTGTCATCACAGTTTCAAGCATTAAATAATCAACAGGAAGTTTACTTGTGAGATTCCTAATCTCTACTGGAAAAGAAAAAAAAAACCTTGAATCTAAATGTTTTTTTCTCAGATTTCAACCACAAGGGGATCGAAATGTTGACCAGCGACCCGTTTTGTCGTTTATTTTTGTTAGAAGAATTGTGCTTATGTTAAGAATTATACTTGTTAGGTAATCATTTAGTGACTGTCAGGACTTTAAAGTCTACATGTCAGCAACCATGATTGTAAAGATATGAATCACCATAAAACATTCCAAGCTGTATGTACTCACAGTAAAGAACACAGAGAACTGACCCAGTAAGATTGTGTAAGTGACACTACTTACAGTAAAGAACATAAAGAACAGAGCTGACCCATTAAGATTGTGTAAGTGACACTACTTACAGTAAAGAACATAAAGAACAGAACTGACCCATTAAGATTGTGTAAGTGACACTTATCTTAAGCTGACTCTTGTACTGACTTGTGGGGACGCCCTGTGTTACATGATTGTTTTACCAAATAAAAAGAGTCAAGGACAGAAGGACTAACCAGAGAGCTGGAATGCTGTAGCGATGCAAACTGCAGAGCTGTAGTGTCCGTTCTCTCCTTGTGCGCAAGTAAAAGACCTGAGCTTGAGAGTGCTGTCTTCCTTCCTGTGCTGTGTGTATTTTCAGGTTTTAAAGCTAACAATTTTACAGGATAAACAGGAAGTTTTTTCTCCCCAGTGACGTTTTCAAGCTCCTCATGGGGGATCTCGTGGAATTCCCGGTCCAGATGACATGTATAATCCCTCCAGAGAGTCCTGGGTTGATCCTGAGGTTTACTCCCAGTTGGACGAACACATTAGATGAATTTAACACTTCAACTCCTTCAGTTAGGGCAGCAGCTCAGCCCCAGGAGCAATATGGACAACAGATTTCTCTGTGTTCCCAGTAAATATCATAATCCCTGAGTGTGATTAAAACAGGGTAGCACATGTCCATGTAAACACCAAGACAAGTGTTGGATTTGATGTTTTATCATTTTAATTTTCAGTAGTGACGTCTCAATCTAATCTCAAAGATCAGGATCAGGGGTGATGAAGGCATTTTTTAACCGATCGGTATCGAACCAAAGCCAGATTCTTTATTTCATCTGGTGTCACACAGGAGATGTGAAGAGAGAAGACCGTTTGTGGCAGGATGCAACTTTTAAAAACTTTCTAAATCAATAATTTCAGGCAATATCAGTTAATAATGGATTGATCAGTAACACTAATTAAGCACAGTGGGATTTTTGCCTGGCGTTTCAGTTAACTGTCATGTAATCTGAGCTACCAAAGTGACCCTGAGACATACGCCACTGAAGCAAAGGAATGCTGTCCTGTTGAGTTCTGGTTGGAGGTCATTAAGCACCACAGAAGTCTGTGTCATGGTGCCTGTTGCTAGTTAAACCCCCACAATGCTCTCTGCTTGGTAATGTGAACTAGTTGGAGGTCATTAAGCCTCACAGAAGTCTTTGTCATGGTGCCCGTTACTAGTTAAACCCCAACAATGTTCTCTGCTTGGTAATATGAATTCGTTGGAGGTCATTAATCCTCACATAAGTCTTTGTCATGGTGCCTGTTGCTAGCTAAACCCCCACAATGCTCTATGCTTGGTAACATGAACTAGTTGGAGGTCATTAAGTATCACAGAAGTCTGTGTCATGGTGCATGTTGCTAGCTAAACCCCAACAATGCTCTCTACTTGGTAATATAAACTAGTTGGACATCATTTAGCCTCACATAAGTCTTTGTCATGGTGCCCATTACTATCTAAACCCGTACAGTCTTCTTTTCTTGCTAATGTGAAGTAGTTGGACGTCATTAAGCATCACAGAAGTCTGTGTCATGGTGCCTGTTGCTAGCTAAACCCCAACAATGCTCTCTACTTACCAACATGAATTACGTGTAGTCAGAGTCACCACTAGCTTGTTTTTACAGTATTAAACAGTAAGAGGCTTCAACTGGTCAAACAACCAGGTACTACAGCTAATCTATGATACATCAGTCTTCACAAAATTTGTACTCTCAAATATATTTTGATGGGATTTGATAATTTAAAATATACATAACAAAACAAGATCAGAGTTCGCGTCCTGTGATGGAGGAGAGACCATCAGTGTCAGAATTACGTTTTGTTTACTTACATTTTCACTTGCTTTCCAGTTCGGCTTCGGCACCAAAACTACAAAAAAATATGGCACTTTGTTTGACACTTTAACATGTTGGACGTTTGGTTCAGTTTAGGCACCAAAATGACTTGGTTAGGGTTTGGATTTGGGTTAAAATAGGACTCTTTCATCACATGTGTGAAGCTTCTCCTCCGTTTTCGGGTGCAGCCATGACTGTAAAAACCATACAGCATCCTTCCATACAGACATGTTCCCAGATGACAGCCAGGGCCAAGCAGGGGTAATTGAGGTCCAGCAGCGTATGCACAGCGCTGCTTTACTCACAGATAACTGCACCACACTCTGTGATATGAGCAGCAGCAGCATTCAGAAAGACTTCACCTCAGACGGAGGGTCGCCACACCACAGCCGCCCATCACATCACAGCATTCAGACAGTAAAAGCCAACATTTGAACATAATGAAGGTGGTATGTGACAGAAAACCGGGACTAAAAGCATGAAAGTGTGCTTCTAGATAGACATTAACCATATTTGTCCAACACTTCCATGGCATCTGCAGACATTTATTTGTTTTAAAGTTGTTGTTTACGCTGCACATAGTTTTTAGCTACAGAGATAAACACAAATTTACTGTAAAACTCACCGACGTGCTAATATCACAATAAAACCAACAAATTCCTTTAACTAATGTGCTGAATGATGATCCACACTCTGTTTCTAGCTCCTTCCCTAGCTAATGTCCAGTTAGCTGCTGTTGTAGCATTTGGTTCATCATCTTCAGTGTCGCATTTCACTGTTTTTTCTTTGTTTAATGTAATAAAATGGAGCATATTCACTTCAAATGATGATGAAGATGCCAAACTCCTCAGCAAAACACTCATAATTGAGGCTAAATCAGCCATTGTGATGCTGCACATGGATGATGTCATTGGCGCTCCGATTCCCGTTTAAAATCCAAGACAAAACTTTCCATTGAACACCTAATCTTTTGAATTTTCTCCTTCATTATGTTTCCAAAATACAAACTTTTACTTACAGAACCACGGGGAACTACTGCATCAACATGCCACATCAGTGTCTGCTCTGGGTGGAACAACTGACTGGACAAAGGTTGGTTCTTACTTGCAGAATGAAGTTCCTACATGTGGCATTTAAACACAACTTGGACAAACAATAGCAGATATTTCCTCCATTGCATTGCGTGAATATCAAATACTTTCAGTTTGCAAAGCTGCCTTGATCACATTTTCTCTGCTGGGGAGTCAAAGAAGCACATTGGTATGCAAAAAAGAATGAGCAGCATTAATCAAAATGTGTTTTAATGAAGATGTTAGCCAGCTACAATTCAGGGATCCACCTCTGTGTTTGCAGGTTTTACCACAACATATGACCACCTGCCTAATACTGTGTTGGTCCCCCTTATGTGGTCTAAAATGAGCCATTGGGCATGGACCAGAGGACCTCTCAGGGTGTCCTATGGGGTCTGGAACCAATGGATCCTTTGGGTAGTCTGGCTTGTGCAGTGGGGCCTCTGTCAATCCAACTGGTTCCACTGCATCCTGTTGATGCTTGATCTGAATGGGGTGTAGGAAGTCTGGAGGTCAGATCAACATGTTGGACCATTGTCATGTTCCTCCACATGTTCCTGATTGGTTGATGTTGTTTCCATGTGGTGGGGTGCATTTTCATCCAGTGACATTTGGGATTTCCATCTGCATGAGGGAGTGTGTTTGTTGTGGGACGATGTTTATTTTGGTGTCTAAGTCTGATCAAGGTTTTCCATCAGAACACCACATAGTACCAATATGATCAATGTTATTCACTTCACCTGTCAGTGGTCATCATGTTGTAGCTGATCAGTGTGTAAATACACTCTGTAAAGTAATTCAAGTGACCTATTCTCACAGCTTCATTAGATGCATGGTTGCAAGAAAAGATCATCAGCCTTTTAAGATGCAAACATTATTCCTGACAGGTTGCGTTGACGTTATTAATAATGCTGCGCCAACTTAAACACAGATTTATGTGTTCGTTGACTAAAACACTGAATTCAGGTTGATGCAACTTGATGAAATTTGCTTGATAATGTGAGTTTTCTTCATTTGAAGATCTGGATTTCAAGTCAAAACATATTTTGTTGCGATTAAATTCACATTTTAAATAATCAGCTCATTGTACAGTACAAGACTGGCCTGACTGCACTTCATCCTCACTCTGCTGTTTCAGATGGTTAAGACTGCTAATTAAAAATATATTTGATTTTAGAGGAAAACTAATATCCCTGAGTCACTGCAGTTTGTTGGCTGAACATAATTTCATTAAAAGTTGTAATAACACAAAAAGATTGGAACTTTTTAGAGTCTAGTTATGAATCCTTGAGTGATGTCTGGAGGAATCGTAGCTATCGCAGTGAGTTTTTGGCCTTTCAGTGCTAAATTCTAAACACTTTCTTGTTCAGTCCAAGTGAACATTTGTGCAAAACTTGAAGAAAATTCTCCGACAGATATTATGTTTACGAGAATCAGACTAACAGCCTGAAACCTCGGCTGTCTCTGGCTTTAAAAAGCTGCAAAGCTGCATCTCTATTGTTCTGTTTCACCCCCACAAACACAAACACCGTCACACATGCAGCCTCACACATTCGCCGTCTCCCACGTTCCCACTCACGATGAGGATCCAGCGTCTAGCGAGCGCTAAGCCTCGACAGCCTCCCTGCACCTGTTACTACTGAAACCGAGCCGCGCTATCTGTCTGCCAGACAACTGCATTCGTCACCGAGGCGCCTGAAAAATGTGGCAATTACACTAATACCCCGATATAAATACTGTGCAGTTGAAAACACAGAACACAGATGTTCACAGACAGAGTGATGGAAAGAAGCTGAAGGAGGATGGATTGGAAGCAGAGCTGCATGAAGCCGAGGAGAAGGAAAACAGATCAGCAGGAAAGTGTAGGTATATTAGCCAAAGAAGAGGAAACCAGCACCATCTGGGGTTCGTTAATTTCATAAAACAACAGTCGGAGCAAAGTAAGACGTCGTGGGATACTGTTGTAGCATCACAGGAGTCATGGGGAGAAAGAAAATGTTTAGTTATTAGTACAGAACGGTCAACTGAGGTTCGACGAAAGAAGCGTCACTTTGTAAGTGTTCGATCAAGTGACCAAACACAAATACAAAAAACCCCCAAAATAAATCACATTCTAAATTTCCTGGAGGGCACTGCCTGAAATGATCAATAAAGTTCTATCTATCTATCTATTATTATTATTGTGTGTCATGATAGGTCGTACAGGCGGCTCGGTGGTTAGCAGCGTCGCCTCTCAGCTAGAAGATCCCCGGTTCGCATCCCGGTTAGGACGCCTGGGATCTTTCTGTGTGGAGTTTGCATGTTCTCCCTGTGCAGTGTGGGTTTTCTCCAGCTTCCTCCCACAGTCCAAAAACATGCTGAGGTTAATTGATGATTCTAAATTGTCCGTAGGTGTGAATAAGAGTGTGCTTGTCTGTCTCTATGTGTAGCCCTGTGATAGACTGGTGACCTGTCCAGGGTGTCTCCTGCCTTCGCCTGAGTCAGCTGGGATAGACTCCAGACCCCCTGCGACCCTACAGAGGATTAGGCGGAGTATAGATGATGGATGGATGGATGATAGGTCTTAAAAGGGTCAAATTAGACAGAATTCAGGAAACATGTTGCTGCACCACCTCAAATTTTAATAATAACAATTCGTTGGTTTTATACAGTGCTTTTGTGGACACTCAAAGACTCTTTACATTGCATTATTCATTCACTCCATACTCCATGGTGCTAAGCTACATATGTAGCCACAGCTGTCCTGGGGTAGACTGACAGAGGCCAGGCTGCCAGTCTGCTCCATCGGCCCCTCCGACCACCACCAACCACTCACTCTCACACTGCATCCACCCAGGCTTCCTGGTGTTCCCTCAAGGTCTCCCATCCAAGTACTGACCAGGCCCAACCCTGCTTAGCTTCCCAGATCTGTCAGGATCAGGCATCCACAAGGTGGTGTGGCCACTTTTGTTCAGAATTCACTTATTTGTTATTTAGGACCTAAAACTAAGTTCTGCAACACATTTTGGCTTAAATTTGACAATTTTTATACGCTTGCAGACTATTTTTTTTCTATTTTTACAATTAAAAAAGCACATTTAAGCCAAATAAGGGTTCAGTATCTGCAGAAATAAATTTGAAATGAGTGAAGACACAGACAGAATAGTTTCCAGCAAATCAAAATGACTGAAGCATATTTGAATCTTTTCTATTATTGGCACTTAAAAATGGGAAAAATTCTGATATTTCTTGTGGGTTTTTGTCCTTTGCAGATGTAAATTTCTAGACGGTGTCGACTGAAATCCACCACCTACTGTTATGACTTTTAAAATGCTTAAAAAAAAAACACCCAGAAAGGAGCAGAAATATAATGAATGCAGGTACAACAGCCAGAAAACCACATGTAGGTAGAACACAGACTGGAGCTGCGATGATCAAAAGGATCAAGTGATGTTTTCCACTTCAAGCGCCACTCTAAACCAGTTTCCATCCACAACGGACAAAGGAAATGTGACGGTGCACTCTCTCACGTATGAGTCAACAAGCTGCGTTCGAAAAAGGAGATCTTTATTGAATCCAGATTGCCGCCGCTGTGTGAGAAAGGATCAAAAATGGAAGCAAAGAAGCACCGTTAAAGACCGTCTCTGAGATATTTTCATTTCCTGAATACAGGAAGTAAAAGAAACAAGTCGGAGGGAGAACGACGGCGCTGAACTGGCAGATGCAGAGCAGAGAAATGAAGCTGGAGAAGGAGAGAGAGTGCAAGAGTGGAGGTTTGTTTAGCATAAAACAGATGAAGACAGGCTAAAGAAGTGTGAAATGTGCTGCATTCGGTAACCAGCTTCGCTTCACGCACCGGGGATTGGACCCACAGCAGCGCCTGGAAACCTTTTTAAATCCTGACGGGTTGTAAACAGAGAGAAGCTCGTGACTGGTCATCATGAGGTCTCAGTGAGCTCTGGATGTTTTCACAGGATTTCTCAGCGACGTGAAGAAGAAAGAAGAAGAAGAGCCTGCAGGAGCACACTGGAAGCTGCTGAAAGGCTTCCTGTTGGAAAGAGGTGTGATGGAAGGTGATACCAGTCATGTGGGTCACACAGGTCAGGATGTTTTTGATGTTAACACCTAAAACTAAAATTGCGAACCGGCTGCACGACAAGGAGTATCAAAGAACTACAGCTGACCTGAATTATTCTAACTTTTACCCAAGTTAGTCTTGAAATGCTGCGTTTTTAAAAAGAAACCTAATCCTTTATCGCAAAAACCTGCCAACAGGACATGAAACAAGAAATAGAAACCCAACATTGTTCGTTGTGCATCAACATTATTCAGGATTCTTGCACAAAAGCACTTCATTTTAGTGCGTCACAGCTCTCATCAGCGTAGCAACCACCAGCACTGTTCCATTTATTTATACATATGCAGTGGCGGCTGGTGCAGTTTTGTCCAGGGGGGGCTATAACTCCAAAATAGGCTATACCAAGAACAGGGTTTCTGCAGGTTTGAACAAATTTAAAACTTTTTAAGACCTTTTTATGACCATTTTGAATTAAATTTAAGATCTACACGAAGTCAGAAATATAAGGAACATTGCAGTCACAGAATTGCTTTCAAAGTAACCAAATTTATTGCCACAGAATCCAGAAACCAACCTCAACCTCCTCATTGTGCTTATGGATCCCCATCCTGCAGCCTTCACCAAGCTGACATGTTTATTCTTCCTAACATGGCTCGTCGTGGATCCTAGTTTGTTCCTGCTTCTTTGCCTTTTCTGAAGTGCTTTAATCAGTCCTACCTGTCCTGATCCATGCTGGGTCAGATCCTGATGTTTGAAAAAGGAGGCAGGGAAAGCAGAATAAAGCATCAGCCTGGCTACATCAGTTAGCCTAGCCTTGCTGCTAAACCAGGTCCTGTGTTGTCCCCTCTGTCTTTGGACTGCTGATTAATTAGGATGTTCGGCTGATCAGGTCTGAGCTCTTTCACCTGCAGCGTCTCCAACTCCCACAGCTTCACCTGTCAATCAGCCACACTTTATGACAGACGGCTGTGACTTGGCCCCGACGTCAGCCCCACCCATGGCGGGAGGGTGGTGGTATCTAAATAATCCAGCTACATCAGCTGTGGGTGCAGGGAAGGAGCCCCAACTTGGCCCTATCTCTTGTGTTGAAGAGGAGCTACTGCACATGTACAACTTTTAACGAGAGTCTATGGGCAAAGATTTTTGCGCCCCAGGATGGAAACATGTCACCAATCGGAATCGGACAACGCAGATGAACGAAACAACTTTACTCATCATTACCTATATAATATTTATTTTTCTCATCTTAAAATAGATATATACATTTATTTTGAAATATTTGTATTTTATTTTTTTCATTTTTATAATTTTTTATATCTTATCTAAGCTAAAGTGGTGAGTGGTAGCCCTGGCGCCCTCTATTGGCCAGCCGCCACTGAACATATGTCTTTCTATTTATGTATCACGTATCATTACGCGCAAAGATTTTTTAAATTAAAATTATCTGAATAAACTCTAATTTAATTTTTTACATTTTTGCACACTTTATATTTTCTATACTGTATATTTTTAAAATTACATCTTACAAATATTTTTGTTATTTAATCATCTTGCTCTAAGTTTTAAGTCGAATGGTTTTGATGCCGCGAACATTTTATTTTCACTCATAGCGGACTGGGTTCTTGACTGTGACTGCAGCTGCTGTGCACAATATCCTGTAAAAGATCAGTGAAGTTTCTGTGCTTCGAGCAACATGTCGAAAAAAAGTGAAGCTATGATTGTGATCTAACTTCAAAATCTGTGAAAATGATTGCAAACCGACACAATAAGTTTGGCGAAGGACCGGAAAACTGTAAACAGCAGCTTAGCCATGTTGGAACTGCAACCTGGATGCTAACTAAGAATAACATCAGGCTACTTATAGGGGCGGTAATGAGTAGTTGTTAATCGATTAATTGCTGGTAATTAATCTGACTAATTATAAATATACTAAGCAATAAAGCAGAAGATGAGAGACATGCATGTCAGAAAGTGTATTGCAGATCCGCGGCAGTACCTGATTGCGCCACCAGGTGGAGCCTCTTACTGTTTAATGAGATGTAAGAAAGCAGGATTTTTTCTGCGTTTAATCCTGTAGCGACCAGAGGAGATGGTCGCTGTATGTAGAGGCAGTTCGTGCTGGCAATCAGAGAGCATTGTGGGAGTTTAGTAAGTAAAGGGGCACCATGACAAAGACTTCTGTGGTAGTTAATGCATTCCGGCCAGAGCTTAAGTCATGAAAACGAGTCAGATTTTAATGGGACAGCGCTCCTATAGCTAAATGACAGAGATTTTATGGTAAATGGTGAATGGTCTGCACTTATGTAGCGCTTTTCTCTACCTTAGTGGTTCCAAAGTGTTTTACAATGTGTTTCTCATTCACACACCAATGGCAAATGAGCTGCCATGCAAGGCGCTAATCTACCACTGGGAGCAACTTGGGGTTCAGTGTCTTGCCCAAGGACACGTCGGCATGTGGAGGGGCCGGGGATCGAACCGCCAACCTCGCGATCAGTGGACAACCCGCTCTACCACCTGAGCCACAGCCGCCCTAACAAACAGTAAATGTCTGGTTTAAAATGGCTTCATCAGCTAATTATCATTTGATTATTTCTTGCGTGGCTACCGTGCTACCAATTGTGGCTAATCGTTATGTTATAATAGATGCTTGGTCGGCCTCGAAGCCTCAAAAATGTGACATCAAAACTTGAAGCAGCGTGTGATGGAGGTACTTGAATTACACGTGTTAGCTTTATATTAGCATCGAGCTTTAACGATAAACCGTCTGCATCCGCTACCTTTCCGTTCACATCTGGAACCTCGAGGAAATTCCGCAAAACTGCTTTTTTTAAAACTGAAACTCACATTTTTAAAGCTGCTTTCAGGGTTTGGTTTAACGTCTCCTGCTTTCCAACTTCTATGAAAATTCTCTTTCACTGCACACATCATGTATTACGAGTTTTATGATCGTAATACATGATGTGTCAGGAGAAAAATGCCCTTTCCTTTGGCTGCAGTGCAAAGACTGTGATTCAGCCAACTTTACTCGGTCCTTGACCTTCCCACGAAAGGGTCTTTTCACATGACGACAAAGTGAGTAATGTCACGGTGACTAACGGTTCGGGCCTACGCTGTTTCATAACCACCGACTCCAACCACAGGTAAGGACGGCGTGTTCACAGCAGCACAGGTGGCTCGAAATAATGAACATGAAGTCATCTTATTGTGAGGGGAAGGAGAGTGAGGCTGCGCTATTGTTAAAGCCGCACTGACGTTTACAGAAAGTTTGAACAAAGAGGTGCAGGAGAGCGTCTTTGTCTGCTCCCTCACCATCTGCCTCTTCTGCTTCATCTCGCTTGGTTCTGTCGCCGCCTGAACAGGGAGAGTTTTCCCTCCTCGACAAACCTCCATGCAGGCTGACAGAAAGGCTGACACACCATCTACAGTATCTTGACACTCCCTGTCTCAATATTCCAGCATGTCAGCATATCTTCTGTTCCCCTTCTGCTGCCTTTTCTCTCCAAAACAGAGAATTATCAAAGTCTGAGACACTGATTCCTGCTTATCACCTGCACATGGAGGACATCTCTGTTTGATACCGTCAAAACAAAGCAGAAAGATGGAATGCGCTGTCTGTTTTTTCAGTTGTTTTTTCAGTTGTTATTGCACTGAAACTGATGCTCTGTGCTAAACTCTATGCATAAATCCCTACTTAGGACATATGTTGCCTTAAATTTAAGCAAACTTTAACAAAACATTTCACTCTTCTTCCTCTTTTAATCAAATGTAATTGCTGTGAGCGTCCGCGTGCAATAAAGCAACATTAAAGACCTGAATAAATACCGAATGACAGACGTTCCACAGCCGATTCATGTTTGTGATTTAGAAATGACATATGGTAAAGCCAGTAGCGGGAAATTAAACTAGCTTTAAGCTGCTTGTACTTAAAGTATTTCAATTTTCTTTTCTGTTCCACCACATTTCAGTTTCACTTTTGCAGATCTTGGGATTAATAGATTGGGATGGTTAATGTAAACACAACACACTCAAAAACAAAGGATTCAACCTCAATGAAGGACCGAGAATCCCTAATCTGTCTCTATACCTACCAGTAGCAGTGATTCCTAACACGTCTCTGGGGGTCATCAGGTGGAAACCTCCCTTCAACGCTGTTTCTCCTACTTAGTCCCACGACACCTCCAGGAGGCTAGGAGGTGAACTCTGGCGTCCCAGAGTCGCCCCCCCTAGTACCAGTTCACACTGCTGCTACACAATCCAACCAGCACTGCCACGTTCAACTGACCCAGGCCTGTTTAGGAGATGCTCCAGGTGGTGACCAGTGCCAATGCTACCGTTTAGCTAACTGCTAAATGCTAATGCTAATCCAAACAGCACTGCCATGTTCAGCTGACCCAGACCCATTTAGGAGATGCTCCAGGTAGCGACCAGGGCCAATGCTACCATTTAGCTAACTGCTAAATGCTAATGCTAACTGCTAATTCAAACAGCACTGCCACGTTCAACTGACCCAGGCCTGTTTAGGAGATGCTCCAGGTAGGGACCAGTGACGATGCTACCATTCGGCTAGCTGGTAAATGCTAATGCTAACTGCTAATTCAAACAGAACTGCCACGTTCAACTGACCCAGGCCCGTTTAGGAGATGCTCCAGGTGGTGCCCAGTGACGATGCTACCATTTAGCTAACTGCTAAATGCTAATGCTAACTGCATCTGACCCAGCATCGAGTTGGTGCTAGCTAAGCTCCAGTTTTCAGAGCCTGGATCCGGTGCTTAGGTGGTGGAAACACAAAGAACTGCTGCTCAGTCAGGCTCTGGCTCCAGAAAAGCCCCCTATGTAGTTTTTTCTTCTTTCCTTTTCAACCACCTCACAACCTTTCAAATTTATCTGCTGACCTCAAGCAGCTTTAACAGTAAAATGCACTCTGAAGAGGGTTCACTTTCAATTCTTAATTTCACGTTTAGTCACTTTAGATTTCAAATGCAACACTTTAACTTGTGAAAGAGTGTTTTTGCACTGCAGGACGTGTATCATGAGTGCATCTGAGTAATAATTCTGACTTAAATATTCAGATACGGATGACCTATATAGTATCTCGCCTCCCCCGGGAGCCAGATTTGGAACACATACAGTATCAGAGAGGTCCAGAAAGGATGTTAAAAATACAACATGCAGCTCCCAGCTAATTAGAAAATGTCAGATTTGCATTTAATGAAGGACAAAAAATGAATAAGTGTAACATTTCCTGCTGCAGGGCGGCCATAGATTAACATTCGCAAATGATCAGCAGCTATTGATACAGAACTCGACAACATTTTCAGATTTTAGATTATCCGGTTCTGGTCTGTTAGATGAAGTGTTGGATCAGAGGGAGAAGAAGAGGCCGAGATTAATTGGGAAGGAGTGAATGAGTGAAAAGAAAAGGAAATGAGACGGAGGGGGGAGGAGAGGTCGTAAGACAAGGGTGTGTTGACATTAATCCCGACACAGAAGCACAATGATCTGCAGATTTTTAATTTGTATGTTCATCATTCACGGGATCAGATACTGTGGCTGTTCCTAAAGCCCAAATAATATGTCACATTTCAGAGATACGGCTTTTTCCAATCAGCTAAGAAGAGGCGGCGAGATAAAAAAAAAAAGGAAAGAAAAGAAGAAGTGAAGTGAGGAGAGGAAATGAAAAGACAGCGAGGGAGATGAGTCAGAGGATACAGAAAGCAGCAATATAGCCGAGAAAACAATAGACGCGCAGACAATTGGAAAGTAAAGCAGAGAATGAAAGATATGAGGCTGCTGCAGCGCGAAGAACACAGCTTCAGTAAACAAGCGAGGATGAGATCTGAGCATAAACTCAAGGCTTCATCTCACAGGATATTTTACAGGTCAGTAACTCTTTTTCTTCCCCGTTCTTTTTGGCTCTCCTCTGCACAAAGAGAAAAGTACCACCCACGATTTGTCGAGGACGGGAGGCTCTGTGTGTTTCAGCCGAACGCCAAGCGTGTGGGAATGTGCTAGAACGGCATGCGCTGCTGTTTTCATAACAAATGCCTCCGACTCCAAGGCGAGACCCAGGAAGGCGCGATAAGGAGGAGCCGGAGGGGAGATGTTTGCGGTCACGGCGACACGAAGGCCGCACCGAGTTGTGAGTGGCTCCGTTCGGCGTCGGGGAGGTCGGCGAGGAGATTGTTCAGGTTGAGACGCCCTCACCGAGACATCAACGAGCATCCCGTAATACAAACACAGCATGGCGAAGACGCACCGACTGTTCGGTTCTTTTGGCTTGAAGTTAAATATAATACTAAATTTTGTGAATGTTAAATACTTGGTTAAAACAGTAAAATGTAAGAGTACATAATTCCTTTAAGTATTTTATAATAATTTAGAAGTGGGTTTATTTTGTTTGTTATGGGTGTATACACATGCTCATGCGCAGTCGCATTCCATGCCTATGCCGGATGTTTTGTGTTTAGCTCGTCATTTCATCACAACCCGTCGTCAGGAGCACACAGCCTGTTGGTAGGTAGAAATTGTAACCCTGTGGAATATGCCATAAGCCTCTGTTTACTGTTTACTTAAAGAATTAGTAGCACGTACGACGTAGTATGCTTAGCGGTTAGCGAATGCTAGCCGCTAACCGCTCTCGGTTTTGTGTTGTGTGTCGGTGCTAAATAACTGGTTTATTACCAAGAAAACTAAACGAACAGGTGGTTATGTGATGTATGATCGAAGGGTGATTTCTATGGAGGGCCGGTTTCAGCGCAGTGTTCGGTGCGTTTGGTATGCTGTACATGTGTGTTTGTCTGCTCCGCGCAGCCATTTTGAGCGCTATGGATGATGGGTAATGTAGTCTTTGCGGTGATTTGAGGCCGTATGACAGCGGTTTTTTTATATTCAGCTGAAATAAGCTATATTGTTTTACAACTTGTCATTTATATTTATTTACAACAGCCTATACAATGGATATATTATAATTCCTTTATTTTCTGTATCATTTCAGGTTTATGACCTGTGGTCACCTGTTGTTGCTGTTGTAGCAAAATAAAAGACTAAAGAAGTGACAAACACGAGTCAAACCTGGTGTGCTGCCTGTCAAAACCCGTTCGGAGGGTTAAAATTCAAAAATATCCGAACACCGACACTCTACAAGAGGAAATCACACAAATAATGAACATTTCAGTGTCGTTTTCAAACAGCAGGGACAAAAAAAAAGAAGGAAAACTGATCTTCAGCGCATAAAACACCTGATGCAGACGAGCCGAGGAGTGGACGACGATCAATTTCACCACAACTGCTGACTGCAACTTATTCCGTGAGCAGAGCAGCGCAAGATTCATGTATTAACAACCATGCAAAGCAGCCGCAGCAGCAGAAGTCTCATAACCAGGATGCAGATTAATATATATGCACCCAGGAGCAGCATGCTAAGAGTTCCCACCCGTTGATCTCAGCTGTTGATGAAATGTTGGAAACTTTCCTCTGAGATGATTAAAACAGGATAACAGGGACGATCTGCTGTATCTGCTCATTGCTCTGGCGTTACTTTCATGAGTGGAAAAGCTCCACATCAGCAGTCTTCCAAGATTAATCCATTATTTTTGGCGGTGGAAGGAACGGACCACCTGTGAACACCCCCGTGTTTTCACGACTTTGAACTGGTCCAGCTAAATGGAGAATGCTGGGACGTGCACGAGACGATGGCAAAGACACAAAAACAACCACAACAGAACAGAAAATGACTGCAAAGACATAAAAAAAGACAACTAAAAGATGAAAAAATTAAAAAACACAAAGGAACCCCAGCTTCTTTTTTTTTAAAGGAGACCGTTGGGTCTACTGGTACGTGTCACTCCATCACTCCAGTGCTTGTTTATTATTGCCTATCTGAGCTGTCCTTCACTACATTCTGATAGCACTGCATCACCTTACTTGCAAAGAAAACGGAGGTCTTGGCGACTTCATGCAAATGAGGAGCGTCGAGCCTGATCCGACACCTCTGGAGACTTCCAAGAAACTTTAAAGCCAGCTGTTAGCGATCCAAAATGAATGAGCAGTTTATCTCCCGCTGGGCACTTTTCCCTTCAGAGTCGGTATGATTTCAGTCAATCAGCAGATTTTTTAAGTACATTTTTTTTGATATTTTTTATTCTTAAAATGCTCTAATTTGAAAAAAAAAAAAAACAATATTTTGAAATCCTTATTCATTATATATCATCTCATTGGTGTACAAACGCAATCAGTCCTACATATGAACCACTATCAATCAATCAAACTTTATTTATAAAAGCAATTTTCATGCAAAAAAAAAAAAGTAACTCAAAGTGCTTTCCAAAATAAAAACATACAGTAGAAAAATAACACAAAAAGAAAACCTGCTCCCTCCCGGTCTGTGTACGTCGCGGCCATTCGTTTTCTTATTTTAAGATTTCAAAATAAAAACGAAAAATAAACCGTTTCCCGTTTTTTTTGGTGATAATACAAAATGAAAAACGGAAAACGGGCCCTAATCCATTATCCATTATCTGTTATCTGTTATTTAATTAGATGTGTTTGTAAATGGAAATTAAAATTAAAATACACCCGTCTGACTTCTGATGAGGAAGGATCTGGTATCTAAAGCTCCAGTGTTAGCTCACTGTTAGCAGACCTTGCTGTGTGCCGTGGCCTGATGAAGACCCACTGTGGGGTCCAAACGTTGCTTGGCTCACATTGTTCACTATTTTACAGAGGACTTTTCACCAGCTAAAGTAACAGAAAACCTCCAAACCTCCCCAAAAACGTCCCGAAAAGCAGCCGAACGCTAGCGATTTAGCGCTAGCGGCGGAGCTAGCGGCAATAAACCCCACGCTGGTGGGGAGAAATAAGTTTTCCACGGGTGTATTTTAATTTTAATTTCCATTTACAAACACATCTAATTAAATCGGATAACGGATAATGGATAATGAATTAGGGCCCGTTTTCCGTTCTTTATTTTGTATTATGACTGAAAAAAAATGGGAAACAGTTTATTTTTCGCTTTTATTTTGAAATTTCAAAATAAGAAAACGAATGGCCGCGACGTACACGGACCCCTCCCCCCAAACACACACTTAAGCTGTGTCTCAGTTCAGGGGCTGCATCCTTCTAGGCTGCATTATTCGGCCGCATTCGTCACAGCGGTGCGACTAAGGCTGTCCCATTTCATTAAAACTTCAAGACTCCTTCAAATGCGGCCGACGAATGCGTCCTTCTTTTCCATGAATTTCAAGGATGCATCGATGTATCCTTCGTAGCCCCAAATATCCCAAGATCCATTGTGGGCCGGTGACAGTTCGATCAACAGCTGAAGTTTTAACGGCTGATGGAGAAGATGGATGGAGGATTCTAGTTTTAAATATTAGTATTGTGTTACATTTCACTCTGACAGCTACGATACAAATGTTGACAACGTTAAAGTTTGTTCTAAAAAAACGATTTAATAACGTTATTGATGAGCCGCTGCAGTTTAAAGCGTTAACTTTCCAGTTGTTCAGCTTCCGTTTTAAGTTATATTTTACTGAGACTGTGGCGAAATTCTTTCTGACCGCGGCCACCACAAAAACGACTTATTCAATCATAAATATTCATATATTTAATCCTTATTTAAGTTATTATATGGTGGAGAACTAAAATAGACGTAAATCCTACTGGAGCTTCTATTGGTGGTGATTCTCTGTAGACCAGTGAAAACATGACTCTCCTCACTGTTCTTAGTTTAGCTCCACCAAGTTATCTGATAACATGTTTAACATACATTATATCTGGTTTCTGTTCAGACAGCAGGTATTTATGATCCTCATCAGAAACACTCAGCCCAGAGACTGTGGAGGTTTATACTATTTAAAGTTCATATCAGTGGATGTTAACAGATTTAAACCAGCTTCTTGTTTCTCAGACAGTTTAGTCCCGAACCACCATACAGTACAAGACTCTCAAGTCTTCAAGTATATAAAACATATTAAAAACAAAAATTACAGTTTTGGGATCAAATCCAGTCAAAAATTGGGTAAAATTACACCGTCGTCTTATCCTGATCGTCGGGATGAAAATTTGTTTGTCAGGGTTGCTAGGCAACAAGGAGCGGCGCTACGAGACGTCATGACGTAAGCAGGAATTTTGTTATAGGCTGGACCGTCTCATTTAACAAACGCTCATGCAGCCTTCTAATGCAGCCTACCGTCCTTAGAAGGACCCAGCCTTCGAAGGACGGGTAGGCTGGGTCCTTTGAAGGATGCAGCCCCTGAATTGGGACACAGCTATAGAGCCACGTATCCACAATCGGTCCCACGCACACACACATGTACACACACACACACACACACTCACCCACAGAACCACAAACACTGCAGTAGCTATTCGTATGGTGACATGGCGGGGCGCTGAGGAACCATGTGAGGAAAAAACCACCTATGGGGAGCTCATCCATGCTGAGAGGAATCGCAGCCCACGCCCACAGGGAGCGCCGCCACCACAGAGACCCCCGACCCAGAAGAGACCCCGACCCCCCGGTCCTCCGGTCCTCCGGGCCTGAGGGGTCCCCAGGGCGACTAAATTATTCTAATTTCAATAAAATGCCAGAAAGATCCATGTCCATCATTTGTGCTGCAGAAGTTTGGTTTTGTCCACTATAATGCATGTAAATGAACAAACACAAGGTTCTTGCACCATTTTAAAAGTCAAATTTAATGCTTTTTAAGACATTTTTAAGACCCTAACAAATATAATTTAAGACCCAAAAATGTCCTAACAATTTCTGCGTTAGAAAATACTCCATTTATTTTATTGTAAATAGAATCAAAGCTCACAGTTGGCATTTTCTTTCTTTTTAAAAATTTTTTTTCCCATTGTGATGCAGAATAGAGCCAACATAACACAAGTTGCATCATGTGAAAACTTCTCGACATAGTCATGAAGAAGTGCAACATGAATTTTTGTAGTTTTGTTCGTGCTCTCGTCAAACATGATAGTGTATGTCTTCTCACTGACGCTGCGTGATGCTCCTTCTTGACGAATGAAGCGATGCCATATTTAGCGATGTATGCCGTTTTATTTTCCCCACAGGTGAACGACTTGGCGAGCTGGGAATCGGGGAACATGGCAGCAAAGACGCCACTTATGTCTTCGTTAGATTTAAATGAACTGTGCCCCACAACGGTATGGAGAACCCACAGTACCTCTGCCTTTTGGATTAGCCTGGTCCCGCTAGCTGCTGCTATATACCGCTGGTGTTTTTCTCCTCTCATGTGCGACTCGACGGCTTTGAGCCCCATAGTCCCTAAAAAAGGTCTTTTTGCAGAATTTGCACATGACGTTGTTGTTGTTGTTTTCAGCAGGGGCCAAACACCTCTTAAATAAATCGTCTTCCGTCCATTTTTCATTGAATTTACACTTCCCCATCTTCGTATCTTTCCGTTCACCTCGACAACCGCAAATGGCGACACGTCACGCAGCCCGACGCTGTCCGGTACGTACCGTATAACATCTATTAATCGCTAAGTCTCCTATTTACTGCACAGTAAGTTAATGAAACAAATACAAACTATTAGAAGTTTTACGGCGGGCCACAGTACTTTCCCATCGGCATTAAATCCACCGTCTGGAAATTTAATACCGACAGCAAATTTACGCTAAATTTAAGACAATTTAAGACCTTAATTACCTGGATTTTAATTTAAGACATTTTAAGACTTTTTAAGGACCTGCGGGAACCCTGAAACACTGAGGCAAACATCCTGAAGACACACACACACACACACACACGTCAACCCCTACATTCTGCGTGAACGTCGCCTGAATGTCGTGCGTCACGTTCGTGGCGTCGACGGCTCAGACAGCGAGGAGGGAATGTTCGGGGCTAATCTAAATTAGATTGAGAAGGATTAGGCTCGTCTTTCCCCGGCAAAGTCTTCACCGGCGCCCGAACAGTCGCACCGATGCCGAGGCAGACAGCGTTATCGCAGAGGTTCGGATCACTGGGTTCCGTGTACAGGAGGGATTTTAATGGGTGTTAAATAAATAAGACTCAGGGAAGATTGAAAAAACACAACACAGCTGATTACAAACGACACGTGAAGCAAACACGTGAACAAGACGGAGAAGAAACGGCAGGTCACGGTTTGTTTTTCATCAGAAATCGAAAGGAGTTGAAGCCAAGTTGAACAGTTTTCACATGACAGCTCTCTTGTTCAAGATCACAGCTGCAGGGCTTCCACTCAGTCAGCCAGGTTCAGTTTAATCATTTTAGATTTTTGCAAAAATGTTTAATGGAGCAGCGACGAATGTGTGGAAGTAAAAGGTCAGCTGGGTGTAATTGCAGACGGTCAGTAATGAGCGAAGAGACATTTTTCAAGACGGATATTAAATGCGTTGACCATTAGTCAGCCGAACATTTCCTTCCATCAAGGACACGCATAATTACTGCAGTTATTTAAACCTGCTAAATCCAATAAGTGTGGTAACATCCAATTATCACGCATTAAATTCATTTCTGGTAAATATTCATAATAAGAAGTCATTACATTTGGCACTTAAAGAGCAACTTGCAGATTGAGTTATTCCACTAAATTTACACCACAGAAGTTAGTACAACCCTGTGCAATATCACTTAAACATCCAATAATTCAACATCGTATGACCTTACAGTAACTGCATCACTTCAAAGTTGGGGTTTAGTTGCTCGACCTCTTTAAAATATGCCAAAGGTGTCGGCATTCAAGTCATTTTGGACTAAATTTGCATCATTAAGGACTAAAATTTGACAGTTTGGAGCCATTTTGGACGATTCTAAACTAATTTGGGACACATTTTTGGTAATTTAGGAGAAATTTGAGTAATTCTTGACAGTTTCAATAAATTCTGGATGAGTTTTGAGTCATTTCGGACTGGCAGTCCAAAAATTTGTTGGGAAAATTTTGAGTCATGTCGGACATTCTGGGTTTCGCTTTGTGGCTGTGTGATTGTATTCACTGTGATGTGGTGGTCCTGGCCAGGAGAGACGCAAAATTACCACCAAGAGACGCCAAATAACCAAGAAGAGACATGAAACTGCCCCAAAGACTGTCAGGACTATGCATTCACTGTGGTAGTGCAGTCCAGTCCACTAACCAGGATCACACCCAACATGCTGGACTCCATCTCAGCTCAACAAATTCATCTTCATCTGACCCAAGAATGTTCTCCGAAGTTAATCGGGCTTCTTTTTACGTTATTTAGCAAAATTTTAAGTGTAGTTTTGGGATTTAGTCAGGACACAAACGTCTAACTAGAAACTCTTGTGTGGTTTTGTTCTTTGGATGGTTCTCATGCTGGAATATTCCTCTTCTGGGACTCATCTGGTCAGACAGTATTTTGGTTCATCCACAGACATTCATCTATAAATATCATCTCCCCAAGACCCTTTGCACTCATACAGCCCAGATCATC
Source organism: Dascyllus trimaculatus (assembly GCA_024666655.1). Taxonomy (NCBI): domain Eukaryota; kingdom Metazoa; phylum Chordata; class Actinopteri; family Pomacentridae; genus Dascyllus; species Dascyllus trimaculatus. The sequence goes on from CM045450.1 coordinate 32,205,293, forward strand.
ACACTCCCACCTCCGTGCTTCACTGTCAGGACTATGCATTCACTGTCGTAGTCCTGGTCAGGTTCACATAAAATACATGCTGGACTCCATCTGAGACCATCTGACCAAAGAATGTTCTCCAACATTCATCAGGCTTATTTTCATGTTCTGCAGCAAAGCTTATTCTTGCAATTTGTGTGGCGAAACGCAAGCACGGTTTTTATTTCCTGTCCTCCGTCCATAGAGGTTGAGGTCCTTCCCTGTCTGAGCTCCACACTAACTCTGGTTTCCATTGATAACCCCTGAACCAAGTCTGAAGCAGCTGCGGTCTGTTTTCCACAGCTAGATAGTGAAAGTAGTTCACTGTCTGTGGAGTCATTTTAGGAGGACGACCACTGCAGCCATGATTAGTGGTACTATGGTTCCTTCTATACCTGCAGTCATGATTAGTGGTACTATGGCTCCTTCTATACCTGCAGTCATGATTAGTGGTACTATGACTCCTTCTATACCTCCAGCCATGATTAGTGGTACTATGGCTCCTTCTATACCTGCAGTCATGATTAGTGGTACTATGGCTCCTTCCATACCTGTAGCCATGATTAGTGGTACTATGGCTCCTTCTATACCTGTAGCCATGATTAGTGGTACTATGGCTCCTTCTATACCTGCAGTCATGATTAGTGGTACTATGACTCCTTCTATACCTCCAGCCATGATTAGTGGTACTATGGCTTCTTCTATACCTGCAGTCATGATTAGTGGTACTATGGCTCCTTCCATACCTGTAGCCATGATTAGTGGTACTATGGCTCCTTCTATACCTGCAGCCATGATTAGTGGTACTATGGCTCCTTCTATATCTGCAGCCATGATTAGTGGTACTATGGCTCCTTCCATACCTGTAGCCATGATTAGTGGTACTATGGCTCCTTCTATACCTGTAGCCATGATTAGTGGTACTATGGCTCCTTCTATACCTGCAGTCATGATTAGTGGTACTATGGCTCCTTCTATACCTCCTGATTACTGCTGACACTGTGGTTCACCGATGTTTAGTTGATCTTCCTGGATCCTTTTCCATCTTTGTGAAGCCTCACAGTCAGATTTTTCAGTTCCTCTGTTCAGTTCTTTCCCACATGGAGCCATGATGCAGACATAGACACAGTCCATCGGTCTAAAACTGAGAAGGTTCTGCTGTTCACAGCTCATTTAGAACCATGTTAATGCTGTTAAACTGACTGGAAATCACAGCTGAATTCACTTTTGTTGCTTTGAATTTCTACTTCATGGCCCGAAATTTCAATTTAGTTTCACTAAAGTATTTTTTTGGATTGTTCATAAGAGCAGATACTCAAATACAGTTCAACCTAGACATTACATATTTTTTCAGAGGGGATACAATTTGCAGTCATTGGACTTTTAGATGACATTACACTGTATTTGAGGGAAATAAATTAAGACAAATAAAGACAGAACCTACTCCATCTAAGTTCAGCTGAAGTACTGTCTCCTGCTCCTGTTGCAGTACTTTCCAGTGAAACTTCAAGTGGAAAATGACTTTTGATGCCAACAAGACCCGAGTACACAACAGCACGGGATTAAAAAAAACTCATAAAAGCCATGCAAATGAGGATAAACAATACCTCTCTGCATTCCCTCACAAAAAACCCATTAATGTTTCACAGTAATAGCAGAAAGCTTTGAGCAATTATAGATAGCTGCCACGTTTTCCAACTGAGAATCTGATGGGCATTAAAACCGTGTTGTCTTGAACTCCGGCTCGGTGTCGATCAGCTTGTTTGAAGAGGCTTAAAGCTCCACTGAAAAACGGGGATTTTGCTTTAATTTCTTGCGTCTTGGCTCAGACGTCCTTCTTGTTGTGTGCCAGTATTTTTCATGTGAAATTTCTTCATTTCCTACAAATGATCTCATTGCCACCACAGGGCTTCAATTCAACCCTCAGTGAAAGAAATCTCTCTCAGTCTAACGGTTAATTTCTAATTCCAACACAAGCTGTTCATTTAGCATCTCTTTGGGAGAGAGTAAAATACATATTTCTCCACTTTATTCCTCATGAGAGGAAGATCCTGCAGTTTGCCCTGAATGACACTTTGATGTTCGCTGTGATCGCAGGGCGACGGATGGACTTTAAAACCTTTAATGAGATTTAAACCCAGTTCCTGGAGGCCATGTTGGGGTCTGATCCCCTTACAAAATGTGAGAAGGGTCATTTGAGACCGACTGGGTGCTAAAAGTTGGGGACGAGGATCCGAGAAACTTTGTTGTTTTCATTTTAATAAACACGACTATGTGATAAACTGACATTTAAAGTGAGATTGTTGACTCTGTTATAACAAGTTCTCCATAGACTGGAGTCGGACATGAAGTTTTCTTGCTTATTATACGGTAAGAAACTGGTTACGTTTATTTTTCTAAGAGTCCATTAGTCATTCACTGTGTCAGACATTACTCTTAAATCAGCAGTGTTAATGAAACATGGGGGGGAATGGTAAAATCTAAAAATATGAGAGTAAATCTGAAAGTGTGTTTTAAAACTCTCGGTGGTTAGCATCGTCGCCTCACAGCTAGAAGATCCCCGGTTCGCGTCCCGGTTAGGACGCCTGGGATCTTTCTGTGTGGAGTTTGCATGTTCTCCCTGTGCAGCGTGGGTTTTCTCCAGCTTCCTCCCACAGTCCAAAAACATGCTGAGGTTAACTGATGATTCTAAATTGTCTGTAGGTGTGAATGAGAGTGTGCTTGTTTGTCTGTCTCTATGGCGACCTGTCCAGGCGGTTCCTTGCCTTCGCCCTAGTCAGCTGGGATGGACTCCAGCCCCCCCATGACCCCACAGAGTCAGTAGTTCTGTTGCCTAAACTTAAGAACATTTGATGCCTCAAGTTAACAAGAGTGTTCTTCACGTCTGAACTTAACCAAGTGGTGTTGCTGCCTCCATCAAACACCAAGTGAGAAACGGTGAGTGAAAACAAAATAAAAGATGAGACGACTGAATGACTTCAGCCACCATGAGTCCTCTTAATGTTCACAAATGGACTTCTGTTCGTCTTTTTAGGTGTAAAGTTGTGGTTTTTCTGCCATTACACGGGGTGATAACGTGTTGGTTCAGCCTCCAAACCACCGAGATCCAACCCGATCGAGGCCGCGGAGGCCAAACCGGCGACCCACAAGACCCAGATTATCTGCTGTTGATGGGAGTGAAGTATTTTCCGTTGCTTGTCACAAAATAACCCAAAACTTAGAAAACAAAACCAGCTGCAGGATGCTTAAAACCCCCGAAAACTGCCGGCCGCCTTTCAGAAAATGACTTCAGAGTTTCGCTTCTGTCGATGCGGCCATATTAAATCCCTTCTGCAAAGAGCCCTCCATCGACTGCATCACACAACTGGGTTCTGTCAACACGCCAAGGAGTCATTATCAACAACAAGAGCAGCATTAGACGCTTCGTAAGTGCTGCTCAGTTACTCAGCGGAGCGAGTTCCACATACAAGCTGCTGTTGGCTTTTCTGATTCGTCTTCTTATCTGCTTTTACCGCAGCTCGAATTATGTCGAGCGTCAGCTGCCGATTAAAAAACACCACACAGCTGACAAACAGCATAAAGGCATAAATTCTGAATAAACATGTGGAAGTTTGCTCCATCGTCTTTTTAAATCCTGATTGCTTTCAATAAGTTCGAGCAAATGTGATAAACGAGCAGATGTCCGGTTGAAATGGTTTTGTAGATGGGACCCTCCAGTCCAATCAGACCGTGATGATGCTTCTGCTGCATATGGGAACGAGCGCACATGTGTTTTTTCTTGTTGCGGTTCTGCACAGTTTGGTTGCTGCAGATTAAGCAGCTGTCCGCAGACTTCCTCCTGTCACCGGGCCGGAGATGAGATCAGCATGAGAATATCGCAGCATAAGAAGTCAGCAGATGAGCCTTAATGATTTGGTTTTAGTCAAATAATTACAAATCTTACGTTTATTAGCTGGTGAAATGCAACCACCACGTCTCGCCACACGGCCTAATGAAGCCTGCAGGATGCACCCGCCACCACCGGAGATAAGATTTGGCACAATCTGGCTGCGGATACAAATGTGGAATTGTTATTGCCGAGGACATTTCACACTTCCTGGCAGCGCTGTCCGACACTAATGAGGGTTAGATGGTCAGTTAGAGATGAAATATGGAGGAAGCAAAGGGGCAATTCAGGATGGATTGGAGGACGAATGTGACCTCACGGATCGCAGGGTGTGATGTGATAATTGAAACCATGAAGGGGGGATTTTAATTTGGTGAATCCCCTTGAAAAGTGGGTTTTTCTTTTCTTTATTTTTTCTTTAACCCTCCGAACCCCAAAACTCTGGTTTGAAGACGTGCAATCTTTAGAAAAATCTGCTCATTTTCTCTTTTTATCAGAGCCAGGAGCTGGAGAAACCAGGCAGCAACCTCCAGGGCGACAAAATGAAGCTGCAGTTCCTTGAACGTCCACTTGGGGCTGGCTTCAATCTCCACAGAGCTCCATGTTAAAATGTCCAACTTTACAGCAGAAATAAACGTGTTTACAGCCTGGTACAAAAAGTGGATTTGTTCTTAATAGCTGATTTTCCCATTCCTGACCACCGTACAAGTGATGAATCTTTATAGAACTCACCTGTTTGAATTCTACTAGCCTTAACGTTATGTGAAAATTAAGAGTGTGGCTCATTTTTGGAGCAGCAAGATCTGGACAATCACAGAAGATTCCTCCATCTTTATATGCAAAAAATAAATGTCCTTCTGACTGAAATGACTTTATTTCGAACTTGAATGAAAAGCATACATATGTATATGTATACGTATATACACATTAACAAAATAAAATATAATAGTAAGCAACTACAAATATTACAGCCTTTTTTTTCATACGTCCAATATCAGATTCTGTTCGAAAAGGGTGTAGGAAGAAGTAAAAAACTTATCTAGTCCTACCCCTTATTCCTTCTAAAAAATGTGTTACTTAAATTCACCCTGAAGCCCTGATCAGGTCATAGTCAATAATATAATTAGCACCAAAATGCAACAACAAACAAATCACAGCACACAAACCGAAATCAAGCAACAAAAACCAAATGAGACATCACTCGATACACTGCAGCCATGATGGTGCTAATTTCTATATCTGTTTAATATTTCTGTTTTAAAGATGTTTAAACCTGCCTATTGAGTTACATGATTTCAGTTCATCACTGCAGCTGTTCCATAATTTAACTCCTTTTATTGATACACATTGAAGTTTCATGTTGTTCTCACTGGTTGTTTTATGAACATGAGATTTCCTCGGAGGTGATGTTTGCCTTCTCTCAGCTGAAAAAACCTTCAGATGCTGTTTGGTAGTTGTTGATTTTTAACTTTGTACATGATTTGAATAGTTTTAGTTCTGACAGTTTGACAGTCCGACTCGAGGCTAAACTTCATCAAAATCACTCTATTTCCGCTCCGGCTTCTAGCTGTTAGCATTAGCATCCCATTAGCTAGCCATACGTCACAGAAGGCACGAGATTAAACGGTCCGTCACATCCTGTGTTCCCCTGGAAACTCCTACTTGTTTTTAGTTCCTCAATACTGTTCAACTGTGAGACGGAGAAGGTCCAACACAACTCACAATTAAAACAATTCATTGGTCATTCTTAGTAGTCTTAAAAATGTTCGTACCGAACGGTTCAGTTTAGTGCAACAGAGATTTCAGTTCAAACGCATCGAGACTCCTTTCACTTTAGGCCAACCTCCTTTTATGTGCCTCCATGTTTGTGAATTGAAGAAAAATATTTATTCGTGTCTGCATGAGCATAATGCGAGAATACATGTACAAAAGTGAACCTGTGTCCTCGGCTGACACGCTGAAGTTCTTCAAATTTTATCTCAACTTCGATATCAAAGAAAAAAAACATGAAAAGTCCATTTAACCACGGCTGACTTGAGTCCCTTTAATAAAGAGATGCGTGTGAAACTCGAACTGACAGCGAATGGCTGCGCCGCTTTGATTTACACTGTTCCTCACGCATAAATGTATTTTCTACATTCTCGCTGCCAAAAGAGCGATAGAACCCAGGAGTGAAAAAGTTAATAAGCAGTGTTTACTAATGCCTTCATTGAGCTGACTTTTAGCTGTAAGCTAAGATAGAAAATGTGCTTCAATGAATCAAAGCAGCTTTAAGAACAGAGGCTTTATTCCCTGCGAGTGTTTGAGTCCTGCCAACTCTCCTCTTTAGACGTTCCTTAAACTTGTTTATGCCCTGCAGTTACTGGCCGGCTCCCAGACAGCCGAACGCAAGGGCAAAAACATGACATGAAAGAAAGGCCTATAGGATCACAGCGAACTCGACTATCCTGCAGCTCAGCCTCCCACATGCAGCTGCACAGACCACACAGACGAACTAACTTATGATGGGCTTCACTCTGAACCTGCACAAACATCGAAGGTGCGACACTGAAACAGACGACGGGACTTCTGGAGGTAACTTGAGGCTTCAGCTGACAGCAGAACGCCTTAACTCCGTGCATAATTTATGGATGTGGAATAATGAGCTCCCGTGGAGTCGGCGCCATAGGCTGATAACAAGTGGCTTCTAATTAAGTGTCCACATACAGTATGGAAGCAGGAGCGTGCGGCGCATAAGCGAGCACGTTCACGGAGGCATAAATGAACAAGTTTAATATTTGTACACACATTGAAAGACAGATGGAGTGGACTCGGGGAGACGTGACAGCTCTGATTATCTCTCCGGGCTGTCGGGTGTATTTTTAGACGTATTGCTGTTTAGACACTTGCTGCTGTGTTTATCTTCGACACTGTAAAATGCGAGGAGCAAGTAAAGGAAGAGTTTTTCTACCGTCTCGACATTTAGAGGAGACATCTGAGGCCTGTAATTCGAATCAGTCAGCGGCTATGTTGAGCCTAAAGTCAGAGTTTAGTGCTACAGATCCAGTTTTGCACACATGTACTATTTGTATTTTGTATTGCATTCTTTATATGTATTTATATTTTTCTTTTTGTACACTGTCGGACTCTGAGAAACAGCATTTTAGTTTCTTTGTATGTACTGCACATGTAGAGATACTGACAATAAAGTTTGCTTGGAATCTATATTGGTTCCAAAAATCAGTTATCAGTCACCTTGATTACTAATATTCTGTATCAGCATCACCTGTGAAAAGCCTCTACTAATGACACAAAAGGCCTGTAGATAGACGGAACAAGGGCCCACATCTAAAACTGAAAAGAAGATGATTTTGGCACAAAAACTATTTGCTGAAGCACAAAAACGCACTAAAGACTTGGTATTTGTCTACCAAGTGAGTAAAAAATGACTTGAAATAGAAATACAACATATATGACAGGCTCAGATACACTCATCGGCCACTTTATTAGGTACACCTTGCTAGTAAAAGCTTGGACCCCTTTTCCCTTCAGGACCTTTCAACAAGCTGCTGGAAACATTCCTCATAGGTTCTGGTCCAACCTCTCGTTCCACCACGTCCCAAAGGAGCGCTACTGTTTGAGATCTGTTGACTGTGGAGGCCGTTGGAGTCCAGAGAACTCATCGTCATGTTCTAGAAACCAGTTGGAGACGATCTGAGCTTTGAGACATGGAGCATTATCCTGCTGGAAGTAGCATCAGAAGATGGTCCACTGTGGTCATAAAGGGATGGACATGGTCAGCAGCAACACTCAGGTGGGCTGTGGAGTTTAAACCAGTTGGTACTAAGAAAACACCCCCCACACCATTAGACCACCAGCAGCAGCCTGAACCGTTGATCCAAGGCAGGATGGATCCATGCTTTCATGTTGTTCTGACCCTACCATCTGAATGTTCAGCTGAAATGGAGACTCATCAGACCAGGCAGCGTTTTTCCATCTTCTACTGTCCAGTTGTGGTGAGCCTGTGTGAATTGTAGCCTCAGTTTCCTGTTCTTAGCAGACAGGAGTGGCCCCCGGTGTGGTCTTCTGCTGCTGTAGTCCATCTTCTCCAAGGTTGTTGTGGTTCAGATTCTGCATTCCTTGGTTGTAACCAGTGGTTCTTTGAGTTCCTGCTGCCTTTCTATCATCTCCAACCAGTCGGCCCATTCTCCTCTGACCTCTACCATCAACAAACTGGATGTTTCCTCTTCTTCAGACCGTCCTCTGTAAACCCTAGAGATGGTTGTGGTGAAAATCCCAGTAGACTCAGACCAACAACCATGCCACGTTCAAAGCCACTTAAACCCCCTTTCTTCCTCATTCTGATGCTCGGTTTGAACTTCAGCATGTTGTCTTGACCACGTCTACGTGTCTAAATGCATTGAGTTGCTTCCATGTGATTGGCTGATTAGTTATTAGTGTTAACAAGCAATTGAACAGGTGTATCTAATAAAGTGGCCGGTGAGTGTATATGCAACATATGTACAGAAATAAGAAAAGAAGTAAAAGGAACACAGAACACAAATACGTTTTTAAAAGAATAAACCAAAACACAAGATAAAAATAAGCCAAAAATAACAAGAAAAATCAAAAAAATCAGTGCAAGGAAAGAGGAAAATGTCAGAATGTAATTGAATTTAATAAAAAGCGTTTGCAGTCTTGAGCCTGGAGGGAAAACACTCACAGTCTGAATCAAAGTAAAGGAGACACAGTGCTGACAGTCCGCACTTCAAATCACATCAACTCCTTCCTCCACCTTCAGAGGAATCTACAATATTTACACTGCAGCGGTGGAAGGTATGTCGACCAGGCTGCACATGTTGAACGTAACGGAGGGAGGAAGGTGTTGGACTGTACCTGGTACCAAAGATAAAGCATTTAAACAGTGTACACTCTGGAAACTGTCCTCCCTGATCTCTGTTTGGGCTCCTGGAGGGTTCCTGACCCCTTTCATTCACTATGTTTAAGGAGTCTGGTGCTACAACAACGTAATACTCTTATAAATGGGAATCTCACATTAAATTCTATCCTGGATGTTTCATTTTTTGTCAATGAAGGGACGCTAATATTTGAATATCACTCTTATTGGTTCCTGTCAGAGCTCTGGCTGCAGCATTTTGGATTTTCTCTGAGAATTATTTGGACAAACTGACAATAAGGAAATACAATAGTCCAGCCTAGAGGTTACAAATGCATGGACTAGTTTTTCAGCATCACTCTGAGACAGGATGTTCCTGATCTTGACAATATTTAACCGATTGACAAAAGGTGAATAACTCCAAGGTTCCTCACAGTGGACTTGGAGGTCAGGGCAATGCCATCCAGAGTAACTATCTGGTTAGAGAGCGTGTTTCTGAGGTGTTGCGGACCAAATACTAAAACTTTAGTGTTGTTGAAATGTAAAAGAAGAAAATGACAGTCATCCAGGCCTTTATGTCCTTAAGACATGCCTGGAGTTTGACTAACTAAATCCTGACTGAAACTCCTCAAATAAACCCTTCCTGTACAGATGATCACATTATTGTCTTGCAACAGCTTTTTAAAGAATGTCAGAAACAAAGGGGAGGTCGGTTATGGGTCTGTCGTTGGCTAAAACACCCGGATCTAGAGTACATAATGGCAAAAACCTTGGCGAAACATTGCAAATAAATGTATATCTGCGCTTTAAAATCTGTTTGAAACTTTCTAATACAACCAGCAGTCAAAACAACACCAACATGTTGAGTTTGCCCTCATGGAAAAGCAGCAAACATCCCCATTTGACAGCAGATACTGTAGCTGCAGTGAATGTTTGGTATGTCTGAGACAGCACAGACAGAATCTGACACCTCAAGGCAGAGCTATTACCCAGCATGCAGAGGGAAATTCTACCCCACCTGGGCTTTTTTTTTCCTTTAAAAGGGTTTGCATCCCCGTATCACAGCAGAGAAAGCTGGCGGGAATCACACAACGCAGCGTGAATCCGAGGCAGGAACTTTGCACCGTGCAGAACGAGATTTGCAGCTCTGCGGTCGACGGCGTGGAGATCTCGCCTGCACTACTTTGATGTGTTTGTCTCTATTTATTCTGCCATTTTCACCACTTCAGTCAGATTTTACTTGAACACTGACGAGTCAAGTTCTTCTCCTTTATTTAAGTTGTGTTAAAAGTTTGCTGAAGACTCTGTAAACAATTCATTAAAGCATCAGAGAGCCAAGATCAGCCTCGATTATCTGAACGCAGAGATACAGTTTGGAAAATAATCCAGTGAGGAAACATGTAAAGAATCTCGAGAATCCGCCTGCAGCTACTGCTTTTATCCTACCTGTCTCACCTGGTGATTCATGGATCCGCATACCTGCCTCTAAACCTCCGTCAACAGCAAGGGCCCTCAAAGGCAACAGCCCCAAAGCTGCACTCAGTCATCTGCTGGAGCCGGAACTTTTCTTTAAGTACGATTAAAAGCATTAATCAACAAGTTGAGGGAAAGACAATTATGTGTGCTGGTAATTGTTGACATTGATTGGTAAAGGACGTTGATCAGTGTTTCCCAAAGCCCAAATAACATCCTCGAATGTCTCACTTTGTCCACAACCTCAAAAATATTCAGTTTACTGTCACAGAAAAGGAACGAAACCAGAAAATATTCAAATTTACGAAGCTGCAAACAGAGAAGTCAGACGTTTTGGGGTTTTATTTGGTCTTAATGAAGGATTCCAAACTGATTAATTGACTGTCAAAATAGCCGGTGCTTCATTTAACAGTTGACAACTAATTGATTAATTAACTAATTGCCAGTTGGACATCTGGAAATGACTCGAGTATGAATTGAACAGTTTAAAACTTTTTGAACCACTAGCTGTCATTTTACAGATTTTAATTACAGATTTAAAAAAAACAACAACTAGTAAAATCTGCTTTTTTATGAGTGTTTTTTTTTTTTATTGCTGTTGTTGCAAATTTTCATCTAAAAAATTTCAAATAAATAAAGAGCTTGCTCCAGATTCTGGTAAATCAGCGGTCTGCAACTTTTTTTGCACCATGGACCGGTTTCAAGCAAGACGATTTTCTACCGACCATAAAAAATTGTCATGCTTGAAATCCGGTCCACGGTGCAAAAAAGGTTGCAACCATTAATTTAACGGGTTTTTTTTTAATTTTAAAAACATGTCCTAAATGAATAAAATGACTTTTTATTGCTAAATGTGTATTTACTTTTTCAAATCTGTCCCTGTTTTCAAAGAAGCTCTCCAAAGACGTTACTTTAAAAAAAAAATTTGGCGGGAAACGAGCACAGCCGGAAGTGGCGGAAGAGATGATCTTGCCATCTTTCAAAATAAAACACCCTGCGGACTCCGTAGGAAATAAAATAAAACGTTTTAATTTTGTCTGTGCGGCCTGGTACCGGTCCGAGGCCTGGTGGTTGGAGACCGCTGCTGTAAAAAACAAAAAATTCTGAGCTTGTCAGCAAAACTGTGAAACCACGACTGACTCAGATGTGACCAACAGTGGAGAATTCAGTTTCAGGTTGAACTGCAGGCAGTGTTTCCACAGAGGGACTAAGAGGAAATTCAAACCTACTGGATCAATAGAATAAATGCAGCACAGCTCAGAAACAGTGAACAGAGGAGGAAGTTGTTGGAAGATACATCCAGCATGGTGGAACATCTTTCTACAACTGATGAGCAGAGTAGAGAGAAAAAGCCTGGTACGCTACCACAACCACCGCAGCCTTCTAGAGCCTCAGCGGCGTACTGGAGCCTTGGCGACGCTCGGTGGCGTTCAGCTGCGCACACGACTTTTTGAGTATCAAAATTACTATCTGAATACCACCACAACAAACAAATATTCGGATATTCCAATATTCGGGACCAATCCTATTGAAACGACTTCTTCAGACACGGTAAAGAAAGTCCACACTGGTCAGTGCCACGCCATGCTGCTTGTTTTTCTCTGCCCGCGCAGTCTGATGACATCACACACATGTGACAGTACCGTCAGGGAGGGGAGGGGTTGAGGAGCCAGGCATGAGGACAAACCACAACACACAGACCAACGGCAAAAACCAGGATTCCAAGTCTTCATTATTATCGGGTCGTTTTATCGACTGATTTTTTAATTATTGGAATAACGTCATAGTTGCCAAAATTGACTGATAATTATCGGACGCCAAAATTATCATGCATCCCTAAATATTTCTATCCAAAATGACATAAACTTGTAAAAAATGATAAAGAAAATGTTCAAAAATGGTTCAGAAATTGCCTGAAATTACATTAACTTGCACAAATTGACTCAAAAATAGCCTAAAATGGCATAAAACTGTTTGGAAAGGCTGAAAACAATATTCAAAACTGCCTCATAATGAGTTCAAAATGATCACGAGACGGAAATCAAACCTACTGGATGAATAAAATAAATGCGGCATGGCTCAAAAACAGTGAACAGAGGAGGAAGTTGATTGAAGATACATCCAGCATGGTGAAACATGTTTCTACAGCAGCAGAGTGGAGGGGAAATGTTTGGAGTGGGTGTAAACATGGAAAAATTAAATATCTATATTATGTGGAGCCTTGTTTCTTTTTTACAGTATCGGTAACGCCTGTTGATTCCAGTTTTTTGTGCTGTTTCTGCAGAGGTTTGCAGTGAAAAATGAAAAAAAGAACGCCCTGAATTCGCTGCCTGGAGTTCTGAGGGTTTAAAGAAATCTTTGCCTTTTTGCAAAAACACCAACTATCATAACCCCCCTGCCAGAAATGACAGGTGCGATGAACGACTAATAACAGGGTGACATCCGCTTCACTCAGCGCTGGCCTTTTTGCAGATCACAGCGCTCATGCAGAAACAGTCGGAGGTGGGAGGGTTCCTTCATGCCTCGACATGAATCTGCGTCACCACCTCCGTCACTCCTGCTCACGCCGTCTGCACACAAAGGTTCAGCAAAAGGAGGGAAAGGAGACCCGGAGCCCGACACCACGTCCTTTCATTCACCGCTGCCTTTGTTCGTTTCCTCATCAGTCCTCTTGTGTCATTCCTCCGAGTCGCGTCTTTAATAGACAATAAGACAGCAGAGAGACAAAGACGGGACAGAGGACAGGAGGAGGGAGATGAAAGAGAAACAATCTGTCCCAGACTAATGAAAGGAGGCCGAACGTACAAGGAAAGGTTTAAAGCATCAATCAGACAGCTGCTTAATGAGGACAGAGAAGGAGGAGAGGGAAAAATGTAAACTATTAAACCTGAAGCAGCAGCAGACTGGATGTAGGCGAGTTAATCGGTAACCTGTTGGAGTCAGCAGCTGCATGTGTTTACCTGGAGAACAGTGATGCAAAGCCGGCAGCCTGTAAATCCATCTCTTGACTGTGAGGTTAAAAATGCAACAGCGAGCACAGACTAGATTTTATCTGTGACGTCAAAGACACGCACAGTTTTCTCTTTATTTTCTGTTAAGTGCTGTTGTTCCCATCACTTCCAGACCATGAAAAACAATGCGAGCTTTAGCTACACTGGGCTAAAATGAAAAACAAAATGTAAATGACTCAACAGCCTCCAAAATTCAATCAAACACCTTTGTATGTTTTTTTCACCATATTTCGACTGTTTCAACACTTTAAGGCAAAACTGGGCACCTCTGGGACATAAAATAGACAGTTTTGACACAAATATTTAAATAAACAGCCCAATAATCTCTTTTTCAGCCTTTAAATTTATTGCAACAAGAGCATCTTGAGACGTAACTCATTTTCACTGGGTCCTAAAACAAAACAGGCGCAGACAAAGTTAGGGATGTCCCAATTAAGTGTTTCTTTGCCACCAATCCATTGCAAGTAATTTAATATTTAGCATTTGCTGATGCCATTTTCCAAGATAACACACACCTTGATTATTGTACATTAGCTGTAACACCTGGTTTCTTACTTTTTAATACTGTAACAACCAGAGGAGGTGGTCAGTTTTGTGTTGGCGAGCAGAGAGCAATGTGGGGTTTTAGCTAGTAAAGGGGCACCATGACAAAGCCTTATGTGAAGCTTAATGACCTCGAACCAGCGTACAGGTGTTAACTGAACTTGGATAATATGGAGAAGTCTTTTCATATTCCTGTATATTACTATATAATATCATAGCAACCAGAGGAGGTGGTCAGTTTTGTGTTGGCGAGCAGAGAGCAACATGGGGTTTTAGCTAGTAAAGGGCCACCATGACAAAGCCTTATGTGAGGCTTAATGACCTCGAACCAGAGTAAAAGTGTTAAATCAAACTTTGATAATCTTGAGAAGTCTTTATATATTTTTGTGTATTACTATATAATATTACAGCTATCAGAGGAGGTGGTTAGTTTTGGCTTGGCGAGCAGAGAGCAACGTGGGGGTTTAGCTAGTAAAGGGCCACCATGACAAAGCTTTATGTGAGGCTTAATGACCTCGAACCAGCGTCAAGTGTTAAATTGAACTTGGATAGTCTGGAGAAGTCTTTCAATGTTCCTGTATATTATTGATTAATATCATAGCTACCAGAGGAGGTGGTCAGTTTTGTGTTGGCAAGCAGAAGAGCAATGTGGGGGTTTAGCTGGTAAAGGGCCACCATGACAAAGCCTTATGTGAGGCTTAATGACCTCAAACCAGAGTAAAAGTGTTAAATCAAACTTTGATAATCTTGAGAAGTCTTTCTATATTCCTGTATATTACTGATTAATATTATAGCTATCAGAGGAGGTGGTTAGTTTTGGCTTGGCGAGCAGAGAGCAACGTGGGGGTTTAGCTAGTAAAGGGCCACCATGACAAAGCCTTATGTGAGGCTTAATGACCTCGAACCAGTGTACAAGTGTTAAATTGAACTTGGATAATCTGGAGAAGTCTTTTCATATTCCTGTAAATTACTGATTAATATTATAGTTACCAGAGGAGGTGGTCAGTTTTATGTTAGCAAGCAGAAGGGCATTGTGGGGGTTTAGCTAGTAAAGGGGCACCAAGACAAAGCCTTATGTGAGGCTTAATGACCCTCTGTATCTCGTTTTATGTGTGAAGCTTCGCCAGTTACAGTGCTGTGAAAAAGTATTCCCCCTCATACAGAAATCTTCTATTTTTGCATATTTTTCACACTTAAACGTTACAAATATCTGAACTCATATTCTCAGTTAATCAGTTATTGATCGATATTGCCGTGTGTATTACTTGAATTAATCAAATTTACAAAACACGTGTGACAGTGGATGTAAACAAAGGACCAGTCAGTTAAAAATGGTCTTAAACTGCCTCAATTATCCCTTTGTTTGTAAAGAAAATTGGAAATTAAAAAGTCATCACAGCTGCTCTAAACAATTATCCATCAGTCAGTTGACAAATTAATTAATTTATCGACTACTGTTGTGTAGTTTACTTTGCAACAAAACATATTTTTAAAGCCTGATAGGATTTATGTGCAAAAATCGTTACCTTTAGAGGAACTAAGGCTTTCAGATAAATGCAGAGAAGTCAAAAAGTACAATATTAGGAAGTAAAAAGACAGAAAAGACCCAAGTAAAGACACTGATGTACAGAACCTGATTAACCATGATTAGTTACAGTCCACCATTATGGGACAAATGTGGTAAACAGCCTTATTTTCACCTATAAAGCTGCGTTCACATCAAGAAATGGCTTTGTGGCTAAACAGCATGAAGGCTGGCAGCACTGCAAGAGATTTTAAACAATATTTAAGCTCACAGATGGTCCGTGAGCTGCCAGCTGAGAAAACCATCCAGTTATATTACCGTAACAGCAGCAGCATTCAAACGCTGCTTTGGAGGAGAATCTTCATCTCTGAGGGCCACGCAGTCTTCAGTAGGTGAAAACACGAGCCAACACCAGCTCAAGATCTGAGGTTTTAGGCTCAGAACAACCATGACGGAAACTGTAATGTAATGTAAAGTGTCTACTGGAACAAATGAGGCTCGACATACTGTAGATACTTAATTATGTGCATTTTACAAGTGCTTTGTAGAGCTGCAGTCAATGAGAATTCATATTGTTGATTAATCGGTCAGATTTTTTAGCAATTAATCAGTTAGTTGTTTGGTAAAAACGTCCATCAGTGTTTCCAAAAGCCCCAAAACACACCTTTAAATCAGTGTTGGTTCCATCAACAGCCTCTTTTTTCGTGATGATAAGGAGATGGTGACGAGCTAAACGTGGATCTTTGATGACTAAAACATGACGAGTCGTGTTTGAGTTTTCGTTGACGAGACGAGATTGGACGAAAATGTTCGTGGCTGGTCTGTCAGACGTTTAAAATGCATGACATCTGCCTGTTGTGCTGTAATCTGTCAGTCAGAAGGTAAAAAATATCCGGTAACTAGTCACACAGACATGCAATTTAGTTGATTAATTCATTGACGGACCACGGCGGCAGCATCAACGAAGGGGCTTGGTGGTCGGAAAGATGAAATGATCCATGGACGTACTTTCAATATCATCCATCAGAAAGAAAAACAGGATGCATTGTAGAGGGAGACCTCAGTAAACATGGCTGCAAACTAGGTGGAAAGAATACCACCAATCTCAAGCGGCACCTGAAGGCTCACCAGGGGCGGGCTGGCCATAGGGAAGTTCGGGAGTTTTCCTGAACGGCCGGTCTGTTCCAGGCTGGTGGCCGGATCGCCGTGGTTGACCGCAGCAGCCTGCCGTCGCAGCTGCAGGTAGCGAGCAAAGACTGGGTCAACGATCTACCGTATTAACCTGAATAGACGACCCTGATTATAAGACGCCCTCCAACTCCATTTGTGAACTGCAACACTTGATACAACCTCTCAACCTTGATTCCAACTTAAAAAACTTATTGACATAAACTAATTTGTTTAAAGACTAATACTTTTTTTTTTTTACTAATACAGACTAAAACTAGACTAAAAACTTTTTGAGTTTTCGTCGACGAAAACTGGACTGAAACTATCACATATAGAAATGACTAAAACGTGACTAAAACTAATGAGCATGTTCGTCCAAAAGATTAAGGCCTTGTCCACATGTAGGCGGGTAGCTCACAAAACCAAGATATTTTTCTACAATTTGTCCTGTCATCCATGGGCGTAGCGGACGCGGGGTACATGGGGGACATGTCCCCCGCAGTTTCCGTATCTGTGCCCTCCATCCCCCGCTCGTTTTCACAGCCATTAAACCACTTTATTCATTTTTAACATGTTGAAACGCGTTTTTCCGAGCCGCCTTCAAACGCATCATGAGTAGACCGAGCTAAGGCGGCGAGCAAACACCGCTGCTCTGTCATCAGAGACAGAGGTTTTACTTCATTCAAACATGTTCAGCTAACCAACTAAGGGGCAGAAAACTTTACACATTTTTTTCCAAACAAACCGAGGACTTTGGCTAAAAGATGACAAATAGATGTCGGGACAGGGTAAGAGAGAAGACAGTGGACCAGAGGCCAGTAGGGGTGAGGATGATGATGATGATGATGATGATGATTATGCAGGGTAAGAAAAGAACAGAACCTACTGAGAAAAAATATCAATGGCATAAAACTGACTTTGTGATTAATTTTCTCACTACTACTATCCTTAATTCTATTTATAAATTTTGCTTTGCACATTTATTATCTATATTATTGCAGGAGAAATTATAACTGGCTGAGGAAATGCATACAGGATAAGAGTGACTGAGATCAGCATTTCCACTGCTATTTCAGAATTTGTTTTATTTATACTAAATGTTTTTGTCTGTGTTGCAATAGTTGTGGATATATTTATTGTTGTGTCACTTCTTACGATTAAAATAATTTATGAGGCTCATTACCCTGTTACGGGTCACTTCCATTTAATTTTGGTGCTGATAATTTTCAATAGGAATGCTGTTCTACAGAACTTTTGGTGTTCACTGTTTTCATTTGACACTTAATTATCTGGCTCCTCACCCTGTAGATGCCCCAGGGTCATTCTGTGTCAACTCAACCAGAGTCTGGCAGCTTTAGATTTTAGATTTTGACTTTGATAGTGTATCATTTTAAAGAACTAAAGTCGGTTCCCTGATACTGTGCTGTTTGTGGCTATGTGGCTCTTTAGCTGCTAAGGAGAGGTGCAATTGAATGCAAGAGGATGATAAATCACTCAGTGGACCGCTGAACAATTTGTCCCCCCCACTTCTAAAATGATGGCTACGCCCCTGCTGTCATCCACACGAAAACGCAGATTTACGGCATTAAAAACGATTCTTTCAAAAACCTCCGACCAAAGTGAAGATAATTCTCCGTTTATGCGTCGGCATGTGGACGTCAATAACCGGAGTTTTGTGTTTCAAAACGTCACTGTCTGCGACTACATATGTTCTTGCATCACATATACGACCTGTGTTTACATTCAGAAACAGTATGGACGCCCTCACAAGGTCTTTGGTGCTGTTTCTTAGCTTAGTCTGATCGGACAGGATTTGGGGAACTGCTGCCACCTAAAGGTCTGACAGCTTATGAATGTGCAAAAAACACACTTAGGTTAGGTGTGGATGAATTATTTCTAAAAACGAGGTGGTGTGTACAGAAGATTTTTTCTAGAGAGAGGGGGCAGGATATTTGGTTTTACAAAAACCAGGCTACGTGTGGACAAGGTCTAAGACTAAGACTAGGACTAAGATGGCTGCCAAAAACAACACTGTTTCAAATGTCTTGTTTTGTCCTCAACTAAAAGACAATCAGTTACTGACGTGGAGAAGGAAAGAAACCAGAAAATTAACAAAGAATGCAGATTTGGTACTTTTCCAGGAAAATGGGAGCAAATTAAAGTGAGAAGATTCCTCAGTCTTATTTCCTGACATGCTACTTTTAATTTATTGCAACCAACGGCATTTCTGCAAGTAAAACTTAGTCCATTTTAAGAGCGACAGCTCAGACACAGTGTGGCATCGTGTCACAATATAGAAATGCTGTGTCTAAAGGCCGGTACACACTACAGGATAATCAGGCCGATTTTTGTCCTGATCTCCGTACGATCAAAGACAACAAAGGCCTGATTATCGGATGTTTACAAACGACATCGTGTCTGATTTTCCTGTGTTAAGAGTGATTTTGTCCGGTCCGATCGGCTCAGAAGGTCTCAGAAGGAGAGATCGTAGATAATGAACATGTTTAATATTAGCGACTATAAACCCTGTAGTGTGTGGGGGTTTCCTCCGAGAGCAGCCGAGCACGCTCAGTGTGTGATGTCACGTGTACCGGATTTAAGCCAATCAGAACGCGAGCTGACTCAGCTGACTGACGGAACAGGAAGTAAAAACAAACAAGTAGAGTTACCGTCGCTAAAACATGAATCAGATTAATCATGATGATGGATTAATCCGCACTAACACGTCAATTTTGACAGCCCTAAAGAATCTCTGCCCCTCGGCTCAGAGATCTGGATGGTCTGATGGAAAAACAGCTTCAATTCTAGTAACGCGCCGCATTTTTGGCAGAAACAGTAACGAAGTTATAATGATGGGAAGATTAATCAATTAGATTACTGGTTACTGAAAAAAGGAACGCCGTTATTCCCGTCATGTTTGTTTACACTGAAGTCACGTTTGACTCCGCGAGATTTGGAATACTGAGCGTGAAGAACCTGATAGTCTGCTGAAGGATCGGTTAGCGTGGTTAGCTAACACCACACTATAAGATCAGAAGAGAGAGATGTTGTGTGATCTGTCTTTTGTTATCTTCAAGTGTGTGGTCTCTAAATCTGTGAAGGTTTGAAGAATCCTGTAGTGTGTTCCAGCCTTAATCTGTATTTTGTTGCACCGTTTTGCGATGAAAGCAACAAAACTGGCATTTTTATGTGTAAATATTTTAGCTGCAACTAAACTACACTCTAAAAAGTTTTATTGATGTCGTGATTATGAATAAAGAAATGCCCCTAGAACATTTCGGTGAAGCTGAATCACAATTAAACGTGACTAAAGGATGACGGCTCGTTTTGAAAACCGTCATTGATTTATTTATTTCAGCGGCTGACTCTCCTATGTAAAACATTTCCATAAATTATTTGAAACCTGTGAAAGAATTACTCGGCTGTGAATGTGAAAGAGGCCACTCAGCGCAGCGGGCCGCTTGTCATAATGTGGAAGTGTTTTGTTCAACAGAAGCGGAATGTGAAACGGTGACACGGCAACCGGAAATTACCGCTGGTTGTAAAACAGTCGGGGGTCGAGTTTGGGATGACTCAGATGTGTTGTGTGCTCACATCATTACCCAAAAACACATTTTCAGCCATTTACGCTCCAAGAAAACATCACGGAAAACACACATTCGGGCCGACACACACACACACACACACACACACACACACACACACACACACACACACACACACTCCGTCACCGCCAGAAATCACCTCCGTTTGTGGGCGCCGCAGGAACAATAAACGTGAATTGATGTGAGCTTTTTTTTGCAGGATTCATTCTTCTGCTGCAGAGGAGGAAGACCTGGAGTGATGCATCGGAGGAATCCTCTGTAGCTGAGAGCTCTGACATTTACTGCAGCTCTCATTCAGGCTGAATGGATGTGAGTCAGCTGTGTGTTTGTGAAACAGCGTCTCTGCACTGAAAAGTAATTCAAGGGACCCATTAACACGACTTAAATAAAACCGTGGTTACAAGAAAAACTAAAGTGGGATTTAGATAAACCTTTTCTGTTGCAAAAGTTATCAACTGAAGGGTTGGACTGATGTAACCATACCGGTAATGACATCAGGTTAATCTTCTGTGTTAATTTAAACACAAGACACTCAAAAAGAATGGATCCATCCTCAGTGAAGGACCTAGGATCTCTAATCTGTCTCTATACCTACCAATAGCAGTGATTCCTAACACGTCTCTGGGGGTCATCAGGTGGAAACCTCCCTTCAACGCTGTTTCTCCTTCTTAGTCCCACGACACCTCCAGGAGGCTAGGAGGTGAACTCTGGCGTCCCAGAGTCGCCCCCCCTAGTGCCAGTTCACACTGCTCCTACACAATCCAACCAGCACTGCCACGTTCAACTGACCCAGGCCCGTTTAGGAGATGCTCCAGGTAGTGACCAGTGCTGATGCTACCATTTAGCTAGCTGTTAAAAGCTAATGCTAACTGCTAATTCAAAGAGTATTGCCACATTCAACTGAGCCAGGTCCGTTTAGGAGACGCTCCAGGTAGTGACCGGTGACGATGCTACCATTTAGCTAACTGCTAATTGCTAATGCTAACTGCTATTTCAACTAGGACTGCCACATTTAACTGACCCAGGCCCATTCAGGAGATGCTCGAGGTAGCGACCAGTGCCGATGCTACCATTTAGCTAGCTGCTAACTGCTAATGCTGAGTGCTATTTCAAAGAGCACTGCCTCGTTCAACTGTGACCCAGGCCCATTTAGGAGATGCTCCAGGTAGTGACCAGTGCTGACGCTACCACTTAGCTAACTGCTAAATGCTAATGCTAACTGCTAATCCAACCAGCAATGCCACGTTCAACTGACCCAGGCCCATTTAGGAGACGCTAAGTAGTACATTCCTCACGTGTTAACCGCTGTTAACACCAGACACAAACCAAAATGTGGCTCTGAAGGTCTCCAATACCAGTTTTCCACCAAGAAGAACCAGGTGTTGGTTCGGTGCTGGTGCTTAGTTGGTTCAAATCTCATTCCTCCCAAGAAACTGTTTGGCTTTTCAACTGGCAAGGAGCCTTGCATCAAAGGACACTAATTAGCGCTTGTGTGTCCCTTTCCACCGTTGATGGTTGGTCACCACAACCCCGTCCCCAGCCCCTGACGTATTCGGTGCTTAGCTCTGGACCAGCAAAGAGTTGGTGCTTGCTGAGCTCCAGTTGTTAGAACCTGGAGTCGGTGCTTAGGTGGTGGAAACACAAAGACCTGGTGCTAAGTCAGGCTCTAGCACTGGAACCAGCTCGGTGGTAAAAATGGATAACATGGAGAGTCCATCTCCTCCTGCTGTGACTGAAACCGGTGACAGATTGTAAATTTGGTCGAGCTGCAGTTGAGAATCTTTGGAGGATGTTCAGCTGCATCGGTTTTTTAATGAGTCGCCGTTGTCAGGATGTCTTCCCACACTTTAATTCAGAATTTCCATCCTGACGCGGGAGTAAAAAAATGTCAGCTTTTTCAAAATACCACTCTGACATGCCGATGGAGACACAGAAGCTTACTCTCAGATCCATAGAGGGAAAGGTCGCTCAGTTTGACCTCACATTTGTTATCGACCGAACCTCTTTCAAGCAGAAATTTTAAGAACAGACTCTACAGCAATAAATACAGTTTCTCCATGCAATGTCAATTTATTTCTTTATTTTGGGTTGTTTTGCTTCCAAAACATGTCACATATCAGAATAATGGAAAGAAAACATCCAAAATATACTTTCTGAATTGGACATCAATGCAAATTAGTGCATATTTAACGAGGTAACATCAGAGCCGGCCCTACCCAATGTGGCGCCCTGGGCTTGATCTTAAATGGCGCCCCCCTTCATCTGCGATTTACATACACTTACAAAAGAAATCTAATAGCATTGTTTTAGTCGTAATATTAATTAGGTGTTGCTTTACATTTGAATCAACATGAGTTTTTCTATTTTCAGAGTTAATAGTAATGACTAGTTTTAAAATAATTATATTAAAGGTGAATATTTTCCCAATTTTGTGGCGCCCCCTGGAGGCCACGGCGCCCTTAGCATTTGCCCATATTGCCTAATGGGCCAGCCGCTCTGGGTAACACACAACGTATGAACTTAAACATGAATTCTCAAAACACTTGTTTAATATTATTTATCAGTCCCTCCAGGATTTCGCAGGCGTTTTTCCAGATTGTTGCTCCTAAAATGTCTGAATTCGCAGCAGCTTTTCTAAAAAATTGCGATGTAAGTTGCGATATTTTGCGATGAAATTGCGGGAGACAGTAAAAAATTGCTTAAAAAGTTGCATTTTTTTCTTTGTTTTGTATAATTTATTAAAATGTTAAAAGTTTAAAAAGTTAATGTTACATCCTGGCACACGCGTGTTCACACACACACGCTCACAGCTCGTCACGTCAGTTAATGAATCTAACTGACCTTCATTGTTTCAGTGCTGCCACAGATCTGGATGCAACAGCTTCATCACGGTGGTTTGTCTGGTCTGTGGTCCGCTGGTTTCACCCATTCTCCTGATATGTTTACGGTAGAAAAGTGTTTGTCAGTGGATGGTTTTGGTTTGTGTTCCACCTCAATATTCCACGGGGTGAAAACAGTTTAGCTCCGCTTTGGTGAAGAACATCAGGGAATTGTTTTTGGTCTTTAGCAGTAATTTTTGTTGGTAAGTGAGAGACGTTACTATGGCACATGTCTGCATCTTCAAACCATAAACAAGGAAGTGAATTCGGTGATGTACGTGCATTACTAGGGACTGCTGTGATTGGTGGAACTCACGGGAGGCGGGACAAAATAGCGGAAAAGTCGTGGTGATTGGACGAAACTGCAAGGTCACGCAAAATTCACGTAGATTGGTTGAATTTGCGTTAATTGTTGTGATCACAGCATCGCGAAAAAATGTTTCACAAAATAAGCTTTTTCCTCCAACTCCGATCCACCAAACTCTCTGGTTTAATTCCTGAAGGGTTTTCAATGAAGACTTTGTTCATTCATCATTCACAGCCTGATTCATCGGACACTTTGGCTCAAAATATCATTTTTTTCCCCGTGGTTGCTGACAGTGTTTTCTGATTGATGGAGTGATAAAAAAAGAGACACCAAATATCCCCTTCGACTCTAAAGCATCAATAAAATGAAACGGGAATTTTGAAGCCGGTTTTATCCGTCGTTCAGATTTCTGTTGTGGAAATTAATGCAAATTAGCAGGCATTTAATTAGAGATTGCCTCATTTACATATTTAAACATTTCAAAAAACACAGAAAAGAACTCTCTGGTATCTACCTGCAGTGTCTCCCGTTAAAAAGCAGAGGGATTAGCATGAAATCAGTGCACACAGTCCTGTAAAGTGTGTTTTCTTGCATACTTAATAGAGTTCTTCTTTGGTAAACTGATGTTTCTTGACTTCAGCTGCAGGTGCTTTGAAAATGACTCTGCCAACTTAAAGAAATTGGGAACGTTTCGGACAGAAAGAGGAAACAAAACCCAACAAAAACAGGAGGCTTCAGCTTTTCCGGTGACGAGGGTTTGATTTGTTTAGCAGCCTGTGACCTTTAACCGGCTCTCGTATTGATATCTGTCGCCCCGCTTCGATTGCACTTGTTTTTTAATCAAGTCTGTCACCGGCAGAGATTATATGCTTTCCTTGATCTCCAGCAACAACAACAACAAACCGATCAATTCATTTCTCTGCCGGTCACATAGATTCTGCATCAGAGGTGGAAGCACACGACGTCAAAGAAACTGCTGTTTACCCTGAATTCAATTTGTATGCGCATCACTCATGTTCACGTTAATGTTGTCGCCAATATCAGCCAACATAAACCTGTTTGGTTCATCTAAAATATTAAAATAGCAGATTTCAGATCAGATTTCCTCCCAAATTTCATAAAATACTGAGCAGCGTATTAAAGACATGTGATCCTTCTTTCAGTTGCACCGATAAATACTTAAATATTCCAAGAGTTGAGCCTCTCCTTCGCCTAAGAGGTGTTTTATATCAGTTTCGTTTCTCTCTGTAAGCACAAGACAATCCGTTTTATAAAGCTGGATTGAAGAATAGAAAGCATGTGGCTCGATCAAAAAGTTCCAGGACTGTTATTGTTTTTGAGACCACTGGTGTTTCTAAGTATTTCTAAGATGCTGGTCATCGTCTTCTCTGAGCTCCTGGCCACGCTTCACGTAGCGGCTTTTCTGTGAGATGCATGACAGCTAAGTTGGTCCACAGAACCAGAACTTATCGTTTTCGCAATTAAAGCTGTGAAAATTGTGAGATGCCGACGTTAAGGTTAACTACGAATAGGATGGGTCAAATGCAGGGAAGGAATTTCCCCAATGGGATCAATAAAGGTTAGACTGTTAGATCATGCATGTGCCTAGAGACCGGCGTGTTAACTAAACTACAACTTTTTCCATCACTAACAAGTAGTGCGGTAAAGAAAACAAACTGCGACTGAAAATGTGACTAAAACAACACAAAGCAGAAGGTTTAGGGCAGGGGTAGCCAACCCTATCCAGCATGTTTTAGATGCTTCCCTCTTCCAACACACCTGATTCAAATGATCAGGATCGTTATCAGGCTTCTGCAGAGCTTGATGATGAGCTGATCATTTTAATCAGGTGTGTTGGAAGATGGACACATCTAAAACATGCAGGATAGGGGCCCTCGAGGACCGGAGTTGGCTACCCCTGGTTTAGGGATTGCGCATGACTATGGGGATTTCGGAATGGAATCACCTTTCATCAACGCCCAATTCTTTCATTACATCCAGACTAGGGGTGGGAATCACGGGGTCAGCCCTTATGTTTCCACACTTTTAAGATTTTTTTTCACTGAAAATTTTGAAAATTAGGCCCTATGTTCCACATCCCTATGTTCCCACATGTCTCACATTTCTAAGACTCCGTTTACACGAAGGGAAAACGCAGATATTTCCACAAGGTTCTTCACTCCACAGCAACCCCATGTTGGAGTGGTGGTGTTGGGCTCGAGAGAGTTTGGAAGCTAGATCTCTCCTTCAAATCACCAGCCATGGGATTGAGCGGCGAAAGAATAACTTTATTGACATTGTTTTGTCCGCTGCCAACATTTTTAGACATGTTAAACACCAGGGCTGGTCCCGAATATTTGAGTATCAGTATATTCATTCGTTGTGGTTTCATTGGGATAATAATTTTGATATCTGAATAGGCCTGCAACCGATGGGCGCCGCCGAGTGTCTCCAAATGCAGCCGAGCGTTGCCGAGGCTCAAGCATGCCGCATCAGGATCCAAACATGGTTCGTTAAGTTGTTTCCCCCAAAAGGTCATTGTTAGGTTCAAAACCTGAAAATACACACAGCACAGGAAGGAAGACAGCACTCACGAGCTCAGGTCTTTTACTCGTGCACAAGGAGAGAACGGACACTACAGCTCTGCAGTTTGCATCGCTACAGCATTCCAGCTCTCTGACAGTCCGTCTGTCCTTGGCTCTTTTCATTTGGTAAACAATCAGCATAATATAAGTGTCACTTACACAATCTTAATGGGTCAGTTCTCTGTGTTCTTTACTGTGAGTACATACAGCTTGGAATGTTTTATGGTGATTCATATCTTTACAGTCATGGTTGCTGACATGTAGACTTTCAAGTCCTGACAGTCACTCAATGATTACCTAACAAGTATAATTCTTAACATAAGCACAATTCTTCTAACAGTCATGAATTTTATCCAATGTTTTGTGCATTTTAATGTTTTGTAAAGCACCCTGTGACTCCAGCTGTGTAATGAAGCCACTTTTCTCCAAGCAGGTCACGAGTGTTTGAACACGTGGCTGATTTAACGTCTTCATCAACACGTCTTTGTCGCTGAATAATCACAAGCAACAAAGCAGCAAATCAAACACATTCAGGTGTATTTTTCCCGCCGACAAACGCTCCAGCTGTGCCGCGCTGTTTGTGTGTCTTTTGCCACCTCATGCCCTGTATTTGTGCACTCTGTGTTGTGCTCTCCCCTACACTTTCTATCTGTGTGAGAGCTCGGCTTCTTTACAAAAAGGGCAACCAGCTGTGTTGACAGAAGAAGCTGATTCTCCATTCTCCTCCCTGCCATCCTTCTTCTTCCGTTTAGCCTCACATCTACACACCCGTATAGACAAACATGCGCGCACAATCACCCGCAAACACATTCAGCGGGACTCGGCAATGAATCTTGTCAGTTTTAATAAACAGTTACATCTTTCAAGCTGCTGACGTCGCGCACGGAGTCGGATCAGAGGCGGAGAGGGAGGATGAAAGAGACCAACAGCAGAAAATCAGACTGAACTCTGACTTATCTGCACAGAGGAAGACGTATGTGGCGGCCGACGGATGCTGTGTTCTGTATGATAACGCCGAGAGAGAGACGGAGGAGGGGGAAATGCGATGAAAAGATTAGAAGAAACAGAAGAAACGAATGACTCAGCGAATCATCCACGTCGTGTCAGAGAGTTTGCTCTGAGGGAACCAATCTCAGGCAGATTTATGCTTCATGTAAGGGGTTAATGGGAATCCTGCGGTGAAGGCGACACTGTGGGTTTTGATTGATGGTCCGGAGTCATACATCAGCCGTGAATGGCAACAAAGAGACGCATCTATTGCGTTTGTTTGGCTGCACTGAGGCCATGTTTTCATTCAAATTTAGCACAAAATAGTGGGACAAGTCTGCAGACGAACATGCAAATCGATGCCCGTTTTCCTCCGCTGCTGTTTACTGTGTGAATGTGAAGAGAGAAACAGCTGGTGGAGCTAATGTTTCGGTCTGCGCATCTGAACCGTTGCAGAAAAAACACAAGAAGGTGGCATCTTTAACCCTCTGGAGTTGAAGGGCGCGCCGGCGTGTCAAAATCACACGACCAATTCATAAATCTATTTTTGGGGGGAGACTTTTTTTTCCGTTTTATTGGATAGAAAGAGGACAGAGTGAAAGTAGGGGAGACAGGAGAGCGACATGCAGCAAATGGTCGAAATCATGACCGCTGCTCAGGTAAAGAGCCCATGTGGTATCGCCTTAACTCAGCGGGCTAAACGGCGACCGATTTAAGACGACATATGTTCCGACCCAGCCTCTAGGGCTAGCTGGGTGCAACAGTAAAACCAGATGTTAATGGTTAGGTCATGCAATTTACTGCTTAGTGATGAAATTAACATAAAACAGTTGATAAAGTAACAGAACCGGGTGGGTGTTGCTAAAATCAAAGAACCAAATAAAACCAAACAAAGGCTAACAGAGTTACGTAAAACTTACTAAGACTAAACAAAACAAAACACAACTAAACTCCCTAGCCAAACCGAACACAGTAACATTAGCATCTTTTACACAGAAACACTAATACTCCCACTAAACTAATGCAGCTGCTAACAGAGGCCACAAAAAGTCTTCACCAAGACACGAACGAATGCCTCTCCATGGGTTAGCAAACTGCCAAACAAGTTACATGCTATGGCCCCGTCCACACGAAGACGAGCCCAGGCCTAAACGCACGAATAGTTCATCAAACCCGTGTATCGTCCACACCAAGCCGGCGTTTTGGGGGTCTGAAAACGATCATTTTTTAACCTAAATCCCAGAGTGCAAAGATCTGAAAACACTGCTTCTTTTTCTGACACGCTTGCGTCATAGCTCCACCTCTCAATAGACGCACCAAACTCAGAAAACGACGACAACAATGTCTCCGTATAGTGCTGCGTATGTCCTGCTGATAGTTCCACCTCATCGTCCGTCCAGACTAGAGTCCTACCAGCTCATCCACTCGCATTTGCTGCCGCCATGTTCTGCGTTTACATCGTATCCAGATTTCTTCATGCCTAAAGTCCCACTGCCAGTTTCCGCTTGTTCATGTTACGGCGTCATAGCGCCACCAACAGGCCTGGCATGTGTTTGACATTGCTTTCAGGCGTATCAAGGGAATCTGTGTGGACGGACAAGAACGTTTTTGAAACTATAAGCGTTTTGGCTTCGTGTGGATGGGGTCTGAGTCACACCAAACACAGACATGAGGCACCAGCCACCTTGACTTAAGCTCTGGTTGAAGGTTTTATCTTCTTCAGGTGTGAGATGGCTGCAGTGGATTGGCTGGAGGTGGAGGGAATCGAGGTGTGGCCCAATCCGGCAAGTCTGGAGGCGGGGAGAAGAGAAGCAGGTCCTCGGCTCAAGGCTAATCAGCCGAGATGGCTTTCAGCCGGGGCTCTGGAGCAGTCTCCCAAGGCAGCCACAGCTGGGCTCACACAGACAGTTTTAAAAGTCCACCACATACTGGCCGTAACAACATAGCAGCCAGACAGAGCCTCGCTGAGTCTCCGTTTCAACTTGTGCCCAAAGTGTGGATTTCAAACTATCTACCAGTTTTTCATTGCGTTGATCGGCCAAGTAAAACCAGAGTTATGACAAATAATAAACGCCATACTTTTCTGCATGTTTGGTGCCTTTGGAGCGTCTTTGGTGCGGGATGAGACGGTAAAAATAGGAGATTCTGTGGCGAGTGCCGAAAGTGCTGGCAAGAAAAACAAACAGAAAAACACTCCTTTCCTATTGGTCGAAAGTGCACCACATCAGCCAATCATTAGCTTAGCCAATTAGCAATCTTAACCAATGGCTAAGCGGGAAGTTTGGCCAGTTACACAGGCAGGCGGAGAGAAATGGCAAGCACAATCAATTTGCCACATTTAGCGTGTTTGGATTACATCCTTAGAGTGTAGTTTAGTGTGTTTAGTTTGTAGTGTGTTTAGTGTGTAGTGTAGTTTTTTGTTTTGTGCGCCGGAGCAATGAGGTGACTCCTGAATGTGGAGCATTCATCACAAAAGCACCTGGGAGTTTCCTGTATTTTAATGCAAACAGTGTATATAACTGTCCTGTTTGCTAAGTTTTTGTATTGTTTTTGAAGTTTACCATTTATATTAGCATTCTGAGTTATAAAAATGATTCATTACACATGTTTTGTGGTGTCCACAGCCAAAAGTCTAACTTTTTCCTACTCGGATTTTGAATTTTTTTTTTTTTTTTTTGCAATTTTAGGTCCAATGGTTTCATACATGATATCAAAATGAAAAAATGAAAAAAAAAACACCAAGCAGAGCCAGATAAACAGTTTCTAAGGTGAAATATAAAGGTAAAATCAAAAGTGATTAAAAAAAAATGGCCAATTTACCCCCAGAGGGCTGAAAGAGTTCCAGTAAAATGATGGACACAGATGTTGGATTTTCCATTCCTTCAGTGGACGTTACCATCATATGCATCAAGTATGGCAGGATTTTTTTGCAAAGTCTGTTTCCACTTTCTAAAAACAAACTTCTCCAACCTCAGCCATGTCTAAAACAGATGTTTGCACTCATTATTTGCATGCACAAGCTGAATGTGCACGTAAAAACAGATAGAAAATAGAAAAGCCCTCAGAGAGCTCATACCTCCGCCAAGGAGCTTCAGTCCACCCCCAACACAATCTCCCAGTTCACATATTTTGTATGGAACGTTACAGATACAAATGTAATTACATACAGTTCAAATGTCCTACCGACAATGTGGCCTTCACCCCATCCGACCTAATGAACAGGCGCGGCCTCTAGCACGGCGGCTCCTAACAGCCTCCCAGCTTCTTAGACAACCGGAGATAAGAATGCCGGCCCAACCGTGCGTATGTCGCTCAGGAAGGAAAGAGAAGTCTGTCACTGTCGCTGTCTGTTGCGTGGAGACCCAAAATGTCATGTGGTCAGAGGGGGTTACCCCAAAAACAAGAGTGCCCTCTGGTGGCTTTTAGAGTAAACTGCATTTAATTATCCACCTGGTTAAACTTACATTTAAAAAATTTCTGGATCCAGACGGTGATCCGGATCAGTCCCAAAATGTCATCACTTCTTCCTTGTCCCATTTCACACATTTCCTGAAAAATTTTATCCAAATCCATCCATTACTTTTCAAGTTATTTTGCACACAAACAAACAAACAAACCAATGCCAGCCATCACAAAACCTCCTTGGCGGAGGTATCTGCTCCTAGTATGTATAGTTAAGCTTAACTATGAATAGGATGGGTCAAACGTAGAGAAGGAATCTTCCCAAAGAGATCGATAAACGTTGGATTATTTTATTTTATTTTATTTTATTTTATTTTATTTATGGAGGTCAGCCAGCAGCTTATTCTCTTTACATACGGGGCAAAGTTCCCTGAGATGCTGGATTTTTTAACTTGAACGTCTCCTTCTGTAGAACCAGTCGTAAATGTCAAACTTGATAAATAAATTCTTGAAAACGTGATTTTATGTTCATGTTAGTCCAATTAGATGTCAAATTAAATTCATGTTGGGCTCCTTTCGCTGCATTCCCCCACTGTGTAGCAGGACGGTGTTTGTGTTTGGATTCCTCGTGTTGTGAGGACGTGGTTTAGGTGGAGGGTGAGGATTTGAGTAAGTCGAACGGTGGGTAAGTCGGTGTAATGTCGTCTGAATTGGTGAAGTGTGTGTGTGTGTGTGTGTGTTTAGTTGACGTAAGCAGCTCTCGTCTGGCTGCGTTGCCATGGCGACCGGTTGGCTGTGGTCGAGGATGCCCTGTGGCTGGCTGCACTCCTCGGCTCTGTCCGAAAAATCTCTCCCTGTTTACTGCACGGAGCGTTTACCGTCGTCCATTTTCCCAGAGCGTCCCGTCGCCGAGAGTTTATAGAGCCCTAAAATAAACTCCGAGCTAACAGTCCCGCCGAGCATCAGGAGGAGAGAATGAATGAACAAGGAGGTGATTTCTTCTTTACGAGCATCTCCTCTGCTCGGAGCAAAGCAGCTTGAGGAAATGAGATTTGTTCCGGAGGCTGAGACAGAGTGACAGAGGCAGCTCGTCTCTCACAGCGAAGCTTTTAATTCTAATACATGCACATGGAGATGTGGCACTCCTGCGACGCGCTGAACGGACATTTGCATGAGCAGGATTTGCACTCGGGACAGTCCTTCTGCAGAGCAAAATCATTACGGCAGCAGAAAATGGTGATGAGGGCAATAAGAGGCCGGCGACGGTCTCTGAAGACGTGCTGGCCGACCGCACAGCACATCTAATGTGTTTATAGTGACTCCAAACGGCCACAGAGGAAGGTGGAGGGAAAATAAGGCTGCTGTCAGGATGCAGAAAGTGGAAGGAGCCACAGCATCGCTTTAAAACGCAGATAATGGGGCAGATTTTCAGACCATCTCTGCAGAAAGCTTACAAAAACAGAAGGAAGTAATCAGAGCTGAAGAATCAAACAAAAGTGCTTAAAAAGACTAGAGCTAATTTAATTTTTAGGGATGCAGACATGGACCTTCTGCTTCCACTGCATTTTGCTTTAATCTACTTGCACACTCACACTGGAAGGTGGCTTAAGAGGAGGCCGACTGCTGCAGGTAGGAGGAAGGTTGAAGCAGCAAAAACACCATTAAAAAAAACACAGATAATGGAGCTCATTCTCTCAGGGAGGCATTGAAAATGTGCATCGAACTAATACGATGAACAGGAAATGACCTGAGGCAGCTTGCAAGAACAAAAGAAAGTAATCAGAGCGAAAGAGTCCAATAAGTGTGGCTGGAAGACGAGAGCTGAGTGTGCACCTCGAACAGTCTCCGTAACCGTGAACGTTCGTGTCACATGCTTCGAGAATTTCTTGAAATCTGTTTCCACTGCATTTTGATTTACCGTAATTTCTGGACTGTAAGCCGCTACTTCTTTCCCACGCTTTGAACCCTGCGGCTTAAACAATGATGCGGCTAATTTATGGCTTTTTTCGGGCTAACGAGCTTCATGCTGCCGATACATTTAGCCTCGTCACATCAGGCCAATTAAATTACCAAACTGGTCACAGTGGACCAACGGAACTGTTCGAATTAAATCAAACGTACTCACACTAAATTCTTCAGATCAGTCATTTTGCGCTTCATGCACATACCCTGCGAGGTGTTCGTCGTTGGAGTCCGACAGCATTAGCATGCATTAGCAGTGTCCTTACTCACCTTGCCTTTCTGTCGGCTCGACTTCTGCCGGGGGTGGAGGATGGTGTCCGACTATTCGGATCTCAAATTATTATTATTCGGATACCACCACCACGGCCGAATATTCAGATATTTGGGTCCAGCCTTAGTAAATACCCCATGTCACAACGTGAACATCTGCGGCTTACAGACAAGGGCGGCCGATATATGTACAAAATCTTTTTTCTTTTTAAATTTAGTGGGTGCGCTTATCCATCCATCCATTGTCTTCCGCTTATCTGGGGCCGGGTCGCGAGGGCAGCAGTCTAAGCAAAGAGGCCCAGACTTCCCTCGCCCCAGACACCTCCTCCAGCTCTTCCGGTGGGACCCCGAAGCATTCCCAGGCCAGCCAAGAGACATAGTCCCTCCAGCGTGTCCTAGGTCTACCCCGAGGCCTCCTCCCCATGGGACATGCCCAGAACACCTCCCCAGGGAGGCGTCCCAAAGGCATCCGGAACAGATGGCCAAGACACCTCAACTGACTCATCTCGATGTGGAGGAGTAGCGGCTCTACTCTGAGCTCCTCCCTGGAACTGCTACCTTATCGTGGTGGGGGAGTTTGAGTGCCCAAATGATCCTGGGAGCTATGTTGTTGGGGGCTTCATGCCCCTGGTAGGGTCACCCAAGGCAAACAGGTCCGAGGTGATGGGTCAGACTAAAAGCAGTTCAAGAAGCCCTTATAGATAAGCTAACAACGAGGACCGTGATGTCGCCCAGCATGGCGCAGCCGGGGCCCCACCCTGGAGCCAGGCCTGGGGTTGGGGCTCGCATGGGAGCGCCTGGTGGCCGGGCCTTTGCGCACGGGGCTTGGCCGGGCCCAGCTCGAACGGATGACGTGTGCCCGACTTCCTGCAGACCCACCACCCGCAGAGGGAATCGTAGGGGCCGGGTGCAATGTGGATCAGGCGGCATTCGACGGCAGGGGCCTCAGCGACCCGATCCCCGGACACAGCTTCTAACCGTTGGGACATGTGCGCTTAATAGTCCGAAAATTACGGTAACTTTTACTCACACTGGAAGGTAGCCTGAAAAGCAGGCTGCTGTAGGTGGAGGGAGCAACAGTGTCATTTGGAAACACAGATAATGAGCACATATTCAGGCAAATCCTCGAAGATGTTTG
Organism: Dascyllus trimaculatus; assembly: GCA_024666655.1. Lineage (NCBI taxonomy): Eukaryota > Metazoa > Chordata > Actinopteri > Pomacentridae > Dascyllus > Dascyllus trimaculatus. The sequence continues at coordinate 32,238,930 of CM045450.1, forward strand.
TCTGTGAAGGTTCTCAGACATTCAGGTCATGGTTATTCTCATGGTTTCATTCGATTGAAACCACGAAGACTCTAAAGTATTGCTACAAAAAAAATGCATATAACTAACGCTATGGACAAAGTGAGGCAGCTCACACAGAAGGAAGTGATCACAGCCACTGAATCAACTGCAACTACTTGGAGGCTACAAGGCCGAAGCCCAAAACCAACAGAGCCAGGGATTACAAAGCAAAGAGCTAACTAGACCCGAAGCTGCCGCCAACAACGACATGTAGAGACATTAGTTCTGCAAAGAATGAATCAACCAAACGCTGAAGTCTGCACCGGCAGGGGACAAGCATGTTAGAAACACAGCTGACAGCTTTCAGATACACTCTGAATTGTGTTATTTACACGTGAAGTGCCACAAATATTTGAGTAGCAAAATGCAAAAGCTGCAAAGAGAAGTCTGTCGCCATGACTGGAGCCTGGATCTCAACACTTATGCAAATACTGCTACCAGAATGCATTGCACAGCCGACGACATAAACAATGGATGAAAAGGACTGACGTGACCGATCCTATGGACATTAGGTTTAAACCTCAAAAAGCCTGAACCAGAGTTTTTTAGACTGTAATCAGTAGACTGCAGTTTCTCCTGTGTTGTGTCTTCAAGCTTATAGAACAACATATGAACATATTAACAAGGCCAAAGAGCTGAACAACCTGTGGTGATAAATGACGTAACTATTACAACTTGATCATCATCACTGGAGACATTTTTAGCACTAAAACTACAGTTTGCACATTTCCAGTGACGTAACAGTCCTTTCGGGTCGTTTGATGATAAAGTCCAGACCGACTGAAGGCGACTCAGAGCAGATAAACGCTATCATCATTCCTCCTGTCCTCACTCGCCATTAACAAATCCCTTAATAGCAACACTGAGCTGCAAAATGGGACAACATTCATCGACCCAAAAATTTATTCTAAACTTCAGCCAAAAGCCGAATTTGAGTTACACAAATCAAACTTGTTGTGTCAACACCGTCTCCTAGGGATGCTCTTTAATGCATTTTCGAGGGCATGTAGCTGCTACCTGGATCCGCGACAAATCTGAGTCCAGGGACAGTGTGGTTATTGTAAAACACCACAAGAAGAAGGGAAAGGAAGCCGAGGGCGGACGGTAGAGGACTGCACCGGGATTTAGCAAACCCCATAGGAGCAGGTGGTTTAAACTCTGCTGAGGGTTAAAAACTGAGTCAGTAACTGAAGTTGGAAAACTTTTACCGCAACCAATAATTCAACAGACATGTGAATATTACATTAGAGCAGACCTCAGATCATAAAAATCACTCACTGGGTGTGAACAAAACACAGTTAAAGGCTTCCTTGTGGTGCAACAATGAGTCTAAAGAAAACCTGCTGGAGTTCTCCTGAAGACAGACCTTTTATAATGTTCCAGACTTTCACTTCAGCTCTCAAACATCCAGGTATGTGCTTGCTCTGGCCAGTTCAGCCCTTTCAGTATTATGGGAACAAATTCAATGAAAAGCAGCAGGAATGTTCTCGAAAGTTGCTTCATGAGGACGAAAAGTCTGACTGAGGGGTTCAAACTGCGCAATCCGATGAGAAGATGGAGTCAAAGTGGAATTAAACAAGTTTTTTTGCCTTCATTTATCAGTATGATTTATTAATTAACGGTTAATTATTGGTAATAACAAAACAACTGGTTCAATTTTAACCAGTAAGGTAGAAAACAAAGGTCATGCATGTCAGAAAACATGCACGACCTTTGTCTTCGTAGCTGTAGCACCTTCCTTTTTTAGTTAATGTTTAATATTATATCGTTACTCGCACCAAGGTTGGTTTTGTTTTGGTGAGCGGAGAGTGGATTTGTCTGTGAAGATTCCCAGTCATCCAGGTCCTAAATATCCTCGTAGTTTCAATCGTAGCACCTGGACTTGTTTGAGTTTCTCGAAGACGTTTCACCTCTCGTCCAAGAGGCTTCATCAGTTCTAAACTTGGATGAGAGGTGAAACGTCTCAGAGAAACTCAAGCAAGTCCAGGTGCTATGATTGAAACTACGAGGATTGGGGTTTAAGTAGTAAAGGGGGAACCATGACAAAGACTTCTGTGATGCTTAATGACTTCTGGCCAGCATTCATTTTTTCAAGAGTGGTGGCTGGTTGGTTGGCAGGTGTAACTAAGTCTTTCTGTGACAGGAAAATTATTATGATTATCTTCCATTTCTTCCCAGATTCACTGTTCATATTGTGCATATATCTTATATCGTATTCAAACAGTGTGTACCCCTACCTGTACATGTACCTTTTATCTATATTTATATTATCTGTTTTTTGTCTACAGCTGTTTATATAATTAGTTTACTCTGTTTACACTGGAACATACTTCTAGTTAGATGTTTAATTGCGTTTTGATGTCTTTGCGGTAACAATAAAGTTGCATTTTCCTGTTATTTCTGACCACTTGATAAACGAAAATGTCTATTATGCTGATTTAATAAAACTCCAATTAACTAAATGTTGCCAATCTTAGTTGAGTAGTATATATTTAGATTTACAGTCCCTCACCATGTTGCGGTTCACTTTTCGTGGTCTCACTGTATCATGGATTTTTAAATTGTACATAAATACGTAGCGTACAGCAGATGAGTCAACACACGTATGGAAAACTCAGCTATGGCCGCTTCCTCTTGATCTAGTCGGTCTCTGATTGATCGGCGGTGATGGAAGCCAGCCAGAACCTTTGGTCCCACACGGTGAGAGTTTACTGGAAATGACCGTCAGAGAACCGGTGACAGTCTGTAGGATTACCGTAACACCATCATCAGTTTGCCGGTAGGTAGGCAGCCGGACGTCCTCGGTGTGGGTGTGTTTAAAACACGGCAGAGTTTTTCACCAAGTGGGCGTTTCAAGTGGATCGCTGCGTCGCTAGTTCCATTATCGGACACGGCTGTAGAAGCTCCTCTAGATGGAAGTTTTAAGAGTGTGGGGAGGGTTTATGAAGCCTTAATATATATATAAATAATAAAATAAATATAAGGTCACTACTTTATTTCCCAACCCCCGCAATAGACAAGGGATTACTGTGCTTTACAGATACGTATACATAAATAAAGTAAAATTCTTGTCATTTCAGTGCTGGCCGACACGTCTTTCCCTCCAAAAACACAATTATAAACCTGTAAATGTGCAGAATATGGATATGGGCTGGGTGTTTTACTTTACCTTCATCAGCACAGAGATTCTTCAGCTCCTCCTCCACCCTGATGACGGCGCCGACTGTAGTGACTGTTTGCATAAAGGAGTATTCAAACTGTTACTACTCAGTGAGGAATTCTTCTCCCTTATTTCCGAAGAGGTGTTGATCATTTCTTTGTCCTCACAGCAAATATTGGCTTTGAAATGAAGCACGAACGACATCTAAACTCCGACACTGTTAGACGGTTGAAAGAAAGAGCCATAAACATGAACTTCGGCTCAGCAAATTTAAGCAAAAAGGTTGTTTTGCCACAGAAACAACACTTGAAGAGAACAGTTAAGGAGGTGTCATTTTAAAAGGACAATTATATTAAAGTTCAGGAAAAAAGAAAAAGTGGAGTGGCAAAAAAAAAAAAGGAAGTTTACTGAAAAGCGTTTCCAAAAGCAGCCCAGGAAATTAGACAGCATATAGGAAAAGTTAACGCTCAGTTAAACTCACACTTCTTTGAATTCTCTTCTCATTCTTTCTCCCCACCAGCTCCCACTCAGCTCGTCTTTCCGGCGTGTTAGCTTCTCTCCCCTGACTGTTTTTTAAGTGCCGCTCTGAATAAATAAATGCTAAATCAACTCGCTCCTCGATGTGGTAATTCAAAGCACCGAGGGCCGGAGTGAATTTTAAGGCGAGATGAGGAGGCAGAGACTTTCTCACGGATCCGGCTCCAGGCAGATAAACATGATGAACAGCTGCTGAAGAAGAAAATTTAAAACAATCAGGAAACAACGACAGAAAGAATCAGGACTGATTGAAATACTTACTCCAAAAAAAATGATAAAAACCCATCAGAATACCGTGAAACCACCCAGCAGAGACCAACACATCCTGACCTGAACAGCCACATACAGCCACACTCATGAAGATATTCACACACATGTAGAATGAAAAGATCAGCAAGAGCATCCTTTACATGATGCAACAGCTAAAATAATGGATGTTCATGTGGATGTGAACATGACACACATGTCTACATACAGACACGCTAAGTGCACACAGAAATACACACAGAATGTGTCGAGATCAGCAAAATAAGCAGCAACTCCCTCTGGAAAGATGCTGCTGTGGCAACTTCAGACCTCTGAGGACACATACAATATATAAATATATATATATATATACAAATATACTGTACATATATATACACACCGATCAGCCACAGCATCCTGACCACTGACAGGTGAAGTGAATAACATGCATCATATTGGTACTTTGTGCTGTTCTGATGGAAAACCTTGGATTTTAACATCTGTGTTGATCAGACTTAGACACCCAAATAAACATTGTCCCACAACAAATCAGTTCCTCCAGGATTTCTTGGGCGTTTTTCAAGATTGTTGCTCCTAAAATGTCTGAATTCGCAGCAGCTTTTCTAAAAAATTGCGATGTAAGTTGTGATGTTTTAAGCGTATTTGTGTCGATAAAATTGCAGGAGACAGTAAAAAATTGCTAAAAAGTTGCATCTTTTTCTTTGTTTTGTAAAATTCATTAAAAATGTTAAAAGCTTAAAAAGTTAATTTCACATCCTGGCACACGCGTGTTCACACACACACGCTCACAGCTCGTCACGTCAGTTAATGAATCTAACTGACCTTCATTGTTTCAGTGCTGCCACAGATCTGGATGCAACAGCTTCATCACGGTGGTTTGTCTGGTCTGTGGTCCGCTGGTTTCACCCATTCTCCTGATATGTTTACGGTAGAAAAGTGTTTGTCAGTGGATGGTTTTGGTTTGTGTTCCACCTCAATATTCCACGGGGTGAAAACAGTTTAGCTCCGCTTTGGTGAAGAACATCAGGGAATTGTTTTTGGTCTTTAGCAGTAATTTTTGTTGGTAACTGAGAATCATTACTGTTGCACATGTCTGCATCTTCAAACCATAAACAAGGAAGTGAATTCGGTGACGTACGTGCATTACTGGGGACTGCTTTGATGGGTGGAACTCACGGGAGGCGGGACAAAATTGCTGAAAAGTGGCGGTGATTGGACAAAATTGCAAGGTCGCGCAGAATTCAAGGAGACTGGTTGAATTAGCGTTAATTGCGATCGCAACATCGGGAATTCCTGGAGCAAATTCCACTGACAAGAACACTCCCTCATGAAAATGGAAATCCCAAATGTCACTGGATGAAAATGCACCCCACCACATGGAAACAACATCAACCAATCAGGAACATGTGGAGGAACATGACAATGGTCCAACATGTTGATTTGACCCCCAAACTTTCTACACCCCATTCTGATCAAGCATCAACAGGATGCAGTGGAACCAGTTGGATTGACAGAGGCCCCACTGGACAAGACAGAGTACCCAAAGGATCCAGTGCCAACGTCCTGGTTCCAGACCCCATAGGACACCCTGAGAGGTCCTCTTGTCCATGCCCAATGGTTCAGAGCATTTTAGACCACATAAGGGGGACCAACACAATACTAGGCAGGTGGTCATGATGTTAAGCCTGGTCGGTGTATTTATACAAACGTGTAGATGTGCAGATTCATAGTGACACTGATCAGGAAGACAGAAAACACGTGGAAAACAATGGAAATATGTAGAATATTGATGCACAGTTGAAGCCACAAGTTTATCACTGATGTTATTAATAAAACTGCAGTAAAAAAAAAAATGTTGGTGGACTGAAATCGTTGCCAAGCTTCAACCAATCCACTGGTCGCAGGAAAAATAATGGTGCACTGAGTTCACTTCACCTGCAGCATTATTAGCCTAAATGAATTCTAAATCTGCATTAAAATCAAGTTTTTGCAGCATATTAAATCAATGTAACCTTGTTATTTTATACTGAACTAATAAGAACAGTCTGGGAGCAAAGCAGCTGCACAAATTATATGATTTCTGAAAATAAATCAGCCACTGAGGAATAAAACAGAGACTAGTCAGCTGCTGTTCTTAGATGATCTACATGTTGGTCGTTTAGCTGTGATTCACAAACTGCTGTCTGTAATGTTTAAAATCCACTTTTTGAACAAAGTACAGTTCAGTTAGTTTGGATCCGACTGATTCTGTCTCTCTGTGGTTTATTTGTTTCTCTTTCTGGTCTTTTTTGTCTGTCTTTGAGGTTGTTTTGTCTTCAATTGCATTGGTTTTGCATCTGTTAGCGTTAATTTTGCGTCTCTTTGGCTCGATGTTTATCTCTTTCTTGCCAATTAACATTTATTTATGGTCATTTTCTGTCTCATTTTTATTGGTCTGAGTCTCTTTGCAGCCATTTTGCATCTACTTGTGGTGCTTTTGGGTGTTGGAAGAGTGTTTTATATCAACTAGCATATCTAGGCTGCTGTTTGCAAAGTTTCCAGGCCACTTTTTTGGACGAAATGCAGAAACACAGATGACTTCTTTGGCATCAGTTAGTTTGGAGCCAAGTAAACGTTCGGTAAACGTTAAGACACAGCAGCCTCCATGAGGTCGAACCAGTCGAAGTTCAGTCATCTGCTCCTCCTGCAGTCAAACATAATGGATTAACCCTGGAAGGCTGTTGACGTAGAACTTTTCTCCACATAAAAAGCAGCACTGGAGATCATCCCACCATTGAGAATTGGGTTGAATGAGAGCATATCAACCAACTAATCGACCAGTCCACCTTAAAAACAAAGACCTATCGTTTAGAAGTTGACTTTTGACACTTTAAATTGAAGTCGGTTGCTGAATAAGTTCTGTCAATCTGACAAACAGGCCTCAGAGTCTTTATTAACAAGACATTTTGTCCATAAAGTGAAAACACACAGTAACTGTCGCATGATTAAGTTTTTACCCGTTCATTTCTGGTGCAACATTAGAAATCAGTGCAAGATTTGAAGTGTCTGAGGCTGCGTTCAGACTGCAGGCTAAAGTCACCCTAATCTGATTTTTGCCCCCCTATGCGACCTGCATCTGATCTTTTCATGACAGTCTGAACAACACAGACCTGATTTTTTTTCAAATGCGACCCAGGCCGCTTGGATATGTGGTCCTAAATCCGATACGTATCTGATCTTTAGCCATGCGGCTTCTGTCTGAACGGCCAGGTCGCATTTATCAATCCAATCCAATCCACTTTATTTGTATAGCACATTTAAACAACTAAAACGTCTCCAAAGTGCTGTACAGAGAATAATAAAAACAATAAAACAAACATTTCCATATAACAACCAGCAATAAATAATCAAATACGTGCATAAATCTAAAACAATGCTATAAATAAAACAATAAAATCAAACAGATAAATATCATAAAATAAATAAAAGACGTAGTTAAAAGTAGTAAAATAGATAAAAGACACAAAGGACTACAAAACTCGCAAATTTAAAAGGCCAGAGAATAAAAATGGGTCTTAAGGCGAGACTTAAAACACTCCACCGTTACTGTTTTCATCAGTTTAATCAAGACTCAAAGTATTAACAGTAATGCATATCGTTTGTATTTACACAAAGCTGGTAAACAGTGCAAATGTGAAAGTTTGGGACAATCTCCTTGCCTCTAAAACACAGTGTTGATCGAAAACTGAAAACTGCTTCTAATTCCTGTACAGTTCAGCCTTCAAACAGCTCAAACGTGCACATCTGACCATCACAAAACAGAACGAGAAAAAAGAAAACGAGAAAAAAAAAAAAACACGCACATGTAGAAGGTCTGACACGCTCGTGGCCAATTTCAACCCATTTTTCAACCCGTCCCTGATTAAATGCTCGAAACGTGTCGACAGAAGCGAGCAGAGAAACGCTTTGACTGTAAGGGCAAAGACAAATGTTGAGAGAGCGATACCGAGAGGAATAAAAGCCCTGTGAGTTTATTCATTCCTCGTGGTTATCCATCAAGAGATATTGTGTTTAACAAAACGCAGCAGCCCGCCATCGATTGGCTGACATTTCCAAAGCCTACTCTGGATACACACCCCTGTTATATTCTTGGTTTCTCACCAGTGTGGGGAAAAAAATGTCCGATATAGGCTGAAAAAACTACAGCACACAAGCACATGACCTGAAAATACGAACCCCCCTGTAGCTTCAGAGCAGTAGGCTTTCCAAAAGTAGCGTGATGTTTACATGCAACTCCAGTAAACAGCTTTAAGCGACGTTTTAATTAAGTTTACATGCTTCCAAGTAACGTCGCTTCTCTTAATAACCCCATTTACTCGGATTAATTTGTAATTAGCTTTGTAGCGGCGCTGCTGCTGCTGGGTCTCTCACATCTCTGTGACCTTTGGCGTGAAAACTTGTAAAAACAGGAACTAAAAAAAAAAAAAAAGATTTCTGGGGCGTTTACACTCTGATGTGGCGGAGACCGGTGTCAGAGGAGTTTTTACATATACAGCACCATCCATCTTCTTTCTTTCACTTCATTAAATGTTCCTGCTTCACGCCGTCAGCCAGCCACAGACAAACAAGAGGTCATGTTCACCTCACTGCAATACGAAAATAATGAGCAGAGAAGTTTGTCAGCAGTTTCTCCACAAAATAAGTCGAACAGTTGAACTGTACGACTTCAACTGAGGGTTATTTTCATTGCTGATTGACTTGTCAGTTATTTTCTCAATCAACCATTTAGCTAAACCATCTTTAAAGACATAGCCCCTTGACGCCTGAATTGATTTACAATTATATAAAAACAATAATTTTATGTGTTTTTGATTTCAAGTTGATGTTAAATTAAGTGGAGATTGTTAATTCGGGGGGCGGCTGTGGCTCAGGTGGTAGAGCTGGTTGTCCACTGATTGCAAGGTTGGTGGTTCGATCCCCGGCCCCTCCGCATGCCGAAGTGTCCTTGGGCAAGGCACTGAACCCCAAGTTGGTCCCAATGGTAGATTAGCGCCTTGCATGGCAGCTCTGTCGCCATTGGAGTGTGAATGTGTGAATGAGAAAGACATTGTAAAGCACTTTGGAACCACTGAGGTAGAAAAAAGTGCTATATAAGTGGAGACTATTTACCATTTACCATTTGTCTATAGCACATATAGTAGATATAAGGGTGTAATGCGACAGACATTAATGGTCAAATTTTTTTAATTGATGCCGCAAATGCCATTCAAACCGGTCCTAAGAGAAACTAGTGCTTGCAAAAGGTTTCTAGATATGTATTGAATATGCATGAACCAGCACTGTGGGAATGGATACGCTATCTCGGCTGCAGCGGTACGTTGCAAATTTGCGACAACCGGCGTTAAGTGGTTAAGAAATGACTCAAACCGATGATCAGAACAGCTGGCAATTTTCAACTTTGGAAATGTTTCTTATTAAAAATCCCTCACAAAAAGGTTTGATTGCAAAGCTGTATAGTAGCTTGTGTAATCACTCATCTGAATCATCTAAATGTACTGTAAAGCTTGGCAGTCAGACATAACAGCACAAGTATCAGGTGAGGACTGGACAATAACCAGACTGCTAACTCACGACTAATCTGACTTAAGTACAAATGAGTAATGAGAGGATATTTAACTCCAGTGGGAATGAATAAAGTGGACTCTCGCAACTCTGATTTTTGTTACAGATGCGCAAAACAAAAGGGAACCCTCATCCACTGCTTGTGGAGTTGCCCGTATGTTAAAGACCTTTCTGGAGGATATGCTGAAAGTTTCTGTTCCCCTTGCTCCCAAATTATTCCTTTTTGGTATTCTACCTGAGTTAATTTAAACACAAGAAAAAAAGCTGAAGAAGAAATAGGGTTTCTGAGGCCCCATCCACACGTAGACAAGCCCAGGCCTAAACGGACAAATAGTCCATCAACCCGTGTATCGTCCACACCAAGCGGCGTTTTGGGGGTCTGAAAACGATCCTTTCTGAACCTAGGTCCCAGAGTGCAAAGATCTGAAAACGCCGTTTACGTGTCACCGTTGTTTCGCCCTGTCTGCTTCTTTTTCTGACACGCTTGCGTCATAGCTCCGCCTCTCGATAGACGCACCAAACTCAGAGAACGACGACAACAATGTCTCCGTATAGTGCTGCGTATGTTCCACCTCATCGTCCGTCCAGACTAGAGTCCTACCAGCTTGTCCACTCATATTTGCCGCCGCCATGTTCTGTGTTTACATTGTATACAGATTTCTGCACATGCCTAAAGTCCCGCCGCCAGTTTCCGCTTGTTACGGCGTCACAGCGCCACCAACAGGCCTGGCGTGTGTTTTACATCGTTTTCAGGCGTATCTGTAAAAGTCCTGAAAAGGGGAGTAATGAGCAAAGAATGCAAGGACACAAATGACTGACATATAATCAACACATAATCAATACAGCAGTTCAAACCATGTTAATCTGATAGCAAACTCAATAAACTCATCCATTAATTCAATATATCAAATATACAGTCACCTAACATTAAACACAGCGGCAACAAACATGACTACGGACTATCTTAAGGACGACAACACAGCTAGCTAGCATCGTAACAGGTTAGCTCATGAGGCTTACTCGATCGTCGTCAGTTATTTAGCTTCATAACTTCACAATACACGGTCATACAGCATCACAAATTATCTCATGGGAACATCTAGACATTCAACCAGCACTCTTGTAAACAACAACTCTCAACAAGAGGGATTCATACCTGAAAAGGGGAGTAATGAGTAAAGAATGCACAAACTTTCCTCAGCCATGTATATAATGACTGAGAGGAGGGAGCGAAGTGTACCGTAAAGCAGCTCAACAGATGTCAACTCCCCCTGCTGGAGCCCTCCAGTAACTGCCGCTAAATTGTATCTCGGACAGAAAACATAACAAAATGACCGTACTAAGACCGCTGCAACAAACAATAAACATTAACAACCTCAAACTCTGAAATAAACTGGATACCTCCAATTATCTGAATGTGAAAAATACTCCCTAATAAGGATGCTAAATCTTCTCTTACAGCTGATACTACACATTATCCATACTGCTGATATTACAGACATTCTAATCCATCACATATCAAGTGGACGGACGCGTTTCCTGAAACAGCTCCGTCTTTATGGAGAACATTTTTGAAGCTATAAGCGTTTTGGCTTCGTGTGGACGGGGCCTAAGGCTGAGCATAAAAAGACAGAAACTCACAATCAAACTTAAACCGGCACAGAGCACCACATGATCTTCCAGCTACTTGGAGGAACGGAAAAGACTTTGCCGAATTTGACAGCTTCAGGTTTAATTCATCACTTGTTCTACCATTCACACTGACGTCAATGTTTAAACCATGAGAAGAACGACAACAAAGACAAAGTCAGAAAGAGGGAGTGAGGAAAAGAAGAATTAGCCTTTTGGGGCGAGCTGCTATCATTGGCTCTCAATATGCAGCTGATGGTTTATTGATCTGTCCCGGCGCTAAGCTGTTTGTCGTACGAAATACCGACAGAGACGGAGAGAAGGGGGAAGCAGAGAGGATGATAAAGGAAGAGAAAGAGCCAGAGAGGAAGAGGGGGAGTGTAAATAAAGATGGGGGAGAGAGAGGGCGACCGAGCGAGGAATGAGATGAAAGGAGTGGATTGGACATGGAGCGATGGAGGCGGCGGGGAGATAAACAGGTGGAGCAGAAAACAGGGAGAAATGGAAATTTCAGAAGGAGATAGAAAAAAGGGAGGAAGACGGTCGGACAGGTGGAGAGGTAGGGGAGGTAATGGAGAGGCGAAGGGATCAACCGTAATGCGATCGCTGACATTTCAATCAGACGACTTACTGTTGTTGTAATACGTTTCCCCATTTTCTCAGTCTTTTTGGACGATGCAGTAAAAGAGAAAAAAAGTGCTATAAAATTAATGGAGAATGATACTAAAATGTTATATTTTTGCTGTTTCCTGCCTGCGGGGCAGTTTCTCCCTCTAACACAAAGGCCACAGAGCAGGTAGTTTCCAGAACATATGACATTAAAGCGATCCACTGAAAACATTATGCTATTGTCTCTGGACCCTTTAACAGCTGCTCACTGCTACACAGAGAAAACAGCCTTTAAATGTTGAGAATCTGCCAACAAAGAGTCCCAATCTGATACCATTTTCCTAGATAATACACACTTCAAGTACATTACAGTGATTAAAATCAATCTAACGTACGTGCTTGACAACTGAATAGCTCTGCAGTATATTATGAAACTGCAAATTCTGCATCCAAGCTGTTTGTTAATGTTGGGATATGCGTCCATGTTTTAACAGTGTGTGTTTAAATTTCATGTGGTTGTATTCATGCGAGTGTATGACAATCATTAGGCTGTTATTGCTGCACCTCTGGTAGCAACTGCATTAGCCATACTGGTGGAAAGTTGTACACTTTCTTCGTCACAGGCTCAGTCAGTCTCTTCCTACCATTTAGCTGTTGTGTATTTTAATAATGAAGCGTCTACAGTTGATTATTTTAAAAAAAAACATGATAACAACTACTACTACTATAGGCAGTTCCTGTTGGCTAGTAGAGAGTGGTTTGGGGGTTTAGCTAGCAACAGGCACCATGACAAAGACTTCTGTGATGCATAATGACTCCAACTAGTTCGTGTTGGCAAGTCGAGAACATTGTGGACGTTTAGCTAGCATCGGGGCACCATGACAAAGATGCCTGTGATTCTTAATGACCTCCAACCAGCTCGTGTACGCAAGCAGAGAGCATTGTAGGGGTTTAGCTAGCAACAGGCACCATGACAAAGACTACTGTGATGCATAATGACTCCAACTAGTTCATGTAGGCAAGTCGAGAACACTGTGGGTGTTTAGCTAGCAATGGGGCACCATGACAAAGATGTCTGTGATGGTTAATGACCCTCAACCAGTTCATGTAGGCAAGCAGAGAGCATTGTAGTAGTTTAGCTAGCAAGAGGCACCATGACAAAGACTTCTGTGATGCATAATGACCTCCAACTAGTTCATGTTAGCAAGCCGTGAACATTGCTGAAGTTTAGCTAGCAACAGGGCACCATGATAAACATTTCTGTGATTGTTAATTACCCCCGATCAGCTCATGTATGCAAACAGAGAGCATTGTGGGGGTTTAGCTAGCAACAGGCACCATGACAAAGACTTCTGTGATGCTTAATGACCCTCAACCAGTTCATGTAGGCAAGCAGAGAGCATTGTAGTAGTTTAGCTAGCAAGAGGCACCATGACAAAGACTTCTGTGGTGCTTAATGACCTCCGACAGGTTAATGTTGGCAAGCAGAGAGCATTGTAGGAGTTTAGCTAGCAACAGGCACTATGACAAAGACTTCTGTGATGTATAATGACTCCAACTAGCTCATGTTGGACAGTTGAGAACATTGTGGATGTTTAGCTAGCAACGGGGCACCATGATAAAGATTTGTGTGATTGTTAATTACCCCCGATCAGCTCATGTATGCAAACAGAGAGCATTTTGGGGGTTTAGCTAGCAACAAGCACCATGACAAAGACTTCTGTGATGCATAATGACCTCCAACTAGTTCATGTAGGCAAGTCGAGAACATTGTGGGTGTTTAGCTAGCAATGGGGCGCCATGACAAAGACTTCTGTGATGCTTAATGACCCTCAACCAGTTCATGTAGGCAAGCAGAGAGCATTGTAGTAGTTTAGCTAGCAATGAGGCACCATGACAAAGACTTTTTTGTGATGCATAACGACCTCCAACTAGTTCATGTTGGACAGTTGAGAACATTGAGGGCGTTTAGCTAGCAACGGGGCACCATGACAAAGATGCCTCTGATTCTTAATGACCTCCAACCAGCTCATGTTCGCAAGCAGAGAGCATTGCAGGAGTTTAGCTAGCAACAGGCACCATGACAAAGACTTCTGTGATGCCTAATGACCTCCATCAGTCAATGTTGGCAAGTAGAGAGCATTTTGTGGTTTTAGTTAGCAGCGGCCACCATGACAAAGACTTTTGTGATGCTTAATGACCTCCAGCAAGAGTTTATATGTTTGAGAATAACTGGGATCAACTGGGACAGCGTTCCCAAATCCAGATATTATATATAACATATCATGTGTCTGTTGACTAACAGCAATATCAGCACAGAACAAATGCCCATGTTGCTCAATTGTACGATCTATGAATTGATTATTGATTGATAATGCTGCTGATTGCTAATTTTAAAAATGCTGGTTAGCTTCAGGCCTTTTAGTATGCGCAGGAGTAGTAATATATATGGGCACAATAAGAAGTGATAGTGGCCATTTAATGGGCTGATAATGTCCGAATGAGGCGACTGTAAAATAGGCCCAAAGTTAAAATGAAGTATTCGTCACCCACGATATAAAAATAATATAACTAACTTTTATTTTCACTCAATATGACACAGCATCTCCACTGAGGTCAAGAGCACCTTCACTTTGAAGGAGGTCTATTTAAAGAAGTACTTCAATCTAATTTTTATACGACTGAAATTGAATCCTGGCAGCGTCCACCCCGACCACAAAACTGTGGATCAAACAGCGATGACAGACGGACGCCAGGAAGTCATCAGTGCGAATTTATGTGGATTGGAGAAGAGACTGGCTGTTGGCAGAGGATGGGTGAGAACAGGAGAGGAGGAGGGCCACCACGGCCGAGCCAAAACCCCAGACGGGCACACTGGCAGCTCATGCACTCCCTCCGTATCTGAATTCTTGGCCGAGGTGCGACGGTACTTCCTTTGCAACTGTTGTGCAGCGACTGCTTGGCTCAAAGTGGCTCCGAGAGATTATCTTGTATGGAGGAGACGGCAAGTCGCACTCACACAAATATACTGAAGGAAACATGGAAAGAGGAAATATTGGTAAGGACGGTCCAGATGTTAGACATGAACTAACTGGATATAATGAAATGGATTTGCTCCAAAAGGGAATAAGACACAAAAACAAAGGATTCTGGGTAGTTTCAGACACACTCCTCATGCTATCAGCTGCTTTTTATCCCTTATATGTTCACTCATTCCTTTCTAACACTCATTTACCTCCATCATTTGTCGTTGCATCATGTCGTCTGCTTTCTAATGACTTCACAGTGAGCCTGTTTTGTTCGGAGGGGGAAGTTTGACGCTGCCGTGTCAGGACATGGCCGTGTTGTGATGCTGTGAATCGTGACGTTGAATTGGCTGCAACATCCCGGCTTCAGTCTGGACAACAGATACAGCTCCGCTCATTATTTTTCCCCTCACAGAACACAGTAGAAAACCTCAAGACGAACATGTTTCCAGTGGATTTGTGCAACGTTTCACCATCATGTGTAATATTACTTTCTATTTTAGTCTTACTTTAGCTTACTCATTTTTATTTTTTAGTAATGCATCCTACTGCTTTTCTATTTCTATCCATTTATTATCCTGTCGTATTTTTTGTGAGCAATATCTGGCATAAGAGCCTTTTCAGGATTAATAAAGTTCAGTCTTATTTTATCTGATCTTTTTATCTAAATGGTCTTAACTTTTAAGTGTTTTATATTCATTTTTATCTTAGATATCTTTGACCTTAAAAGTTTCTTTCCTGCTTGGCCTTGCTATAAGCAGATGTAATCCAGTAAATGTATGTGTATGTGTATTTATTTGGTACGTTTAGCTTTACAAAGCTACAACAGTTAGTTACAGTAAGCCTGTGGTTGCCTCACATATTAAGGAATAACTCCTAGTTTCTTCCTCACACTGAGGACTAATAATAATAATAATGCATTGGTTTTATACAGCACTTTTCAAGGCACTCAAAGACGCTTTACATTGCATTATTCATTCACTCCATACTCCATGGTGCTAAGCTACGTATGTAGCCACAGCTGCCCTGGGGTAGACTGACGGAGGCCAGGCTGCCAGTCTGCGCCATCGGCCCCTCCGACCACCACCAACCACTCACTCTCACACTGCATCCACCCTACAACTCCTACAACTCTTCATTTTAACACTGCTATCAGATCAGTACTCGTATCTCAAAGCTCTGATGGGACTGAAAACGTTGGATTAGTGCATCCCTGAACTGTCGATATATTTGATTTCTTTTCAGTTTTGCAAAACTACAAGTCCTTGAGGAAGATACTGAAGCCAAATCTGTGCCAACAAGTCGCTCTAAAACCTGTAAAAGTGTTCATTAGTGAATGACAGGTAAGCTCTAAAGCATTTTGTGTTTGTTAAAGGTCGAATAATGCTTTAAAAAAGTCAACATTTACTCTGTAAGAAGCTGTAATTTTCTGCAACATGCACTCTAAGCTCTGTAAAATCTGTATTTTTATATGTAAAGTCGTCCCTCAACATATCATGGTTCACTTTTCATGGTCTCACTGTATCATGGATTTTTAAATTGTATATAAATATGTAGCGTACAGCAGATGAGTAGACACATGTATGGAAAACTCAGCTACAGCTGCTTCCTCTTGAGCTGGTCGGTCTCTGATTGATCGGCGGTGATGGAAGCCAGCCAGAACCTTTGGTCCCACACGGTGAGAGTTTACTGGAAATGACCGTCAGAGAACCGGTGACAGTCTGTAGGATTACCGTAACACCATCATCAGTTTCCAGGTAGGTAGGCAGCCGGACGTCCTCGGTGTGGGTGTGTTTAAAATACGGCAGAGTTTTTCACCAAGTGGATCGCTGCGTCGCTAGTTCCATTATCGGACACGGCTGTAGAAGCTCCTCTAGATGGAAGGTTTAAGAGGATAGGAAGGGTTTATAAGAGTGTGGGGAAGGTTAATAACAGTGTGGGGAGGGTTTATGTTAGAAGAATTGTGCTTATGTAAGAATTATACTTGTTAGGTAATCATTGAGTGACTGTCAGGACTTTAAAGTCGACATGTCAGCAACCATGATTGTAAAGATATGAATCACCATAAAACATTCAAAGCTGTATGTACTCACAGTAAAGAACACAGAGAACTGACCCAGTAAGATTGTGTAAGTGACACTTATATTATGCTGATTGTTTACCAAATACAAAGAGCCAAGGACAGAAGGACTACCAGAGAGCTGGAATGTTGTAGTGATGCATCCTGCAGAGCTGTAGTGTCCGTTCTCTCTTTGTGCGCAAGTAAAAGACCTGAGCTTGTGAGTGCTGTCATCCTTCCTGTGCTGTGTGTATTTTCAGGTTTTGAACCTAACAGTTTATAAAGCCTTAAAATATATATAAATAATACAATAAATACAAGGTCGCTACTTTGTGGATTTCGTCTATCACGGGGGGTTCTGGAACCAAACCCCAGCAATAGATGAGGGATCACTGTACTGAGCTTTCTCCAGCCATATTTAATGCCAAACCTCAAATATCCATTTAAAAATCTGTGTATTTTGTGTTGGTTTTGGCTGATACTCAAGGTCCTGCCATCAAAATCAGTGTCAGGACTACAAAAGCTGCATCAGTGCATCCCAACACTGTCAGCTTACTGGACTCTTTTCAGTCTGCAAAACTACAGGTCCTAGATCGAGATACAGAATCTGCACCCAGAAGAAGTGAAACAGTGAACAGAAGGCAAATTCTAATGTATTTTGTTTGATAATGATAGTTAAAGTGCTACAAACAGTCAACACTTACACAGTATGAAGTCGTAATGTTCTGTAAAATGCACTGTAAGCTCTGTAGTACCTGTATATCTATATATATTGTGCAGTTTCCAGACGTATTCAGCTCCAGATATCACAAATCAGTGCATTCTGTGGATTTGTAGCAGCACTGCTGTTGTAAAATTGTCCCTGGAGTCTGCAACAGGAAGATTCACAGCCTGATCAAACCTCCGCTGCCAAAGTCTGCTGGCAGCAGCTCGGACTTGGACGTCTTCAGGCGGACATAGCGATGTGGCTACGACAGTCACCACCCAGCTGTTAACATCTGCACAGACTCTGTTCTAAAGTTCGGACGTTTTATCAGCTGCTTCGTTCAAGTGGGTCAGCGGCAGCATCGGATCTGTCTCCAAAGCAGGCAAGCGTTGTAAGATTTTAACAAATTGAAATTCTCTGCCTCTCGGCTTTGAAGGGCGTTGTGGGTTTAAGTGCAGCAGGTGGAGATGTGAGCTGACATGTGCTCTGGGCGATGAGCTGTCAGTCACTTACAGTGCTGCAGAGAGGGAGGGGTCCTCAGCAGATGGAAGGAGGGCGATGGAGGCGTTCTGACTGACAGCGTGACAGGTGCTAAACCCAGGCGGCTGCTAACAATGCAGCCAGAACCGGCGCCTCTGGCAGCCCGGAGCCTCGGGATCAAACTTCAGCTGTGGCCAACAATGATCACAGTGTCGAGCTGCATGAGAACCGGCTCCAGATACAGCTGTTATTTCACTTTATTCATCTTTTCATATGGAAATATTCCAGCGAGCTTTACAAGCAAATCACAGGCTCCGGGCTGGTCAAACGGAAGTCTCTGAAATCAGCAGGATTTATGCAAATACTTTTTTCTCTGTGTGAATAAAAACAGAGAAATATGCAGCATGTTTGGAAAGTGGAACACGGAGGATGAACTCATACATGGACAGTTGTGGTGCAGAGATGCTGAGGTGAATTCTGATCATAGGTTTGGTTCCATCCTCCAGTTTATGGGCCTGTTATCATATCTAACATATAAACCATCAGATGTGTGCAGAGAGATGAAGAAACTGTGATTTTGATAGTGGGTCAGCTAACTGCAAACATCAGAAGAATTGTTTATTTTGTCATAAAATTAGCATTTTAAAAACAAACGCTAGCCTCACAAATTTTCAAAATGGCCGCCATCTATAATATGCAATTCCATATGCTCTCATACAGCATGATCTTGTGAGCGATTTGTTTGGTTTTGGGGTCAAAATAAATAAAATTTAGCAAGTAGAATCCAAGTTTGCATGTTCGAACACGATAACTGACTCCTGAAAGACTAGTTTTGGGCTAATCTAAAGTGGATGCTAGTACATGAACCTTGTTCTAGGAGGGATTAGAGGTCTTCTTCCATTCTTTCACGAGACTTAGTATTGTTTCAGTATTACAGTGTTAAATAAACAGTGTAAAAACAAAATTGTAAACCTGTAAATGTGCACATTATGGGCTCTAATTTAAAGCAGTGAGCAAAAATATATTTGGAGAAGGTGAGGCCTTTAACCCCAAAAACACCAAACCTGCAATCAAGCATAGAGGTGGCAGTATCATGCTCTGTGGAACTGGAGCTTTACACAAAGTCAATGGAATAACGAAGAAGGAGGATTAAAACCTAAATTCATCATCATCAGAAGGCTGGATCTTGGACACAGTTGGGTGTTTTAACAAGACAGTGGGCCCGAACTTTAGATGTCCCAACATCTAGGCTCAAAACCAAAGGCGACCGAGCCTTCGCGGTGGCCGGCCCTAAATTGTAGAATAGCTTACCATTGTGTTTTAGACCCACCCAGACTCTTGAGAGTTTCAAGTCGTTGCTGAAGACTCATCTCTTCTCCCTGGCTTTCAACTAATATTGAGCAGAGCATTGCTGTTATATCGACTGTTTGTTGAATTTTGTAGTTATTGTGCACTTATTTTCTTTAGTTTTTATTGTTACATTTTAATTTTTGTGTACTGTGTGCTCTAACATTGTGTTTTTTCCCCAATATTATAGCTGTACTTTATTATTTTACCGTTTCCTAGACTGTACAGCACTTTGGCAGACCTCGATGATTTAAAATGTGCTCTTTAAATAAACTTGACCTTAACCTTGACCTTGAAATTCACATCAGAAGTGGTAAAGAAATGGTTGAATAAGGCTAGAATGAGGGTTTTAGACTGGTCTCCCCAGAGTCCTGACTTAAACCTCATCAAGATTCCAACATATCAGTTGATCAGTTTATCAGTTCCCTCTGCTCAAACATCACACCCACTGTTGAAATCCTTGGAATCATCTTCAACCAACACCTGTCTTTCAACCACCGTGTCAATAAGCTTGTCCAGTCCTGTTCTCTCCAACTCAGAAATACTGCCACAATCAGACGCATCCTCTCCCCTTCTTACCTCGAACTCCTCATTCACACCTTCATCTTCTCCCGTGTAGATCACTGCAACTCACTCTTCACCTGCCTCAGTCAATCCACCCTTAACCGCCTACAATTAGTCCAAAATTCAGCCGCCAGATTATCAACTCGAACCAGTCGTCGGTCCCACATCACACCAGTACTCACATCCCTACATTGGCTTCCAATAAAATTCTGCTTCAAAATACTTCTAATTACCTTTAAAACTCTGCACAACCTCACCCCCAGTTAAATCTCTGACCTCATAGCTCCCTACTAAACCTCACGACCACTCCGTTCGTCAAACCTTACTCAGTCAGATCATCAGATTCTATTGACGTCTTCAAGCAGCTTATAAAAACTCACCTATACAGACAAGCCTTTAGCTAAAACAGGAATGTGTAGTGTGTGTACGGTTGTCTATTTATGTCTATGTTGTGTCTGAAGTGTCGGTTTTGAGTCTGTCTAAGGGGTTGTTGTGATATATGTGTGTTGTGTGTGCGCCACTGGTGTCAAAGTTTTCTATCTGCATGCTCAAATTGTAACCACGTGTTTTAAAAGCTCTATATAAATAAAGATTTACTTACTTTCTTAAACTATTTCTTTCCAACATTTTAGCCGCACAGACATTCAGCAAAACACCTATGACAGAAATGACTCTAAACAGCCCATAATCTATCATTTCCACAGGACATCTTTTACGTTTTTTTAATTTGCGCTTGTTTTCCTCGGATTTTGAACACCTTGTTGATGGATTTCTAAGCCAAGCCTTTCTGCCAGATTCAGACGGGCACAGCTGTGGACCTCCTGCCCTCATCTCCCCGCTGAAGCAAAAACAACATTTAGTCTGAGATTGCTGCCGCCGAAGATAATCACACCTCATTTTTCAGGGAAATAAAAAAGCTTTTGAATTTGAACAGCGTGATCGGGTCACTGCAGGGAGCCCGTAAGTCTCTGGTGTATAACAAATCAAACGCCTCCCGCGATCCCGCTTAAACCACAATGCGAGTGTTTTCAATGCGGCGATTACGCAAAGAGAGCAGTTAACACCTCACGCCGCTGCTTCACGGCTTTCCTGCAAAATATTGAGGCGTTTTGTTGTCGTGATTAACAGAAATGACATCTTTAGAGGGAAAAAGGGGAGTCATTTAAAAACGAAACACTCCCTCCAAAGAGCTTTTTCACAGGGTGACAGCTTGAAGTGTGAGATAAAGCGACGGCATTCGTGTTTGTGTGACTTGTTTTTGATGAACTCCATCGATTTAGCGAGCATTCCCCTCCTTCACTTTGAGAGAGCGGAGAGACTGATTTCCTCGGAGCCTTTAAAGCAAAGGTTTGGCCACCGCTCGGACTTCACTGGCGCAACAGAGGCCTTGGAGTGAAGATTTCAAAACCAATAAATGTGTTCTTAAAATCTGAAAGAGTGGAGGCAGCCAGTGAGGAACGCTGGAAATAACATGAATACAATTTGAAGCTAAAGAGCCACAAAGTCGGCATCGAGAGGAGGTCGGGGTGGATGTCTGGGTCAACAAAACGCTGGACTTTACAGGGGAAAACAACACAGTGGGTTGTTCAGGTTGAAGGAAATGTCGGAAATTCTTGCTGCTGCAGCCTAAAAACATGAATGTGTCATGAGCAGGTACCGCTTGCTGACCTAAAACGATGTAAATGAAGTAAATAAACTAGGGATGCACGATAATGCCATGCAGCCGATAACCGATAATGTCAACCGATTGGGTTCATGGAGCAGTATTGAGCGGGAGTGGTGACACCGGAGCATGACACCAGAGTTGGCAGGTCTGCTACTACAACCACGGCGGCGTACTACAGCCTCGGCAAAGCTCGGCTACGCTCGGCAACGCCCCCCGGCAGTGGCTAACACGACTATTCGAGTATCAAAATTACTACCCGAATACCACCACAACCAACGAATATTCAGATATTCCAATATTCGGGACCAGCCCTAGTGAAACGTCTTCTTCAGACACGGTAATAAAAGTCCACACTGGTCAGTGCCACGCCATGCTGCTTGTTTTTCTCTGCCCGCGCAGTCTGATGACATCACACATATGCGACAGTACCAGAGGGAGGGGAGGGGTTGAGGAGCCAGGCATGAGGACAAACCACAACACACAGACCAACGGCAAAAACCAAGATTCCAAGTCTTTATTATTATCGGGTCGTTTTATCGGCTGATTTTTTAATTATCGGAATGACGTCATAGTTGCCAAAATTAACCGATAATTATCAGACGCCGACATTATCATGCATCCCTAAAATAAACTGAATGCTCTGCACATTTCTTGACAAAAACAAGTTGCAAACTCTTGAGGCATCTCCAGAGACGTGGTTTTATTAAGCTGAAAATCATCTACAGGATAATTCTTAAGCACAGGAAGCAGGTTAGAGATCTGAAAGGGATATATGTTGGAATACTTCGAGTTTTTTTCCCTTAATAGACATTGTTTATGGGGGGGTTCAGTTGCAGACAAGAAAGACAAATAAAACCTGGTAAAGACAGAAGCTGCCCAGCCTAACAAGGTAAATTTAATGCTTGTGAGAAAAACTGAATGATTTCCTAGTCATCTGTTCCACTATAAACCCACAGAAATGTCATATTTACAGCTCGTTTAATGAAATTCGAAATCGTCTGCTGTTCATCTCGACAAACTCCTACAATTCTCCGAACAGCAGTGCATAGAAAAGAGCATTTATTGCCCATTTACTCAAAATACTGTTGAAACTTGTGCTACATTTGGGTGGAAACTCGGCAAACTCGAACACTTTGAATCATATTTGTGTAAAATAATGTTCCTTTGTGTAAACTTGCCTTGCAGAGACAGAGAAAAATATTGTAAAGCTATAAAAGAAACACCAGCTGGAAGTGTGGAAAGTCAGCAGTTTGTGGATTTGGCACTGCTGCAACAGTATTTGGTGCTCCGTGGACTCCCTTTGCGTCGACTCTTTCGCTGTGTTACTCTGCAGAAATGTATTGGCTAAAAAAGACAGAAGTGACTCCATGACGACTGAATTATCAGAGTATTAAAAACTCCTCCAGACAAACAGGACACCTGGCTGCACGGCAGGAAGTCCAGGTGGGAAACTAGAGTGAGGAAATCAAAAAGAATTACCTGACAGACGTGAACGAGGCCAAAGAACCCCCCAATAAAAACAAGAGAAAGCAGAGGGAAGGTCAGACTCTGAATTCACAAGGTTTAACTGCATTTCGAGGGTTCAGAGATGTTTTCTGTTGCCAGGATTGAATTCTAAGGTGTTAAAAATGCATGAAACGACGCCACTATCATAAACATTGAACAATCGAGTTCAGAGCATTTTTAAAAATCCCCAAAAGTGATGCCATCTTGAAAAATTGAAGCATTTTTTCTCAATGAGCAGCCAAATTTGAAGCTTGTACGACAACTGGAGTGATTTTTCAGTTATCTGTCCCACTATAAACTGATAGAACTGTCTTATTAACAGCTCTTTTAATGAAACCTTCTCGTTGCGTCCTCGTCCTCTGCGGTGAGCATTCATTTTCTTTTGCCCACTTACTCAAATTGATTGATTTTGATGTATTTAGAAGGTTCACATGTGCTTTCTGTAGCCAGAAATTAATTCTAAGATGTCATTTTTGAAAAAATGGACGCCATGGCTGGATTTTTTTTTCTCAATGAGCAGCCTACCAAGTAACGTGCAGCCAAATTTGATACTTTTATGATCATTTGTATTGATGATTTTTTCAGTTATGTGTCCCTACGGTGGCCCAGAAGGGTCAACGCAAATGCAAAGGCCACAAAAGAAGTGAACCCACAACTGAAGTGCGCAGCCATACCGCCCTGTGGATGCCCGATCTGGGAAGCTAAGCGGGGTTGGGCCTGGTCAGTACCTGGATGGGAGACCGTGAGGGAACACCAGGAAGCCTGGGTGGATGCAGTGATAGAGTGAGTGGTTGGTGGTGGTCGGAGGGGCCGATGGAGCAGACTGGTAACCTGGCCTCCGTCAGTCTAACCCAGGACAGCTGTGGCTACATACGTAGCTTAGCACCATGGAGTATGGAGTTAATGAATAAAGCAATGTAAAGCGTCTTTGAGTGTCTAGAAAAGCGCTACATAAAACCAATGCATTGTTATTATTATTTAGCAGTCAGAAGAACACTTTGTTTCCGTGAGACAATATTTTCTGAGGAACTATCTTGATTACGGGAGAGTTTAATGAGACTGAAATAAAATGCTGCTGCTCGATGACTGTGATTAATGTCGTTATGTGTTTTCACAAATCAGCAATGTTGGTCACCGTGCTGAAACTGTCATGAGGTTAAGTATGTGCTCTGCCGTCCATCATTTGGTTATTGTGAAACTAGCTCTGCAGTAAGTAATGCTAACTGTTAGCGTTACTTACGTACTTACTTACTTCCATTGTGGCCTTTGCATTTGCGTTGTGGATTTTGCTCTTTTGTTGTGGCTTTTGCAGTTGCGTTGACCCTTCTAGGCCACCGTATGTCCCACTATAAACTGACATAAGTATTTACAGCTCTTTAATGATGTCATCTCGATGCGTCATGTTCCTCTGAAGTGGTTTAATCTGGAAATAGCATCTGCTGTTTATCGCTACAAACTCCTAAGAGTCACGTAACGGTAGTGCAAAGAAAGCAGCATTCAACATCCTGAAACTTACTGACACTGAGGTGGAAACCCAGCTAATTTGAATATTCTGAATGTTAAATAATATTCCTGTTTGTAAACTTTACTTGCAAAGACTGAAAAATATTCCAAAGCTGTGGAAAAAAAGACAGAAGTGACTCAATGACGACTGAATTATCAGAGTATTAAAAACTCCTCCAGATAAACAGGACACCTGGCTGCACGACAGGAAGCCCAGGAGAGTGACTACTAGAGTGAGGAAATCAAAAAGAATTACCTGACTGACGCAAAACACGAAACCAAGTGAAACCAGAGAGAGGCCGAGGCTGAGGAGGACTCGAGTGCACCGTTTGAGAGGCCAAGTGCCCTGAATAATGGAACAGCCTTTATCCTCTCCGCGGCCAACAGGCCACTTCTTAACATTCTTAAAGATGCTTTTCAATTAAGCCTGACTTGGCGGCGGCGGCGGCGTCCACGTTAATGTTCGCATGTGTGTGAAGCGGAGCGTTTGTGTAGCCGAGCGAGAAGCTGCTAATCGGAAGGAAAAAACAGAAGTGTGACAAACACCCAGCGAGAGGCAGAAACCTTGAATAAAATTAGCAGGTTTGCACCAGAATGACCAATGATATGAAAGCAGCTTTTTAATCAGCGTGAAGATAAGCAGGCGGACGGCGGCTGGAGGCTGCAAACAGGATCTGAGCTTGATTTATTTTGTTTTCAGCTCATTTAAAACGAATGCAAAACTTCAAGTGCTTCGGTTTTAGTGGCGCCGCGAGTCGGCGGCTGTAAATCCTGATTAAAATCAAAATGTGTGCAAAAAGCATCCCAGAGTTTGATTCATTATTGACACACGGAAAATACACTTCACAGGTTTGCTAATTTATTTAGTTTTTTACTGTTAATCTCAGTTTTAATGTGGCCAAATCTGAAATGAACCTGCTTTCATTTGCATATTCTTTGGTTGTTATTTGCAGAAAAATGAACAAGTTCCTCAAAGACCAGCTTGGACGACGACCGTTTGTTTCCCATTGAGGTTTATGTTGACAAGAGATTCTTTTATCTTGGGTTTATTTAGAGGTCTATGGGGGGACAACCAGGTATGTTGTCCCGGGCCTCAGGACCATGGACATTCGTCTATTATTTTTAATGAAATCGTTGTCTATTAAATTAAATGTAATTTTCTGCTCAAAATCTACTTAATAACTGAAACTGATTAATTGATGTAAATAGAAATGTTTTCCTTTTTTGCACATCTCCCCCCGTCCTAGAAGAAAATGGTTTAACCCCGCTCTGGCGTACTGTACGCTACGACTACGTGCCCAGCATCGGGAATTTACATCCGTTGGCCTAATCGAGCCAACTAACATCACTGACAGAAAGAAACATGGCTAGTCGACACAAATCAGATACGCAGAAAAGAAAAGAGAAAGAGAGGAAGACCATAGAGGTGAATACATCAGGAGGTTTTAAAAAGGGGACCAAGAAGCAACAGCACTAGGGCTTGACTTGGCTGTGGAGTCCAGTGATGGCAGTAAGTGAACAACAGCAGCTAACACTGACAGAGTTTAGATTTGCTACCACCAGAGTCCGACTCGAGTCTGTCAGCGTGTTTGTGATGAGTTTTTCTGTACTGTGGAGGTTCCAGACAATGACAGCTGCAAGCATCAAAGCATCAAAACTGTCAGAAAAGTATAAAAAAAGACTTCTCAGAGTCACTCGGAGACCAAGTTTGTCACTTGAAAACACTAGAAAAGCCCTTAGAGAGCTCATACCTCCGCCAAGCAGCTTCAGTCCACCCCCAACACAATCTCCCAATTCACATATTTTCTATGGAACGTTACAGATACAAATGTAATTACATACAGTTCAAATGTCCTACTGACAATGCAGCCTTCACCCCATCTGACCTAATGAACAGGCGCGGCCTCTAGCGCGGCAGCTCCTAACAGCCTCAGAAAGGAAAGAGAAGTCCGTCATTGTCGTTGTCTGTTGCGTGGAGACCCAAAATGTCATGTGGTCAGAGGGGGTTACCCCAAAAACAAGAGAGCCCTCTGGTGGCTTTTACAGTAAAACACATTTAATTGTCCACCTGGTTACACTTACATAAAAAAATTCCTGGATCCAGACGGTGATCCGGATCAGTCCCAAAATGTCATCATTTGTTCCTTGTCCCATTTCACACATTTCCTAAAATTTTCATCCAAATCCGTTCATGAGTTTTCCAATTATTTTGCACACAGACAAACAAACAAACAAATCAATGCTGGCCATCACATAACCTCCTTGGCGGAGGTAAATATCTGCTGTAACATTTGAAGAGGACCTGCTGGGACCACTAGACCTGCCAAAAGCCTGCCATATGATACTTTCTTGTCCCGAGCCCCAGCAAGTCTGTTGACAGCCCTGGGTTTATTTTCCCTTTTATTTTTTCATTTCCCCTCTCCCGATAGGCAGAGATCCAGGAAGATGAAGTAGGTGTATATAAGGTAGGGAAAGGGCCTGCTAGGGTCTCTCTGTGGGACCATGCGGCCAGCTCAGGTGAGTTTGTGTTGTAAGGTACAGGTTTGTTTCGTTTGTTCTCCTGTGTTGCTTACCTTTTTTCATAATCACTTATTGAGTTGTGTGTGGCATCAAGGCCTATGGTAGCAGTGTAGCATTTAACAATAGCTATAACTGTAGTACTGTGGTAGTATTTTAGCAGTTAGCATTGGCATTTAGCAGTTAGCATTAGCATTATAGTTGAATCTGGCTGTGTAGTCTCTTTGTGGGTGGTGAGGTCATCAGTAGTATATTTTAAGCAGTTAGTGGTTAGCAGTAGCATGTAGCATTTGCACTAGCTAAATGGTAGCTTCGGCACTGGTCACTACCTGGGGCATCTCCTAAACGGGCCTGGGTCAGTTGAACGTGGCAGTGCTGGGTGAATTAGCAGTTAGCATTAGCATTTAGCAGCTAGCTAAACGGTAGCATCGACACTGGTCACTACCTGGACCATCTCCTAAACAGGTCTGGGTCAGTTGAACGTGGCAGTGCTGGTTGGATTGTGTAGGAGCAGTGTGAACTGGCACTAGGGGGGGTGACTCTGGGACGCCAGAGTTCACCTCCTAGCCTCCTGGAGGTGTCGTGGGACTAAGTAGGAGAAACAGCGTTGAAGGGAGGTTTCCACCTGATGACCCCCAGAGACGTGTTAGGAATCACTGCTACTGGTAAATATAGAGACAGATTAGGGATCCTAGGTCCTTCACTGAGGATGAATCCTTTTTCTTTTTGAACACAAGTGTCCCGTGTTTAAATTAACATTTTCCCAGCTTGTTCCTGTAGATGTACACACTGTACATCGACAGGAACAAGCTGTGCGATGTGTATTTTTAACACAACCTGAAGGATCGCACTTTGTTTCTAGGAGCTTTGTTGAAGTGCGTCTCTATGAACGGCTTCAAACAGGCTTTTATTTTCTCTTCACAGGCTCCAAACAACTCCCAGCTACATGTGAAATCTCATTCGAGCAGCTTCAGTTCCAGAGGAAGGAAGCCGCTGATATTTCATGTGTGTGTTTCCTCTTCATGCTTAATGTTCATGCTTCACTGTCTCCTTAAGCTTTGCCAAACACTGCCCCGTGTGCGATTGTGTGTCTCCGTGTGCGATTGTGTGTCTCCGTGTGCGATTGTGTTTGTCCATAAATCCAACAGTGTTTCTGTGGATCGAGTCCAGCCGGGCTTCTGTTCAGAACATCATCCGTCCCTGTGCTGCTGAACAGGCGTGTGCGCAGAAACATGCCTCCAATCGCACACAAACAAGCGCACAATATGCAGGGACACATGCCGACATGCACACACACACGTGCACGCTTTCTTTGAGCTCACAAAGGCACAGATGTCTTCCAAAGGCACCCCGAGTCCTGGATATTGATACGACAGGAGGCAGCCATTGTGCTTTGATGACATTTATGAAAAGCTGCTCTGAGGGTTTTTGATTCTGCTGCAGGAGTGTGTGTCTGGGGTTAACATACAGGTGTGTGTTATTCTACAGGTGCGTGTGCTGTACAGTATACGCTGGCTTTAACACACCACCAGAGCTGCGACGTTTGGAAAGAACGTTCATTGAAGGCTCATGTCACAGCACGTGTTGCAGTCTGATTCACTGAAATGAAAAACTGAGAATGAAAAGCTTCTGAGAGTCAAGCTGCTGACATTTACTCTGCTCAGCCTGAAATCACGGAGTCTACAATGATGAGCCACTTAGAGAAGGATACAACCGAAGAGGATCTTGGTGGATGTTTCCTTCTCATACTGGTCATTTTTTGTGTGTTTGTGTCATCATTTTGTGTCTCTTTGTGGTCTGTTCAGTGTAATTTTTTGTGTCTTGGCAGCCATTTTCTGTCTCCTTGTGGCTGTCTTTGTGTGTGTGTCATCATTTTGTGTCTCTTTAACACCCAGAATTGTCCAAAAAGTGAGAATCTTTCTGTGTCCTGGTCACTCTTTGTCATTTTAGTCATTTTCTGTCTCCTTGTGGTTGTTTTCTGTCTCTAGGCTACATTCAGACTGCAGGCTAAAGTGACCCAAACTTGATTTTTGTGCCCCTATGCGACCTGTATCTGATCAGTCTGAAAAACACAGATCTGATTTTTTCAAATGCGACCCAGACCACTTGGATATGTGGTCCTAAATCCGGTACGTATCTGATCATTAGCCATGACTTCTGTCTGAACGTCCAGGTCGCATTTATCCGACCTACACGTCACTGATTCACGACAAACGTCTCTATTCTGTGTTCAAGCAGGAACAACAACAACAACCATGGTGGACAATAATGTGGAGTCCAGTCAGTGGAGGTTTCAGAGTTAGTTAATATTTGGGGGGACAACTCTAGTCAGGACTAACTCCAGGGGTCTTATCGGAACCGGGTGGTTTTTGAAAACACTTCCAAAGAAATGGCCGATTGTGGGTGTCAATGGTCCTGGATCCAATGCCAAAGGAAAGTAAAGAGCCTCTGAGCCGAATATAAGGAGGCTAAAGACTCAAACGAACCAAGCGGCCGTGGACGTGTTGCTGGTCCACTTTATGAAGAGCTGGACCGCATTCTGGGAGATGAGCTGTTCAGTACACAGAGCTCACCCGCTCCATGTGACGTCGTCGTGTCCTCTTCATGCTGGACACTTTTCGGTCGTATGAAGTTCACACAGGAGATCTGATACAAGAAGAATTTAACTGGAAATGTGAACATACTCGCAAAATAATCAGATTTCACAATAAAATCCAAATTAAGCATGAAGCCCTGCAGTCTGGACGTAGCCTTACATGTGACTTTTTGTGTCTCTGCCATCATTTTGTGTGTCTTGGTGGGTTTTTTTGTCTCTTTCTAGTCATTTTGTGTCTATTTTTGTCATTTTCTGCATCTTTGTTGTCATTTTTTGTGTCTTTGTCACCATTTTTTTGTCTCTTGATGCTTTCTTGTCTCTTTGTGGTCACTTTGTTCCCTCATTTGTCCCTTTGTGTCTCTTTTTGGTTGTGTTTTGTCCATTAGTTGTCATTTTATTGTCATGTTTGTGTCTTTGTCACCATTTTGTGTCTCTTTGTGGTTGTTTTTTGTCTCTTTTTAGTCACTTTGTGCCTATTTCTGTCATTTTCTGCGTGTTTGTATTCATTTTTGGGTCTTAGTGGTTGTTTTTTGTCTCTTTGTCGTCAGTTTCTTTCTACTTTTGTTGTTTTGTTCTCTCTCTGTGGTCACTTGGTGTCTGTTTATTGTAATTTTTTGTCATGTTTGTGTCTTTGTCATCACTTGGTGTCTCTTTGCAACACCTGGAATTGTCAAAAGGGGAGAAGTTTTCTGTCTCCTTGTGGTCATTTTTTTGTTGTTTTAGTCATTTTCTGCATATTTGTTGTCATTTTTGTGTCTTTGTCACCATTTTCTTGTTTCTTTGTGGTCACTGTGTTCCTACATTTGTCCTTTTGTGTCTCTTTGTGGTTGTGTTTTGTCCCTTAGTTGCCATTTTGTGGTCATTTTTGTGTCTGTCATCATTTTGTGTCTCTTTGTGGTCGTTTCTGTCTCTTTGTGGTCGTTTTTTGTTTCTTAGTTGTCATTTTCTGTCATTTTGTTGTCATGTTTGTGTCTTTGTCACCATTTTGTGTCTCTTTGTGGCTGTTTTTTGTCTCTTTTTAGTTATTTTGTGGCTGTTTTTTGTCTCTTTCTAGTTATTTAGTGTAAATTTGTGTCATTTCCTGCATCCTTGTAGTCATTTTTGTGTCTTTGTGGTTGTTTTTTGTCTCTTTGTTGTCACTTTGTTGTCATGTTCTTGTCTTTGTCATCATTTTTTTGTCTCTTAGTAACACCTGGAATTATCCAAAAGGTCAGAATGTCTCCTTGTGGTCATTTTTTGTCGTTTTAGTCATTTTCTGTGTCCTTGTGGTTGTTTTTGGTCTCTTAGTTGGAATTTCCTGTCATTTTCTTGTCATGTTTGTGTTTTTGTCATCATTTTGTGTCTCTAAGCAACACCTGAAACTGTCCAAAAAGAGAATTTCTCTGTCTCCTTGTCATTTTCGGTCTTTTTAGTCATTTTCTGTCTCTTTGTGGTGTTTTTGTGTCTTTGTCATCATCTTGTATCTGTTTGTGGTTGCTTTTTGTCTCTTGGTTGTCATTTTCTGTCAGTATGTTGTAATTTTTTGTCTTTTCTTTCATAATTTTCCATCACCTTGTGGTTGTTTTGGTGTCTTTGCCAGCATTTTGTGTCTTCTTTGTGTTAATTTTATGCTTCCTGTCCTACACAGCTTTTCTCCTCATGGTACTAACAACCAGAATACCTGATAGTTTGGCAGAATGAGCGCCTACTGACCAACCTTCTACAAGATGCAAAGACAAACCAACAATGAAGCTATTCTTTGACTGCATTAGGATTAGCATATCTCAATAAACACATGTGGAAATCGTCTTTATGTGAGTTACTGGGGCTTTCTCCTACATGTGACACTTGTTTGTCATGTACACACATCACATATATCAGACCTGGAGTCGCCTGTGGCTCTGCGCTGCCTTGTTGCATTTATTTGGCAGCACAAGGAGGAAAAGCTGCTGCTAACCTGCTCCGTCAGTACTAAAGTGTTGGCATGGAGAGTGTTTTCCTCATCAGGGGCTGGAAGCTGCTCGCCGGCCCTCAGCAGAAGACGAGCTGCACCACATAGCTCCCGGGAGTGTGCACGCGAAGCAGCGCACGGCGTTCAGAGGGGGAATAAGTGCTGAGTGGATGTTTCCCGCGGTGCAGCATCCATGTGTGAATAAGACAAGAAACGGAGGAGCTGAAAAACTTTGCATGATAAAGAGAGGCTGGAGCTGCTCCCTCAGCAGCCTCACCTCGTGAATTCACAAACAGCCGAGGACACACTATCCTGCACACAAACCGACACAAACACACACAAGCAAGACCAGACTGCCCGGCATACACCTTAAAAATGCACTTTTAATTTCCTGCAAAATCTAAGAAAGAGTAAAGGAAATCCAGGTGACAAAACCTGTGCCCAGCCTGTCTGTTTTTTTCCACGTATTTAAATCTTGCGGTAGTGGGATTTTAGTCACGTGATCTTGTAGCCAATCAACGTGCAGTCTTTAGCGACGTCATGCGGTCACGTGAGTCGCCGCGACCAATCATGTCTTTAAAATGGCGTCAGTATGTGGAAACATAGATATATATACATAGACGCCGTGTTGACTGCTGCTGCCGATTGGAGCTGATGTGCCTATGCGGCGGCCATCTTGGTACAGTGCCACTCGCCCCTACAGTGCATTATGTCTATAGAGGAATGACATGTCTGCACTATAAAAGTGATCATAAATCGATCAGTTCTCAACATATATTGTTTGTTACAAACGTCAGACGTGGAGGATGGACAGGCAGACATAAATAGAACAAAAGCATCCAAGCATCCTGTGTCAAAGCTACATGTGTGACGTTTTTAACAAATCAAACCGTTTGGAAATCGGTCGAAAATTCAGTGAATAATTCTACTTTAAGATTGTGGAGTACCTCTTACCTCCATAGACTTACATTCACTCCCCCCTCTGCTAGCCCTGTACCAAGATGGCGGAGCTTAAGGCACGTCCCTCCACAGTCAATGCAGCGTCTACGTATATATGTCTATGTGTGGAAAGGCAGTCGTGCTACAGGAGTCTACTACCAGGGCCCAATCCGCGTGGAAAAGGGCTTGTGCGTCAAGATAGAAACCGGCCAGGTTCCAATGCGATGGCGAGCTAGTTGCTAGCAAGTTGCTCCCAATGGTAGATTAGCGCCTTGCATGGCAGCTCTGTCACCACTGGAGTGTGAATGTGTGAATGTGAAACACAATGTAAAGCGCTTTGGAACCACTAAGGTAGAGAAAAGCGCTATATACGTGCAGACCATTTACCATTTAGTAAGCAGGCCTAGAGCCTACAACTGATAACTTGCTGAAGGATCGAATCAAAAGGCATTGACCTTTCCTGCCGGCCGGTAGGGGGCTCCTTTTAGCCCATGAACGCTCCCCACTTACACACTCTAGCTGTTTCCACCACCCCACATCCTCATCATCCCTCACAACTTCTGCACACTTTCCCCTGGACAATTTTGTGAAACCCGGACGTGGGTTCGTTCCTGAACTGTGGGTGGGTTGGGACCTTGAGTCCAACTGGACACTGGGGTTGGGAAGCAATTCAAGGACTGTCATGGTACTATACTGAAAATAGTGTTGTGCCTT
Organism: Dascyllus trimaculatus; assembly: GCA_024666655.1. Lineage (NCBI taxonomy): Eukaryota > Metazoa > Chordata > Actinopteri > Pomacentridae > Dascyllus > Dascyllus trimaculatus. Next base: position 32,272,346 of record CM045450.1, read on the forward strand.
ATACATCATAGTTGTGATTCTTTTGCAGGTCTGGATTAAGCGCTGGTTATCGAACATTTTGTATGTCTTTGTCTGTTCACTGTATATATTTACACTGCTTGTTGTTGTTATTTACTGTGCAACATATGGTGCCATCAAAGCATTCAGTCTCCTGTCCAGTCCCTCCTTTGAGTCCAAACTAATCTTCTGATACTCGTCCATGAGATTACTCCTACTGTGTTGCTCTATCGCCTAGACCTTTACAGGTACTAGCACAGTACTTACTGGTCTTATTACATACCACACAGAGTTGCTAGATAATTAAATGTGTTTCAAAACAACACACAATAAATACAGTATGTCTGCATTTGAGAGCATGTGGGAGTCTTAACTTAAGTCTCCACCTAAAGAGCTTCATGCAGGATGTTTCTGTCTGATAAGATGGTCACTGTGTCAGATCAGGGGTTGTTTTTAAGGCAGTGGGACAGAAATAAAACCTGGATTCAGTTCTTCCTGTTCATTTCACACAACGAGTCGCCTGTTCAGTGACTCAGGTGTTCATTCACAGAAACCAGTGAGAGAGATAAGTTGAGGTTTGTGTCGCCATGAAATTGTGGGGGGGGGGTTAATCTTTTTCTTTGTTTTTTCTCTCATGATGACCGCAGACTGTCTGAGAAGTGAGAATGTCTCTTTGTGGTGATTTTATGCCTGACTGTTGTCTCTTTTCAGTCCCTCCAGGATTTCGAGGGTGTTTTTCCAGATTGTTGCTCCTAAAATGTCTGAATTCGCGGCAGCTTTTCTAAAAAATTGTGATGCAAGTTGCGATGTTTTAAGCGTATTTGTTGCTAAAATTGCGGGAGACAGTAAAAAATTGCTAAAAAAGTTGCATTTTTTCTTTGTTTTGTATAATTCATTAAAAATGTTAAAAGTTTAAACAGTTAATTCCACATCCTGGCACACGCGTGTTCACACACACACGCTCACAGCTCGTCACGTCAGTTAATGAATCTAACTGACCTTCATTGTTTCAGTGCTGCCACAGATCTGGATGCAGCAGCTTCATCACGGTGGTTTGTCTGGTCTGTGGTCCGCTGGTTTCACCCATTCTCCTGATATGTTTACGGTAGAAAAGTGTTTGTCAGTGGATGGTTTTGGTTTGTGTTCCACCTCAATATTCCACGAGGTGAAAACAGTTTAGCTCCGCTTTGGTGAAGAACATCAGGGAATTGTTTTGCAGTAGTTTTTGTTGCATACGTATCTGTATCTTCAAACCATTAACAAGGAAGTGAATTCGGTGACGTACGTGCATTACTGAGGACTGCTGTGATTGGTGGAACTCACGGGAGGCGGGACAAAATTGCGGAAAAGTCACAGTGATTGGACAAAATTGCAAGGTCGCGCAGAATTCATGGAGACTGGTTGAATTTGCTTTAATTGTTGCGATTGAAACATTGCAAATTCCTGGAGGGACTGTCTTTTGTGTGTTTGTAGTCTTTTTCTTAGTGGTTGTTTTCTGTCTCTTTGTCGTCATTAGTGACATGTGAAGCATGGTGGTGGCAGCATCATGACGTTTTAGCCAAATCATCTACTTCCACCAGTTCAACGAAGCACATTTACTGTTTTAGCACCACACGAGGCTCCATCCACTGAGAGTTTTTATTTCCTGATTTCTATGAAGCCGAGGAAGGTGAACTTAAATTACCTGCACGGAGTGATGACCTGAACCTCCTGCAGCACCTTTGGGATGACCTGACATTTCTTAAGACCTGCAACGCTGATCTCATAACATTGTCGTTGCAGCTCACGGACACACTGGTGGCTGAATCCCTGCAGCAATAACTACTTTCTCAGAGGAGTGAAATGTAAAAAAAAGGCACATGGGTGATTTTTTTGCTGCTTTTCGTCGTATTATATAACTTTAAGATTCCAACAAAGCATGGGAATTCAAAAAGGCAGCTTTGCACAATTCATACGTCTCTTCTTGACGCAAAAAACACATTTAAAAACCCTCTCAGGATGAAGAGTTTCCACGCACAAATGCAGAAATGACAGGGAAGATATGTGCTTCCAAGCCAGCCACTTATCACTCTGATTATCACAAGAGAGCAGCTTCAACTTTCAAGTTCTTCCCTGCAAAGTTGCATCACGATACTTTTATCACTGCGATCAGATTTGCATGATGCAACGCAATGACATGTTTCAGACAGCCGGCTCCGAAACACTGCAGAGATCCTCCGACAATTACAGTTCAGGGCTGAAAATGAATAAATCCGCCGCGTGATTACAGAATATTCCGACCCGCTGCTGTTTAATCATTGTTGTAAAGGCGCTTTTATTTCACTGTGGTTCTCGGCTTTGCAGCGATGACAGGTTCATACAGCACGAGCGTCGCAGCGATCCGTCAAAGCCGAATTTCTGAAAAACCAATTTCCTGAGGAGAGATTTCCAAAGTGTTTCAAACGAACCAAAGTCAGAGACATGAAGAAGGTCTGAGGAGGCGCTCGGCTCGCTCTTAGTTTTAATGCAAACAACTCTTAAAAGCCCAAAGCTGCACACAACGTGGTTTACAGTCTGCACAAACTCACATTCCTCTACAACTAACGGTGCAATTTTAAACCTGAGTGCCTTGAAAAACTGTGAAGTAGTTTATTTTTATACTATTTCCCAGCTGAAAAATTTATCACAATAAAATGTATAATTATTGACACGCTTACTGACCTTTGTTTTTAATAAAGACTGGTAGAAAACAGGTTAAATTGGAATTAAGTCACTTTTGGCCGATTTTTAAGGTAAACAGTTAATATTTTAGTTTTAACGCAACAACAAAAAACACAAATATGCATAAGGGTTAGGGGTGTAACAAGGTGTATGAAAATCTTAAGACTATTGAGGTCAATGTACAGAATTGTTTTAATTGTAGACCTTCTCCGTCTCACAGTTGAACAGTATTGCGGAACTAAAAACAAGTAGGAGTTTCCAGGGGAACACAGGATGTGACGGACCGTTTATTCTCCTGCTTCTGTGACGTATGGCTAGCCAATGGGATGGCTAATGCTAACAGCTGGAAGACGCTCCGCCGTGGTTAAAACCACCCGTCTGGGATCACTTGGGTTTCCTGGTAAAGAATGAAAAAGGAGTAAAACAAGTGGACCAGACCAAAGCTGTAAGGAGCTCCAAACGTGGAGAAAGTATGGTGTTTATTATTGGTCATAACTCTGGTTTTACTTGGCCGATCAGCACAATTCAAAGACTGGTATATAGTTAGAAATCCACACTTTGGACACAAGTTAGAACGGAGACTCAGCGAGGCGTCTTGCTTCTACGTCATCTTAAATCAGTGATGTCATTTTGACGCGCCGGCGCATCCGTCGACTCCAGAGGGTTTCATACCGAACCGAACCGTGATTTTTGTGTACCGTTACACCCTTAATATGGGTTAATCCACATCAATCTGGACAGAAGTAAAGCAAATCAAAAAATGTGAGCAAAACAGCCTCTTCTTGTTCTTTGTGGTTCTTTTGCTTATATTGTTTGTGTAAGCAACGGGACTAAAAGGAGAACAAACGGCAAAAATCGCATCATCAGAGACGCTTTTTCTTTGTCGTGAAGGTCCCTTTTAGATGTGATCAAAACCTAGTAACAGTTCTTTGTTGGCTTGACTCAAAAAACTATAAAATCTAAAATAATATTGCAGATCATGTATAAATAAAGACAGATCTCAGCTGAGTTTACTCACATGTTTTCTGGTGCAGAGCAGCCAACCAGTAATGATCTTTTAACCTGTACAAACCTGCCTAAACTGAGTGATAATTAATCACAAGAAGCTGCAGAGACGATTTTACAACATATTTATAAATCAGAATAGTTCCTTCCTTGTTTTGCAGCGACTCAGCAGTATTTCATCATTGTTAGTTTTTCCTTTTTGCCCTAATTGGATCGGCTTGGTGTCGAACAGTCGATCTGAAATAACCTCAGCATATTCTAAGTGTTAGCTGCTGCGTTTCATCACTGGAAGGTGAGCAAGCCTCCATTTATAATTCATGTCTTCACACAGAGCCTCACCCTGGTTTCACCCTGGACTCAGTCTCTGCCCAGAGTCCAGCCAGCGTCCGATAAATTCACAAGTTCATCGCTGGAGCAGTCCGAAAAGCTCAGACCTTTTAGTCTGCGAACGTATTATCTGTGGCTCGAGGGAACAAACCCGTAATTACAGATGATATAACAACGCAATCTGCGGCTATTAAAACGCATGAATCATTTTCATTTCTGCTTATGCTGCTGCCCACAGTCCTGCTGCTGCTGCTGCTGCAGAGGGTCGGACACAAACGGATGCTATCCTTAAAAGACACGCTTCTATAAAAAGGTTCCCTAAGATGCCTTTATCCCTGTAAGACCTTGTTCTGCAATATTACAACATCACTTTTAGCCTTTTATCCTGAAAATATATCTAAGTGTTTTGTTTTTAGGACTACAGTTACATGGTCAAAGGGTCTTTTTGTTTTAAAAAAGTTATTTTTATTGATTTATTGTAGTTCACTTGTCACTTTCAAGTAAATGAAATGCCTTAAATATTTTTTGGACATTATTGCAATGTCCAGAACATGTATGCATTTAGTTATTGTGTATTAAATTCATAATTAATCAATAAATTAAATTAAATGTTTTGTCTCTTCATGAAATTCTGCAACACTGAGGTCAGTTTGGTAGTAAAAATAGCACATTACATGGGGACCTTGCACCTCTAATGCCAACATATTTAAAACAAAAATACTCTATAAATAAAGTGTGTTTTGGGATTCACTATAACTAAGTTTTAAATTTGTTTTTCTATTAAACATTTAAGTTAAAATGAGAATTTCAGAATCTCTGGCAGCAGTATTTGGGGCTCCATCTGTCGCTGTTTGTTTTTCTATTTTTTATTTTTTATTCAAAAAGTACATTAAAAATTTAATTTCTGGTTGTGGCAGAATGCAAGAAATAATTACAGAAGCCTTTCCTCCTATAATCAAAGTCTTTACAGGCTCGTTTTGCCACTGCGGCCATCTTTGTAACACCCCAGGGACAGTCATTTTGGACAAACTGAACTGTCTATTATCTAAATAAATGAGGACAGCCATAACCGTAGGGGTCATCAGGACAGAACAAAAGCAGGGATAGAATCAGTTTAACCAAAGACTTTCAGTACGGTGGCCCAGAAGGGTCAATGCAACTGCAAAAGCTACAACAGCAAAGGCCCTATATAACCGCAAAAGCAACAATGCCAATACAAAAGCCACAATGCAACCGCAAAAGCCACGACGCAACAGCAAAAGCCACAACGCAACAGCAAAAGCCACAACAGCAAAGGCCCTATATAACCGCAAAAGCAACAATGCCAATACAAAAGCCACAATGCAACCAAAAAAGCCACAACACAACCGCCAAAAGCCACAATGCAACAGCAAAAGTAACAACACAACTGCAAACGCCACAATGCAACCGCAAAAGCCACAACGCAACCGCAAAAACCACAATGCAACCACAAAAGCCACAATGCAACCATAAAAGCCACAATGCAACCGCAACAGCCACAACACAACTGCAAACAACACAACGCAACCACAAAAGCAACAACGCAACCACAAAAGCCACAACACAAAAGCAAAAGCACTAACGCAACCGCAAAAGTAACAACGCAACAGCAAAAGTAACAAAGCAACAGAAAAAGCAACAACGTGACAGCAAAAGCCACAACACAATCGCAAAAGCCACAACGCAACAGCAAAAGCAACAACGCAACCGCAAAAGCAACAACGCAACAGCAAAAGTAACAATGCAACAGCAAAAGCAACAACACAACAGAAAAAGCAACAACACAACAGAAAAAGCAACAACGCAACAGCAAAAGCCACAACACAACCGCAAAAGCCACAACACAACAGCAAAAGCAACAACGCAACAGCAAAAGCCATAACGCAACAGCAAAAGTAACAATGCAACAGCAAAAGCAACAACACAACAGAAAAAGCAACAACACAACAGAAAAAGCAACAACGCAACAGCAAAAGCCACAACACAACCGCAAAAGCAACAACGCAACAGAAAAAGTAACAATGCAACAGCAAAAGCAACAACTCAACAGAAAAAGCAACAACACAACAGAAAAAGCAACAACGCAACCGCAAAAGTCACAACACAACCGCAAAAGCCACAACACAACAGCAAAAGCCACAACGCAACAGCAAAAGTAACAATGCAACAGCAAAAGCAACAACGCAACCACAAAAACCACGACGCAACCACAAAAGCCACAACACAAAAGCAAACAACACAACGCAACCACAAAAGCAACAACGCAACCGCAACAGCCACAACGCCAATGCAAAGGCCACAACGGAAGTGTGCAGCGGTCAGAAGTGTTGTGGCTTTTGCAGTTGCATTGACCCTTCTGGGCCACCGTATTTAAGTGCTGATTGACCCTCATTGAAAACACTGGCCGACCTCACAGCAGCTATAATGCAGCACTTTCTGCACAAAACCATGATACTATTGTAATCTCCCTGCATTGAACAGCTTTATCTGAAGCTGGCAGCACGAACTCCCCTGGTCTCTGAATGTAAAACTACCCCCTTCTTAATTAAATCTAATTTCAAGGAAAAAGTACGATCCTACATTTCTGCTAAGTTCACATGAGGCCATGCTCCCTCGCATTCAGCATCTTCTCCCACGGCTTTTGTCTGAGTGCAAGGAAGAGAGCGAGGGCGTATATTTCTGAGTGTGTTTAAGGAATTGAGGATGAACAAGTGAAGTGTGAAGAGCTAAAGCCACTGACACAGCACAGATCCTCTCCCTCTGATTAGCCTGGTTATCGCTGGTGTAAAAGGGAAGGAAGAAAGGAAGGGCTGGGCTGAATGAAAAAGAGAAGGCAGAGGAGATAAATGCAGCTGAAAGGGGAAAGAAATCGACTGGAGACAGAGAAAAAACAGGAAAAAGGGAGGGAAAAGTGGGAGAGGAAGAACAGGCTGGATGAAAGAGATGCAAATAATTTTAGATTCAGCTACTTCATGCATCTTGGGTGGATGAAAATCTTAAAAAATCTTTAAAAAATAACTCATAAATACATCTAAGAGGCATTAAAGGTGGCTCTTAGAAGTTATAGAAAAGCATAAGAGAGGGGAAGGATACACGACTGCCTACTCTTCACCAGTCAAAGCTTTATGATAGAGTGACAAAGAGACAGACACTGTTGAGAAAAGCTCATTAAATCTGGACTAGAGTTCACCGGAAGACATGTGGAGACTCTGAAGTCACCTGGAAGAAGGTTCTTTGGTCTGATGAGACCAAAGTTGAGCTTTTTGTCCATCAGACGAAACGCAGTGTCTGACACTAAACACTGGACATCATCACACAACACACCATCCCCACTGTGAAGCATGGTGGTGGCAGCATGATAATGTGAAGCATGGTGGCAGCATCATGAGGGGAAGCATGATGGTGGGAACATCATGATGTGAAGCATGTCGGTGGCAGCATCATGAAGTGAAGCATGGTGGTGGCGGCATCATGATGTGAAGCATGATGGTGGCAGCATCATGGTATGAAGCATGGTGGTGGCAGCATCATGATGTGAAGCATGTCGGTAGCAGCATCATGATGTGAAGCATGGTGGTGGCAGCATCATGATGTGAAGCATGATGGTGGCAGCATCATGGTGTGAATTATGGTGGTGGGAACATCATGATGTGAAGCATGTCGGTAGCAGCATCATGATGTGAAGCATGGTGGTGGCAGAATCATGATGTGAAGCACGGTGGTGGCAGCATCATGAAGTGAAGCATGGTGGTGGCAGCATCATGAAGTGAAGCACCATGGTAGCATCATAATGTGGGGAAGTTTCTTGGCAGCAGGTCCTGGAAGGCTTGTAAAGGTAGCGGGTAAAATGAATGCAGCAAAGTATAGAGAAATCCTGGAGGAGAACCTAAAGTACAGACTGAAGAGAACCAAGATTAGGGAGAAGATTTGTGAGACGAAATGGTTTAAAGTCAACAAACTAAACTTCTGTATTCTTACTCTGTTCCTTACTTGCCCCAGCCGGGTGTAAATGTCCGTAATGAACCAAAAGCATCAGTGTAATCGTCATGGCGACGCCTTCGACACTTCCTGCTTCCCTCCTTACAGCCTCCTTCCCTTCCTAAATTCCAGATTTCTGCTCTAAAATCCCAGAAAAAGGCAGCTGCAGATTGCGACTCAAAGTTTTGATATCAGCCCAGTTAAAATCTTTCTGCCAGCTTGCTTATCTGAATCTCTGCTTTAGCTTCTCCATCTGCCGACTCAGCCAGAACACATCTGTCCGTCTGTCAGCGGCTCAGATGTCGTCCAGTCCGAGCCAGATCTGGAGTCCAAGTCTGCCGACGTGTCCGAGAGCGAGCCCGGATCTGAGTGTCTTCACAGACTCCTAAAAATCCTCTTGAGGCTACTTACCCTGCATATTATGAATTTCCAGGCTCTGCAGTTGTTTTCTGGGAGTTTGAACCAAATATTTGCAGCACACCAACTGAGTTCTACGTTTCCAGGTTCAGTTTTGACTGTGTGGATGAGGAACCAACCTGAACCTAAGCTTATACTGAGCTCATTATTTGTCCAACTGCTTAATTCTTTTAACAACAAACACTTATCAGACATAAAAGCTAAACATGGAAGTATTATTAGTTTCTATTTTAGCTGAATTTTTGGTGGATTTGTGTCAAATGTGGGCACGCATCACGAAATGTCTTTTCTATTAAGCTGCTCTGATACTTTTCCTGTGTGACGGCTTTTGTTCTGCACATTCCTGCATGTAAAGCTGGTCGCAAACCTGGTTACTGTGACTGTATTCATCAAAAAGGATCTTGGCGGACTGAAGTCGGACCAACTCCTCAACCAATCGACCAGTCACAGGGACAACAAACATTTGCATGTTGTCTGAAGATGATCCAAATGTGCCAGAGAGTGACTCTACCTGCAGCCCTGTTGGCCAAAATATAATCTATGTTCCACAATGTTACTCGATAATAAGGATGCACGATAATGCCAGTTTCAACCGATTCCGATAACCGATAATTTTATACTTCTTGCAGCCGATAACCGATAATGTCAACCGATTGCGCACCAGAGCATGACACCGGAGTTGTCAGGTCTGCTACTAAAACCACCGCGGCGTTCTAGAGCCTCAGCAGCGTACTAGATAGAGCCTTGGCGACGCTCCGCCGTGCCCAGCGATGGACCGGAGCATAACACCGGAGCTGGCAAGGTGCTGCTATAACCACTGCAAGATTCTAGAGCCTCAGCGGCGTGCTAGAGCCCTGGCGACGCTCGGTGGCGCACCGGAACGCAACACCGAAGTTGTCAGGTCTGCTACTACAACCATCGTGGCGTTCGAGAGCCTCAGCAGCGTACTAGAGCCCTGGCGATGCTTGGTGGCGTTCGGCGGCGCGCACGACTTTTTGAGTATCAAAATTACTATCTGAATACCACCACAACGAACAAATATTCGGATATTCCAATATTCGGGACCAGTCCTAGTCAAATGTCTTCTTCTGACACGGTAAAGAAAGTCCACTCTGGTCAGTGCCACGCCATGCTGCTTGTTTTTCTCTGCCCGCGCAGTCTGATGACATCACACACATGCGACGGTACAATCAGGGAGGGGAGGGGTTGAGGAGTCAGGCATGAGGACAAACCACAACACACAGACCAACGGCAAAAACCAAGATTCAGAGTCGTCATTATTATCGGGTTGTTTTATCGGCTGTTTTTTTTGTTATCAGAATGACGTCATAGTTGCCAAAATTAACGCCGAAATTATCGTGCATCCCTACTTGATAATAAAGGAAGAACGTTCTCAATGTAGCATTCAGTTTTGAGAACGTCAGAGCAGAACCGTCTGAAGAATAATAGAACGTCTTGGTGCGGCTGTGGCTCAGGTGGTCGAGCGGGTTGTCCACTGATCGCAAGGTTGGCGGTTCGATCCCCGGCCCCTCCATATGCCGAAGTGTCCTTGGGCAAGACACTGAACCCCAAGTTGGTCCCAATGGCAGATTAGCGCCTTGAATGGCAGCTCTGTCACCATTGGAGCGTGAATGGGTGAATGAGAAACACATTGTAAAGCACCTTGAGTACGAAAAAGGCGCTACATAAGTGCAGACATTTACCATCTTTAGAATGTCTTTCACTTTGTTGTTGTGGGTTATGAGAAAATGCAGCCAAGTAAAGCCAATTTGTTAGCTAAAAATATTAAAGTGGTCATCAAATATTCCTCTAATAGTACAGACCTTTTATAAATATATGATTAACAAACATGGTTACGTGACTGCTGGGTGTTTGGACGTTTCCTCCCTCCGTCTGTGTTTTTGCCATTAAAAGCTCCGGTCGTTAACTACCTTCTTAATTGAGAGGGAGAGAAGAAAGAAGTCTTTTTCTTCTCAAGAGCTCCTTCCTTCTTTTTCTTCCTGGCAACTTAATGAAGCTTAACGCAATTAAATTCAACATTTGCCAGTTTAATCCAGCAGTGTACAAGTTGTTCTGCCTTTCATTCTCCCTCCTCTTCCTTCCTCTCCTGTGCTTCAGTGCTGGGTTTCCATCTCCAGTCTTCTTTTTTTCTTTTCTCACTCTGAGCTTATTGCTCCGAAGAATTTCACTGCTTCAACGGCAGACATGCTGATCAGGATTTCCACCTGTCCGGAGGGATTTTCTGTTCACCGTGAAGGAGGCGAGGAGGGGGAAGGAAGGAATTGTGGCCACATTATCAGCCATTATGAACAACGACTCCCCTCCTCTGAAGTGCTGTAAAGAGATCAGCCGGGTCCAACCACAGAAGATGAAGGAACCCTGGTGCTGTTGTTATGCTGCTGTTCACTTTCTGCTGTTTCCAGAGATCCTCAATCGCTCATAAGACTGAGAAAAGTTAGGATTAAACTCTTTTGGTCGTGTATAATATCAAGTGTCAGGTCACAACACACCAGGTGTCATGTTGTTTGTCATCTACACCGATCAGCCACAGCACCATGACCACTGACAGGTGAAGTAAATATCATTGATCATATTGGTACTATGTGGTGTTCTGATGGAAAACCTTGATGACACTTAAGGCCAGTACACACTCCAGGATAATCGGGCTGATTTTTGTCCCGATCTCCTCCTTATGATCAAAGCCAGCAAAGGCCTGATTATCGGATGTTTGCAAACGACATCGTGTCTGATTTTCCTGTAGTGTGTTAAGAGTGATTTTGTCCGTTCCGATCCGCTCGGAAGGTCTCGGAAGGAGAGATTGTAGATAATGAACATGTTTAATATTTGCGACTATAAACCCTGTAGTGTGTGGGGGTTTCCTCCGAGAGCAGCCGAGCACGCTCAGTGTGTGATGTCATGTGTACCGGATTTAAGCCAATCAGAACGTGAGCTGACTCAGCTGACTGACGGAAGAGGAAGTAAAAACAAACCAGTAGAGTTACCGTCGTTAAAAAAGTTAATCAGATTAATCATGATGATGGATTAATCCACACTAACACAATTTTGACAGCCCTAAAAAATCTCTGTCCCTCGGCTCAGAGATCTGGATGGTCTGATGAAAAAACAGCTTCAATTCTAGTAACGCGCCGCATTTTTGCCAGAAACGGTAACGAAGTTGTAATGATGGGAAGAGTAATCAATTAGATTACTGGTTACTGAAAAAAGGAACTCCGTTAGTAATGTTGTTATTTATAGCGCCGTTATTCCATCATGTTTGTTTACACTGAAGTCACGTTTGACTACGTGAGATTTGGAATATTGAGCGTGAAGAACCTGATAGTCTGCTGAAGGATCGGTTAGCGTGGTTAGCTAACACCACACTATAAGATCAGAAGAGAGAGATCTTGTGTGATCTGTCTTTTGTTACCTTCAAGTGTGTGGTCTCTAAATCTGTGAAGGTTTGAAAAATCCTGCAGTGTGTGCCAGCCTTTAGACACCCAAATAAACATTGTCCTACAACAAACACACTCCCTCATGCTAATGGAAACCCCAAATGTCACTGGCCTACCCCCACAGAAAAATGCACCCCACCACATGGAAACAACATCAACCATGTGGAGGAACATGACAATGGTCCAACATGTTGATCTGACCTCCAAACTTCCTACAGCCCATTCTGATCAAGCATCAACAGGATGCAGTGGAACCAGTTGGATTGACAGAGGCTCCACTGCACAAGACAGAGTACCTAAAGGATCCAGTGGTTCCAGACCCCATAGGACACCCTGAGAGGTCCCCATGTATCAGTTTCTGGCTGATAAATGGATCCATTTTCAAACCTGGCGGTAGGTTTTAGGGTTCTGGTGGTTAATGCACACGGAAAATTAATTTCCACAGCGTGTTGTTGTGGTATATATTCATGGTTAAGTATAAGTAGTCGGCGTTGTTCCTGCACACAGATGCAGAATCTTGCTTACAAACCAACAGTTCTAACCTTCACATTAAAATTCTCCACAGATCACAAATAAATGCTCTGAATTGGGCTCACATGTCGAGAGAAAACTCAAACCTCCTGCTCCGTACGATGGTCTATTTATTCTGAACCATCATGTGGATCACAGGAAGGCAGAACAAACACACATTCACCAATACGCACACCCTCGAACACACTCTTCAGTTATTTTTAAGAACACATAGCTTGTCTTTCATTACCTTGAATAAGCACTTTAAAATGTACATGCTGGTCTATTTATGTCGCATTAAAGGAAATGCCGCCAATCTCTACTATCCAGAACTCAAAAATCCTTCAACCAACCTGCTGATGTGGTTGTACGAGTTCCCAATTGATAGTTCAGTATATTTCATGAGACCGACTCATGAGCTTGATGGTTTTTTTCTGCTTATTTTCCTTCCGATTGAATATTTAATACCTCTGTTGCACCTACATATATCAGTTCAGACGTGACCTGGACGCTCCCTTCAAAGTTAAAGAAAAAAAGGAAACAAGCCAAATAAATGTGTCATTACTTTCCCCCCAAATGTCACCCGAGTGCATAATAGCACATCATTATGCATTATTCATTATTTTCCAAAGCCAATAACTTCTTTTTTTCAAGCTAATCCTACAATTCTCATTAGAGTTCATTTGGACTAAAGCTGGAATTGATTGTTTGGAAGACAGCGGCTTTTGTTCACACCCTAAAACCCCCCTTAAGGGTGAGAAATAATATCATAGTTGGGGTGAGAGCGATAATTTTTCTGCACGTCATTCCACCTCAATCAAGTGCTTACAGGCTTAAAGGCTGCAATCATAATAAGAGTAAATACACAGCGGAGAGCTGCCAATCACTGTTTGATTAGAGCATTCACAAACAAGGTTAGTGGAGATAAGGTGGGTAACTTTGCATGTGTTTTTTCCTGTGTTAATTACAACTACTATTATATGAGAGCTCCAACATGACAATTAGGGATTATTCTGCAAGTCTGAAGTTCTCTGTCAGTCTTCTTGAGTTGTTTTGTTTTACTTACAGAGACGCTGAAGGCTTCAGGGCTCCGTGAAGCCGAGTTCCAGAGATGGAGACTCGACATCTCTGCAGGCTGTTGAGTTAATGTTCCCCCATGTGACAGAAATCACCTTAAAATAGCAGTTTGGGCGCCCGGAATGAACTGTCCATCAAATTTCCGTGTCTATAAAGAGTGATACCTTTGGCAAGTGCTGCTAGCCAAATGTTGGAGCCTTTATGGAGGAAAGAATATGAAGAAAAACAGCAAGTAAAGGCAGAAAATGCTTCCGGTTGTGTCGTTTAAATGTGACTGACAGCCAGCCTGTAGGAAAGTGTGTTCAACCTTAATTCTGCATATGATAGAAGATAGATGCTGCTGAACACCCGTCAATTACTGGCCTCTATAAGGTGTCCAGAGACCGGTCGGTGAAATTCCCACTGGTCCTCGGCATGCTGTCGGTCAGTGAGTGTAATTGTCCAATTTACCAGTAATTTGGAGCCCCATTGAGCACGAGGTCCATGTATATTAATGCTATTCAGAGCCGCAAATGGTGCCAAAAGTGCGTTACAACACCTGAAATACCTCTATTTCTATCAAAAAGCGTCGCTGAAGTGATCATTTACAGGGAACGGTTGCAGAGTTAGAAAAGGCTCTCAAAGATTTTGAAAGAAACTAAACCAACTCTGCCACCAGTAGAGCCTCATGATCATTTATTCAGCAGACACACAGACAGACAGACGACTGGACTAAATAAAAATAACCGTATGAAGCAGATGTTGCTATAAACATCCCAGAGGATTTGAAGGGAAGCCTATCTTTTAAAAAAAAATAAACTAAAAGGTCCCGTTTATCAACCAGAAACTACACAAAATAGAAAGAAATGTCAACAAAAAACAAATCTAAGAACAAAATTGTGACATTTAATCAAGATCTCTTTATTCTACATATCTCATTCAAAAAACCTCTAAAAATAAACCCTCAGGTTGAACTGCAGGCAGTGTTTTCACAAAGAGAGGAGACGACAAGGGACACTGGGAGGAAAACCAAACCTACTGGATCAATGAAATAAATGCAGCATGGCTCAAAAACAGTGAACAGAGGAGACAGTTGTTGGAAGATACATCCAGCATGGTGAAACATCTTTGTGCAACTGAAGTAAAGAGCCTCAAAAATGAACTATATAGTGTCCAAAATGGCTCAATTTGTCCATAATGACTCCAAAACTGTCATTTTAAACATAATTTTCAAGTTAATTCAGATGCTTTTTGGTACTTTGGACAAGTTTAAATTCATTTTAGACACGTTTTGAGTCATTTTGGACCATTTTTAGGTGATTTTTGACAATTTAATGTTATTTTAGAAAGGTATTTAATTATCTTGGACAACTTTAGATTGAGAGTAAAATCAAACCTACTGGATCAATAAAATAAATGCAGCACGGCTCAGAAACAGTGAACAGAGGAGGAAGTTGTTGGAAGATACATGCAGCATGGTGAAACATCTTTCTACAGCTGATGAGCAGAGTGGAGAGAACAAGTTTGTAGAGGATGGAAACATGAAATAGTGACACAAGTCTTTAAGTTTTTAAGGACTTCAAATCCTCAGCTGGAGGTGGAGAAAAGTTATCAAGCCAATTTGACTAATTTGCTGCAACTTCAGTTAAGTTTTAATCAATTACAGCAGAGATTTTAGTTTAAATTACAGTCGTCCCTCGCCATATATCGGTTCACTTTTCGTGGTCTCACAGTATGGTGGATTTTTAAATTGTATATAAATACGTAGCGTACAGCAGATGAGTCGACTCACGTATGGAAAACTCAGCTACGGCCGCTTCCTCTTGAGCTAGTCGGTCTCTGATTGATCGGTGATGGAAGCCAGCCAGAACCTTTGGTCCCACACGGTGA
The DNA here is from genome assembly GCA_024666655.1 of Dascyllus trimaculatus. Lineage (NCBI taxonomy): Eukaryota > Metazoa > Chordata > Actinopteri > Pomacentridae > Dascyllus > Dascyllus trimaculatus. The sequence continues at coordinate 32,287,699 of CM045450.1, forward strand.
GAGTTTACTGGAAACGACCGTCAGAGAACCGGTGACAGTCTGTAGGATTACCGTAACGCCATCATCAGTTTCCCGGTAGGTAGGCAGCCGGACGTCCTCGGTGTGGGTGTGTTTAAAATACGGCAGAGTTTTTCCCAAGTGGGCGTTTCAAGTGGATCGCTGCGTCGCTAGTTCCATTATCGGACACGGCTGTAGAAGCTCCTCTAGATGGAAGGTTTAAGAGTGTAGGAAGGGTTTATAAGAGTGTGGGGAGGGTTTATAAAGCCTTACAATATATATATATAAGTAATAAAATAAATATGAGGTTGCTACTTCATGGATTTTGTCTGGAACCTAACCCCCACGATAGACGAGGGACCACTGTACACACAATACGATGGTGGTGTAACATCATGTCAACACAACTCATCAAAACAACCTAAAAGCATTTTTCTAACCAATAAATTCAAATTTCTAATTAGGTGGTGGGAAGAGATGCCCTGAATCGCTTTTCAGAGTTTACTTTTTCTAAAAGCAGCGATGTCGCTCAGCAGCTGTATTTATTCAGCTCTGATTGGGGAATAACTTCCTTCACAGGCGTCAACAACGTGCACGACAAAAACAATCCTGCACAGGTGTTGATTCACTTAAAGAAGTGAACATTAAATCCTGAAACATAGGATTTCAAGAGGATGATGGTCCGGCCATCTGAAGCGTCTGGTTATAACGTGATTGGATGCTGCAAATCAACTGAACACTGTCCCCCATTTCAGATATATATAGTCATTTCTGATTAAAGTACAAATCACAGGCAGCGATTTGAAGCAATTTTACACTCTGATACTTTTACAAATAACATTAGGAACAAGGACGACGAGGAGCTGCCAATTACATCACAACAGAACGGGGACATCTGATTTCGTTCCTCCCCTCTCTCGGGTTTCGTCCACCTCTTTCTTCTGGCCGCTGATGAGGGAGGGAATTGCAGATGTAATACTTTCTTTTTTTTTTTTGCGCAAATGGGCGAACGACACCGATGGATCATCTAATTCGCCTGCAGAGATCCATCAGGAGCAATGAGAGTGATGAGGTTCACAATTCACATTAGAGCCGAACAGGGCCCCAGCGACCACCGATACGGCAGGATGATGTCTGGAGATTTGCTTTTATATTAACTTCCACTGCTGGATGTGTGTCGCTGAGGGTGTGAATATGTGACCGTATGTAGTCGTATTAGCCTATGCATGAGGCTCTGATGTATATTTTCTGCAGAGACAGTACCTAGTAATTCATTTTTTATACTTCAGAGAGGCACTTACATTTTACCTGTGATCGCGTGTGGGCGTGCATAATATCTTTCTGCACGGCGCATGCAAATCAGTGGAAGCACCAGCGCAAGCATTTGAATAAGAAAATCTGGAGTAAGAGTGAAATTATCACTGTGACTGATATCTGAAGTGACAGTTGAGTCCGGGGGGTTCCCAACGTAGGGTTCGGGACCCTGCAAAAGGTCGCCGCATAAATGTGAGTGCTGCTTAAATGTTTAATGTGAAGGGAAGTTCTGATGTGCAGATCTGTATTTGAACAGGCAGAAGCTATTCATGAGAAAATAATGCAGGTCTTTTTGAATGAGCAAATAGTTGTTCTTCTTTTTAATAATAATAATAATAAATAATACATTGCATTTATTGAGTGCTTTTCAAAAACTCAAAGACGCTTTACAGGTTAAAAACCGACACAAATACAGATATACAAATCAAACAATCAAAAAGAAAACAGAAGAAATACAGTTGAAGGTGAAGTAGAAAACAAAAATTTGTGGTAGAAGTTGATGTAAATAATGTATTGTGTATGGTCTGTATAAATTTGAGGAAATTACAAGTTGAAAGCGGAACGGAAGAGGAAGAGGAAGAGGAAGAGGTGTGTTTTTAATTTGGTCTTGAAGGTGGCAGGGTGTGTTGTGGGAGTGAGTTCCAGAGGGAGGGGCAGCAACAGAGAAAGCTCTGTCCCCCCAGGTTCGGTGCCTGGTCCTGGGGACAGTCAGGAGGTTTGAATCTGAGGAACGGAGGGTGCAGGAAGGGGAGTAGGGGTGGAGCAAGTCCTTAAGGTAAGAGGGGGCCTGGTTTTTAGAAAAATTTATTTTAGAAAAAATGAAATGTTAATTGTTTAAACTACATACCTTTAGACATAAACCAACTCCTGTAAAGAAAAGCCGATTCCGTGAAGCATGGTAGTGGCAGCATCATAACCTCTAGCGCCCAAAAGACACACTTTGAGTCTCAAATTCCATTTATTTTTCCGAGTTGAACACATATCAAACTAGAAAGCACTCAGAGAGCACAGACCTCCACCAAGCAGCTTCAGTCCACCCCCAACACAATCTCCCTATGACAAAGTATCCTTAAAAAAAGTGTCCGGTAATCACTCTCACACCGTAGCACTGCTGTGGTTGAGCACGAGCGGCCAACACCCACCATATATGTGCAATGCACTTTCCTACCACAAGGCGGCACTGCAAGGCTTTCTAACACTCCCAATGTTAAAGAATCTTTTGAAAAAATCCTGGATCCAGACGGTGATCCGGATCACTCCCAAAATTTCATCATTTGTTCCTTGCCCCATTTCACACATTCCCTGAAAATTTCATCCAAATCCGTCCATAACTTTCTGAGTTATTTTGAACGCAGGCAAAGAAAGAAAGAAAGAAGGAAAGAAACAAACCAACGCCGGCAAAAATATAACCTCCTTGGTGGAGGTAATGACACTGTAAGACTTGGGACCTTTCCCAAGATGCTATTTGCTTGAATTTGCGTCACATATAATCATAGTTACTCACTGTTATCCACAGTGTTCTCCATAATCAATACTCTTATTACTCATGAGCTTCACTGGAGTTACCAGAAGACAAGCGGGAGACTCTGGAGTGAACTAGAAGAAGGTTCTTTGGTTTGATGAGACCAAAATGGAGTTTTTGGTCATCAGACTACTGTCTGCTAGTAACCCTGCATATCATCACAAACACACCATCCCCACTGTGTGGCATGGTGGTGGCAGCATCATAACCTTCAGAACTCAAACGACACACTTTGAGTCCACATTTCTTTCCTTTCTTTCCTGTTGAACACATATCAGATGAAACGTCAAGATCTGGGACTGTTTTTAAGATGCTAGTTGCTTGATTTTGCATCACATTTAAACATAGCTACTCATTGTTACAGTAAATAGAGTCAATACTCTTGTTTAAATTACTCATGAGCTGGACTTGAGGTCACCAGAAGACAGATGGGAGACTCTGAAGTCAACGGGAATGAAGTTCTTTGGTTTGACAACACCAAAATTTAGCTTTCTGGTGTGCTTGTTACATTATATTTAGCAGACACCAAACACTGCCTATGATCACAAACACAGCATCCCCACTGTGAAGCATGGTGGTGGCAGCATCATAACCTTCAGCGCCCAAAAGACACACTGAGTCCAAATTCACATCCCTTCCTCCTAGCTGAAAACATATCAGTAAAGTAATATAAACAAACACTCCTGCTTCTTGGATGAATGATAAACATACTAAACAGCAGGACATTTTGAAGATACAACAAAACTGTCTGTTTTTACAGTTTCTGGCTCAAAAAAATCATGTTGGTGATTCATTTATTTATTTATTTTGGCAGGGTTCAGAGGATTGAAGCACCTGTAGTGAATTTAATTTGATTTAGCGCTGAAGTACATACTCCTGGTCAGGTTTAAGGAGGTTTAAGTTAATGGTGGTTATACTGCTCATAGATGCAGCGTCTTGCATGCAAAACAATTAGAAACAAAGGCAAATACAAAAGTTCACAATTGTACTTGTACTAAAGGCAACAAACAATCCCATAGCAGCATCCCACCCCCAACCTGTAAACAACAACAGGTGCCCACAGGGATAACACACAAAATATTAGGCTTAGATTCGGCTTGATTTGGATTAGATTAAGTCTCCAGGTAATTAATGTGAGTCAATACCATGTGCTGCTGCTTTTGTACCATCACTGCATCTCCATCTGCAAACACCAGCATGAACAAGGCTCAGTAAATACACGTATTGATCAGGATATAATGGGATCTTTCTCCCCCTTTTACATTTACACAAACACTCATTTCCCTCCTCATCACTTCCCTGTTGCCTCTCTCTCTCTTCACCGTCCTCCTCCTTTCTGAAATCCCCCTTCTTCCCCTGCATCCTCCTCCTCTGTAATGGTAATGCAATGTTCTTCGCTCAGCTCATCAGCACCAGCGAGAGCAGCGCCCTCACTGGTTCCCTCCTTCCTCTGAGTGTTTAATTGCATTAGCATAAGCACAGCCTTAATTTGAGAAGCAGGGGATTCTCTCTCACCGTGCGTCTGTCTGCCTTCCCCCTTCCCCTTCCCTCGTTCTTTCTTTTTTTCCTCCCAAGAAGCGAGGCTTGGAGGACATAAATCAAGTGGTCTTGGCAACGAGAGCTGGCACAGCGTTCCAGGAATGAAGGAGTAAAGCCTTTGATGGGGAGAGCGGAAGGTGGCAGATGGAGGGGGAAGAGGAAGGGATGAAGAGAATAATGTAAATTCTGTCAATGTGAAGAGGAACACGTTGACTGCTACCTGCATCATCCTCCACAATCCCCGTCTCCTGCAAATTATTCCTGTGATATAAGGACTCACTTTAAGGGGTCAATTAAAGGGAAACTACGCATATTTTCTCCATTAAATAATGTTTCCAAGTGGTCAGAAGTGCGTCTGCAAATAAAATGAAAGCATAAAGCATCTGCTATCTGATAGGAACGGCCTTCATACATTCCTACATTTACAGTATAAATAACAAGTGTTAACCGTCCATGGAAGTTTTCTCCTCTCAACATTAAATCATGGCCAAGTTATTCTGGCTGTTTTGACAAGAATTTACCAAAAAAAAAAATAAAAAGACTAGTTCTACAAAGTCAGTTCAAATAATCCAAAGCATAAAACTAACATAAAAAGAAAGTAGTTGTAAAATTGGACTACAATTCATCAGAAGCCATGTGAGAGACGCTGAAGTCAACTGGAAGAAGGTTTTGATGAGGCCAAACCGAGCAAGACGTGTGGCGTTGACCGAGCACTGCACATCGTCAAAAACACACCATCGTGAAGCATAGTGGTGGCAGTTTCATGGTGTGAAGCATGGTGGTGGCAGCATCATGATGTGAAGCATGGTGGTGGCAGCATCATGATGTGAAGCATGATGGTGGCAACATCATGATGTGAAGCATGGTGGTGGCAGCATCATGATGTGAAGCATGTTGGTGGCAGCATAATGATGTGAAGCATGGTGGTGGCAGCATCATGATGTGAAGCATGTTGGTGGCAGCATAATGATGTGAAGCATGGTGGTGGCAGCATCATGATGTGAAGCATGTTGGTGGCAGCATAATGATGTGAAGCATGGTGGTGGCAGCATCATGATGAGAAGCATGGTAGTGGCAGCATCATGATGTGAAGCATGGTGGTGGCAACATCATGATGTGAAGCATGGTGGTGGCAGCATCATGAAGTGAAGCATGGGGTTGGGAGTATTATGATGTGAAGCATGGTAGTGGCAGCATCATGATGTGAAGCATGGTGGTGGCAGCATCATGATGTGAAGCATGGTGGTGGCAGCATCATGAAGTGAAGCATGGGGGTGGGAGTATTATGATGTGAAGCATGGTGGTGGCAGCATCATGATGGGAAGCACGGCGGTGGCGGCATCATGATGTGAAGCGTGGTGGTGGCAGCATCATGATGTGAAGCATGGTGGTGGCAGCATCATGAAGTGAAGCATGGGGGTGGGAGTATTATGATGTGAAGCATGGTGGTGGCAGCATCATGATGGGAAGCACGGCGGTGGCAGCATCATGATGTGAAGCATTGTGGTGGCAGTATCATGATGTAAAGCACGGTGTAAACTCCTGAATCAGACGCTTTTCAAAATAATTTGATGAAGGTAAAAACAACATGTGTTTAGGTGATTTCCGAGAGTTGCCAGGTCGGAACCGGATTTATTTTATTTAGGAAAAACGTTGACATGCAGTTTGGAGGTAGTAACTACATTTTAACATGTGAATAAGTTAAGTTAAATTTTATTAAGGGTTAGGGCACACTTTACAGCAGCTAGATACAAATGAGGCTTAGTAAGAAACGAGACAAGAAATATAAAAGCACATTAAAGGAAAAAAACAAACATACAATAAAGACAAGGTATGTTTTTCACATGTACAAATATGGATATGGCACGATGGACAGATGTACCAAAGTTTTAGGACACAGGTGGTATGTAGAACTGCATTTATAAGGTATAAAGACTAACAATGCTAACTTTTTTTGCTAACTCTTTTGTGTTAGAAGTTATAGAGTAAGTATAGAGTAGACTTTTATTTCATTAATCCAAATGTGGATAAATGGAAACCGGGCGGCGGTAGGAATCCAGCAGGTGAGACTAGGCCACCTGAAGGGGCCCTGAGAGCTCCTCTGCAGGGGTCAATAAAGAATCACATGATTAATGGAGTCACTGGGGCTGATGGGAGGTCTAGACAACAATTGAGCGGATTCAAATGATTCATCAACCACTTAGCTGTAATGAGGTGAGAGAATTTTTTAGAGTGCCCTGCTTTTTAATCACACCTGCACACATTTGTATCGTCGGATTGGGTTTTGTTCGTAACTTGCGCTGCCTCTTATTTATCACCCCGGCCGGTGCTTTGTCTCGGTTCAAACGAGTAAATTAAAACAATAGTTTGAATGGACTGGAATCAGGCGAGCTGCCAAGTACACTGTACGAGCTTTATTTAAATTATAGCGGCGACAGATTGAAGTATTACCGTTAGTATAAAAAAACAAACAGAACTTCAAACACTCAAATTATTGCGGCAGTTAATAAAATGTAATTTAGCGCTGGAAGAAGTACTTAGAGCTTGTACTTAAAGATACCAATACAACAGTGCACACACAAGCAAATCTTTATTTGAGTAAAATATACTCATGTATTTAGACCTAAATGCCAAATACATTCTAAGTAACTAAATTAAAGCTACTCATTTTGCAGGATGGCTCATTTGAGAGAACTGTATATGACCATAATAGACTATAATTACTGATGCACTCATGTGTTTGTCGCTTTAATGTCGCAACTGTTAAAGATGAAGCTGATTTTAATAATAATAATAATGCATTGGTTTTATATAGAGCTTTTCTAGACACTCAAAGACTCTTTACATTGCATTATTCATTCACTCCATACTCCATGGTGCTAAGCTACATATGTAGCCACAGATGCCCTGGGGTAGACTGACGGAGGCCAGTCTGCTCCATCAGCCCCTCCAACCACCACCAACCACTCACTCTCACACTGCATCCACCCAGGCTTCCTGGTGTTCCCTCACGGTCTCCCATCCAGGTACTGACCAGACCCAACCCCGCTTAGCTTCCCAGATCTGACAGGATCGGGCATCCACAGGGCGGTATGGATGCTTATTTACTGCTGTGTAGTCTTTAAAGCAATAATGTTATTAAGTCCTAATCTGCTTGTCGTTTATATTTTTGTATTATTAGTGTGCAACAACACACCAAACCGAACCGAACGTTTCGGTACAGGTACTTTCGGCTCGGTACAGAGGTGTACCACGCTATGAAAATTTTAAGTCTATTAAGACTGGCCAGTGTACAGAACTGTTTTAATTGTAAAGATAAAGATAAAGATAAGATAAAGAGACTTTATTGTCACTGTGCAGAAGTACAACGAAATTTGTACGGAAGAACACGACAATTAGCAGCTATGCAAAGAATAATAAAAATAGATAAATAAAAGATAATTAAAAATACTCTTAAAAATAATAATTCAAACAAAGTATTATATACATATGACAAAGTGCACAAGTAGTGCAGGACTGATCATATAAAATTGTGAAAATAGTGGGAATGCAGGGGTTTGGTAAAGTTCTTATTGCACAGATGAGTCTAAAGGTGGAGGGATGGCGTGCATGTTCAGCTGAACTGTCCTATCAAGCTGGGGATGTCTGGGTGATGGGGCAATGGGTGGGGGTGTGATGGCGGCAACAGCTCTGGGGAAGAAGCTGTTTCGCAGTCTGCTGGTTCTTGATTTTAATGTCCTGAATCTTTTCCCTGATGGAAGGGGGACAAACAAATTGTGAACCTCATAGTGCCCAACAGTATTGAGGAACTAAAAAGAAGTAGGAGTTTCCAGGGGAACACAGGATGTGACGGACCGTTTGTTCTCCTGTCTTCTGTGACGTATGGCTAATGCTAATGGGATGGCTAATGCTAACAGCAAGAAGCCGGAGCTGGAAGACGCTCCGCCGTGGTTAAAACCACCCGTCTGGGATCACTTGGGTTTCCTGGTAAAGTATGAAAAAGGAGTAAAACAAGTGGACCAGACCAAAGCTGTAAGGAGCTCCAAACGTGGAGAAAGTATGGTGTTTATTATTGGTCATAACTCTGGTTTTACTTGGCCGATCAACACAATTCAAAGACTGGTAGATAGTTAGAAATCCACACTTTGGACACAAGTTGAAACGGAGACTCAGCGAGGCATCTTGCTGGTACGTCATCTTAAATTAGTCCGGTCATTTTGACGCACCGGCATGTCTGTTGGCTCCAGCAAACCGAACTGAGGCTTCTGTACCGAAATGTGACTTTTGTGTACCGTTGCACCCCTTGTGTAAATATGCTAAGCAACCAAAGATAGCAAATAAATGTGGTAAAAAGTACAATATTTGCCTCTGAATTGTAGTAGAATAGAAGTACAAAAAAAAGTACAAGTAACCTCAAAATTGTACTGAAATACTTGAGTAGAAGTGCTGCTTTTTCATACACTAAACTCTATTCTTTGCTTTGTCTTCTAAAACATGATGGTTTTATGACTTGTCTCTTTTGTTCTGCTACCTTGAGAAGCACTTATGTTGCACTTAACAATATTATTATTATCATGCTCTTCACAATAAAAAAACTGGCAGATCCTATTGAAAAACAGTATTTCATATAAGCTGGAACATATTCTTTTTTTTTTGCCATCAGTCCAATTTGTAGTAATATTATATTCACTGAGTTCATTGCAGATTTTCTTGGAAAAGGCCGACGTGGTATTTTTCTTGTCAAGGAATAAAACAGGTTTTAAATAGACCTACATCTTAAGCACTTTAATCTGAAGAGAAAACAAAGGTTGTCTTCTGCTGTCTAAGATGTCTTGATGAACTGAAGGTGGACGAAAAGAACAATAACTGCCAGAGAAAGCAGGAGCAATTAAAAGTAATGGTTCTGAAACTCCACTGAATGAGCTGAAAAGCCATTGAAGAATGAAACTAAACCTGACTGAAGACTGATTTAACACTCAGTTCCCTTCAGAGTTTGCAGAAATGTCCTCCCATTGGGCTCTGGGTTTCATAAGAAGCTGTGGTTCTAGTATTCACGGTGACATTACATGGTGAATATACTGAGGTAGGAGCAATAGGCTTCAGGAAATCTGGATGCATGACCTTCTTATCTAATGTGCCTGACATACATAAACACTGAACTCCGTCAAACCCAACATTATCTTATAAGCTAGGTGGTGAGAGTAGGTGTTTTGCTTCCTTTTTGCTTTGACAAATATGGATGACAAAATGCCTGAATTGTCACACAGCCCAGAAGAATGCATGACCTTCTCATCTAAAGTGCCTGACATGCATAAACACTGAACTCTGTCAAACCCAACATTATCTTATGAGCTAGGTGGTGAAAGTAGCTTTGTCCTTTTGGCTTTGACCAAGGTGGATGACAAAGTGACCTGAATTGTCACACAGCCCGGAAGAATGCATGACCTTCTTATCTAATGGGCCTGACGTCCATAAACACTGAACTCCGTAAAACCCAACATTATCTTATGAGCTAGGTGGTGAGAGTAGGTGTTTTGCGTTCTTTTGGCTTTGACCAAGGTGGATGACAAATTGCCTGAACTGTCACACAGCCCAGAAGAATGCATGACCTTCTTATCTAATGTGCCTGACGTTCATAAGCACTGAACTCCATCAGCCGTCAAACCCAACATTATCTTATGAGCTGGGTGGTGAAAGCAGCTTTGCTTCCTTTTGGCTTTGACCAAGATGGATGACAAAGTGGTCTGAACTGTCACACAGCCCAGAAGAATGCACAACCTTCTCATCTAAAGTGCCTGACATACATAAACACTGAACTCCATCAAACCCAACATTATCTTATGAGCTGGGTGGTGAAAGTAGCCTTGCCTTCTTTTGGCTTTGACCAAGGTGGATGACAACGTGGCCTGATTTGCCCAGATTGACTCAAAACAAATTTACCATTTTAGGTACAGCCCTGCTCAACTCGTAAATATAAACTATTTCTATGCTACAGGGGGTACATTTGTAAACAGTTTTACAACCTGTCATCCAGACTAACATGACATTTTTCTTCCTTTACAAGTGAACATTTCCACTGTTTCATTGTTTTCATTGTTGAAAAACAGCAGCAGTGTGCAAACGTCACACTCATCGGCAACTCTTGAAATTAGTTTAACTTCTGGTTGATCTATGAAGCCGTAACTCTATCTTGAATTTATTGTTTCTGCTTGCGATACACCGGAAAAGTCCGGAATGTGCCGACACCAACCAAAACGTTTAAGCTCCAAGACAAAAAAACACAACTACAGATCAGAAAAACATCCTCAGTCTTTTTAAAACATTCTCTTCAAAAGCAGCGTTTTGATCTTCCCCGGGCCGTGAGATATGACTGTGCAGATATTTTTGTATTTTTTGTTTCTTGTTTTTTTTTGTTTTTTTTTTGCCTTGGAGCTTGGAGACATAGTGTTTCTTCTGTGGTGGGGTTTCGTGCATACTCAGTTAACCGTTTCAACAGGTAATGGAGGTATTTGCAGAAGCATCTGATATTTGTGCAGTTTTAAAATGTATTTGTTTTAAAGTAGTCTTATTTTAACTGTTACATGAATCCATTACAACTTAGTTCTTGTCTAGGGCTGCAGTGAACCAAACAAAAGCTTGGTGGACTAAAATGTTTTAATATTATTGAACTTCAATTTAATGCTGAATGTATTTTCAACCCTTAACCAATGCAAATAATCATCTGGCAGCCACGTACTCAGACTGACTGAAGACCAGCTCTGGTTCTGGCGGAGGTTTTAATGCTGGACTTCTTTACGAGCACGACTTTTGACGTGTTATACAAGCAAATTTCCCCAAAAATCTAAACATGTTAGCTAATCCGTCCACCCAGCTGCATGCTCAGTCCGCTGCAAAGAACGCGAGTCGACGCTAATCAACATGTTAGCTAATCCGTCCACCCAGCTGCATGCTCAGTCCGCTGCAAAGAACGCGAGTCGACGCTAATCAACATTACGCGCTGGCTTTCGGACTAATCTCCTCCAGACCAGATGAAAGAGACGCCAGATAAAGAGGCAAAGAAAGTTTTCTGAGGGTTTTCTGGAGGGTTTAATCCCGATCCATTGTCCATCAATAAGCTAATCGACTCAGGGTCTCTATCTCTTTCTCCCAGAATTCCCACAATCAAGTTAAAACTCCTGCAGAGGTCCTTCAGTCTTCTCGATCCGAGTGCAAACCTTAAAAAAAAACAGGATGCAGCCATGATCATGAATGTTGCGTACTAATCCTCCACTTCCTGAGGGTTTATTGGAAGATAATTGTAATCCTTTCCCCGTCATTCATGCTTCCATTTCCTCTGGAACACTGCAGTCACATTACACTTTCCCTCTGAGGCCCAAGGTGCAAACTTCCAGATTTAACTGTTGAATAGAACCCAAACATACACTGAGTATGTGTGTTGAAACCAGGCAGTAATCCTCTCACAGTCCGCTGGGTTTTCCTCAATAATCTGCATGTCTTATCGTCCTCCCATTAGTGTTCATGTTGGATTAGGCTAATCAACACGGTGCACCTCCGTCACGTTCTATTCAATCGTCCTCTCCCTCGTGTTCCTTCCCACAATGCAACGCACGCCCCGGATTTGTTCTGCTTGTAAACCGTGAAGTGGTCATCTTTATTTACCGGCTGTCAGCGCAGCTTGTTGTCCTGCAGCTTAGACAAGATGATGAGGCTTCTAAATAAATCCAGCACTAATCTACATTCGTATTCATATTGACCGAGTTAAACAACAAAGGGTCCACTTCTGTTTCGATTGCTTTCTTTCCAACCAGTCTGCATAGCCACAGAACACAAAGGCATCCTCTTATATCTTTAAGCTCTTACTCCACCTCTCTGCTTTGTGCATTATCCTTGTATTAGCCGATGAAGAAAGCAAACGTAGAACAACTCTGGAAAATATCTGATCCCCCACAACCCACCAGTGGTTGTTAGCTTTAAGAAAACCACCAAAATGACACCATTTATCAGACAAGAACCATAAAAACAAAAGGAATCTAAGCCTAAAACCATGATATTTAATCTAAATCACTATTATGTGGGTCTTTCTTTTTTCCGCAACCAGGAAGCCATTGACGACCAACATCATGACTGACAAAACTCCTCAGACTTCTGGGATTGACTGGGATGAACTGCAGGCTGTGTTCACACAAAGCAGACAGGAAAAATATTTTGAAATGAAAATGTAAAAATCTATAGTCTGTAGCGTAACCATTGTTTTCAGTATTGGTGACACCTGTCGTACTTGGAAAAACCATTGGACATATTGAACCCAGTTTTTGAGGGGAGGATGGAGCGTGAGGTTGACAGGCGGATCGGTGCAGTGGCTGTATCCGTCTGTCATGGTGAAGAAGGAGCTAAGCCAAAAGGCGAGGCTCTGTATTTACTGGTCAATCTACGTTCCTGCTCTCCCCTATGGTCATTAGCTTTGGGTCAAGACAGAAAGAACGAGATCCAGGATAGAAGCGATTGAAATGAGTTTCCTCCACAGGGTGGCTGGACGCTCCCGTAGAGATCGGGTGAGGAGCTCAGTCACCAGGGAGGAGCTCGGAGTAGAGCCGCTACTTCTCCACATGGAGAGGAGTCAGCTGAGGTGGCTTGGACATCTGTTCCGGATGCCTTTGGGACGCCTCCCTGGGGAGGTGTTCCAGGCATGTCCCACCAGGAGGAGGCCTCGGGGTAGACCTAGGATACGCTGGAGGGACTATGTCTCTTGGCTGCGCTGGAAAGCCTCAGGATCCCACCGGAAGAGCTGGAGGAGGTGTCTGGGGCGAGGGAAGACTGGACCTCTCTGCTTAGACTGCTGCCTCCACGACCCGGCACCGGATAAGCGGAAGATAATGGATGGATGGATGGATGGATGGATGGATGGATGGATGGATGGATGATGGATGGATGGATGGATGGATGGATGGATGGATGGATGGATGGATGGATGGATGGATGATGGATGGATGGATTGATTGATGACAGGTGGATGGATGAATGGATGGATGGATGGATGGATGGATGATAGAGGATGATGGATGGATAAATAGATGAATGGATGATGATGGACGGATGGATGGACAGAAAGAGGATGGATGGATGGATTGTGGATGGATGGATGGATGGATGGATGGATGGATGGATGGATGGATTGATGATGGATGGATGGATTGATGGCAGGTGGATGGATGGATGGATGGATGATGGATGGATGGATGATGGATCGATGGATTGATGATGGATGGATGGATTGATCGATGGACGGATGGATGATGGATGGATGGATTGATGACAGGTGGAAGGATGGATGGATGGATGGATGGATGGATGGATGGATGGATGATGGATGGACGGATGGATGGATGGATGGATGGATGGATGGATGGATGGATGGATGGATGGACGGATGGATGGATGATGGATGGATGGATGGATGGATGGATGGATGGATGGATGATGGATGGATGGATGGATGGATGGATGGATGGATGGATGGATGGATGGATGGATGGATGGATGATGGATGGATGGATGGATGGATGGATGGATGGATTGATGGATGGATGGATGGATGGATGGATGGATGGATGGATGGATGGATGGATGGATGGATGGATGGATGGATGGATGGATGGATGGATGGATGGATGAATGATTGATGGATGGATGGATGGATGGATTGATGGATTGATGGATGGATGGATGGATGGATGGATGGATGGATGGATGGATGATGGATGGATGGATGGATGGATGGATGATGGATGGATGGATGGATGGATGGATGGATGGATGGATGGATGGATGGATGGATGGATGGATGGATGGATGGATGGATGGATGGATGGATGGATGGATGGATGGATGGATGGATGGATGGATGGATGGATGGATGGATGGATGGATGGATGGATGGATGGATGGATGATGGATGGATGGATGGATGGATGGATGGAAATTTAGCTTTATCTTGTGTTCTTTTTTAACAAACCTGTCGTACTAACTGTGTAAAACAACACAGAAGACACTTCTGAGTTCTCTCTCCTTCTTCATGGTTGTTCTGTTTCCATAGAGGACTTTATGTTGCAGTGAAAAATGAACCCACAGTGAGGAAAACCGTCCAGAAACTGCTTTTGGCAAACATTCTCAATGAGACCTGTAGGATAAAGTTTGACACAATATCAGGATTTCAAACTCACATTTGCTTAAGTTTCCCAACCGAACAGCACGTCAGGGCTGAGCAGCTCCAAGACAGAAAGTTGAAAATTCAACACTTTATCCTGTTTTTACAGTTTGATCCTAATAAATGGGGTAATTTTGGCAATTTTGTAAAAACCGCATTCCTTCAGGGTTCAGAAAGTTAAGTATGCAATGGGATATAACTTTTTTAAATATTGAAATGTTTACACACACACACATATTTATATATACAGTATATGCGCATATGGCAAGCCATTTAGGAAATTATATATGTAATGAAAGTCTGATTATATGGAATGTAACTCCGAATATATGGAATGAATGTCCAAATATATATAATGAAACTCTAAATATATTTAATGAAAGTCTGATTATATTCAATGAAAGTTTGAATATATGGAGTGAATGTCCGAATATATATAATGAAACTCTAAATCTATATAATGAAAGTCTGATTATATTCAATGAAAGTCTGGATATATATAATGAAAGTCTGAATATATACATATATATATATATATATGTAATGAAAGTCCGAATATACATTATATATATTCTGAGTTTCATAATATATATTTAGACTTTAATTATATGTATTCACAGTTTCATTACAAATATAGATTCAAAGTTCCATTCCATATTTTCCGAGTTTTATTCAATATATTCAGAGTTCCATTCCATGTATTCCAAGTTTTATTCAATATATTAAGAGTTCTATTCCATGTATTCCGAGTTTCGTTATATATATTCCGAGTTTTATTGAATATATTCAGAGTTCCATTCCATGTATTCCGAGTTTCGTTATATATATTCCGAGTTTTATTGAATATATTCAGAGTTCCATTCCATGTATTCTGAGTTTCGTTATATATATTCCGAGTTTTATTCAATATATTCAGAGTTCCATTCCATGTATTCTGAGTTTCGTTATATATATTCCGAGTTTTATTGAATATATTCAGAGTTCCATTCCATGTATTCCGAGTTTCGTTATATATATATTCCGAGTTTTATTCAATATATTCAGAGTTCCATTCCATGTATTCTGAGTTTCGTAATATATTTTCCGAGTTTTATTCAATATATTCAGAGTTCCATTCCATGTATTCCGAGTTTCGTTATATATATATATTCCGAGTTTTATTCAATATATTCAGAGTTCCATTCCATGTATTCTGAGTTTCGTTATATATATTCCGAGTTTTATTGAATATATTCAGAGTTCTATTCCATGTATTCCGAGTTTCGTTATATATATATTCCAAGTTTTATTCAATATATTCAGAGTTCCATTCCATGTATTCTGAGTTTCGTTATATATATTCCGAGTTTTATTGAATATATTCAGAGTTCCATTCCATGTATTCCGAGTTTCGTTATATATATTCCGAGTTTTATTCAATATATTCAGAGTTCCATTCCATGTATTCTGAGTTTCGTTATATATATTCCGAGTTTTATTCAATATATTCAGAGTTCCATTCCATGTATTCCGAGTTTCGTTATATATATATTCCGAGTTTTACTGAATATATTCAGAGTTCCATTCCATGTATTCCGAGTTTCGTTATATATATATTCTGAGTTTTATTCAATATATTCAGAGTTCCATTCCATATATAATTTCCTAAACGGCTTGCCATAGGCGCATGTAAAAAATATATATATGCATATTTGAATAAAAACATAAAATTGCAAATTTCCCACTCACTGATCCATAAGTGAGGAAGTGAAGTATAAAATAGTGAAGAGACAGAAAGGAGAAGCAGATATGAGAGTGCTGCAGTGCTGTGCAAATAAAAGAATAAAACAGAACTGAGGCAGGAAAAGAAGCTTATAGGGGAGCGATGGGAAACATGGAGAGCTGAGGTGGATGTAAAAGACAGAGCGATTCCCCCGGAGGGTTTCTGCTGACACACTGAATGACCACAGTGACGGCAGCAGCAGATTGAATCCTCCAAAAAAAAAGGCCTCTCCACTTCAACCGGCGGGTCGACCGTTAAAGCAGCCGTGGCGTAAAAATATCCGGAAATCGATTTGCATTCAGGAAGAAAAAAAAAAAGCAGCTCCTTATCGTCTCTTTACTGCACAAGTTTAGCAGAGGACACGGAGGGAAGCGAATCCAGGAAGAAGTGTTTATGTGCCGGTGTGTGTTTTGATCTCGGTGTAAAAAAGTGGGGAAAAAAGGCCCGAGCGTGTCTTTTGATATGACAGACTTCACTAACAGAGAGGCCGACCCCGTCTAAAGAAGAAAAAAAAAGCCTCTGGAGCTGAGGGAAATCTCCCCGTTTGCTGCCGCCGCTCTTTTATCGCACATTTTTGATTCTTCACATCAAACATGACCCGCTAGTCACACTTGCACTCGCGACGCGTTCGCAGAAGGCGGCGGGCAAACAGTCGACTGTTGTTTTACTTCTTGTGCAGCCGAGTTCAGAAGGCGCTAAACATGCATTTCAGAGCGAGGGGAAGCAGGGGTGAGGAGGTGAAAGCCGGAGGTATAACGCAGGAGTCTGACAATATTTAAACCCCGTGACTCAGATTTGAGAGATCACAGCTGGACAGAAGGAGCCATGCCGCTAAATGAGGGATTCCCCGAGCACCGCTGACCCTGCGACTGCACATATTTCTTTCATCTTCTTCGTTTATTTCATTCACAAAAACAAATACAACATAATACATAAAATACATATACAACAAAAACATTTGAATGAAAGGGTGGCAGAAGGAAGTAAGAAACTTATAAAGTCTGCCCCCTATCAACATAAAATCACTCACAAGTCGTTGTCAAATTACGCCGTTAAACACAGCCATCTTTCAAGAGATTCAGCAAATCCACAAAGTATTTTTTCTGCAACACAGCAGTGTCATATTTTTTTAATAACAAAGCTTTTAGACTTTTCTTAAATATAAAAATGGAATTGGAAGTTTTCATTTTCTCAACTGGTGGGTCGGGACCCAAAAGTGGGTCGCGAAGCCATTTTTAGAGGGTCGCAGAAGCATAACCCCCCAAAAAGTAGTGGTATAAAGTCTTTTATTTTGAAGGACGTGTTTCTTATGACATAGTTTGTTTTCAATAGCAGGATATTTAGTGACGGTGACACCAGTAGTCGCCCACTATGAACCTCTAGATTTGGCTTATTGGAGAAATTTATGCTAAAACATCCCAAAAATATACGAAAATGTGCTCAGAATCTGTCAAAATGGGCCAAAATGTGCCACAAACTTGGCAAAAGTGTCCAAATATACCAAAATTAGCAAAAAAATAAGCCAAAATTTTCCAAAGTTGTATCAAAATGCGTTGAGACTACACCCAAATAAACCTTAATTTGTCAACAGGACCAGCAAACTTCAAAAATCTGGGTCGCGCCCGTTATTAATAAAGACATAGTGGGTCCTGAGGCTGGACCAGTTGAGAACCACTGATCTAGATTGTTCCACAGTCTGACCCCTTGGATTGAGATGCATCTTTCCTTTGGTTTTGTTCTAAACTCTGATATTGAAAAAACTTCTGTTCCTTCTTAATTTATATCTATTTTCTCTCTTTTTGAGTCTGTTTAGTAAGTTGTCTGGTGATATTTTTTGGTGGGCTTTATACATAGTTTTGAGTAGATTATATTCCACCAATTCATTAAATTTTAGTGTTTCTAGTTGTATAAATATTGGATTTGTATGGGCCCTGTACCCACTTCCATTTATGACTCAAATAGCACGTTTCTGCAAAAGGAAAATTTGTTCAATGTAAGTTTTACAAGCGCTTCCCCATACTTCAATACAATAAGTCAGATGTGGAACAATCAGTGAGTTGTACAACAGACACATTTCTTTCACAGAGAGACTACAAGCCTTCCTTCGCTACTACACCAAACTGGAAACTCTGCACCAGATTTTTTTGTCGAAGACGTTGCTGCGTTGATTCCAACAGCTTGAAAAGTAGCCAAAGGCAGGAATGTCTCTGCAGGAAGAAGTTAGATACGACGGGGCCCATCTGGTTTCTGTTTGAGCCCCTAACAAAGTCATTTACTCTGAATTTGTTTCTCTATAAGGTCGTCTCCGTCAGTGCTTGGAAGTCCAGTGTAACCGGTCACCCTGGTTCTTTGCTTTTCAGTGTTTCGTCCAGAATTCCAGCCAAGAAAAACACTTAAATGAGGGCCACAGTCACAGATCTTAACCCAGCAGGACCTGTGATGTATGCATATTTGAGAACACTTGCAGCATATTCTGTGATTTCACTATGGAGCAGAGAACTCTATCTAAAAAAGCTGCAGTTCTTCAAATGTCCACTAGAGGCTGGCTCCAAAATCAACCAAATCCCCACAGACCTCAATGTTAAAAAGCCGAACTGTACAGCAGAAACAAACACGTTTACAGCCTGGTATGAAAAATAGTTCTGGTCTCTGTAGCTAATTTGTCGACTCTGTGTGGGTTGAATTTTTATACAATTCACCAGTTTAAATTGAATTAAGGTTTAAAGTTATGCATAAATTAGGAACGTAATTGGAAATGTGCAACATCACAGCATTTACTGGAGCAAGACAAAATAAAAACTGAAGAAATTTATTTGCTTTTGAATTGTCCTGAAATGGGATCAACACTGGGTCAGTTCCCATAGAAGTCAATGGTAAAACGTCTAACTTAACAGTTTAGTATTAAACAAAATGTATAAGAAGAGAATTTTTACAGAACTCTGCTATTTAAATAGTATTTATGATTTAAGTTATGCATAAAATAGGAATAAAGTGGCAAAAGTATTATATTTTTTAAAAGAAAACGGCAAAGTTACAATATTTAGCAGAGCCAGAAACCACAAAAACAGAAAAAAAGTTGTTGAATTTTCAGTTTTCAGATGGTAGTAGAACTTTTAAACATTTAAAAATTGTCCAAAATTATACCGACTGCATCAGATCCTGTTAAAATAAGAAAAAATGAAACTGCAACCTTTAGTTCAACTGATTCACCATGACCGACTCAGTTGTGACCAACAGTGAAAGATTCAGAGTTTTCAGGTGAACTGCAGGCAGTGTTTCCAGAGAGCAGAGAGGAGACGTCAAGAGAATCAAACCTACTGGATCAATAAAATAAATGCAGCATGGCTGAAAAACAGTGAACAGAGGAGGAAGTAGTTGGAAGATACATCCAGCATGGTGAAACATCTTTCTACAGCTGATGAGCACAAAAGAGAAGAAAAACGCTGTAGAGGTTGTAAAAATGTAAATAGTTAAATATCTATAGTATGTATTAGCGGTGTAATGGTACGCAAAAATCCCGTTTCAGTACGTACCTCGGTACAGAAGTCATAGTTCAGTTTGGCACAGAAGCCTCTGGAGTTGATGGACGTGCAGGTACGTCAAAATGACCTGACCAATTTAAGATGACGTAGCAGCAAGACGCCTCGCTGAGTCTCTGTTTCAACTTGTGTCCAAAGTGTGGATTTCTAACTATCTACCAGTCTTTGAATTGTGTTGATCGGCCAAGTAAAACCAGAGTTATGACCAATAATAAACACCATACTTTCTCCACGTTTGGAGCTCCTTACAGCTTTGGTCTGGTCCACTTGTTTTACTGCTTTTTCATACTTTACCAGGAAACCCAAGTGATCCCAGACGGGTGGTTTTAACCACGGCAGAGCGTCTTCCAGCTCCGGCTTCTAGCTGTTAGCATTAGCCGTCCCATTCGCTAACATTACGTCACAGAAGCAGGAGAATAAACGGTCCGTCACATCCTGTGTTCCCCTGGAAACTCCTACTTGTTTTTAGTTCCTCAATACTGTTCAACTGTGAGACGGAGAAGGTCCGACACAACTGTGGGAACTACGAGGTTCACAGTTTAAACTATTCTGTACATTGGTTATTCTTAATAGACTTAAAATTTTTGTTTGTTTTGAACAGTTTGGTTCGGTTCGGTGAGTTGTTACACCTCTGGTATTTATGGCCACTATTTTTTCAGTACTGGTGCATGACAGCGTTTACGCAAATGGACTTCCAGGGAGCATCAGAAGCATCTCAGGAGCACTGGGAGCAGAGTATCACTGCACAAAGGGACGACTTCGATGTCGATGGCATCCAAATTTCAATCAAATAATCAGGTTTTGCTTTTTGTAGACTCAGTCTGTGAACTCCTTAATTGCACGTTGTAAAAAGCAGCCAAAGTGCAGCAGAGCTTGGAAGCACTGTCAGATTTTCAGTTTGGTGAAAGTGTAAACAGACAAATAGAAGAAGAATATCAAAGCAGCGCTGCTGATCAGTCAACGCCCTGTTGCTCACTGCAGCACCAGAGGCAATGAAAATGACGCCTTAACGGTCTTCCATGATCCACACAAGTCAGTTATATATACACAACAGAATTTCCACAAAGTCTGCAAATAAAGCACTAATTAAGTCGTGATTCCATCCACCGCTGTTATGTAAATGTTAGGAATGGGTTCACAGCTGGTCGAGCTCAGTCTCCATTCGGCGTCATTAAAACATTAAAGAACAAGGGGGAGCAGCAAGATAATTAAAGGAGCTCCAGTCCAACCTCAAATTATGGTGCTCTGTTGCTCTTGAATATTCCTGTTTGTATTAATGGGAGGAAGTTTCTCACTGATCACAGATCTGTTGGGCTGAACTAAGAGGTGATCTTCATTCGACTTTTTTCACCTCAGCCAAGTTAAACACACTCGGATTCTGTTCTCACTGCTTTGAATTTGCACTGTTTCAATCGAGCGAATATAAAATGCACTTAAAAAGAGGATAGAAAAACACTTAGTCTGCAGATCACTCCTTATCCTTCATCAACTCAAGCCACTGTATTTCTAAAATATGCATACAGTATTAAAATGAGTTAATTAATATTCGTTTGCATGAAATTTTTCTTAAATTACTGGAACTAGAGATGCGATACTTGCAGAATAAACAGGGTTTCTAATTATCTGGAACTAATCATGTAATATATCATTATATTGGGCCTAATCGTGTTGCGTTGAATCACTAAGGGTGTATAAAATGTATTATGCAATGTAAGAAAGGGTCAAATGAAGGCCACAGTGGAAAAGTAAGTCGTGTCTGGTGGTGGAAGCCCCTTCAGGCCCGAGTCAAACACAGACAATCCACCTAATGAAGAGCAAAGAGCTGCCAAGTCCTCATCATAAAGTCTGAGTGTCGGTGGCTTCGGAGGCCAAGTGGTAAAAAAAATTTAAAATAATTTATTTATTCATGAAATCACCTTGGCAACTCATTGAGCTCAGGTACCACTAATCTAGAAGCTTTTATGTGACCAATCAATCGAAAATCATATTTGAAGCAAGGAAAACGCTGGATAAAAGGCTCAAATTGAGAGCTGCAGGTGTAAACAGGCTAAAATGCCCTTTAATTTTAACGGCGTGGGAAGTCGGTGTCGAAAGGAGTTTAGGGTGAAGCGCTGAAAGGGTTTCAAGTGTCCATCGAGGCAGTTGAAATCAGCTGAAGTGTAGCTGCTGAGAGCCGAGGGGACGTTAAACATGAGCTGAAACGTGTAAAACAGGTGTCTTTGCACTGCAGGAATTTGGGGCAGAAGTAAAGTGGATGTTTGCAGGAACCACCTTAATAATCTGCTCCTCAGCCTTTTGGCTCCCATTGTGGTGAAGGATTCAACAGCTTCGACCGTGACATTAACTCTGAGATCATCAAAACCATAGACATATATACGTAAACGCCGCGTTGACTGCTGCTGCCAATTGGAGCCGACGTGCCTACGCGGCGGCCATCTTGGTACAGTGCCACTCGCCCCTACAGTGCATTACGTCTATAGAGGAATGACATGTCTGCACTATAAAAGTGATCATAAATCCATCAGTTGTCAACATATATTGTTTGTTACAAACGTCAGACATGGAGGACGGACAGGCAGACATAAATAGAACAAAAGCATCCAAGCATCCTGTGTCAAAGCGACGTGTGACGTTTTTAACAAACCAAACTGTTTGGAAATCGGTCAAAAATTCAGTGAATAATTCTACTTTAAGATTGTGGAGTACCTCTTACCTCCATAGACTTACATTCACTCCCCCCTCTGCTAGCCCTGTACCAAGATGGCGGAGCTTTAGGCACGTCCCTCCACAGTCAATGCAGCGTCTACGTATATATGTCTATGATCAAAACAACGACAAATAGTAGCTCCTGAGGGCTGCACTACAAAGTAAGATTGACATGTTAGCAGGTACTATGATCACATCGACAAAGAAAAGGCTTTCTAGAGGAAAGTTCTGTGGTCAGATGAAACAAAAACTGAGATATTGGACCACAATGAGCAGAAATATGTTTGGAGAAGGTGAGGCCTTAAAAACCAAGGACACCAAACCTACCATCAAGCATGGAGGTGGCAGCATCATGCTCTGGGGCAGTAAATGGAATAATGAAGGAGGAGGACCACCTCCATGTTCTTCAAGACTTCAAGAAAACCTAAAATAATCTGACACAAGGTTTTAGACTGGTCTCCCTAAAGTCCTGACTTAAACCATATGAGGATATAGTTGAACTTCACCAACTAACCTGGTTACACTTACATTAAAAAAAATCCTGGATCCAGACGGTGATCCGGATCAGTCCCAAAATTTCCTCATTTCTTCCTTTCCTGAAAATTTCATCCAAATCTGTCCATGAGTTTTGGAGTTATTTTGAACACAAACAAACAAACAAACCAAAGCCGGCCATCACAAAACCTCCTTGGTGGAGGTAATAAAATTGATGAAATTCAGACTTGATAGTAATAATAGGTTATAATAAGTGTAAACTGCCAATACAATAAAAAAAATGAGATAATAATGATGATTATTATAAAACACTACATAGATGGCAGACTGAACATTCATTAATATTATTTAGGACTTTATTTCTATATTATACGTGCATTATTGAAATAATCTCATTTTATTTTGTCACAGCTATCATTATAGCTGATATATCACAACACTCCTGATCTGTATCCAGATTACTTACCTGGATAAAGGAAAATGCACATCAATAAAAGGT
The DNA here is from genome assembly GCA_024666655.1 of Dascyllus trimaculatus. NCBI lineage: Eukaryota > Metazoa > Chordata > Actinopteri > Pomacentridae > Dascyllus > Dascyllus trimaculatus. The sequence continues at coordinate 32,311,276 of CM045450.1, forward strand.
GTAAATTCAGAGATTTCAACATTCTCAGCCAGTAAATGCAATTTGTACAACGTAATAGCATTATTTCATGTGTCCAGATACACATCACATGTTTATCCAAGTTGTAAACATGTCCAAAAACACTTGAGTTATCCAGATGAAAGCAGCAGAAAAAACACAATAACCAGCCTCTGAAGAAGTGGGTCAGTAAACTGTTGAGCTTACAAAGCACTCAGAGGGATTTGAAGAGGCCTGTTCTCCCACACAGGCTGATTATGGAGCAGAGGGGCCGATCAGACCCTCTAAAGGACTGTGTGGGTGTTCAGACAATGTCTGACTGACATCTACCGACACTGCTGCTGCTTTCGTCGCACCTTTGGGCGGGAGAGTTAACACGTCCTCTCGTTTCATGCTGCAGCTCTTCTCTGCAGCTTCTACTTGAGATTAATCATCCACAGCGACTCAGATCACCCGAGTGGGCGTCCGGAGCGCCTCGATAAGCTCATCAGCAACTCTGTTGTGGCGCCGCGGATCGGTTCTGTTTGTCATTAGAACCTTTTCTGCCTCACGCTGCAGCAGAAGCCAGCAGCAATCTGCTCGACTGCTGCTGCAGACTGCTGGTGTTTGCCTCCAGAGTGGCTTGTTCCAGAACAGATGGTCGGTTTATTCCCAGTAAACTGATGTGATGATTAGTCCTGGTAATGATCAGGAATTATTCACAGCAGATAAAGTGCTGACTGGGTATCAGCAGATCTTTGTTTTCTGCCACACATGCGATGCAAATGACATAAACTGCAGAAACCGTCCTGCAAAATTGATTTTCACATGAAAAAGCAGCAGAATACAGAGCGACTCAGTCTGAAACGTACTCAAGATTCAAGAGTTGTGTTTGTCACATGCAGCGCGAGCAGTGAAATGCAAAGCGACTGCTCCACAAAGCTGGGTAAAAACATCCAGGCATGATAAAAACAGTCCTTAAAATAGGAGAAAAAGCAGTCATAAATAACGAGCAGCTGAGAGATTGTCAGAGCTGCAGTCTTGTGTTTGCATGTTTATGTGTATTTTATGATCAGGAGAAGAAATTCCAAGCAATGCACTTCATGCGTTAAAAACATCCTGGAAATGGAGACACAAAAACCAACAGTCCTTGAACGACTCATCCACAACACGCCGTTTGGTTGGGAAACTTAAACAGTCACATGACAAAAATTCAGGGACTTTTCGACTGAACTGCAGGCTGTGTAATTAGATAGCTATCGTTTGTAGCGTGACCATATTTTCCAGTAGTGATCACACCTGTGGGGTTTTCTGTGATTTCTATAATCTCCTTCTTCTGGGTTGTTCTGCTTCCATAGAGGTGCAGGACTTTATGCAGCAGAGACAAAAGAGCCCACAGTGAAGAAAAATGTGCCTGAAGTTAATAAACACCCAGAAAAGGCCTGGACGACTGAGGGTTAATGAACCACTGATACCCCTTTTCCACCGAGCTGGTTCCAGGTCTAGTTCGGAGCCAGAGCCTGACTTAGCACCAGTTCTTTGTGTTTCCACCACCTAAGCACCGACTCCAGGTTCTAAAAACTGGAGCTCAGCAAGCACCAACTCTTTGCTGGTCCAGAGCTAAGCACCGAGTACGTCAGGGGCTGGGGGCGGGGTTATGGTGACCAACCATCAACGGTGGAAAGGGACACACAAGCGCTAATTAGTGTCCTTGTTCTCCAGGACGTCCCTGGTCCCATCACACATGTGTTGGAATGACTCCTGGAAGTTTACCACAAACTGTTGACCTGAAATCCGCTACAGTTGTGTCCCACCAGTAGCGTGATCACGGATGTGTCCAGGCAACAGGAGGACCTCCGCCTCACAATCAGCCTTAAGACCATCTATAGAGATAAACACAGATGTTATCATCAACTTACTGCGTTTGTTTAACTGCTATGTAATGGATGCTAGCGTAGTGGTTTTACGGTGACCCAATGGCTCCAACTTGGGTCCAACGGAAAAGCAAACAGGTTCTTAGGAGGAACCAGATTCGAACCAACTAAGCACCAGAACTAGGACCTGGTTCTTCTTGGTGGAAAAGGGGTATTTGAGGTTGTGATGCATGACTTGAAGCACAAGTGGAACTATGGATGTCCTGCACACACCAATCACCCCCAACACTTGACTACAACTTTTCTCTACCACAACATTTACCGCTGTCTACGCTGCTCAACACACTTAACTTGAAAGACAAATTAGCTCATTTAAATGTGATTCCAACTGGAGACACAGAGACTGTTCTCTTGCGGCATAATCAGCCACCATGTGTCCTTTAACTGTGTTTTCTTAAACAATTTACTGTTAAAAAAAATGTAAAATCAACAAATAAAATTGGACATAACTATAAATTATGTCTGTAGCTTCTGCAAATTGTAATTCATCCTTTGTTAATGTGTGACCATTAAATTACACTGTTTTATTTCCTTTAAATCAGCTGTAAATCTAATTATTGCACACATGTTTGGTGTCATTTTCACAGTTTTTACTGCTTTTGAACACGACCGCATTCCTAACACATTTTTTATGGCTCCCTTCCTGCCAGATTTATATAATGTTAATGTAAATTCACATAAAAACAAACAAAAAATACAGGTCAAAACTGTAAATAGGGTTTTTATATGTCGTGATTTGTTCTTTTGCAGTGTGTTGCGATAAAAAAACATGGTTTAGCTGACTTAAAATCAGCTTAAAAGTCATTATTTTACAGATATTTGCTGTTATATTGACAGTTTTTGAACATTACAATACTTAATCTTTTATTTCTGGTACCCTTGTGGCCAGATTTTCACTATTTTTATTTATTTTTTATGTTTTACAGTGTGCAAGGTGATGTACTTGCTGAGCAACATGAGAACATGAATGAACGAGCTTTGTTTATGTGCCTTTTTGCATACGTTATATTCCGTGTCACTCTGGTAACACCGGCTGCTCGTCTCTCCGGTGTTTTTGTGGCTATTTCGTTCCAACCTGAGCTAAAGGATCACTCTAAAACCGATCAAACTGTTCCCCTGAAAGCAGAATTCTGGATGAGGCACTGGTAAAACGCCTCTAAGAAGTTTGGGTGGCCTTGCTTCGATCCTCAGCCTCCACCTGACCCTGCCGGTCTCATGAGCGGCTTTTCTCCTGACCTCCAGGTCGAAGTATCAGGTGTCAGAGGTCGAGCTGAGGGCGACGGGTCAGAACCAAAAGGCCTTCACATGTTTTTTGTTTTTTTTTTACTCAGAGGGGTCACTGCAGGATCAATGAAACTTCTGCTGCACCTCTGAGATTTAAACAAACCAAACAACACTTTAGTTTGCTGCTAAACTTTTTTTTAACCAGCTGAACCACCTCAGACTGAACAGACTGCTGTGTTTTCAGGGTTTTTTTTCTTACGGTCATTAATACTCATGGATTGGCTGAACCTCCCGCTGCTTCAGAAGCTACCGGTTTGTGTTGAGCCGCAGGTTTCCCTGACCCCCCCGGCAGCTACGAGCCCCTGCTGGGCTACAACAGCAGGAGGCGGAGGGGAAAATAAAACCAAATGAAATCAAATGAACAGGAATGCAAACAGATGAAGGGACAGCCGCGCTAATGAAAGCAGTTCTTGGTTTTAAAATAACAAGTGTTTTCTTCGAACATGATTTTTCAGCATCACAGACACCGAGGATGTTTCCCGAGTGGATTTTATCCAACTACAACAAGATGCAAGTAGAGATGTGTTGGAAATATCAGATACAGAAAAGAAAATTGCTGATTTTATTTTGGAAAATGTGTTGTAAGCACTTTATTAGGAACACCTGTTAAATCATGTAGTGCAACATGAACTGAGTAGTGGTGAAGGGGCTCCTTAAAACCAAAAATCATGCTCTAAATGTTAAAACCTGTCGCTGTATTTGTACAACAGCTCTGGACGACGACTGGATTTCAAAACTCTACACTTCCTGAGTAATGTCTAAAATGTTTAAAGAGCACCAAATGTCAAGTTTTATGACAGTATTGTTTGTTTTCAGTATCTAAATGCTACATTCCACAAGTTTTGTACATATTTTTCCACATGTTTACCCTTTAAAAGACTGACAAGCATTGGATTATTTTACAGTATTTGGTAGGGAGCGACTGATTACTGGGGTGATAATTGGCATTTTTCAGATTATTGGTATCATTGTTTTAATTGCCTAAATAAACTAAACGCACTACTGTGGCTCTGTTTCAACCAGCGCTCTCTCTCTCTGTGGTCACTCTGGGGTCTCAAGCAGCGTCCCGCCCACAGCACTGTCCGATTGGTTACATGTTGTGAGTAGCAGCCAGTCACTGAAAGCCATTGTTTACACAGAGAGACAGATGAGCACATTAGCAGAGTATAGCAGCACCAGTGAAGTAGTACATGTTGCTGCTAAAGGTTTAATGAACACTGCAGTCTTCTACAAGCATTCCCAGCGTAACACAGAAAGGCCGTCATAGTTTACTTGCTGGTGTCCGTGCAGCTGGAACTTATTTTGGCGATGGTGCGAGGCAAAAGCTGTTACTAAGAAGCCTGCTGTGCCTCGCTATCTGGAGTACAAGGAGTGTAACAATACACTGAACCGAATCAAATACAGGCACTTTCTGTTCAGTCCAGAGGTGTACTGCGAAACAAAACTTTTAAGGCTACTAAGAATGGCTGATGTACAGAATTGTTTTAATTGCGAACCTCGTAGTGCCCACAGTTGTGTTAGACCTTTTCCGTCTCACAGTTGCACCGTATTGTGGAACTAAAAACAAGTAGGAGTTTCCAGGTGAACACAGGATGTGACAAACCATTTATTCTCTTGCTGGCACTTCTGTGACGTATGGCTAGAGAATGCTAATGCTAACAGCAAGAAGCCGGAGCTGGAAGACGCTCCGCCGTGGCTAAAAGCACCCGTCTGGGATCACTTGGGTTTCCTGGTAAAGTATGAAAAAGGAGTAAAACAAGTGGACCAGACCAAAGCTGTAAGGAGCTCCAAACGTGGAGAAAGTATGGTGTTTATTATTGGTCATAACTCTGGTTTCACTTGGCCGATCAACACAATTCAAAGACTGGTAGATAGTTAGAAATCCACACTCTGGACACAAGTTGGAACAGCGACTCAGCGAGGCGTCTTGCTGCTACGTCATCTTAAATCGGTCAGGTCATTTTGACGTACCAGTGTGTCCGTCCACTCCAGAAGGTTTCATACCGAACCAAACCGTGACTTCTGTACCAAAATGTGATTTTTGTGTACCGTTACACCCCTATGGAGTACAGTAACAACTTTCTAAAGTCATATTTAATTTTATTTATCTGTTCTGACTGACAGACACGTTTCTCTGCAGAGACACAGCCTGTACAAATTGGAGAAGACGCACAACCATCGCTACAAATCAGGGCATTAGCTGCTTTTACAGCGTCTATGCTAACGGCTAGCAGCTAAGTTAGGAGGCAGACACAGATTACCCTGAAACTGTTTCTGAAAAACAGTAACTAATGATGCTTTCAGATTTAGCGGACAATAAAAGAGACAGAGAAGAGCATTAATGCATTGATTACAGTCTGTCCTGTAATGTTGTATTTTTTTATTTACACTTTCTATGCACCAAGAGGAGTAGCACTTTTCACTGTATGCAGAGCTTAAAATGACCATGAAAGCCTTCTGATTTCTTTACCATATACAAGAACACAACTCCTCTCTCACACACACACAGATGTGTTATGCAGATGTTAAAATTCTCCAACAGATTAAACACATTCTAATAGCGACTTGTTCACTCTGTAACCTTTAGCCCTGAGTCTGACCCTGACAGCAGGAGACCCAACATCACAGCTCTCAGCTATACAAAACCTCAGAAACTCCCACACAGGGTCGGAGGTCAGCTATTGTCTAAACCCCCCACACTCAGGTAAATCTGTAATCTGATCGACAGGGCGGCTAACAAATCAGCATTCCTGCTGCCCTGAGCTGCAGCAGACGGCTAATTGTGTGTTTTTTGGGTGTTATTGAGCTGTGGGTGGCGGCTGGAGGGAAACTTCCCACTCCTGCTTTTGTCTTTTTGTCTTGTTAAGAAGCTTCGGTTCCCAAGCGGCATAATTACATCAGCGGGAAAAAGGTGTGTTTTATAGAACTGAGCGAGCATAACCCCTTATTATAATTCTGAATATGAGTTAAACACAGATAAAAAAGAAGATCTGAGGCCTTTATTCTGACCGTTAATGTTCGACTTTGCTCTAAATACACATTTGGACAAATATATAATAAAGGATTAGTTTATTGCCTTCCTCAAGCTACTTTTTGCATCGTCAGTGAAGCTTCTTAATGGATTATGAATTTATTATTAAAACCTGATAAAATCCTTAACTGATGGAGACTGTGGTGAATCTTTGTCTCAAAAAAAGAATCCACAAGCCCTAAAACTACTTTTTATTGTTTCCATTGGGCTGCATGATGATTTAGAGCATTTATTATTCATTAATCTTAGAAATACCTATTGATTTTACTGCTCTTTTAGATTTAAACAACCAAAAATCCTGCTGACGTACAAATGTTTGCATCGAAATAAGACTTGAAGTAGCGTCAACCTGAATCCCGAGCGGCTTCAGGAGGCTAAATATCATTTCAACTGTCCCCACAACTCTGCTGTGTTAATACTCAACGATCCACAGATGTTCCCTGACATTAAAATACTTTAAAATGATGCTTTAATGTCAGATTTACCTGAGTTCTTTTATCTACATGAGCTGCTTTCTTTAAAGGAGCATTTTAAAGGTTAACATCACAGTTAAGCATGTGGAGATGGAATCAGTCATGATGGAAGTTGCATGAAGTGATGCATAGTACTGGTAGAGATTATAAACAACATGTGCACCTTTTGTTAAATTTGCTGCTTATAAGGATTAAAACAAACCCTCTGTCTCTAGCACCAGACTGAATTACAGCTTCTTATTTTCTATTATATTTTTGGGATAATTTCTTTGCATCATGTTGAATCGCATCAGATCAAACTGTGTAGAATTGAATCGCCATCAAATCAATATCAAATCGCATCAAATCGGGAAGAGAGGTGAATCGTATCGCATCGTATCATCAGGGGCTTCCAGGGTTTCCCCCAGTATTTTATAAGCCTGGCAAGGCTTATAAATTATCCAGGCTTTCCTTGCCCCCCCGCCAGGCTAAGCGTCACTTGTTTATTTATTTTAAATAGTTTTTTTTATGCACCAAAACAGTGATAGCAAAGACGGTATACAGAGCTTTTCACTGCATCTGGTGATACGGTTGAAAGCGCAATGGTGACATTTTATGGTCGATGCGTGAACTTTTTCCAAAGTCGGAGGAGCACTGGAGGAGACCATGAGCCGCTCGTTCACCTCCAGGCCAAGGGGAGTTCATCCCCGGTGAGCCGACCGAGCCGCGGCTCCATGATGAGGCAGAGCCAGTGGAGTTAGCACGGATGTTAGCACGTCGTCGGAGCAGCCTTCTGCGATGGTAAACATGGAACTAGTGGATTTAATCCAAAATGGTTAGCTGACCCTAAATTTAGCGGATGGCTCTACCAGACCCAGTATGGTAAACCCAGACGGATTGATGCACTGATCCAACCTGAACCATGTGCAGCAAAAGTAGAAGAGGTCACACAGCACAGCAGACCTGTTCAGCCTCTGAGTTCCCTGGTTTTACCCCTTGGCCATGTTTGTAGTTTTTTATTTATGTTAATTTATTTTACTTTTAAATGTGACCAGCAACGGCTTGTTTTATGATTCACAGTGAAAACAATTGATATTATTTATTTTAATTGCATTTTTTTTGTATTTGTTAAAACCGTATTTCAAGATTGTGCCTTTTTATAAGACTCTACATTTAAGTATTGTTAATAAATGGCCTATAATAACACATAATAGTCATAATTTCAAAACTTTTGTCAACTTTTAACTTGTTTTTTTTTTAAACATGGTGGGCGGCCTGTGAGCTTCTCTACCACCAGGCTTAGCAAGTTTTCTGGGGGAAACCCTGGGCTTCGGTGTATCGCTAATGTATTGCGTCTCTGCTAGCATATTGAATCATTGTCAGTGACGGAGATTCTCATGCTTAATCACACTCGATCGTGTTCATTCAAAGCCAAAATCATGTTTTCTTTAAATTATTTGTGCAGGTATTACTTTGCAACTAACTAATTATTAGCTGAAAAAGAAGAATCTACCAGTCCTACAACTATTTTTAAATTATTTTTATTTTAATATGCTGCCGCCACTATAAAGGCTCACAGTATTTTAACCTGCAGTGTTTATTTATCTCTAATTTTATGTGATTTAATCTCTTTTCTTACAAAGTACAAGGATTATTTAGAAACAAAGCAACCCTGAGAAGAAAAAGCTCATTTAGATTTAAGTATTTATACACATTACAAAGCTGAATGCAGATTCTCCATAAACACAGTGTTGTTTTGAGTTGTCACATGCTCTTACAGTTGAATATTTGATTTAAAAAGGACTAAATCTTACATTTTAATTAAGATTCTAACAGTGATTAAAACTGTAGCTGCAGATAAACTGTTTATTCCACGCCTGCTGTAAAAAATAAAATTAAAAAATCTGATCACATTACACACAACAGCAACGATTCACCATGACTTCTAGATTGAATCGAATCTGATTTGCTAGCGTTGTTTTCCCCTCGTGTTTGATTTATCTCTAATTGTGAACGCACAGATCAGTATCAGCTGCTTTTTGGCGACTCTGAGCAGAACAACCAGTCGAACTGGAAAACAGCGGAGCGTTAAAATCTTTGCCACTCGTCCTGACAGCTGAAAACCGGCTGACGAAAGGCTGAAGGCGCATTTCTGTACGGCTGCTCCGGCTCTGTGTTGTCGGCTTTTGTTTTCCACGCTTGTTCTCCCCGTGTGTGTGTGTGTGTGTGTTTTTATATAAATATATACACGCTCTCTGCTTTTGGAGTCTTTTGTCAGCGGTGGCCCAAAGGTACAGAACAACATTTCAGAAATAAATTGACAAAAACAGAAAAACAAGCGGCGTTTTTTGGAACAGAGAGCGTCTCAAAGTAGAGGTATCACCTGAGACAAGCTCATTTTGGAAAACAAAACTGCTCGGCGGGAGACGTGAACAAATACTTTCCACCCCTGGACCGCTCGTAAGATGATATGACTTCGCCGACATGCTGTAGATCTAAATTAAAGAATGAAAAAGCACCGACACCGTGAACTGCTGCAGTTTCTGTTGTATTTCTGTGTCTTTCTGCACAGTAGAAAACGTGCATTTCTGCAGGACCGGCTGCAGCAATCAGCCCCAATCTGCAGAGCTATGCATTGTTTTAATCTTCAGTGAATTTATGGACACAATAAACTCTGTGTTTTATTTACAGCTGTGGGATTTGGCGCCTGAGCTGCTGTTTGGGGGACACCTCCGACCTGTGAGAGTCTTTTGCTTTCCATCAGGGTGAAAACAGTTCATCATTAAGCTGCCAGCATCAGTCAGCAGAGTCATGTGTCCAGCAGCTCACAGTTTAAACTCATGAAGTGGTGTTTTTTTTATTATTTTATATAGAGAAGATGGAAGCAGAGGTGGAAAGTACATTTACTCAAGTTGAAATGACAGCAGAAAGAAGTAATTCTACTTTTTGCAGCTTTCTGTACTGCAAATGAGGAATTATATTTAGTAAGGATGGAATATTATAGGATTCAAAAGCTTAAAAACAAGTGAAAACTGTGGCAAATATCTGTGAACTAACAATATTTCCACAGTTAAGCACAGTCATGTTATGGTCACACACTGTAAAAGAATAAATTACAATACAGTGGTCCCTCGTCTATCGTGGGGGTGAGGTTCCAGACGAAATCCCCGAAGTAGCAACCTTATATTTATTATTATTTATATATATTGTAAGGCTTTATAAACCCTCCCCACACTGTTATAAACCCTTCCTACACTCTTAAACCTTCCATCTAGAGGAGCTTCTACAGCCGTGTCCGATAATGGAACCAGCGACGCAGCGATCCACTTGAAACGCCCACTTGGTGAAAAACTCTGCCGTATTTTAAACACACCCACACCGAGGACGTCCGGCTGCCTACCTACCGGGAAACTGATGATGGTGTTACGGTAATCCCACAGACTGTCACCGGTTCTCTGACGGTCATTTCCAGTAAACTCTCACCGTGTGGGACCAAAGGTTCTGGCTGGCTTCCATCACCGCCGATCAATCAGAGACCAAATAGCTCAAGAGGAAGCGGCCGTAGCTGAGTTTTCCATACGTGTGTCGACTCATCTGCTGTACGCTACGTATTTATATACAATTTAAAAATCCACAATACAGTGAGACCAAGAAAAGTGAACCAAGATATGACGAGGGACGACTGTATTTTGATGCTGACATTATTCACAGCTTTGTTCTATTTTTGGTTGGGTTTCTTTTTTTTTTTTTTACAGTCAACATGTGAATTAAAATTGCTTTTCTGTGACTTTGCCAGACAATCTCTAAAAAAACTGTTTCAAAAATTCATTAAAAACATTTTTCAATCCATAATATACATATTCTTTCTTTTTGCATATTTTAAAATGTAATTTTTTAGTTTTTTTTTTTTTTAACTTATTAAACAGATGTGTTTATGCATTTACAGTTTTGGCCTGTATTTTTGTTGTCTTTTTTAGAATATTTTTTTACAGTGCAAATGCAAATTGTTCCCATTTTTCTGTGATTTTACTGGATAAACTGTAAAATAGCAGTTTAAAATCTTTTAACATTTTTCAGTCCTTAATCTAGACAGTCTTTCAAGAAACAGCAAATACTATCTGTAAAATGACATTTTTAGCTAATTTGAATTAAGTAAAACTGAGCAATTTTACATTCACACGTTGTAAAAAATTACTATCTGTAAAAATACACATTTTTGATTTAGACAGTATTTACAATTTTTGCCTGTTACTTTTTTTTAATTATTATTTTACAGTCAACCTGAAAATTAAGGATAATTTTCTGTATCTTTACTAGATAATCTGTAATTAAATATGCACAATTATTCTTTCAAATAATAGGAATTATCTGCAAAATAACAACATTTAAATCTTTTTATCTTTTATTTGCTTTCATATACACGGGTACACACTGTAAAAGAACAAATTAATATTTCTAAAATTAAATCTTTTACTTGGACATAATAATAATAATGATAATAATAATAATGCATTGATTTTATATAGTGCTTTTCTAGACACTCAAAGACGCTTTACATTGCTTTATTCATTCACTCCATACTCCATGGTGCTAAGCTATGTATGTAGCCACAGCTGTCCTGGGGTAGACTGACGGAGGCCAGGCTGCCAGTCTGCACCATCAACCCCTCCAACCACCACCAACCACTCACTCTCTCACTGCATCCACCCAGGATTCCTGGTGTTCCCTCACGGTCTCCCATCCAGGTGCTGACCAGGCCCAACCCTGCTTAGCTTCCCAGATCTGACGGGATCAGGCATCCACAAGGCGGTACGGCCACAACGGTAAACATTATTTACTGCTGTGGCCCGTTTTTTTGTTTTCTTTACAGCCAACGTGCTAATAATACTGTTTATTCTGTGATTTTATTGGATAATGTGTAAAACAATAAGAGTTCCCTGAAAACAGCAGAAACATGCGGATAATAAAAACCCCTCCCAGCACTCTGAATCTGCAAGTTAATAAGTCTAATTTGCAATTTTAATAATAATATAATCATTTAAGTCTTCTTCTCACTTGTTGAATATGAATGTATGAAACTGGATCTCTTTTTTCTCTGTTTTATTTCGACTGTTTTCTCCAAATATTTCGGCTCCAAATGATTAATGATCCGATGAGCAGATAAAAATAGCAAGTAGCTGCGGTTTTACGCTTCTGTCCCACAACAACAACACCTTGCCTCAGGTGTCGGTTATTCCAAATACAGCTGTGTTTTTAGGGAAGCAGACTCACACGAGAACAGGACGGATTAAAATAATAAAAGCCTCGAAGCTGGAGGAATAATTAAAGCTCAGACGCGCTGCGCTGCTGGTGATTAGGGGCCGATCTCAGCTGATGCTGCGCTTCAGAGATTCACGCTCATCAGCGGTTCGGTTGGATGAAATGAACTCTGGGCTTTGGGAGCCTCTGTTGACGCCACCAGCATTTACATGTATGAAAAGGCAGCTCATACAATAATACATGCAATAAATATACATGATAACATCACGCATCAGTGACATGTAATTACTGAGCTGTGCTGCACTATGTATGTTTATTTTAGGATCGTAAAATTAGATATTTGTTAATTTCCCTCTAATGACGAACGTTAAATGTAAAAAACAACCACACATACATAAAACTAAGTTCAGTCAATAAATGACAGAAGTATTAAATAGAGAATTTAAGAGAGACGTGGTTCATCCAACAGAAAAATGGGCTGAAAGTGAGATTTTTTTTCATTTTATCTCAGACAGTATTTTAAAAATCAAGCTAAAATTTCACGGACGTTATTCTAAATATTCATATTTAACAGTATAAAAAATTCAGGCATATCAGAGATGGTCGAGCAGAAACTGTTGGCAGTTTAATGTTTATTTTTGGCATTTTTTAAAAGTTTTTAGTTGTTTTTAGGTTCATTTTTGTCGGTTTTATGTCTATTTTTGGCATTTTTTCAGTTTTTAGTTGTTTTTATGTTCATTTTGTCAGTTTTATGTTTATTTTTGGCATTTTTTTCAGTTTTTAGTTGTTTTTAGGTTCATTTTTGTCAGTTTTATGTCTATTTTTGGCATTTTGTCAGTTTTTAGTTGTTTTTAGGTTCATTTTTGTCAGTTTTATATCAATTTTTGGCATTTTTTGTCAGTTTTTAGTTGTTTTTAGGTTCATTTTTGTCAGTTTTATGTCTATTTTTGGCATTTTTTTCAGTTTTTAGTTGTTTTTAGGTTCATTTTTGTCAGTTTTATGTCTATTTTTGGCATTTTTTTCAGTTTTTAGTTGTTTTTAGGTTCATTTTTGTCAGTTTTATGTCTATTTTTGGCATTTTTTTCAGTTTTTAGGTTCATTTTGTCAGTTTTATGTCTATTTTTGGCATTTTGTCAGTTTTTAGTTATTTTTAGGTTCATTTTTGTCAGTTTTATATCAATTTTGGCATTTTTTGTCAGTTTTTAGTTGTTTTTAGGTTCATTTTTGTCAGTTTTATGTCTATTTTTGGCATTTTTTTCAGTTTTTAGGTTCATTTTGTCAGTTTTATGTCTATTTTTGGCATTTTGTCAGTTTTTAGTTGTTTTTAGGTTCATTTTTGTCAGTTTTATATCAATTTTGGCATTTTTTGTCAGTTTTTAGTTGTTTTTAGGTTCATTTTTGTCAGTTTTATGTCTATTTTTGGCATTTTTTTCAGTTTTTAGGTTCATTTTGTCAGTTTTATGTCTATTTTTGGCATTTTGTCAGTTTTTAGTTGTTTTTAGGTTCATTTTTGTCAGTTTTATATCAATTTTTGGCATTTTTTGTCAGTTTTTAGTTGTTTTTAGGTTCATTTTTGTCCGTTTTATGTCTATTTTTGGCATTTTTTTCAGTTTTTAGGTTCATTTTGTCAGTTTTATGTCTATTTTTGGCATTTTTGTCAGTTTTTAGTTGTTTTTAGGTTCATTTTTGTCAGTTTTATGTCTATTTTTGGCATTTTTTCAGTTTTTTGTTGTTTTCAGGTTCATTTTTGTCAGTTTTATGTCTATTTTTGCCGTTTTGTTTTTATTTTAGTTTTGGCGCTCAGTGTTGTGCATGAACGCTTTCATATTTTCGGTGAACACTGAACTGAACGGATCAGTTCTCAAATAATGAGCGTAAACGTGAACGCTCTCACTCTCGCGAGAATGAGCGGCACGCACCGTTCACGTTCAGGTTCATTTGAAAACTCTCGCAAGAGAAAGCGACAGTTATGGCAAACACTGGTGACAGTCCAGCATGGCTAGTGTCGCAGCCAGTTTAGCAGAAGAGCTAGCGAAGTTTTATGAATTAACAAATGAAGACACAGACAGCAAGAACCTCACATTTTAATGCAAACTGTGTCCACCTGGTCTAAAAAAAACACTCTTGCACTTGGTTCTACTGAGTAACTAGTGTCTTATCTATTTAAAAAATGTAACAAACGAACGTGAACTTTGAGCTGTTTCTTTCCAAGCATGAACTGGAACAACACTGGTGGCGCTTTCTTCAGGTGTTTTGTGTTTATTTTAGTTTTGTCACTTATTAAATGTTTAGTTTTTATTTAGGTACGTCATTATTTTAGCTGTTTTGTATTTATTTAAGTTATGTTACTTTTTTAGTTAGTTTTGTGTTCATTTTAGCTTTGTTTCTTTATAGATGTTTTGTGTTTATTTAGTTTTGGCACTTTTTTCGCATTTTGTGTTTGTTTTTTTAGTTTTGTGCTTGTTTTTTTAGTTTTGTGTTTGTTTTTTCAGTTTTGTGTTTGCTTTTTTAGTTTTGTCGCTTTGTAGATGTTTTGTGTTTATTCCAAGCGTGTCTTTTTGTTTGGAGTTTATTTTTGGCATTTTGTGTCTGTTTTGTTATTTTTGGACACTTTTTTTTTTATCAGTTTTATGTCTATTTTGGCACTTTTTTGGGTCACTTTTAGCTGTTTTTCATGTTTATTTTAGTTTTGGCACTTTTAGATGTTTTGTATTTATTTTAATTTATCACTTTCCAGATGTTTGGTGTTTATTTTAGCTATGTTGCTCTTTAGCTGTTTGGTTTTTATATTAGTGTTGGTGCTTTTTTAGATGTTTTGTGTTTATTTTCGACAGATGTTGTTCAAACAGCCTCAAATTTCAGTGTGAGAAGAAACCTGCTCAAAGTGGGTCAACGGGCAATATTTAAAAGAAATGAACTCCTCCATATTTTACATACATCAAGCTAAAATATCACAAATGAACATCTTGTGAAATCAGAGATGGTCGAGCAGAAATGAATGTAACACACTGATGATCCTGAAGACCTTCTCTTTGTGCGTACAGGACAAACCCAGACTGCTCAGTCCTCGCTAAAGCCGGTGTCAGATTTAGCGTAAAGCTCCGGATGAGAGCGTTCGGACAGTTCCACCTCCTCCCCTCCGGCAGGTCTGCAGGGATGAACCCAGATTCAATATCTTCCACACGTCCAGAGCTCAGGTCTATTTCTGGTTCACGTGTGTGTGTGTTGTATGTGCTGCAAATGTGTGTTAGCATGTGCGTGTTAGCATGTGTGTGTCTCCCAGTGTAAGATGGATGTTCGGTGCTGAGGAGCCTCTTCCCTCTCCGTAGGGGGGAAACCCTACATGTAATAACCTGGAACCTTTCACTGCATCTCCCTCCATCACTCAGTGTGGAGCCTTTCTCTCTCAATCTCCCAGCATGCAACGCTCCGTCTCTTTGTGTGGGTTTGTGTGTCAGTCTGTCTTTGCTCTCCAACACCAGCTAAGTATTCAGCGTGATGGGTGTTGGTGCTCCGATATGTTGGTTATCGACACTCTCAAAGCCTACACTTAAACATTCAGAGGGCAGTCATCATCTTTTTACGTTTTTATGCAGGTTTCCTCACATCACTGAACATTTTTAAGTGTGTACAATCAACATAAATGTACTATAAAGAGATTTAAAGGTGCCTTTACACCTGCAGTTTGGTTAATTTGATCTGGATTGAGGAGAAACGCATTTAAATCTCGGTCCAGCTTGCTGAACAGACGAAACTTCCACTGCAATCAATAAAACTGGCAGCACATAAAAGGTGCATAAGTGTCAATGCTCCGTATGATGTCGATTAGTTTCCTGATTAATTGATTGCATGTTTGGTCAATAAAATGCCATAAAATGTCGATCAATGACGTCCTCAAATGTCTTAGTTTGTCCACAACAGTTTACTGCAATAGAGGAGGAAAGAAAACTGGAAATATTCACATTTACGAAGCTGGAATCAGAGAATTTAGGTGCCTCCGACGCAGAAGCACCTTCAGGTCTTATTGGCCATCGCAGATCTGATCGGTAAACTCTGCTGTCAAAGTTTCAATTAATCCAAATACAACACAGAAAGAAAGTGTGAAGTGTTTTGATTTTATTTTAATTTTGTCACTTATAACTGCTTTGTGTTTATTTTATATATATAAAGGTGCTGTTTAGACGTTTTGCATTTATTACCTCCGCCAAGGAGGTTAAGTGATGGCCGGCGTTGGTTTGTTTGTTTATTTGTTTGTTTGTGTGCAAAATAACTCTAAAACTCATGGACGGATTTGGATGAAATTTTCAGGAAATGTGTGAAATGGGACAAGGAAGAAATGATGAAACTTTGGGACTGATCCGGATCACCGTCTGGATCCAGGAATTTTTTTAATGTAAGTGTAACCAGGTGGACAATTAAATGCGGTTTACTCTAAAAGCCACCAGAGGGCACTCTTGTTTTTGGGGTAACCCCCTCTGACCACATGACATTTTGGGTCTCCACGCGACAGACAGCGACAGTGACGGAGTTCTCTTTCCTTCCTGAGCGACATACGCATGGTTGGGCCGGCATTCTTATCTCCAGTTGTCAAAGAAGCTGTGAGGCTGTTAGGAGCTGCCGCGCTAGAGGCCGCGCCTGTTCATTAGGTCGGATGGGGTGAAGGCCGCATTGTTGGTAGGACATTTGAACTGTCTGTAATTACATTTGTATCTGTAACGTTCCATACAAAATATGTGAATTGGGAGATTGTGTTGGGGGTGGACTGAAGCTCTTGGCGGAGGTATGAGCTCTCTGAGTGCTTTTCTAGTTTTAGTTTTGTCGCTTTTTGATTTTTTGTGTTTATTTTAGTTTTGTCGCCTTTTAGCCGTTTTGTTTGTTATTACTAAACAATCTATTTTTATCATGTTGGCAGCTAAAGTCTGCAGTTTTGCACTTTAATATGTACATTTCTGTACAGCTGTTGAGATCAATCAACTGTAAAGTCTGGATAAATCTGTGAAATAGTTGATGGATGAATCAACGTTCATATATGTTCCCCTTTTCCCAACTTTATTTTAGATCAAGAACTCTGACAGCCTGGTGCCATGATCACCGGATGATTCCAGATTTTTTTAAGTCGAGAGTTAAAGCAGCTTCTGTGTTCGTATTTAATCAGCTGGTGACATGCAGATCCCGATTATTTAACTTGAACCATTGCAGCAGAGACTATATATATATATAATTCTAGTTTTTACATCAAACACTATCGTAAAAAAGAACTAAGATTGTGTTTGCTTTAGCCGAAGTTGTTTTTAATTCCAAGCTTTTTTGGCTAAAACAGGTTCTCTGGGCTCAAACTGAGGGGTTGTTTTAACAGTTTAGGAACATAAAGGTCTCCGATGGGACTTGAACAACTTCCCCAAACATTTTTGAGTGATTTACCGAACAGCCGAGGACAGAATCTGCTGAATTAATTCCTCTTTCCAGTTGAAATCAAGAAGCTTTGAGGGGTCACGTAACAACAATCTGCAGCCAAGCGCCTCTATACACTCAGTGTTATACGTCTGATTGCTGCTGTTAATAAAAAGAACGACAGACTTTTTATCTCTAAAGCACGTTTGAAGTTCTTTACAAAAAATAAACCATCTAAAGAAACATTAGAGGAGAGCAGCAATAACAGAAGACAACATAGCATCAGAATATGCGGCAGGAAAAAGGAGTAGGTGGTCCGTTGTAAGTCGGACCTTATACCTAATCAACAATGGAATGAACTCAGTGACGCTTTCTTCTTCGTTGTTACACCGCTTGACTCAGTGCTGCCCCCTGGATTGTATTATTTACAAACCAAACCGCTTATGTCGAAACTATGTTTTTTAAGTAATTTTATGGGAGTCGTTCGTAACCACGTCGTGAACCGAGGACCTCCTGTAATCGACTGAAACAGCAGGAAGTGAAGTGTTTAATGCTTCAGGTAGAACCAGCAGAACTGACAACACAGTAAGCGCTGCTTTCTTCTTAACGGTTCTTTACTTCGTTTTAAAATAGGCTGTACGTGAACACAGCGTTCCACTCATCCTCCAGCTCATCCTCGCTAAAACAAATCAGCAGTTTTATATTTCACAGCTCTGAGTCCCCTGGTGTTACGAGGATGTGCAGTTTTTTACGAGAAGAAGAAGAAGAAGAAGAAGAAGAAGAAGAAGAGGAGCCACGCAGGACTTCAGGAATGTTGGATGCTTTTCACTTCATTTCATCCTCGGAGACGTCAGACACACACAGGGAAGAAAATTAAATGATGACTTAGTTTAGAGGTTTTCAAACTTTACCCTCTTCGCTCAAACACACACACACACACACACACTCACACACACACCTTCAGGCAAACACTGTGGTTTTCCTTCCACTGAAATCACAAACTGCAAACGGTGTTAAGGAGGTCTTAGGGTCAACTTCAAGGGTTCTTTCACATAAAACCAGCACTGCAAAAGTAAATAACTAATAAATCCTGTTTAAAAAAACAACCTGGAAGCAAAAGAGGCACAAAAATATGTTTAAAAAAATAGTGAAATACTGTAATGTTCAAAAAAAATGGAGAAAATAACAAAAAATGTCTGTATAATAATAATTTATCTGATTCAAATACACAGATTGTCAAAAAAAAAAACTATTTATTAAAACAGACTCTTTTACATTATGTAGTTTTGACTGTTTTTATTGTTGTTTATTTTTTTAAAAGTCAAAATCTAAATTAATATTTTTTCTGTGATTTTAGTTGTTCTTATTTGAAGCAAAACGAGCAAAAAAAAGTTTAATATGTACATAATATATCTGCAAAATAGGAATATTTTTGCTGATTTAAACTGAGTAAAAACTGTGAAGAATTATGGGAAAAAATACTAAAAGAATGAAATAGTATTTATAAAAATACTGATTTTTCATGCAGACATTTGTTCGATTTTTATGTAAAATAATACTTTGCACTTGTTGTTATCTGTACTTTAAGAAAACAATTAAAATCTGCCAAATAATAAAAAATATTTTACTTTTTTTCAATTCTTAACACGCATAATTTTTTAAATATGAAAAATAACATTTTTTGTTGATTTAAATGAAATAAAAATAGAGTGATTTTACAGTAAAATGTTGCAAAAGAATTAATCACCAGTCATAAAAATACAGATTTTTGATGAGGACATTTACAATTTTGGCCTGTTTTTTTATAGTGTAGATATTTTCCTCTGTAATTTTATCACATATTATCTGTAATTTAACAAACCAGGGATGATTTATAAAGTAACAGTGAATTAAATAAAGTTGCAGTTCTTTCATTTTTTACAGTGCGGTTTGTTTACTTCATGTAAGTCGTTTCCAAACATTCCCACGTTTACATTAACCTGACATCAGTTTAATCCTGCTCATTTTTCCAGAGCGGGTTGTCCACTGATCACAAGGTCGGCGGTTCGATTCCCGGCCCCTCCACATGCCGAAGTGTCCTTGGGCAAGACACTGAACCCCAAGTTGCTCCCAATGGTAGATTAGCGCCTTGCATGGCAGCTCTGTTGCCATTGGAGTGTGAATGGGTGAATGAGAAACACATTGTAAAGAGCTTTGGAACCACTAAGGTAGAGAAAAGGCGCTATATAAGTGCAGACCATTTACCATTATTGCTCCATAAACGCAACTCAGTTTCTAATTCGACGATGATGCATCTACGCAAACACACTGCAGAGGAAAGTAAACGCTCAAAACCGGGATTAAACTCCAGCAGAGTCAATACTTTAGTCAATAATCCAGCAGGTGTTTTACATGTGAAGAGGAGAAACACACACAGATGCAGATTCCTCATCTCTTGTTAACCCAAGCATGTTATATATTCCAGCAGCCCCGAGCCCTCACACAGAGTCAACGAAATCATGAAATTCAATGACCAACATGTGTTATTGATGAAGAGAAACCATCAGTCGGCTGATTATTTAACTGCGTTCACAAACTCAGTCTGAAGCGGTCGGAGCGTCATATGAACTGTGGTTAAAGAATTCAGTTTCAGGAGGAATTTTAACGATCGTAAGGCTGCAGGCAAAACGCCGTCTTACTTTACTTTCACCTTTTCTCTCACTCGATGTTGGCAAAAATGTGAATGCCACGCTGTCAAAGAACCTCCCAGTTTTTTACTTGGAAGTCCTGCATGGTGAAAATCCATACTTCTTGTGTTTTGTGGCACCATGTGTGTAATTTCTGCACTACTTCAGGCATCTTCTTTATTAGTTTTCCATGCGTTCAGTGATGTGCAATATCCAGAAGTCAGTTACAGTACTGCTTTTTATAACTCCGACATACCAAATAAGCTCTCTTTACAAGAAAAGACCATCTCACTGTCTTCATAGATGCACTTGCACATGTTATATTTTATATTTGCACATTTGTTATTATATTTTTAAAAAATGCCTGACAGGATCGCTGCTTAATTGCACTGCACACTTTGTAATAACAATAAAAACTGTTTCTATTTTATTCTATCCTACCTCATTTTATTCTATTATATTGCATTGTTAGTAAAGCTTGTTTTGGTCCATGGAAGAATTAACTGAATTTAAAAAAACAGTAAAAGGTGACACTTAAAGACAGCTAAAATAAAAAGTATACTGAACAAAATAGTTGGGTTTGTTCCTTTTACTCTTGTGACTACAGTTCAGGGTTGCAAGAGATTGTTTTTTCGATTAATCTATGATAATTATAAATTAAAGCTGCGAGCAGTGTTTGACAGGTCCTTCCATCCTTGCTGCTCAGCTATTGCGCGCATGTCCACCAGGCGGCGCTGCGACTGAGACTGGATGTCGCCACATGGTTGTCATCAGGCCCAGACTCTGATCACTCATGTAGAGTCTGAGGCCGATTGGAGCATGTACAGGCTAGTCAGACAGCACTTCCTGTTTCGTTCAAGAGGAAATGCCAAAATGCTGAGGGCTGCCACCCCCTCATACTTTTGCGGAACATTTTCATAACTTTTGTCTCACTCATCATCGGGTCAGCTTCAGTGGTTGCCGATTATGCAGAAGAAGATCAGTTCATATCATCGGTCGTGGATAGACCTTTTCGTCTTCTTCGCTTGTCGGGATGATGTTGAGGTGATCTTCAAGCCAGGACAATTAAAGCGTCCTTTAGCTTATCACGTGCTTCTCTCACCTACAGGATATCTTAGTCAGAGGAGAGGCACGACGTCAGAGATGGTCTGAGGGTGCAGGGACTGCCACAAGAGTTGGTAGTACCAAATTCAAGCGTCTAGCATATACATGGGGCCCCACTCCATGTTCTGAGGGGTGGCCGATGACTGGTAAGTTCATTCGCCCTGTGGGAGTTTCTCCGTGGGGAACCCATCTACCCGGGTGTAGCACCGCCCCAGGATTTCCTTGAGAGGGTGGGTCCAGCGCATTTTTGCGAGTCCATTGAGGTGAGACCATGAGAAACCCCCTGATTAGGGCGAGGTATAGGGCCCCACCCACGAGACTCCCCACAGCTGGTACCTTATGGAAACAGGTAGCACTGGGTTACGTGGTACCACTGGCAGGTAGAGTAACTGACCTGACCTGACTTTTGTATCACTAATGCCTGCTGTGTATACTGGCCAAATCTGAGTTCTCTCGGAGTTACCCCCGAGGATGAGTTCGCTCTTGAAAATGTGCAAAATTTCGCCAAAATCGCCAACAATAGGTCACTTAATTCAAAATGGCCGGCTTCCTGTTGTATTCTGGGTATGGGTTCTTGAGGCTTTTTTGTGCATCTTGATGTGATACATACGTTTACCAAATTTCGTAGCTCTAGGTAAAATGTAGTTCGGGGGCCCAATTTTTCTAATATTGTAGGGGGCGCTATTGAGCCATTTTGCCACTCACATGTGCAATTCACCAAAAATATTATGTTTTTCACCAGTTCTGATATGCGTACCAATTTATATGCGTTTTCCTGTATCTTTAGGCCTTCAAAATTGCGACTCAAAAGTCCACTGAGTAACAATAATAATCGTTAAATAACATTAAGGTTCTACTTGGTGCTCGGACCCTAGTAGATAACTCTACTCTCCATTCTAAAAAATTCTAAATTACATGAAATTAGGCTCATAACTGGACCTATGATGGACATTTGGTTTATCACAGCCTATATTCTCAATCCTATGTATTTGTCAGTCACTTGTGAAGCACTTTGAATCACTTGTAAGGCGATTATCTAAACTTTAGGTATTGGTACTTGCAGTAACTCGAGGTTTATCACTGCCCTTATGCACGAGGTCTTCACAGGAAAACACCCATTAGCTTCAGCACACAAAAAAACACCTAAACAAACGCTCACTTGCTCTGAGCTGCAGCCAAACAAACCCCTTAAAATTTCCATCTATCGGTGCCCAAGTCCTCCTCTACAAACCCAGATGTCGCTTTAGGTGAGTGAGAACGCTTGTGAGCTTGTTGATCAGGGTCACGACGGACGTCCGCCCACCGCAAATGGAGCGTAGAGAATAAGTAGCAGCTGGACGAGGAGATTCACGGCTCCCAGCAGACATAAAGGAGCTCTGGAACCGCACTCATCTTCCCTGTATGTTTATCCTGCTGCCAGTCTGCGGGCCTGTACCTAATTATCGGCCCGTCCGTCTTTTCTCTGATGCAGCAGGTTACTCAGACCGTGGTAAATTTCATCTCCGCATGCTCAGCACACCAGAGAAAATCTGCCGCCGCTAAAGGTTTATTCCTGCAATAATCGTCGTGACATGAACAGACCTGGACACGCGAACATGTAGGAAATAACACGCAGCTCCGGGCAGAATCGGCGAGGAGGTGAGGAGGAGGTCAGCGGAAAAGATGAATGAGAACAAATGTGACAAATGCACATGAAGGAAACTTTCTGTGTGTTCATGGAGAAAAATTATGGCTGTGACGATACCAGGAAAAACATGCTAACAAACACAGGAAGTAGCAGCTAACACCTATGCACCTAAACACACTGTGTAGTTTAATGGTCACACACTGCAAAAGAATGAATCATCATTTAAAACAAAACAGGGAAAATCAGAGAAATAATATTCAGAAAGTGGTTTACCATTTTTCCTACATTCATACACGTACATTCAACGGCCACTTTATTAGGTACACCTTGCTCGTAAAAGCTTGGACCCCTTTTGCCTTCAGAACTGCCTTAATTCTTCATGGCCTACTTTCAACAAGGTGTTGGAAACGTTCCTCAGAGGTTCTGGTCCATGTTGACATGATTGAATCCCACAGTTGCTGCAGTTTCATCGGCTGCACATCCATGACGTCAATCTCCCGTGACTGTGAAGGCCGTTGGAGTCCAGAGAACTCATCGTCATGTTCTAGAAACCAGTTGGAGACGATCTGAGCTTTGAGACATGGAGCATCATCCTGCTGGAAGTAGCATCAGAAGATGGTCCACTGTGGTCATAAAGGGATGGACATGGTCAGCAGCAACACTCAGGTAGGCTGTGGAGTTTAAACCAGTTGGTACTAAGAAAATACTCTCCACACCATTACACCACCAGCAGCAGCCTGAACCGTTGATCCAAGGCAGGGTGGATCCATGCTTTCATGTTGTTCTGACCCTACCATCTGAATGTTCAGCTGAAATGGAGACTCATCAGACCAGGCAGCGTTTCTCCATCTTCTACTGTCCAGTTGTGGTGAGCCTGTGTGAATTGTAGCCTCAGTTTCCTGGTTTTATCTGACAGGAGTGGCCCCCGGTGTGGTCTTCTGCTGCTGTAGCCCATCTTCTCCAAGGTTGTTGTGGTTCAGATTCTGCATTCCTTGGTTGTAACCAGTGGTTCTTTGAGTTCCTGTTGCCTTTCTATCACCTCCAACCAGTCTGCCCATCCTCCTCTGACCTCGGACCATCCTCTGTAAACCCTAGAGATGGTTGTGGTGAAAATCCCAGTAGACTCAGACCAACAACCATGCCACATTCAACGTCCCTTAAATCCCCTTTCTTCCTCATTCTGATGCTCGGTTTGAACTTCAGGAGGTTGTCTTGACCACGTCTACGTGTCTAAATGCATTGAGTTGCTTCCATGTGATTGGTTGATTTGCTATTTGTGTTGACAAGCCGTTGAGCAGGTGTACTGTTTAGTTTTTTCACCTGAAGTCTGGGATTACAAATGTGAAAATAAACTTCTTGACATACAGTACTTGCTGAATTACTTCCATGTCATGTAACCTTTACAACATCATGTGATATCACAGCAAGATACTTATTCAAACAGCCCATACTGGACTGAATTCATACAGTGATTTAGAAATGAAGAAGACCCTGGTAATAAGAAAACAATGGCTCAGTGTTCAACTCAGAATCAGCGTCCCTACTAATAACAGACACATCACACTGATTTATTGAACACACGGACTAACAGTATGAAATAGAGCTACTGTATGTCTCAATATATCGAGTGAATGTTTCTGCCTGTTCGTTTTATGTCTGATTTTCTAAATACAAGATGTCAGAATGTGTGTAAACCGGTGTGAAGGGCATTGGGAACACACAGACAGTAAACATGGTTATCTCCTATTGAGGATCAGATTAAATTATGTAGAAACTAAAGCAGAGACGCGACGACACTCGAGTGTTCAGAGCGGAAACAAAGGAGACAGAATAACGTTCAGGAACATAACAAGTGTAAGTATGTTTGTGTTGCTTTATCTCCTAAGCAGTTATTCGTTCGTTTGCTGAGGCAACGCTGTGGCTGACAGTCAAACATTACAGCTGTCTGTATCAACACTCACCGAGCACTTCATTAGAAATACCTCCGAGCAATCCGACACTGAAGTTCAGCCATCAGTTCTACGTTTACGCAGCCTCAGAAAGGTGATAATTCCACTTTATGTTTATTACTGATCAAATAAATCAGAGTTTATTTCTACAGCGTCTTTTACACAGCTCAGAGCAGCGCAGAGGGCTTCGCAGAGAAGACGAAGCCAGCAGCCAGATTTAAAACGGATGGGAAAATAAAGGCAAAACAAAAAAGACAATGCATTAAAGTGCAATCAAAACTTCATTAAAAACTCATTAAAATATTTTAAAAAACAACAAAATTGAATAAAATGTAGGTTTTTTTTCTATTCATATCGTCAAAATGCTGTGAATTTAGCAGATATTATCTAAAGGTAAACCAAAGCAGGAAAAAAATTAAAAGACTTATGATTTTTCAATCTATATATAGTTGTATTTGTAAAATAACTGTACAGTAATCCTTCGTCATATCGCGGTTCACTTTTCATGGTCTCACTGTATCGTGGATTTTTAAATTGTATATGAAATGCGTAAATACGCATCGCCTCATTCAAGAGCTGAAACTCTTCAGTATTCTAATTCATGAATTTGTTGTATTACTGCACTTTAGTGTAGTTTGTGCCATAAATTACAGGCTGTATATTCTGTATTAATCTTGAGGTTACTGCAGGTTAATGCACATTATGATTCTACATGTCTTATTTAAAGACAATGACGATTGTGACAGTTAATGACCTGCAGTAAGAGTTTATGTACTTTAAATAACATGAGAGCGACTTGAACAGCGCTTTTCATCCTTTTGTTCCCCCGAATCATTTGTGTGTGAACAAGAACAGAAAAATCAGCAAAGAGCAGATATACATTGTGCTACAGTAATCCCTCGCCATATCTCGGTTCACTTTTCGTGGTCTCACTGTATCGTGGATTTTTAAATTGTATATAAATACGTAGCGTACAGCAGATGAGTCGACACACGTATGGAAAACTCAGCTACGGCCGCTTCCTCTTGAGCTATTTGGTCTCTGATTGATCGGCGGTGATGGAAGCCAGCCAGAACCTTTGGTCCCACACGGTGAGAGTTTACTGGAAATGACCGTCAGAGAACCGGTGACAGTCTGTAGGATTACCGTAACACCATCATCAGTTTCCAGGTAGGTAGGCAGCCGGACGTCCTCGGTGTGGGTGTGTTTAAAATACGGCAGAGTTTTTCACCAAGTGGGCGTTTCAAGTGGATCGCTGCGTCGCTAGTTCCATTATCGGACACGACTGTAGAAGCTCCTCTAGATGGAAGGTTTAAGAGAGTAGGAAGGGTTTATAAGAGTGTGGGGAAGGTTAATAACATTGTGGGGAGGGTTTATAAAGCCTTAAAATATATATAAAATAAACATAAGGTCGCTACTTTGCGGATTTCGTCCATCGTGGGTGAATTCTGGAACCTAACTCCAGTGATAAACGAGGGATCATTGTATACTTTAGCTGATTTAAAAACAGTAAAAATGACCATAATGTTCTGGTTACATCCTCTTTGTAAAACGACAATTTTTTAATGTGATTATATATGTATGTAATCATATATATAAATCCTTTTATTGTCAGTATAAATAGTATATTATTACATATTGTTATAAATATATAGTCAACATGAAATTTAATAATTTTTTTCTGTGATTTTACTCGACATTATCTCTAATTTAACCAAGCACCTTTCACACAACGCAAAGCAACTCCAAGGGCTTCAGAGATAAGATGGTAGAAGCAGTAAAAACGAATGAAAGAAGAAAAATACAGAACATAAAGACAAAATAATAGGAACTACACCAAACTAGATAAAAAAGACAGAGCATAAAAACACATGAAATGATAAAAACGTGATTAAAAACTCAATTAAATCCATTTTTTAAACAGAAATAGAACAAATTAGAGTAGAACAACATAAAAACAATAGAATAAGTGAATTAAACTAAGTAAGAAATGTCAATAAAGTCAGACTAAAGAGGAAAGTTTTAGGTTTAGAGTCTTTAGGGGTCTCATGCAGCCAAAGGAGACATAAATATGCCAATATAACTTCATAAAGTGCTTTAAAAACTAAAGAATCAATACGAAGGCGAACAATCAGCCGATACAAGGACTTTAAGTGTCATTTGTTCTGAATCAGCTGAAGCTTCATGACATTTTGGGGCAAACGAGATGTTTAAA
This sequence comes from Dascyllus trimaculatus, assembly GCA_024666655.1. Taxonomy (NCBI): domain Eukaryota; kingdom Metazoa; phylum Chordata; class Actinopteri; family Pomacentridae; genus Dascyllus; species Dascyllus trimaculatus. The sequence continues at coordinate 32,338,164 of CM045450.1, forward strand.
AACTCCTCCGTGTCACTCAGGAAACAGATGATTGCACTTTATTGGTATTTTTAAGGCGGTAAAAAGCAGATTTGGACACAAACTCCACATGAGCCTCAAAGTTCAGACGCGAGTCAAAGATCAGACCAAAGTTTCTGCTTGACCTGACCTCGGGTCAGAACGCAGGAATTTCATTTTGCTGCCACTTTGTCTCTCTGACCTTTAAAAGTCATCGCTAAAACTTCAGTTCTACACTCATCTGTGACTGAAGCTGTATTCGAATTGTTGATATTTTCAACCCCTCATGTGTTGAACACGTGTTTCTAATAGAGTCCACAGAGTGTTAATGCAGACAAGAAGATGACACAAATATAAATGAATAAATAATATAGTTTTCAGTTTGTTTATTTATTATTTGTGTTTCGTAGCTTCTTGAAAAAAGGTTATTTGGTGCTAAATTAGAGTCAATTATCTCTGCTTTATTTATCTGTTAATATATAAGAACTTAAAGGTGAAGCTGGGAGATGTTTTTCTCCTTTTGCCAAGGAAAAGAAGGTTTTTATTGAAGATACTGCACTGACAAAACAAACATACCCAGACAAAACAGAGGTATGAACTACTGCAGGATTTCAATAATGCAAAAATTATTGTACATTTTATTCGTGTAACTCATTCATCCACTAAATGAGACAACTAGCTGCTGCTAATGCTAATGTTAATGCTAATGCTAACACTAGGTAAGCAGGACATAGAGAGACCAGGTCAGAGTTTGTATTTTAGTTTTATTTTAATTGTTTTACTCATTCATCCACTAAATGAGACAACTAGCTGCTGCTAATGCTAATGTTAATGCTAATACTAACACTAGGAAAGAATGACAAAGAGAGACCAGGTCAGAGTTTGTATTTTAGTTTTATTTTAATTGTTTAATTGAATCAACATCTAACTGAGACAATAGCTAGCTGCTAATGCTAATGCTTCATAAGCAGAACAAAGAGACACTGGATAAGAGTTTGTTCTTTATTTTTATTTCTATTGTTTAACTGAATCATGCTCTAAATGAGACAACAGCTAGCTAGTAATGCTAATGGTAATGTACATGCTAATGATAGGTAAGCAGAACAAAAAGACACTGGATAAGAGCTTGTACTTTATTTTTTTGTTTAACTGAATCATGCTCTAAATGAGACAACAGCTAGCTACTATGCTAATGCTAATGTACATGCTAAATCTAGGTAAGCAGGAAAAAGAGACACCGGATCAGAGCTTGTATTTTAGTTTTATTTTAATTGGTTAATTGAATCATCCTCTAAATGAGACAACAGCTAGCTGCTAATGCTAATGTAAATGCTAATACTAGGTAAGCAGGACAAAGAGAGACCAGAGCAGAGTTTGAATTTTAGTTTTATTTTTATTGTTTAACTTAATCATCCTCTAACTGGGGCAACAGCTAGCTGCTAATGCTAAAGTTAATGCTAATGCTAGGTGAGCAGGACAAAGAGAAACCAAAGCAGAGTTTGAATCATCCTGTTAATTCTTCCTTTATATTTTATTATATTGTTTTTACTGCTGCAGCGATGCAACCTCCACCTGGGGGTTTTACTGAAGCGTCTTTATCGAACCAGACGAGGGCGTCGGTATGTTCCAAGGTAAAACTCTGCATCGTTAATATGCAGCAAGGGTTCAGATTTTTCAAAGTACCCCGCCGCCTGAGTGTGCGGTTGTAGCGCTGCTCTGGGGAGGACGTGGGTGTGGTGCAGCAGCAGCACTAATGATTCATAAAGACCCGGCCAGGCCCGCTGGGAGTCCAGCACAGGTAGGCTTCAAACAGCAGCAGGGGAGGAGGCGACACACTGAGACGACGTATCAGACAGAACCAACAGAAAGGAGCGAACAAAGAGGCGGATTCCACTCAGCGGCGCCTTATTGATGCTTTGAAACTGGGACTACGGGGAAGTAGTTTGTACATAATGAGGGTGTGATTCTTGAGGACACAAAAAACCAGAAGAGACTCTGCAATCAAACCGTGTTGATCTCTGATTTTATTCTCTGGATCCTGTGCAGATGTTTCAGGATGGACGTGTCTACAGATCAACTGATAAAATAAGATCCTATGATATGATGTTTTTCTTGTGGGGTAATCTGTTTTTGGCACAAGTTTTGCACTTTCAAGATACATAAAATACACCAATGCGCAGTTGCATCCCCAGTACACACAGTAAACCTGATTTCTAAATGATTAAATGCATTGATCTGCCATCTATAAAGCGGCAAAGCATATTAAACAACAAAAAACATGTCAGATAATCAGAAAACAGCAGCTAACTTGTGTCTGCTATTATCCCCAATAGTCCTTGAGCTGGATCAGCGGCTCATATATTTTCAGGAATCTGGGTTATTCAATGTCAGCTCAACGACGGTGGTTGCTTGACCACCTCAGAATGAAACTTTGTAGGAATGATCTTTTGGCAACTGAAACTGACATCTGCCCATTTTTTTTGCTGAAATTCCAACGCATTCAGAATTTTTCATCCATCCATCCATCATCTATACACTGCTTGATCCTCTGTAGGGTCGCAGGCTGGACAGGTCCAGGTCCAGTTAAACAATAAAAATAAAAATAAAATACCAACTCTGATCCAGTGTCTCTTTTTCCTGCTGACCTAGCATTAGCATGTACATTAGCATTAGCATAGTATCTAGCTGTTGTCTCATTTAAGGCATGATTCAGTTAAACAATAAAAATAAAAAACAAACTCTTATCCAGTGTCTCTTTGTTCTGCTTATGACGCATTAGCATTAGCAGCTAGCTGTTGCATCATTTAGTGGATGATTCAGTTAAACAATAAAAATAAAATTCCAATTCTGCTCTGGTTTCTCTTTGTCCTGCTTACCTAGCATTAGCATTAACATTAGCATTAGCAACCAGCTATTGTCTCAGTTAGAGGATGATTCAGATAAACAATTAAAATAAAACTAAAATTCAAACTCTAACCTGGTATCTCTTTGTCCTTCTTACCTAGTGTTAGCATTAGCATTAACATTAGCATTAGCAGCAGCTAGTTGTCTCATTTAGTGGGATAGACTGGACAGGTCACCAGTCTATCACAGGGCTACATATAGAGACAAACAAGCACACTCTCATTCACACCTGTGGACAATTTAGAATAATCAGATAACCTCAGCATGTTTTTGGACTGTGGGAGGAAGCTGGAGTACCTGGTGAAAACCCACGCTGCACAGGGAGAACATGCAAACTCCACACAGAAAGATCCCAGGTGTCCTAACCGGGACGCGAACCGGGGATCTTCTAGCTGTGAGGCGACGCTGCTAACCACCGAGCCACTGTGCAGCCATAATTTTTCACCCAATGGAAACTGTCAATAAATCTCTCGCAAGTTGGAAATTGAACAAGACGCCACTTTCAGATGTCCGTATCTCTTTAAGTACACGTCCTCGAGTCTTCACGTGAGTGCTGTTTAATACATATACGCATCAGTTTCAGCATGACCAGTACAAACATAGATCGGGCTTATGACTGCCAACTTCCAAGCAGATGTCATTAACCGCCACTGAAGTCTTTGTCATGCTCCCCACTGCTCGCTAAACTCCCACAATGCTCTCTGCTTGACAACATGGAAATGCTCATGACCACCTAATCAGGTCGCCGAAGTGTTAAACACAAATTAAACTGCAGCTTTGTCTGTCATTAAACAGTAAGAGGAACCAGCTAATCTACAATACATTTTCTGATATGCATGTGCTTCATCTTCCTCCTTTTGAGTTATTCATGCAAATTAATCAATTAACTGATAATCATTAACAGGTCATGCAACGAGTTTAGTTACACCATTCCTCCAGAGTCTAGACGGAGCTCATTAATTCTGCACTACATTTTCTGTGAGACATGCACAGGCCTTCCACATACCTGCTAAATCATATCATCGACACTATAATTTCCTCTTAAAAAACTACATTTCCATGCCACTCATAACTCAAAAAGTAAATAAACCTTTAATGCATTCTGGTATATTTTCTGATATCACTTGACTACACGTTTAAATCGATCTTCCTTTTTGGAACAGCTTGTTTCAGCAGCCATAATACTAACAGCTCGTGATGCAACAAGTTAGACTTTATTCTCCCCTGAATGAGGACATGACTTTGTGCTTAGTTATCGAGTGGTGAAGCTGCTGCCTGGTGTTAAACTGCTGTGTGTCGGTGGTGTCCTTGACCGATGCCCACTGAGGATAAATGAGCCCTTCTCTTTATTGACTTTGTTTTCTCTTCCAAGTCTCAGATATCCCAGGAGATAATGTCTGGCTTGGTCCAACGCTCACACACTCACATGTGTCCATGATTACAGATAACCACACAACACACACACACACACACACACACGTGTCGGTGTGTTTCTGCAGTTTATTTAAACCCGCTGATCTGTCTGCTCTGGTAAATCCATCACATCAGGTCCAGGAGCTGCTTCCTCCCTGATAAAATTTATTTCATTTCATGCTGACATTTAATACAGCAGCAAACTCCCTTGGAATTAAACCTCTTCAGGCTGCACGCAGTTCAACAAAGACCATGGACTGGAGGAAACAGCGCCCCATTTATAAAAAAAATGTGAAGAAACTACAGAAAAAAATCGAATTAATTTGTACCTACAGCATTTCTGGCGTTCACCTTCTCACAATTGTAATACAGGAGCTGAGATTTGTAGATTTCCTAACATATTTGTGACGCAGGTGGATTTTATTGAGAGCGACGACACTCTAAACTCATCTTAAAGCTCCACTGAAGTTTGCTGGACAAAGAAAAGAGAAGGTGAGGCCTTTGACCCCAAGAACACCAAACCTACCATCAAGCATGGAGGTGGCAGCATCATGCTCTGTGGATCTGGTGCTTTACACAAAGTAAATGGAAGAAAGACGGAGGAGGCTGACCTCCACATTCTTCAAAACCTAAAAATCATTGGCCAGGTTTGGACACAGTTGGGTGTTTCAACAAGACAATGGCCCCGAACACTTCAAAAATGGTGAAGTAATGGTTAAATCAGGCTAGAATGAAGGTTTTAGACTGGTCTCCCCAAAGTCCTGACTTAAACCCATCAAGAACCTGAGGACTGATGAAGTCCGAGTCAGAAAGACAACAAATTTACTTGAACTGTACTAAAGGAAGGTACAAGATACAACCATAAGCTTGTAAATGAAAACCATCTAGTTAAAGTGGAAATGGCCCTATGTATATTTTTGATGGAGCAGATTTGGTCACATTTCCAGAAGACCTTTACTAAATTTATAAAAGAACCAAAATGCATGATTGAGTCAATGATTCAAACATTGAAAACTAAGTTATAGGAGTCATTAGAAACTCAAGACTGCCATGATTTATGTGGTCTTTGCGACTGTAAGTATGAGGGGTGATTGATAAGTGCTGAGCCTGACCAAGAAAACAAGACTTGTTGATCAAAATGTTTAGTACTCTGAGAGAGCAACATGTCACAATAGTTTGAGTTCAGTATGGACTCATTGTGTGCATTAATGTACAACACCTGAGTCAAGTGGGGTAGGGTAGGTCATTCAAGCTAAATGAACCCAGTTGGTGACCGTGCTGTGATACAGTACCTGTCAATATGATGCTTCCCTGGTTCGGCAACAGCAGGAGAAAATCAAAGAAAAGCGCAGTGGAAAGCTCAGATGTGGTGTCCTGTTCCACCAGGACAACGCTCCAGTCCACAAGTCAGCTGTCGCCATGGCTACAATTCACGAATGTGGGTTCGAACTCATGCAGCATCCACCTTATTCCCCAGATGTGGCTCCGTCTGACTTTCATCTACTCCCAAACATGAAGCGGCTCCTTGCTGGGACCCATTATGCCACTAATGATGGCGTCATACCTGCAGTGAACGACTTCCTGTAGGAGCAGATAAAATCTTCTAGACTGGTATCAAGGCCCTACAGAGACGCTGGAAGAAATGTGTGGACTTGAAGGAGGATCATGTTGAGAAATAAAGCACTGTTTTAATTTACTCTGCCTTATTTCTTGGTCAGGCTCAAAACTTATCAATCACCCCTCGTATGTACAGTACCACTGGAAATGATGGGGCGTCACATGACAGGAAGATGTTCGGTGAAATTCTACAGCTACGTCTGCTGTTCTTCTCTGCTTCCATAATCTTCCACTGCTGTGTCACTTTTATTTCCCGCTAAGGCCCATCACTTTAAAGCATTTATTGTTATTGTTTCAGAGTAATCCGTCGCTGCCTTCTTAGATTTGTGTCAACGGCTTGCGCTTCTTGTTCATTTTTTGCAGGTTGTGCCCCTGCTCGAGAGATCTGCCTGTGTTCAGGGCAGATTGTTAAGGTTAATCTGACCTCAGAAAGATGCTACGGTGCATTAGCCAAGCCTCTTAGCGTTAGCCTTAGCCTAGCACCATCTGCAAAATGAGTTACAGTTGTAGCGACACCAGCAGGAGCTTTCACCAGATGGCTTGAAAAACTCAGTTTGGAGAGAATTAATCGTTCTCAAAGGACTGGGGAGCGTATCTGCCAGGAAAATAAAAAGCAATTAACAGAGGAAAAGGCTGTTTGGAACCCTTCTTGTGTTCTCTCTCTAAAAATACACGTATGTATTTTTACTGAGGACCTTATTTATGGTTTTATGCCTGTTTGTGTCAGCGTGTAGATTATTAATTTTTTCCCAATATATATTATCTGTACTTTGGGGAAATCAGTAAATTGTTCAAAAAATCACAGGTAAAAACTGTTAAAAATGTTAGCTTCTTATATTGTAGTTTTGTTTTCCATCCATATATGGCTTTGTACTAGTTGTACTCATTGTGCTAGGTAGCTTGGTAGCCTATCGTCATCCTTTCTGCAGTGGAAGTATTTCCATTCAGCAGCATTTCTTTTGTAAACAAATCAGCCTTTTCAGTGTTTCCCTCCTCGTTCTTCGCTCATTAATGTGGAGCCTGCAGGTCAACAAACTCTGTGTCTTTTAAAAGTCCCATATTATGAAAATTCACTTTAGACTGGTTTCCTAACAATAATATGCGTCCCCAACGTTTCTACAAACCCCCCGAAATGAGAAAAAGTCTATGCTCTCCCCCTCTTGCTTTCTCCACCTTTCAGAAAATGTGTGCTCAAACAGGCCGATTAGAGATTTGCCCTTTATGACCTCATGTAGGGCAATAACAGCACCTCCAGGTTGGTGACACCGCCCCAGAGAAACATTAGGCTGAATCCAAATCTCTGGACTTGCAGACTGAGCCTCGAGGACTTGAGGCGTACTTAATGTCTGTGACGTCTTCACTGTCATCATGTAAAGTCTGCAAGAGCGGGAGTCTGCAGCATTATGACTGGAGCTAATAGACAGGGTTGGAGTCTGCTTCACTTGTTTCCATGAGAACATTTGAGAGACTATCATGTATACGGTAATCATTGCAAGTAACAAGATATAAATCAATTTATAGACTTTTTTGTGAGTGAACAAATCAACATTCATACACATAGCCTATACACTTTCAAAACAGCCCTCAGTACTCCCGGACTTCCCCTGAACGCACCGCAGAGCACGGCAGTTGCTTTGTTGTTGGCTGCACAAACGAGCACAGAAGTCTGTTTTTACCTTCTTCATCTGAGGTTTTGAAGGCTCAGTGGATTCATTCTATTTTTGATGGATATGTCCCCACAACAACTCCTAAAATGTTGGATGTGTGTGTCACCACTTCACTCTGGACTGCTTTCTCAACGAGGCCCAGTACAAAGCAGGATTCGCTAACAATCTGAATATAAAGCATGGATCAGTACCAGCTGTCCGTGGCCCAACTACAAACATGGGAGCTGTGAGTTTTACCGTTTCAACACAGCGTGGTAGCCTGTTGAATGTGGTTTTAGCATTGCAGCTAACGTAAGTTACTGTTGGTAGCATAGTTAGCCATTCAGAAACGTCCTGCTTCAGCTGCAGAGTTTGAATTTCTTCAGGAGCCTCTCCTTCTGGGTCAGACTCTGGATCACATTGGTATGTCTGAACCACAGCGCTTCTACCAGCCATATCTACGCACTCTGTGTAAACATTAGCGCATGGAACCGGACAACTTCTTCCAGAGAGGGGCGTGAAGGAGTCGTGGACAGGCACAGCTCATTATCACGGACACAGAAACAACATATTCTCAGTTGAGCTCACAAGAGGGAGATACAGGTTGAAGTCCAGGAACAAACTGGGTTTTTAGGCAACAAACTTCAAATTGACTGTTCATGTGAACCTGCTGAAAAGGAGCATAATGTGGGACCTTTAAGTAAAGCTTTAAATAAAACCGAGTTCACCCAGGAAATGATGTTCAATCAGACAAACCTCCTTTGTAGATTTGAAAAGGGAAGCAAAATGGGTTGCAGCATTATGTGTTTCAGTTAATTTAACTCACTTCACATTTGATTTCCAGCAATGAGACTTTCGCATGAGTACATTAAACTACTACAGACGACAGAAAAGATTAATAAAACTACTGTTGTGGTATCTTAAAATCGTTCCCATAGTTTGTATGTGAAACGTGGTGCTTCTAAACGATGTGTAGTTGCTCAAATTTGGTCTAGCCATTAAAAATGCAGGGGAATCTTTTTAAAATTATCTTTATTATATTAATCTAATATAGTTTGTGTCTGTAACTTGTGTTTTTAAGGTGATATCTGAAGATATTTTTATGCAAGCAGATGATTTATTTGTGCTTTTGTGCAACAAAGGTGGACACAAAATTGATATTTGATCATTTTTAAAGGATATTTTCATGCAATTTCTTCTTTTAAAGGTTTTTTTCTGCTGTGGAATTTATTTCTACTTGGAAAAACGGTAAATTTAGATTTTTTTTTTCTTTCCTCGTTCTTCTTTAAGGGCTCCAACACAACAAACTAACTGTACACAATCCATTTTGGTAACCAAACGGCGACTTTACACATTTCTTGCTCTCCACACACACAATGATTTAAAAAAAAAACACTCCTTTTGAAGAAAATTGACTTAAGTTCTTCCAATCTGGAGGCTTCTTTTAAAACACACACACCAGCACGCACACACACACTCAGAAAAATCCTCTGCTGGCAAAAAAGCCTCTTAAGCCGCTCTATTCTAAGTAGCATCCTAACGCAGCAGGAGACATTTGTTTACCGAAACGCCTCCATCCTTTAAACCTTAACTAACAAATAGACTCTGAACACTCAGTCGCCCACACACACGGCGGGTTTCCTCCACTTCAGAGGACACTGCATCGACTCACATTCAAATCCTGGACACTTGACGGCAACCATTACTACCCTAAACTCATCTTCACCTTAAAAATCAGTCAGTCAGTCAGGTTTTACTGATGGAGCACTTTTCTTACAAAGGAAATCTAACACAAAGTGCCTCACAGATGAAAGGAACAAAAAATGCAACAAGACAACACAAACAACGTCCCAACATCTAAACCACAGGGAGGGACTGAGGAACTGAAGAGAACGTCATCCTGAATAACACGTGCCATGAGGAAAGACCAGATGAAATAAAAATAAGATAAAATAAATAAATAAGACTGAATAGCCAAAAATGACAACAAAAAATTTTAATCAGTCAAAATAATAATCTAAAATAAATAAATAAATAAGACTAAATAAATAAATAGATGAAAATAACAACAAAAAATTTTAATCAGTCAAAATAATAATCTAAAATAAATAAATAAAAAGACTAAATAAATAAATAGCCGAAAATTTAAAAAAATTCTAAGCCAAAATAAATGAATAAAAAAACAAGAATAATATAAAAATAAATAATAAATAAATAAATAAATAGCCAAAAGTAACAAACAAATTATAATAAGCCACATTAAATAAACTTACATAAATAAATAAATAAATACAACAAAAATAAAATGGTAAAAATAATACAGAAATAAATCAATAAGACAAAATAAACAAGCTAAAATAAAATAAATAAGACAAAATAAATGAATAGCCAAAAATAAGAAAAAATTACAATAAGCCAAAAAAAAAAGTTAAAATAAATAAATAAGACAAAATAAATAAATTAATTAATAAGATAAGATAAAATAAATAAGTAAATAAATAAGATAAAACAAGACAGACAGACAAACATACAGCTGTAAAAAATTTATGTTCATCCAAAATGGCGCAAACTTGTCCAAAAGAACGCCTAAAGAAAAAGTGAATGTTTCCAGTGAGACTCAAAGGAAACAGACATTTAATTAACTGATATTCTGCACTTTCTAGGTTCGCCTTTGATGAAGTTGCCTATAAACGGCTAATAAACGGCTCCCGTTCAACCGATCTGCTTCAAACACAACACAGAATTAATAAAAATAGTGTTATTTTACAGATGTTTGCCATTAAAACATGTAATAAATTAATAAACAACACATTGAACAGACAAAAATATGTAAATAAGTGAATAAACAGAGAAATCTGTTAATAAAATTAGTTCTAAGAAGAGTAATGAAAAAAAGAAATCCATCGAATCAAAGTGTAAATAGAGAAATCAGACATAATGATTTACATTATGGGGATTTGCTTTGAGTTTGTCCTCATAATGAGACTAAACAAGGAGCTTTAACGTGAGTAAAATCCACCCACGGTTGAATCTTAACCACCTGCACCTTAAAATATCATCTCTAACACCTTCATGTGAGATTCATGTGAGATCTGTCCTCTCTGTGACTCAGTAGATTTAAATGTTCAAGGTTGTGTTTACATACGAGGGCAGTAAAACCCGTCCACGGCGCTTCTTATCGTACATACAGTTCTGGTATCAGCGTGAAAAATCCAAGTCCTTCATCATGAGCTGACTTTCCATTTTCTTCATGGTGTAACAGCAGCTGCTCTGTCTGGACTGGAAGATCCTCTCTTCCTTGTCGCTTCTCTTCATCAGTTAAAATTCTCAGTTTATCCACTTCTTTGCTGTTTCATTTCTTCTTCTCTCTCCTTTAAAAATCATACAAATGTTTTTTTCAGCCCCTTCATTTTCTGCTTTTTCATGCTCGTTTTTTTTTTAATCTTCCTCCTCTCGTCCTCTCTAGTTGTTTTTCAACGTATTCAACTGCAATTTTTTGTACAATTTACTGTAATTATTATTATAGATTTGTTAAATTATAGATAATATGTAGTTTAAAATACAGAAAAGGTATTAACTAACTTTTTAACTGTAAAAAAACAGGTAAAAACTGTAAAGAAACTATAAAAATATCATGAAAAATTAACTAATAATGCATAAATACCGTACCAATAATAGTAAAAACATTTATTTAATTCAGCAAGACAAGAATTAAAAAAAATAACTCCCATATTACAGATTTTTCCTGTTTTGTTAAATTAGAAATTACAACTTGTAAAATCACAAAAAAAAATGTACTTATTTTTAAAACCTAAAACAGCAAACTGTCCACATGAAAAACCACAATGGTAATTTGATCTTTTACAACATTGACTGTAAAATTACACTTTACTGTATGTAAATCAGGAAAATATTGCTTTACAGATACTTCCTGTTAATTGAAAGAAGACTTCCATAGATAAATATATTTTATATTGTCTTAACATCCTGCTTCGATGTTTTTACAAATGCTTGGTGTTGTTTTTTGACAATATTTTCCTGTAAAATTGCACAATAGTTTTTTTAATTGTATTTTTCAGGGGTAAATATTGTTTTGCAGATATTTCCTGATATTTGAATAAAATATCTGAATATAAAACTTTATACACTGCTTCTAGCCCCTGATTAATTACTTTTTGATCATTTTTGACCATAAAACTGCTTTTTTTAATTTTATTTTTTACCGTAAATCAACTAAAAACATGACTCAGATATCTGCCTTCACCTTCTTTTGAACGTTACAGTATTCCACCGTTCTTTTACAATGTTTTACTATTAAATTAAACATTTTTTAAAGGCCAGACAAACTTCTCAACCTTCAGCTTTGCAAATTGTGCTTGATTTTTAGACAATATTTTTTTCTAAAATTGCATTTTTTTTATTTTTTTATTGTAAATCAGCTAAAAATATTACTTTATGGATATTTTCTGTATTTTTTTTTTACATTTTTTAAATTTATTGTATTTTTTCTGCCACCCTTGCTGCCAGATTTTCTCCGTTGTTTTTATGGGATGTTTTTTTTTTCCTCCATGATTTAATCTATTTCCTTCCTCATCCTCTCTCCTCGTCTTCATCCCTCACCTCCGCTGCTCTCCATCCTCCCTTCCATTCCTCACCTTCTCCTCCCACCCATCTGTCTCCTCACATCCTCTCACTCCTTCTTCTCCCCTACCCTTTTCCTTCATCACTCGTCCTCCTCCTCCTCCATCACCCTCTTCCCTTCACTTCGCCCTCCTTTCATCTCCTCCTCACCGATCTGTCTCCTTTTCTCTCCCCCCCTCTGATCCTCCTCCTCCGTTTCCACACATACTTTCCTTCCTCCTGAGATGTTGAGGCTTGTCGGTTTGTTTGGCATTCCTGCCGACAGTTTGAGGAGTCGCAGATTAAAGCTGGTTGTGTGTTTGTGTGCGGCTGTGTGGGATGATGTGTGCACAGAGACAGTAAGACAAAGAACTACAGTGTACACAGTGACTCATCTCTGGCCTCTCGGCTTCGCCCTCCTGCATTCCTTTGTGAGCTTCGGGCCGAAAGAAGTGACTGATCCATCGGTGTGTGTTTGGGATTATCAGCCTCGTCGATGGAAGTTCAGTTCAAGGACAAAAGTCTCGTACACTTTCCTCCACCTACTCGAGCGGCATTACTAAATGGAAAGCTCTGGAGGTGTAAAACCACGTCAGGCTCTTAAAGCTGTGCTCGAGCCGAATTTATTGAAAAGGGAACAAACGTCCGTCTGAATAGGACAGACAAACGGGCCTCCGTCTGACTCAACCAAGCTGGAGGCCTTTGTTCAGTCTGCACCTCTTTAACCTGGCTTTATTCAACCCTTCTGTTCCTGCAGCCTCAGGAGGAAGGTGCAGTAAGTTTTAGGGGAGGCGATAAAAGTGCTATTGTTGAAGATTTCGTTGTTAAGGCGTTTTAAAAGTGGCTCCTCCGCCCTTTAAGGTGTCCTTTACATTTTAGCTATTATTCTAAACACACTGCAGAGCAAAGTCCTTTTCCAGGTGCAATCTGTTAACCAGGGGTGTCCAGTCCTGGTCCTCGAGGGCCACTATCCTGCATGTTTTAGACGTTTCCCTCTTCCGACACACCTGATTCAAATGATCAGGATCGTTATGAGGCTTCTGCAGAGCTTGATGATGAGCTGACCATTTGAATAAGAGGGAAACATCTAAAACATGCAGGATAGTGGCCCTCGAGGACCAGGATTGGACACCCCTGCTGTCAACCCTCTGAACCACAAGCAGCTTCTGGGCATCTTAGGCTCCTGTCGCAGGCCCTTGAAGTCCAAAGAGCTGAATCCAACTTTCACACTTTTTAATTTACTTCTTCCATCATTCCTGAGCCTCATCGCTAGGGATGCACTGATCCACATTTTTTAATTTATGATCCGATCCCAATACCTGAATACAGATACTATTCCGATCTATACCGATACCAGAGCTCTGTTTGCTTTAATATTATTATGATCATTATTGTTGATTACCTCCGGCTACAAGGGGGAACCCTGAGGGAGGAGGTTATGCGATCATCGAAATCCAAATGTCTGTAGTAAGTAGTTTTTAATACTTTGGTGATGTGGCGTGTTTTCTTTAAATTTTCTTTATATTTTTTATATTTCTTATTTAATATTCTGTCTTTCATCTCTTTTTTAATGTTGTACTGTACTGTGTGCTTCTAAAATCTAAATTTCCTGGAAGGCACTGCCTGAAAGGATCAATAAAGTTCTATCTATCTATCTATCTAAAGCTCAGGGCTGGAACTCCTTTTAACTTCTCAGCTAACTTGGCTGACACTCGGTTCTATAGTTCAGGGAGCGCAGTCTATGATAAATATCTCCTGGATGGCAAACTATACTGTTAGAAGAACTGTGCTTATGTTAGGAATTATTCTTATTAGGTAATCACTGAGTGACTGTCAGGACTTTAAAGTCTACATGTCAGCAACCATGAATCACCATAAAACATTCCAAGCTGTATGTACTCACAGTAAAGAACACAGACAACTGACCCATTAAGATTGTGTAAGTGACACTTATCTTATGCTGACTCTTGTACTGATTGTTTACCAAATAAAAAGAGCCAAGGACAGAAGGACTAGCCAGAGAGCTGGAATGCTGTAGCGATGCAAACTGCAGAGCTGTAGTATCCGTTCTCTGCTTGTGGGCAAGTAAAAGACCTGAGCTCGTGAGTGCTGTCTTCCTTCCTGTGCTGTGTGTATTTTCAGGTTTTGAACCTAACATGTGTTCAATCAAGCTGTGAAACCCTTTGTTTTCTACAGCTGATAACAGTTGGTCGTCGAGGACAATGAAGTTGAGCACCTTCTTGGTGAGCCCGTTAGCTTTCACGTTGTCTGGCGGGAGTTTACCTTTAGGAATGACTCCAGAAGTGATTCCTGCCGGCTCCTTTCGTCTTTCTGTCCCATGGCTAACAAACCGCCGTGCTCTTTACTGTGATGCTTTTTCAAATGTTTGGTTAAGTTTGTTGTATTGTAGGTCGCACCTCTTGGTACAACGGCTCTGCAAACATTGCACGTTGCTGTAAGGTAAAATATTTCCACACAGCTACGATGAAAAGTTAGCCACAGTGCTGCTAAATGCTCGCTTGCTAGCTGGCTGCAAACTGTGGAGTGGATTTCCTGAACGGAGGCGTGTCATTACTCCGTGTTTCATTGAGACGCGCCTCCGTTCAGGAAATCCATCCCACAGTTTGCAGCAGAGCAGCAGCATGGAATCACTGGTGGAGTCCTTTCAGCAGACGTGCACAGACATGGCTCAGGGATCGGAAATCTCCTCAGATAATTCCGATCCGTGAATTACGTTGGTATCAGAACCCGATACCGACACTGGATCGGGTCGGCCCCTTCCCTACTCATAGCTTCATCAGTACAGCAGATACACACATGACATGTTCAGGGCTGAAAAACACATTTGAGTTCTGTTAAAAACTGCAACCAGATCAGTTTTACATCCTCTCCAGGTGTCACAGTCTAAAACACTAACTGTGGTTACTGTTAATATTTTTCGATAACCAACTCTGAGCTTCAATATTATGGGATGTATCATCGTTTGAACAGTAAGTCTGCAGCAGTTTAATGACACAGAGTCACAGAAACAATCATTGGTTCCCTGGATGTGTTTCTGTTTTTTCTGATAATTCGCTAGAGAAAACTCTAAAAAGTGCATTCTGGGTAAACTTCCAAGGCTCACATCAGCACGTGTGATGGGTGGATGGTCAGGACAAGTCACATAAAAGGTCTCATTTTTGCACTCACTTAAAATCAGTGCTTGTTTCTCAACCCCAAGATCATTTTTCACACAGACAGAATAGTTTCCAACGGATCCAAATGATTGAATGTCTCCAGCAGAGGGCAAACATTTGATCACTGACCCTTGAAAAATGGGAGGGGAAAGAGCAAAATAGGGGCAGTGGAGCCCCAGAAAGTTCCTGTGAGTGTATATATATGGATGTATTCTGAAAATACAGTCTTTGGTTGACATTTAATCAACTTCTGAGGCCCTTAGCATCTGCAGAATCTGATCTGTGGCAGATATGACAAGGCAGCGTTCCAGTTTTTAGATATTTTAACAGGTCAAAACGCCACTATGAGGTCATTTGGACTTATGAGTCATTTTAGAGAATTATTGTTACATTTTGAATAAATTTTAAGTCATTTTGGAAAATTTTTGCCTAATTTTGCAAAGGTTTTAAGTTATTTTGGACAATTTTAAAGCAGTTTGGACATGTTTTGATTGGATTGTTTACAGCAGATAAAGCCAAATGGGCCCAGCAGAGGCCAAATTCTTCATTACTGTCCCTTGGAAAATGACACAAATTGCCATTTTTTAAAGAATCAAGGATAGTATATTGGCCCCAGAAAGTTTCTGTGAGTGTAAATATACATGGATGGATCCATATTCCCACTAAAGATACAGCCCTTGGTTGACATTTCACCAACTTCTGAGGCCCCTAACATCCGTAGAATTTGATCAGTGGTACACATAGCAAAGCAATGTTCCAGTTTTTAGATATTTTAACAGGCCAAAATGCCACTATGAGGCCATTTGGACCCGTCTTGAGTTATTTTAGAGAATTTTTGTTAAATTTTGACAAATTTTGTACAGGTTTTAAGTTATTTTGGACTATTTTGAGGCAGTGTACATGTTTTGATTGAATTGTTGACAGCAGATAAAGTCAAATGGGCCCAGCAGAGGCCAAATTCTTAATTACCGTCACTTGAAAATGACAAAAATTGCAATTTTTTAAATCAAGGTTGGTATTGTGGCCCCAGAAAGTTTCTATGAATGTACATATATGAACGGATCCATTCTTCCCACTAAAGATACAGTCCTTGCTTGACATTTAACCAACTTTTAAGGCCTCTAACATCCGTAGAATTTTATCAATTGTAAGTATGACAAGGCAACGTTCCAGTTTTCAGATATTTTGACAGGCCAAAATGCCACTATGAGGCCATTCAGACCCGCCTGGAGTCATTTTAGAGAATTTTTGTTAAATTTTGAACAAATTTTGACAAATTTTGCACAGTTTTTAAGTTATTTTGGACCATTTTGAGGCAGTTTGGACATGTTTTGATTGAACTGTTTACAGTAGATAAAGCCAAATGGGCTCAGCAGAGGTCAAATTCTTAATTACTGTCCCTTGAAAATGCAAATCTTTTTAATCAAGGGTAGTATTGTGGGCCGGAAAGTTTCTGTGAGTGTATATATCTGAATGAATCTATTTTTCCTGCTAGGCCTCTAACATCAGTAGAATTTGATCAGTGGTACATATAGCAAGGCAAGGTTCCAGTTTTTAGATATTTTGGCAAAACAGCGTCGTGGACTCATTGGTAGGACGGCCTAGAGTTCAGACAATTTGATTAAATTTAAATGCCTGTACCTGCTGGTAAACTTCCCCTCATGTCGGTTTAATTCACAGTTATACTGAAGTATTTCAAAGCGTCTTTCCTTCACAGATCAAATATTAAAATGAAGTGAGTGAGACGTAAACAGATGTTTGTCCATCAGTCCTGAAGCTTCACTCGGAGGCCCGGCCGGCTGCATTATTAAAGCGCCGTCCCCGGATCGTTCCTCCTTCCTGTGTTTCGGCTACAGTCTGCGTTAGCATCCCTCCACTAATGATCACCAGCAGCAATGCAAATCTTCATAATTAGGTACTTTGTTGATTTGCTCTTTCTTGTTTGTTTGTTTAGTCTCCGGGGCTCGCTGCTCCTCTGTTTATAATAGTTTGCGGAGTAAGAACAGAGCAGGGCAGAGACGGCGCGGACACCGTGTTTAATTAGGTTTCATATAAAAGCTCTTCTGTGCTTCTGTCGCGTGTTCGACTCCCAGCTTTTCCTGCCGCACAACGAGACGGAATTAACTTTTAATTTAGTGTCGCTTTGTCTGAAACACCCAAAAAAAAAAGGAAAAAGAAGTTTGGATGGACCGATTTTCACGAAAGCAATCTAAATCTTGTCTAACTGAGATAAAGATAAAAGATAAAATCAAATTTATTTTTCCCAAAGGAAATTATTTTGTCAGAGTAACAGCAAACAAAAGTTGGTGGAGGATACACAATTACAGAAAGTGTTAGGAGTTAAATAGAAATCAAATAAAAATAAAATTAAAACCAAAAAATCAAATAAGAATACAAGAACAAAAAGCAAGTGTAAAATAGTGCCTAAAAATAATAAAAAATAATAAAATAAAATAAGTACAACTAAATTTAAGCAACATGACTGGAAAGTACTGAAAGTGAAACTACTGTTCCTATTAAAGATTACACAAGATATTGAAATTTAGATAATATTGCACATAACAGACGTGGTCAATTTGATCTGATCTGTGAACTGTTTCCACTATTGAACGACAATTTGGTGATGACTAATCAAACTGTACAGTACAGGTCTAAAAAAACAAGGCGTCAGAAACACTAAAAATGTGAATTCTTCATATTGTGCTGTACAATGAGGAAAAAACTGGAAAAAACTTTAAATCAGTGAATTAAAATGAATTATATAATGTGTCAATAACATTTTTAAAAATCTGCGTTTTTATAAATTCAATGTTTCACAGCCATAAAATTTACATTATTTCTTACTGTTTGTAATTCAGCAAGAAAACGTGTTATTTTAACTATAACCATAAAAAAACCTCAAAAATCTGTACATTTTTTAGAAATTTATAATACAAGGACAGATTGATAAGTTTTGAGCCTGACGTAGAAATAAATTAGGGTGAATTTCAACAATGCTTTATTTCTCAACATCATCCTCCTTCAAGTCCACACATTTCTTCAAGCGTCTCTGTAGGGCCTTGATACCAGTCTAGAAGGTTTTATCTACTCCTACAGGACGTCGTTCACTGCAGGTATGACGTCATCATTAGTGGCATAATGGGTCCCAGCAAGGAGCCGCTTCATGTTTGGGAGTAGATGAAAGTCAGACGGAGCCACATCTGGGGAATAAGGTGGATGCTGCACGAGTTCGAACCCACATTCGTGAATTGTAGCCATGGCGACAGCTGACTTGTGGACTGGAGCATCATCCTGGTAGAACAGGACGCCACTTCTGAGCTTTCCACGGCGCTTTTCTTTGATTTTCTCCTGCAGTTGTCGAACCAGGGAAGCATCATATTGACAGGTACTGTATCACAGCATGGTCACCACCTTGGTTCACTTTGCTTGAATGTCCTACCCTACCCTACTTGACTCAGGTGTTGTACATTAATGCACACAATGAGTCCAAACTGAACTCAAACTATTGTGACATGTTGCTCTCTCAGAGTCCTAAACATTTTGATCAACAAGTCTTGTTTTCTTGGTCAGGCTCAGCACTTATCAATCACCCCTCATACTTACAGTCGTAAAGACCACATAAATCATTGTAGTCTTGAGTTTCTAATGACTCCTATAACTTAGTTTTCAATGTTTGAATCATTGAATCAATCATGAATTTTGGTTCTTTTATAGATTTAGTAAAGGTCTTCTGGAAATGTGACCAAATCTGCTCGATCAAAAATATACATACGGCCATTTCTCTCAGAGGACTAAACGTTTTGATTCACAAGTCTTGTTTTCTTGGTCAGGCTCAGCACTTATCAATCGCCCCTCGTATATTTTTGTTGTATATAACTAACCAAGACAAATATTTAAATTCCAGAAAAAGGCATTATATATTTTTTTCTGTATTAAAATAACAAAAATAAATTGTCATTTTACATATTTTTCCATTGTTAATCTACAGATCATGCGTAGCTAAATTGCAGAAAAGAGCATTACAAAGCAACTTACATAAATAAATAATAAATATATCATAAAAAATAATGTGTCAATATTAATTATTTTTTACTTTTTCCAAATATTTGCTGTAATTTGAACTAAAAATTTGTAGTAAACCATTTCGCAGATTTTCCCTGGTGTGCTAAGCTACGAATAAGAATTAAGAAAACTACACAAAGCAGTAAAAATGGACATGTTGACTGTTAAATGAATAAAAACAAACAACAAAAACGCACTGTACTGAACAAAAATGTACATTATGTCCACATCAAAAATATATATTTACAAAAAATAATAATAATTATCTTCTACAATGTGTGAGATTTTTTATTTCAATGCGGTGGAACAATGTTGTGTTGCTTAATCCTTCCCAGAGTGAAAATGCAAAACACCCACGCAGTAATTCATAATTTACGTCTGATTAATATTCAGATGACGGCACCAGATCACACCCACATCCCTTAACTATCCATTATGAAGTGATTTCATTAGGAGCTCAGGGCCCCCCCAAAAAAAGACCGCAGAACACAAATGACTTGGATTTAAAGATGACTACAGCCTCATATATAACGAGCCGTTTCATTAAGGTGTATTTGTGTGACGTGATGTTAATAAGGCCGGCTTGTTGAAGCTGTGTCCGTCCTGTACATGTACCTCGTATCCACGTATCAATCTGCTGCTTTTAATGAAACACATTGTGCAGCTGTGTCAATTAGTCTCTCTCTGTTTGAGTCATAATGGAATTTTAATGACATCTCAGCCAACTTGTCGCCCTCAGAGGAAAGGAAAAGACCGAAGTGAGGGACTCTGGAGTGACCTGCTGATAATCATCATGCAGTAATACGTAATGAACCACCGAGTCTTGTCCTCGTGTTGCTTTCAGGATAAATAGATTTAAAGGAGACAAAGTCAATCTGCAGATCCTTCCCTGTCGGTACTGGCTGTAACGTCTAATTTACTGTATTGCTGTTTTTAATTAAGTGTGAGGTTGCTGCAGTGTATTTTCACCATCAATGCACATTTTGATTTCTTCTTATGTGAAAAACCAAAGTCACAACATTCTTCATTTAAAGATTTGCCAAACATGTAGCATTGGTCGTATCCAGATTCTGTAAAAAATAAATAAATTCTGCACTCCTCAGCGCAACCGTGAGATCGTTAGTAAGTCGGCTGCCATCAACAGTCACGCTGCAAAAATTCTGGGACTTTTCAGCTGAACTGCAGGCAGTGTTCACGCAATCAAATCAGACTTTATTAATACGGTGCTTTTCACGCGAATAAAATGCGACGCAAAGATGAAAGGAATAGAAATGCAATGAAACAATGCAAACAGCCTCCGACGTCATGTTAGAAATGAAAACACGAAGACTGAGGAAGTCAGGAAATGCTATAATAAATAACACATGAGGAAAATGACGAAATACAGTGATCCCTCGTCTGTCGTGGGGGTTAGCTTCCAGAACCCCCATGATAGACGAAATCCATGAAGTAGCGACCTTATATTTATTATTTATATATATTAAGGCTTTATAAACCCTCCCCACACTCTTATAAACCCTTCCTACACTCTTAAACCTTCCATCTAGAGGAGCTTCTACAGCCGTGTCCGATAATGGAACTAGCGACGCAGCGATCCACTTGAAACGCCCACTTGGTGAAAAACTCTGCCGTATTTTAAACACACCCACACCGAGGACGTCCGGCTGCCTACCTACCGGGAAACTGATGATGGTGTTACGGTAATCCTACAGACTGTCACCGGTTCTCTGACAGTCATTTCCAGTAAACACTCACCGTGTGGGACCAAAGGTTCTGGCTGGCTTCCATCACCGCCGATCAATCAGAGACCGACTAGCTCAAGAGGAAGCGGCCGTAGCTGAGTTTTCCATACGTGGGTCGACTCATCTGCTGTACGCTACGTATTTATATACAATTTAAAAATCCACGATACAGTGAGACCACGAACAGTGAGCCGCAATATGGCGAGGGACGACTGTACAGTAAAATAAATAAATATCTATTATTCAAATAGCCAAAATTCATTAAAACAGAAAAAGAAAAGAAAATCTGAAGTACTAAATGATGCATTGAATAGACTAAAATATGTAAATAAGTGAATAAATAGACTTCTAAGAGGAGTAATAAATAAATAAAATCCATCAGTCAACCAAAACCTTGACTGAAAACCAGATTCTGTGAAAAAAAAACTAAAAAAAAGAGCTGTTTCTCTGTTTAAACACTGCCTGCAGTTCAGCCTAAATGTCCTAAATGTTTGTCATGTGACTGTTGGTCGCAGCCGAGTCAGTCGTGACTTCACGTCTGCACTGAGGATTGCAGAACGTTTTTAATTTTTACTGAATCTGTTCACGGCAAACAGTTAATTTTTGGCTAGTCTTTAAATAACACATGTAGAATCATAATGTGCATTAACCTGCAGTAACCTCAAGGCTAATACATTACATACAGCCTGTAATTTATGGCACAAACTACACTAAAGTGCAGTAATACAACAAGTTCATGAATTAGAATATTGAAGGAGTTTCAGCTCTTGAATGAGGCGATGCAAAATAACTGGTTAAGAAGAAGCCAGACATCCTTAATGTTGGACATCTGCATCACATGGACTCAAAAAGAGCCCCAAAAAGCAGCACAATTACCATTTCTCACCGCTATGCATCAGAATTTTCTGTTTTGACCTTCATGTAAAAGCTTTTAGAGAATATAAAAACACAAAACTGTTGAGAAATCCACGAAAAAAAGCTAATAAACCCCCCAACACTAGTTCCATGATGCATACACGCCTCCTGAGACCATCCTCACGACAGATCCGACACGTAACAACTTTCCTTTACATGTTTTATGTCCCTTTACCGCCTTGAGAGGCAGATTATTTCCTGCTGCACGGTGTTACCCTAAATGTAATAGCACTGCTGATGAAGGGAGCTCTCAGTGTACGTTCAATACAATTATAGTCCACATCTTGCTGCGATAATAGCGGATTGAAATTGGCTTGTCTTGTGTTGTAATCTATTTCTCCTGTGAGTGTGTGTTGCCGTGTTGCAGCAGTAAGTGTGCTCATCACGCAGCCTGCATCCTCTCCATCCTCCTGTAACCAAATCAGACATCAGGTAGCTCCACTGTGCCGAGACACAAGTGTAATTGTCTTGTTTAATGAGCCTTTTGGTACTTTCTCTGTCTGTGCTCAAAAGCAAAGCCCTAAAATTAGCTCCAGCATTTCGCAAAACTCGAACAGGAGCTGAAGCAACCCACTGAGGCGAGCAGCGGTTTCACTGCATACAATAAGAACATGCACAGCTTTCTTCTTTTATTCTGTTTCACGCCTCTTCAATTTGTTTTTCACTGTGATATAAAGTCCTACAAATGTTTTCTGTGCAGTATAACACAGTTAGAATGGCATAAATCATAAAAAAAGGAAAAAACAAAGGTGAATTTCTTGGCTGATATATTCTACAGAACTGGAAAAAAACAGGAATCAAAATATACGACATTTACAAGCCCGCAGATGCTTACAATACTGGAAAATAAAAATGTGACTCAACGTATTAAAGATAGTTTAATGTTTACATTTTTAATCCGTTTCCATTCTTGTCTCCTCTCTGCTGGGTGTAAACACTGCCTGCAGTTAATTAGAAAAGTCCCTGAATATTTGTCAAGTGCGTTAGTTGCAAAAAGAATCTTTTGTCGGTTCTGATGCAAAGTGTTACTATACTAAACGCAACTACTTAGATCTACTACTTAGCGTGGGTGTGGCTCAGGTGGTAGAGTGGGTTGTCCACTGATCGCAAGGTTGGCGGTTCGATCCCCGGCCCCTCCGCATGCAGGAGTGTCCTTGAGCAAGACACTGAACCCCAAGTTGGTCCCAATGGTAGATTAGCGCCTTGCATGGCAGCTCTGTCGCCGTTGGTGTTTGAATGTGTGAATGAGAAACACATTGTAAAGCACTTTGAGTACCACTAAGGTAGAAAAAGGCGCTATATAAGTGCAGACCATTCACCGTTTGCTATTTACAGAACTGAAAAAAAAAACAGGAATCAACATTTACAAGTGCCCACAGGTGTTGACAATACTGGAAAATAAAAATGTGACTCTACATACAAAACATAGTTTAATGTCTACATTTTTAATCTGTTTCCATTCTTGCAGTTAACTAGAAAAGTCCCTGAATTTTGGTCAGGTTCCTTAGTTGTAAAAAGAATATTTTATAAGTTCTGATGCAAACTGGTACATATATATAGAGAGAGTTTAGTTTAGTAACTACTGACATCGAAAATATTTTTATCCAGTTGTGTGTCCTCACTGCACTGTGTAAACACTGCCTGCAGTTCATCTGAAAAGTCCCTGAATTACCACATGATTCTGATTGAGTCAATGAAGGCTTCATGGTTGCATTAAGGAACTAGGAATACTTGTATTTTTATAAGTTCTGGTGCAAACAGTTACTATGCAAGATAAATAATAATAATAATGATAATAATGCATTGATTTTATATAGCACTTTTCTAGACACTCAAAGACTCTTTACACTGCTTTATTCATTCACTCCATACTCCATGGTGCTAAGCTAACTATGTAGCCACAGCTGTCCTGGGGTAGACTGATGGAGGCCAGGCTGCCAGTCTCCTCCATCAGCCCCTCCGACCACCACCAACCACTCACTCTCACACTGCATCCACCCAGGCTTCCTGGTGTTCCCTCACGGTCTCCCATCCAGGTACTGACCAGGCCCAACCCCGCTTAGCTTCCCAGATCTGACAGAATCGGGTATACACAAGGCGGTACGGCCACGAACAGATAGATAGAACAGATACGCAGCTACTCACATCTTTATGTTTTCATATTTGCCCCCTATGCTGTGTGTAAACACTGCCTGCAGTTCAGCCGACAAGTCCATGAATTTTTGTCATGTGAGCATTGGTCCCAGCCGAGTCTCTAATATCTTCACGGTTGCGACAAGAAGCGCAGAATTTTTTGTTTTTGACAAAATCTGTTTGCGGTAAACAGTTAATTACTGGCAGATGTTTAAATGAGACACACAGAATGTTGTGATTGATGAAATATCACGATTTTATGCTCAGGTTTGGTTACATGTTTAAGCAGAATGGCACAATTTCCATGCTTTTTTTCCAGTTTTTCCAGTTTCTAGCTAATAAATGGTGTCATTCTGGTGATAATTTTACAAAAACATGCCTTTCAAAGGTAAAATAAGTGGTTGAAAACAGGTAGCTTAGCTTATAGCAACAATTTAAAGCTACATAAAGATCAAGAGTGTGTTAAAGTATCATGAAACTGCAAAAATATGCCACAACATCAGTAATAGTGATGAGACAGGACCAACCTGAGTCAGTAACATTTGAATGTAAACAGAGCTACGCTAGCTGTTTCTACCCATTTCCAGTGTTTGTGCTAAGCTAACCTGATAGCCTTGTCACTGCAGATTGATATTTCTCATACAGTAACTATTAAATGGTTTTAATTCTATTTATTTTTTCATGCACACGTCTTTCTGTTGTTTCTTACATTTATTCATGTCTTCCTATGACATTCACCACGATACACTTACTTTATATCATAAATCCTTGTAAATGGGACTTTCTGCAAACTTTATAATTCTATATTCAACGGTTGAGGCTACAAATTGAGCATTTTTACATATTTATCTCCTGACTGCAATGAAAAAAAAACAGCACAGACTCAAACAAACAGAGTGCAAATGCTTTTGTTATTCTGTGTGTGTAATTATAACCGCTGCAGAAAGGAAACAATGAGCTGAGAGGCGGCTTTAACCTCACAAGCACCTGTTTGTGAGCATAATCTCAGTCATTACGGGCCAGCTTCTCAATGGAAGATGAAAACCGGAGAAAATAATAGATAATGGTAGAGCAGAGAGAGAGAAGAGAGTAAATTAAAGACAATAATGGCAAAATGAGAGACGGTGCGAAGTGGTGTTTGAGGAGGGGGCTGTGCAGCTTTGGCGTGCAATTAATACCAATATCCTGCTTCCGTCAGACCGTTAAGCGGATCAACCCACACAATTTAGCACCGAGATGAGGCGAGGAGTTTGTGTGAAATAAACGACCTCGCCGTGCGACCGAAGCTGCCACATGTGTGTGAATTACACCACCGAAGAAGAGATTTCCAGGCCTAAAATAACTAGTAATGAGGCTCCTTCTCCTCCCTGGATTGGGTTTGTTATTATCGCTCAGATGCAGGGTGTAACATGGCTGCAGGTCAGCGGTTTGCACAAAAAAAAAATGCCGGGGAAAAACCAGCGAAAGCCTCGTCGATAAGCGCAGCATTTCGATTCATGCGTCTGAATGCGGCAGCCGTGCCTCGCAGCGGCGGCTGGTGTCATCATGTAATAAATGCAAATGAAAGCAATCAAAAGCTTATGAGCTTATATAAGGTTAGATTGAAGTGGGCAGACGCTAAGTGTGTAATTTTCCGCCGCCGCTGATGGGGAATGGTTTGTCAGATATACTCCTTTCATCATTTTAATTTTACATTTGCCATATTTTAAAGCTGCACTGGGGAGAAAGTGTGAGGCTTCTTATCAGCATAAATCACAGAGTGGGGCAGCGGTACTAAAAATGCTCCCATTTTCTTTAATTGAGTCGCCGCAGTTCACCTTATTCACCCCAAATAAACGCCGGTGTTGGATGCAGGTTGGGTTTTATCATTTTTACTCACTGTGGGCTCATTTTTCACTGTAATCTAAAGTCCTGCACCTCTATGGAAACAGAACAATGATAAAAAAGGAGAGAGAACTCAGAAATGTCTTCTGTCAGTAAGATGCCATTACAAAGCCACACAATAAAATCAAGGTTTGTTGGATTATTGTCCAAAAGCCTGATAAAAAATGTTGTTCCGACACTACATACTACAGTAATCCCTCGTCATATTGCGGTTCACTTTTCGCGGTCTCTCTGTATTGCGGATTTTTAAATTGTATATAAATACGTAGCATACAGCAGATGAGTAGACACACGTATGGAAAACTCAGCTACTTCCTCTTGATCTAGTCGGTCTCTGATCGATCGGCGGTGATGGAAGCCAGCCAGAACCTTTGGTCCCACACGGTGAGAGTTTACTGGAAATGACCGTCAGAGAACCGGTGACAGTCTGTAGGATTACTGTAACACCATCATCAGTTTCCCGGTAGGTAGGCAGCCGGACGTCCTCGGTGTGGGTGTGTTTAAGATACGGCAGAGTTTCTCACCAAGTGGGCGTTTCAAGTGGATCGCTGCGTCGCTAGTTCCATTATCGGACACGGCTGTAGAAGCTCCTCTAAATGGAAGGTTTAAGAGTGTAGGAAGGGTTTATAAGAGTGTGGAGAGGGTTTATAAAGCCTTAAAAGATATCTAAATAATAAAATAAATATAAGGTCACTACTTTGTGGATTTCATCTGTCGCGGGGGGTTCTGGAAACTAACCCCTGACAGACGAGGGACCACTGTATTTACAAATTTCAAATGTGTTGAGGTAATGTAAATGTTTTATTTTGCCTTATTATTAGATGCAAATAATGGTATCCTGAGGAATTATTGTTTGGACTTCTTGTAGCCGATGATCAGCTATGCACTGCGTCATTCTAGATAAAATCAACCAAATCTGATGTCTCCTTGACCTCCTCAGAATCTGCAGTAACTTCAGTCTATTTAATGACGTCATGCAAACATACTATAAGTATTTCATCGTTATAGTTCCTTGAAGTCCATGGAGGTGGGTCCAGATTTATCATTTTTAATGGACTTTTTCCATCATTTCTGAGCCTCATAACTTCATCAGTACAGTAGATGGCATGTTCAGGGCTGAAAAACACATTTGAGCCCTGTTAAAAACTGAAACCAGATCAGTTTAACATCCACTCCAGGTGTCACAGTCTAAAGACTAAATCAGTTTGTTGTTGTTTTTTTTTTCTATGACCAACTTTGAGAATTGAGAAGCTCAGCATGTGTGATCGGTGGTTGGTGAGTTACAGACAATGAAAGGATCACTTCACCTACATTTGACACCAGGATCATCTTCTAGACATGATTCACGCTGTGGCAGAGCAATTAATATAGTAAAATTAGGTAGCGCTTAAACAGGGGGGAATAGTGTCAGCCTTCTGCTCGTCATCTAACTTGCAAAAATACAGATATCTGTGACGTTTCAGGGCTGGATCTTTAACGGGAAAATGGTTTGTGACAAAGCGAATCATCATGTTGAACAGGGAGTGGCTGTACATTTAAACGCCTCTCTACTGCACTAACTGTGGGACTGGTTAAGACACATTAATAGGAAATGCAGCAGGCTGAGTTAAACCAGAAAGATCCCTGAGATGAAAAAGGAGCTCTGACTTACACGATGCTACAAACCCTCAGGGGAGCCGTTTGTTTTCATGTAGAAACTTCTCCCCACAGCTCAGCCTCGCGTCACCGACAGCATTTAGTGATACAGGGTTCGCTTCGGGTTTAAACCACAGAGCTGCTGCAGGTCTTTGGCGACCATATGCTGCAGCCGAGGCTCGTGGAGGAAGAGGTTAGTGCTGCTGGCTGCATTTTGTTTCCCCCACGAGCAGGTTTGCAGCCAGCTGGGTCAGTATTTATCGCTCAGGCTCAAGGCGCTGCTGGTTTAATTACATGCACTGTAAAATGTGACTCATTGTTTAAACTTAAACAAAGTGAGCCAATTTGCCGCTCTTAAAATCACAGGTAAAGAGAAAAAATACATGTGCCAGTGTCATCTTCATTAAGTTGTGTGAGGAGCTAATTAAATTACTGACCTGCTTAGGTAGCAGCTTAACCTTGTAAACTGATTTAAACTGATGTCAGGTTGTGTAAACCTTTGTTTTTATTTAAATCATGGACAGATAACTGAATGGGCCAACTTAGTCTTTATCTGCAAAACAATCACATATATAATAATAAAGCACAATGTGACCAAATACCTCTTTTCCACCAAGAAGAACCAGGGGCTAGTTCTGGTGCTTAGTTGGTTCTAATCTGGTTCCTCCTAAGAACCTTTTTGCTTTTCCATTATCAAATAGCCAAGTTGGAGCCATTGGGTCACCGTAAAACCACTACGCTTGTATCCATTACATAGCAGTTAAACAAACGCAGTAAGTTGATGATAATATCTATGTTTATCTCTATAGATGGTCTTAAGGCTGATTGTGAGGCGGAGGTCCTCCTGTTGCCTGGACACATCCGTGATCACGCTACTGGTGGGACACAACTGTAGCGGATTTCAGGTCAACAGTTTGTGGTAAACTTCCGTGTGTCCTGGGAGTCATTCCAATACATGTGTGATGGGACCAGGGACGTCCTGGAGAACAAGGACACTAATTAGCGCTTGTGTGTCCCTTTCCACCGTTGATGGTTGGTCACCATAACCCCGCCCCCAGCCCCTGACGTACTCGGTGCTTAGCTCTGGACCAGCCAAGAGTTGGTGCCTGCTGAGCTCCAGTTTTTAGAACCTGGAGTCGGTGCTTCGGTGGTGGAAACACAAAGAACTGGTGCTAAGTCAGGCTCTGGCTCCGGACCAGCATTGGAACCAGCTCAGTGGAAAAGGGGTAAAACAAATTTAAAACACACACAAAAAACATTAAAATAAATACAAAGAGACAGAAAACAACCACAAAGACATGCAAAACACACAAAACAAACAAAAAATGGCCACAAAGAGCAACAAAATGATGACAAACCACTGTAAAACACATATGTAAAGACATTTAAATAAATACAGAGACAGAAAACAATGCAAAATAGAGATGGGAGACGCAAATTTGCTACAAAAAATGACCAGGAAGAGTCGCAAAACAACTACAGAGACACACAAATTGACCACCAACAGATGTAAAAACCAATACAATAGACATTCAAATAAATACAAAGACAGAAAACAACCACAAAGAGACACAAAGTGACCATAAACAAATGTAAAACATATGTATAAAGCATTCAAATAATCCAAAATAGAAATGGGAGATGCTACTTGGTTTAAAAACAACCACGAAGAGTCACAAAACGACTATAACAGATCGTCATACATAATAGTAATACAAAAGACACTCAGATCAAGACCAATAGACTAAAAACTAACACAAACAGAGATGCGAGGTGCAAATTTGCTGCAAAACAACCAGGAAGAGTCACAAAACAACTACAAAGGGGAGAAGCTGTGTGGTTTAATGTAATTTATTTTGACACTGTGTCACTGTAGGCCGCTTCATAATCTGTCCATGATTTAAATTTGTCACTTTAATAAACTCCTTGTGTGGTTTGCTGAGTTGAAACATCCATTTCAGCCTCACTGACACGGCCTGTTGTGTACAGTTTGATAGAATTGTTGTTTTCTCTACTTAACTACACATAAAGTAAAACGTCTGGAGAGATTTACGTCGACTCGACGCTGCAAAATGAATCAAACGTAAATCTCAATCATGATTCTGGCTTCGTGCTATTAGAAAATAAACATGACTGACTGTGATATTTGACGCTCAGAATGCTCGGCTGCACGTTAAATTAAAATCGAGTGCTTCCTAAACTAACAGCTGGCCGCCAGGGAGCGATCCAGATGTTTAGGCTTCACGCCCACGTGGATGCAAACTCGGCAGGAAAAACTTTCCTGGAAGTTTGCGGCTTCAGTCCAGAGTGGAAAAGCAGCAGAGGGAAGACGAGTGAAGAGCAAGGCCTTTAAAGTTTGTGGATTTAGCTCAAGTTATGTTCATCAAAGACAAATCATATGCAAAAAGTACATCTGTGCCGCAAAGCAACACAACTAACACAACAGAATGCAGCACTGACATGTAGCTTTTCTACTGAATCCCACAGTCAGCTTCACTACAGCAGCTATAAAAAGCAGCTCTGCAAAAAATAGAAGCTAGTTCTGGCACGGTTTTATTCGTATTTTGCTTCTAAGAGATGCTTTGAATGAACGCCAGCCCGATTCTGATGCAAAGATTTGTATATCGGGAAGCATTCAGCTCGGTTCCCAGTAGAGCACACGAAGAAAAACTGGCATCTTTCATTGTAGTGCAACAGAAAACACATTTAAACAGGCGTATTATGGACATTTTGTACATTCCAGCTCTCTACTTATTGAGGAATCTGTGTACGATCAATGCTCTTGTTCTGCTGTTTGCCTCAACGACAGCTCAAAGACACTTTTTTAAAAACATGACTTCAAATTAATCACATTTGTTTTTCTGCTTCGGTGATGTCAGTTCACTTTTGTGGATTCTATCTACTTCATATTATACTTCGTCCCTTTAAACTGGCATTTTAAATTCAGCAAAGGAACAAAAATTATTTCCTGTGTTTGGAATTACAGAGTAAATACTCATGTTTTACATTTTAGGTTTGAAGGTTTAAAGCTGTAGTAGTATGGTAGTATCTTAGCAGTTAGCACTGGCATTTAGCAGTTAGCACTAGCATTATAGGTGAATCCGGCTGTACAGTCTCCTTGTGGGTGAGGAGGCTGTGGGAAGTATATTTTAAGCAGTTAGTGGCTAGCATTAGCATGTAGCATTTGCATTAGCTAAATGGCAGCATTGGCACTGGTCCCTACCTAAAGCATCTCCTAAATGGGCCTGTGTCAGTTGAACGTGGCAGTGCTGGTTGGATCAGCAGCTAGCATTAGCATTTAGCAGCTAGCTAAATGGTAGCATTGGCACTGGTGACTACCTGGAGCATCTCCTAAACAGGCCTGGGTCCGTTGAATGTGGCAGTGCTGTTTGAATTAGCAGTTAGCAATAGCAGTTAGCACCTAGCTAAACGGCAGCATCAGAACTGGTCGCTACCTGGAGCATCTCCTAAATGGGCCTGGGTCAGTTGAACGTGGCAGTGCTGTTTGAATTAGCAGCTAGTATTAGCATTTAGCAGTTAGCTAAACAGTAGCATCGGCACTGGTCACCACCTGGAGCATCTCCTAAACGGGCCTGGGTCAGTTGAACGTGGCAGTGCTGTTTGAATTACCAGTTAGCATTAGCAGTTAGCTAAATGGTAGCGTCGGCACTGGTCACTACCTGGAGCTTCCCCTAAACGGGCCTGGGTTAGTTGAACATGGCAATGCTCTTTGAATTAGCAGTTAGCATTAGCATTTAGCAGCTAGCTAAATGGTAGCATCAGCACTGGTCACTACCTGGAGCATCTCCTAAACAGGCCTGGGTCAGTTGAACGTGGCAGTGTTGGTTGAATTAGCACTTAGCATTAGCATTTAGCAGCTAGCTAAATGGTAGCATCATCACTGGTCGCTACCTGGAGCATCTCCTAAACAGGCCTGGGTCAGTTGAACGTGGCAGTGCTGGTTAAATTAGCAGTTAGCATTAGCATTTAGCAGCTAGCTAAATGGTAGCATCATCACTGGTCGCTACCTGGAGCATCTCCTAAACAGGCCTGGGTCAGTTGAACGTGGCAGTGTTGGTTGAATTAGCACTTAGCATTAGCATTTAGCAGCTAGCTAAATGGTAGCATCAGCACTGGTCACTACCTGGAGCATCTCCTAAACAGGCCTGGGTCAGTTGAACGTGGCAGTGTTGGTTGAATTAGCACTTAGCATTAGCATTTAGCAGCTAGCTAAATGGTAGCATCATCACTGGTCGCTACCTGGAGCATCTCCTAAACAGGCCTGGGTCAGTTGAACGTGGCAGTGCTGGTTGGATTGTGTAGCAGCAGTGTGAACTGGCACTAGGGGGGGCGACTCTGGGACGCCAGAGTTCACCTCCTAGCCTCCTGGAGGTGTCGTGGGACTAAGTAGGAGAAACAGCGTTGAAGGGAGGTTTCCACCTGATGACCCCCAGAGACGTGTTAGGAATCACTGCTCACTGGTAGGTATAGAGACAGATTAGGGGTCCTAGGTCCTTCATGGAGGATGAATCCTTTCTTTTTGAGCACAAGTGTCTTGTGTTTAAATTAAGTTCAGGTTTTTTCAGTGTGAGGTCATGTTATCTACGTTTCTTTAATTTTTTTCTACTGCAACTCAGCCACTGTTTCCTTCAAAGAATAAAGAAAAGATAGTTTGTTGACAAAAAATCATGTTTTTCTATTTTCAGGTTTGGTGAAGCAAATATTCAAGCTGGAAAAATTAGAAATTTCAAGTTGACTCATCTTAAAATTAAGTTGCATCAAAGCAAACTGTTCATTTAATAAATCCAACTTAAACCCGTGACATTAAATTTACTATTTTTTTTCCATTTTTACATAATGTGCATAAACTTAATTTAACTGCATGCTACCAACAATACTGTATTAATTATTTTCCACATTCTGAGGAATCTAATTCTTAGATTTTCTACATTAAGAAGAATCTGCACAAAAACACAGCACTTAACTATGGTTCTTTTTCTTTTTTTTAAACTGATATTTTCTTTATTTCCCCCCTTGTTGCTTTAACACTGCAAATTCCCCACTGTGAGATTAATTGAGGATTACTTTATTTTGAAATGGAAGTGAATGCAGGGCTTTTTATCACTAAAATCAGTGGATAATCGTCTCTTAGTGAAGGTTTTGTGTCTTTACAAACTTTAAACAGTCAGAAAAACTTTTATTTACAAGTTCTAAAGTTGTCTGAAAGCAAAACTACAACCTTTAAGCTGAATTTACTGAAACTGAAGCATATATTCAGATGTTATTTTCCTATTTAACTACCTGTGTTTCTGCACTTTCTTCCTTAGAGGCATTTCGTTTCCAGGCACATTTCAATATATTTAAATAACTCCTGTCTGAGAAAGTTGTTTTTTTATGATGTTTTGTGCTCCTCCATAACCAACACAACCTGTCACACGAGCTTATTTCTTTTATACGTGCCTCCTGGAAATATTTTACAGCACTCTTGAAGTCATAAAGGGGCCTTTGAAGGCTGCACAGTCCCATAAAAGCTTAACATCTGGCGCAGGGAAGGGAGCAGCACAATGAAATGTTTGCTTTATAATGTCAGCGGTGTGTATTTATGAAAGCATGCGGCCGCACGCTGACCGAGGCTCCTCATCGAACCCCATTATGTCACTGAAGGATCTTTTACGGTCACAGTGAGTTAAAATGACTGTGGCTTATAACAGCTGTGACACACGTTTCTAACCGCTTATTATTCTTCACACAAGCTAAATGCTGCAAATGCTCCATGATGACAAACAGTGCATGCATGAAGCTGCTGTCCTCTTCTGAGACGAGGCATAAAGTGAGACAAGCACCTATAAAACATATATTAAAACACCCCTGCGTGGTTGTGGAATACAGCAGCAACATCCAGTAATAGACGGACATTAAAGCCCCGTTCAGGTGGGATTTATTTGCTTACAGGAAGCAGGGTGATGCTGATATTACCGGCCATTTAAACGGCATCCTGAGCAAAGTTTGTGTATTTTAACGCGGCTTTTGACGGAGCTTTTCACCAGCTCAGTGCGGAGTTTGGCTTTGTGGGGAAAATGGCGGAAAATGTGACGTAAAACGCAACAAATGGAGCAAATTGAGAGACAACACAGGAGGAAATTAAAGGTTTTAAACAGAGCTGCAGCCTCCATCAACAGGTAGGTGCTGGTTAACACCTATTTTTTAAATTGTAATTTGTGATTAAAGCAAGCAGAATTATCCAAAAGCATCTCCTGTTTGCATACAGACAACTATCACTGGTTTGCTGGGATACCGATGAAAGTTTTAACTTCTGAAGTGCCATTTCTTGCTAGTTTTACAGGCGTTTACTCACATTTATTTGTGTTCCTGTTTTGGTTTGTCCTGTAAAATAGTCGCCTCTATCACAGACCAGTGGAACGCACCATAAAGAAGGAAGGTTACTTGAATAAGCCAACATTAAATCAGCCAACTCCTAACAGCAGTAGCCATCATAAAAATGTGCTAAATGCGCTACCACACACAGAAAAACTGGCCTTTCTGACTCTGGTGCAACATCAACACATTCAAACCTGTGCATTATGAGTATCTGGTACATTTAGAGACTCTATAATATTCCAACAAGCAGAACAACAGAGCAGTAAGACGCCCAGACAGGTGGCTTGTAATCGTTTGTAGAAGTTTTGCATTGTTTTGTGTTTCTTTGTCACCGTTCTGTGACTTTTCCTGGTCATTTTGTCTCTTTGTGTTTGTTCTACGTCATGTTGCAGACATCTGGAGTCTCTTTGGGGTGGCTGAGTGCATCTTTTTTGCCATTTTACATCTTATTTTGATCACTTTGTGTCTCTTTGTGAGCATTTTATGGTTCTTTCTCACCATTCTGACTTTTCCTGACCATTTGCTTCTGTGTTTGTTTGACATCATGTTGTAGACTCTCTTTATTGTGCTTTTGCATCTCAATTTGATTGTTTTGTGTTTTTTTGTGGTTGTTTTGTCTCCCTTTCTGGTCATTTTGTGCCCCTGCATGAGGACTTTGTGTCCTTTTTTGTCTGTGAGCATTTTGTGTTTCTCTGTCACCGTTCTGTGACTTTTCCTGGTCATTTTTTCTCTGTGTGTTTTTTATTTTTAAACATGATTTCCTGTCTAATTTTTGCACTGTTTTCATTTTAGTCTACATATTTACATTGAGTGAGTTATTAATTATTTAAACTGATTTTCTGTACATTTTTGGACTCATGCTGATTAATAAAGTGGAATAATATGGCACCTTACTTGGCAACAACTCAGGCTTAGTCTGACAGTCAGCCTGCCCTGGACCAAGGCAGTTTCCCAGCAAAGGTTGCCAGAATAACTGAGTTTGAACTATGTCAGATTTGATTTATGGAACCGAAATAAGTCAAACGAGTCTGGCTTATTTAGTAAATTTGGTTTATGGAACAAGGATGTTGTCCTGTTTTTAAAAACATGAAGACATGCGTAAGCTACTGTAGATCCAAAAAGAAAAAATTAAGAATAAAGAGCCACACCAAAGAATGCACATATCCACAATATGTGACTTACACACCTCTAAAGTCCTCAACATACAACATATACAGAACTAATTACACTCAGATGCACAAAGTAACGTTATTCATGTCAAATTCAAAAGTTTTCCTGCAAAAACTGAATATGAGATGCAGACAAATGTTTTTTTCTGTTTAACTTGGTGAAAAAAGTTACTTACGCAGTTTTTATGGACTCAGCTACTGACATTAGAGACTTACATGTCTCCTCTAATACACAATATATAGGTTTCTTTTATACCCAGTAATATCATTCGTGTTAAAACTGAAATGTTTTCCCACAAATACTGCATATGTCATGCAGACAAAGGTCTTTTCTGTAAAATCTGCAGTTTTTATCGCCCCAACTGGAGAGATCAGAGACATACATGCCTCTAATGTCTTTAATATATAGAAAAATACAGGACTGAATATACTTGGATGCACAAAGTAACATTATTCATGATAAATTCTGAACGTTTTCCTGCAAAAATCGAATACTTGACGCTGATAACATTTTTTTCTATGTAATTTGGTGGGGAAAAATGAACCTATGCAGTTTTAAAAGCCCCTTATCAAGGCTAATTATCATTATAGATGCCGCTGAAACTACAGAGGCTACAATCAAATACAAACTCCAAAGGAAAAGGTGACGTTCAAAGTGAGCACTGGCTCTGTCCATGGTGCTGAAGTTAACTGTACAAAGCCGTGCTATGTGAATGTAAGCAATGCACAACCCAACAATCACAAGAACAACCACCTGCAGCTACCAAAGTGAGTTTAGCTGCTTCTAAACCGAGCAAAGAGAAGCGAACAGGAGGCCAGAATCAGACGGGAAAGGTTCATTTGACTCACCGTCTGAAGCTGAAGGTTGTTTGCTTTTCCTTTAGAGGTGAAGTGATCCAAATCCACTTGTTGCTGCAATGACAAATTTCGAGGTTATTTTCCACACAAAGCCGGTAATGTGAGTGTTTCTCGGATCCAAAGGTGAAGGTAGGTGGGCTGCAACCTGCAATTTTTACCAAGGCCACGGTATGTTTGACACAAATGGGGATAACAGCTGGACTTTCTGCTCTCGAAAGGCATTTATGATGTTGCGGTCATTCACCTGGAAAGTATCAGGGGTCAGAGCAGAATATAAAAACGACAGCTCTGTTAGACTAATTGCATAAAACCACAAAACCTGCAGTTTGGGTCCTGCACAGTGTCGGACATTTCTCTCGCCCTCTTTCTCTGCACTGACAGTCGGATAAAAACATAAAAACTTTTATTAAAGAGGCAAAAAGAGCTTCAGAGACGAGTTCAAATCACAGAACCTGAACAAAGTGTGTGTATTTGTCAAACTGAACGAACAAAAACCGTTGAAGGCAGCCAGTTTACTGGAGTTTTAGACCTGTGGTGTAGGTTTAGTTCGCATATCCCTACAAAAACTGGTGCTTGAAACAGAAAAACGGAATCACAAATCAAACCTTGCAGAAAAAACTCACAAATCAAAGTTTCATCCAAATCATACGCTCCTAAATTTAACCCAAAAACCAAGTCTTCACCCCAAAATTGCGCTGTAAATTTATGAGAACCAGACTAAAGTTCCTCGTAAACCACAACATTTCCTTACAACAGCATTTCTGAGACAAAACTGGACCTCGCCTGGTTCTGCTGGAGGTCTCTTTGTGTTAAACAGGAGTTTATCCCATATGCTGCTCGTACATAATCTTTAAATATTGTTGGGTTTTCCATTTTTAATGTTATTTTTTTCAAGATAATGTTGTATTATATGTCTAATATTGTAGGATCTGCGTCTTAGCTTTCAAAATAGTCAGGAAAATTTCTCAAATTTATATCGTTTCAGCTTTGGTATTTATTTAAAACAGTAAAAGATAAATGTATATTTATTTTTTTAAATTTTTTTTTAATTATTTAAAACTAAAATATTATTCTTTTTTATTTTAATTAAAAA
Organism: Dascyllus trimaculatus; assembly: GCA_024666655.1. Classification (NCBI taxonomy): domain Eukaryota; kingdom Metazoa; phylum Chordata; class Actinopteri; family Pomacentridae; genus Dascyllus; species Dascyllus trimaculatus. Next base: position 32,375,406 of record CM045450.1, read on the forward strand.
TGCATTAAAAATACTTGCATAAAATTGTCAAATTGTCCAGTTTTTATTAAAAAATACTGTCGTATGTCTAAAATAATATTTTGGTTAGTCAGATAAATTCATATTGTCAAGAATCACTGAGTAAACGGACCCAAATCCAGACACTGAAAATGAACAACAAGGCAAACTTTTAATCAAAAGCTGACAAAAAACAAACAAAGCTCAGTCCAGATAAAACAAAAGCACAGGGAGCTGGCCAGAATTATTATTTTTTTAATCCAGAAAGACAACGAAAGCGTGGAATAAAATAAAGCAAGAAATAAAAACATAAAAGAGGCACCCGCAACGAGACGAGAGTGAGTGCAACACAAAACAGGAAGTAGTTAAACAGAACAGGAAGTACATCAAACATGAAGTAAGAGCCAGAGCTGGATGTGACGTGTGTTAGAAAATATATAATAATTTATAGCTAATACAATTTTGGGAAGTCCTCACCTTTGTCTGAAGGAAGCTGAAAAAATGTCATCGTCTGGTGTCCTTTGAGCGTCTATACCGATTTTATAAACTCCTTTCATCACCTGTTGGAAGATAAGAGAGTCTGAACAGTTTATCTTGCAAGAAAAACTCATTGTGCACTTCTTGTACAATCAGATTCAATGAACAAACAGTAACTTAAACTAAATTTAGTCCGAGGGTGTCCCACAGGTTGGTAGGGGAGAATGCAAAAAGGAGGCCGGAGATTCAGGAAACTAATCCAGAGAATCAGAAACCCCAAAAAACAAGAGATGTAACCAAGCGCAAACTAGAATCCAAGCTGGAGGTCAAACAGGAACAAACTGGCAAATGAACACAGAGAACTACCTGGAAGAACAAGACACAGGTGAAGGTGAAGATGGCAACCAAGGAAGGAGGTAAAGGGAGGACGTAAAAGAGGATTTCAAACTAAAACCACTCGCTAGGACTCGATAATTTTTAAAATATTAAACCTCACAAATGAAGTCAGGTCATTTTGATGCATTAATAAAGCTTCAGTCAAAATTTAGGCGCTGCAATGTCTGTTTGAAAAGTGGAAACCTGCTTTATATTAATTAAATAGATGCCCTAAAGCTATTTTAAGTGGTAAAAACAGCTGGATTTGTTATGATCCGGGGTACAGAGGATGGAATTGCTAGTTTTTGGCAGTGTTCAATACATCTTTCATCACGGCAGACATTTTGTCTTGTCACACAAGTTGGAATTAATATGTAACATTTCCACATAAAAATATCGAACAATAACTCTACCAATACATTATATTTTATAGAATGTATACTTGCGCGATCCAAAACGTCTTCCAAAGGTGTTCAAACGCTGATTAATCCGTTAAAAATATAAACTGTAATAGCGCCTTTCACACACAAGATGGCGGACTTCCGCAGCAGATCGTCATCTTTCCCCTAATAGATAAGCTAAATATTAGCAAGCCAGCCACGGTTTGTGCAGTAATGGCGGACTGTATACGCATCAAATTCACAGTTTAAATACAAATGTAAACACCCGGAACTAATAACTTCAACATATCATCTGAAGTTAAATGGAAAATTACTTACATTTATTTGTACGGCGAGTTTTCCCCGCTGTCTCACCGTTTATCCGTCACTGCAATGCATGATGGGATATACCGTTTAGTTAGGAACCAATCAGCGACTAAAGTGAACAGGAAGTTATGTCAGATGCAGCCTGTGTAACTTCCTCTTTTATTTTTGCGGAACTAGCATCCAGATTTAAAAAGATTGGCAAAGTTTCTTCATTAAAACAGATTTTAAAAGATAAAAAATAGCACTGTATTACCAAAACATCAATGTTTAAAATATATGTATTGTCTTAACATTAATATTTAATAAGTCAGAATTCTTTTAATTAAAATACTGTCTTGACATTAATATTTAAATTAGTCAGATATGTTTTTGTTAAAATGCTTTGCTGTTCTAGCATTAATATTTAAATTAGTCATATGTAAATATATAAAAAAAATACTGACTGTTTTAACATTAATTTTTAAATTAGTCATATATATTTTTATTAATATACTGTACTGTCTTAACATTAATATTTAAATTAGTATGTATGATTCAGGCATGGCTTTGATTCATCGCTGATTCACTTTAATAAAAACACAGACCTCATGCTGTTCCAGCCAATCCAATACATTTTTAAACCTAGCTGTTTTCTTTTTAAATATGTTTTTTTGTTGTTGTTTTGTTTTTTATTTTTAAACATGTTGTACCGTCTAAACCTTATTATCTGAATATGTCAGTTATGTTTTTATAAGAAATAATTCTGCACTGTCTTAACATTCATATTTAAAGAACAGATTTACATAATTTACATAAAAATACTGCATTGCATTAACATTAAAATTTAAATGAAGCAGATAAATTAATATAAAAAATAAAATGGTAGAGTCTTAGCAACAACATGTATCTGGCATACAGTCAAATACATTAATATAAAAATACTGTATTGTCTTAATAATATTTATATCAGTCAGATACATTTATATAAAAGCCCTGCATGGTCTTAACATTATTTAAATTATTTATAAATAAATAAATAAAATAAATAAATAGATATTTAAGTATTATATATTTAAAGTAGTTATTTTTATTTTTATTTTTAAAGCCTTTTACATTTGTTTCTATTAAGTTTGCAATAAGTAAACGTACAAATGTGCCAAAGATCTTTACAAAGTTGCCACTCTTTTAAAGGTTTCATGTCGTATTTAACTCCCGTGCAGCTTCGACACATCCAGACCTGGACATTATAAGTGTTTTGAATATTTCCCTCACTCCTTTCACCACACAGAGCCTCAATTACCAAATCTGGCAAATCATAAAATGTTGATGGGTAAAACCTCGCCTGAAATCGTGCTTTATTCAGCGTTTTAAGCCTTTTTCATGGTTCTGCTTGGTTCTGTTTGTTTGAAGTGAGGCCAGGTAGTCTGCTTCACATTCACACCAGCTGGATCTCCACCAGGCCGGTTCCTTCATTACCAACTGGGTCACTGTTGCAGCACATTTAAGCTCTCCACATGTTGTGACTTGACGCTCTGCCATCTCTGTTTTACTGCAACATATTTCTGAAGAGCAAACGTGGAGGAAATAGAGACAGAAAGAGCCACTGAGGGACGAGGAAAAAGTGGTTTCTGTGTTTCTCATGAACAAACATGTCAGCAAACAACCACAGAGGCTCTCAGAGCATCTTTTTCCTCTAATCAGGAAACAAATACCCAAATTTAGAAATTCACTTACATTGATTACCGCTTCTGTTGTGGCATTTGAAGTTGTGGAAAACTTGTTTTAGAGGTCAAATCCACATAAGTTGTTTTTTAATCTTATAATTATCCCCTGAGTTGAGAATGACTGAGTATTTATGATGTTCATTTTGCATCTCTTTGTGGGTCTTTGTGGTCATTTTGTGTCTCTCTCTGGTTGTATTACATCTGTCTGTGGTTGTTTTGTCTCTCTTTAGGCATTTCGTGGAGGCATTTCTGAAGAAGGAAAATTGAAGAAATAGAGACAGAAGCACAGAGGAATGAGGAATAACTGATTATCTGGCAAACTAAAGTCAAAAATTTAATGGCTTACAAATAAATATTTTTTCTGTTACTTTCTGTAAATTGAATATTTATAAAATTTGGATTTTTTAGTGAATTTAAAGCAATAATTTTATAGTTTTTTATGCTCACACATTGTGAAAGAACAGAACACTATTTGTATAAATACACATTGTTGATGTGGACATTATGAAGTACTGTTTTTTTACAGTAACATTTAAATTAATACTTCTTAATGTGATTTTAAAATAACAGTTAAGAAATTACAAAAACATATAAAATATTTTTTACTATATGAAATACATATTTAAATTTTAATGTGTTAAAAATTAATGTATATTAATATTAAATACTAAAAATGTGCTATTTTGACTTCTAAATATGGGGTTAAAATATTTGTAAAATAATGATATTTTTAGTGAATTTAAATACAGTAAAGCAGTAATTTTATGGTCGACACATTATGAAAAAAATTCATTAAAAAAATATTATCTGTAATTTAACAAAACAGGAAAAATCTATAAAATAACAGTAAACCATTGAAAAAATGACAGTTACAGAAACAATGTTTTTGGGCGGCTGTGGCTCAGGTGGTAGAGCAGGTTGTCCACTGATCGCAAGGTTGGCGGTTCGATCCCCGGCCCCTCCACATGCCGAAGTGTCCTTGGGCAAGACACTGAACCCCAAGTTGGTCCCAATGGTAGATTAGTGTCTTGCATGGCAGCTCTGTCACCACTGGAGTGTGAATGGGTGAATGAGAAACACATTGTAAAGCAGTTTGAGCATGTAAAAGGCGCTACATAAGTACAGACCATTTACCATTTGTTTTTGTTTTTTTTTGTGGGGATCTTTTGTGCTTTTTTTTTTTACAGTGTAGTGTCCCCTTTAGAAAATGAAGGACCAGGTTATTAATTACTAGGGAGGGAAACTTCAATGACTTTCGAGGATTAAATAAAGGTTGATGACGATGATGAAGATGAATGTTTAAGCCTTGATGTACATAATTTCTTAAATTTTGTATAATAGAAAATATCTAAGTAATGATGTTTTTTGCTTATTTAAATTCAGTTAAACGTTGTACTTTAATGACTAAACACTGTAACAGAACAGATTAATATTTGTAAAAATAGAGATTTTTGGTGGGTATTATTTACAGTTTTGGCATGTTTTTGTTTGTTTGTTTATGTCTTTAACGTTCTTTAACATTTTGAGGATCTTGGTCGCCCCCTCCAGGACATTTGGAGCATCAAACACTTGAGTTCCTGCACTGACGTGAATTTAATGCACCAATTTGTTCCTTTCCTGCATCAGTTAATGGTTGAGGTGTTTTTTTCTGTAAGGACAACACAAAATTCAGGTATCAGGTGGCAACTCAAGATCTAACTGACTACATGGATGTGATTACACATCCCATAAACGACTCGGTGCTTGTAGGAGTCCAGAATTCACATTTGGAGAACATAAAAAAGACCTGTTGTTGTATCTGTTAGTGAGATCTTGTGCATGGTTTTATTTATTCATTCCCCCCCAAAGTCAAAGATCCTGAAGGTCTGAGAGCCAGAATCTGTTTTTTTTTGTAGGAAAACATTACAGAGAAGATTTATTATTTAGTGCAAAGTAATTTTTAATGATTTCATGCATCAGAAAGCAGAATAATGAGACTGAGAACACATTCAAACTACATAAACAGAGCCAAAACCAGTGCTTTGAAAGTCTTCTTCCATGCAGGATCTCAGCGGTTGTTTTATTCTGGTTTCCTCGTGTGTTTTGTGAACAACCGCTGCATTTGTGCCTCATAGAAGTAGAAACGTTGCTGCTCTCGCATCAGTTTTCTCAGCGCTGACGTGTTTCATCTAATGTGTCCGACGTCCGTCCTTCAGCTGGACGATCTCTGGAAACGCTCGAATGAACCCAATCTAGAGAAGCGTGAGACTCCAGCGTGAACTTTTATCCATTTATTTATTTTAGAGGCAGCGGTGCATAGTTAATTTCAAAGTCACACAGCTGAAAGTCAGCGTTTAATAGCTTTTACTTTCTGAGGGCAGAACGCAGCGACTCGCTATCACTTACAAGCTGAGAACAAGTCGAATGAGACAAACTGAGGACGGAGGTCACTTCTGTCCGAATGAAATCAATTCTGCATTAAAATGTGGTATTTTTGGAGCGACCCCAAGGCTGAGTGGTGACAACACAAATCACACAGCTGTCACAAACAAAATAACAACGGTAGGACACAATATGACCAAGACATGACACAGAATGACTAAGAAGAGACACAAAGAATAGATGCAAACTATAAAGAGATTAAATGTGGACACAAAATGATTAAAAAAAGATGCAAAACAACCACAAAAAGCTGCAAAATATACCCCAAGAGAAACAAAACAACCATAGAAAGATGTTATATGAACACAAAGACACACAAAATCATGATAAAGAGATTCAAAATGGCCTCAAAGAGATGCAAAACAAACATAGAGACACAAAATGACAACAAAAAAGAAGCAAAACGACCATAAAAATTGACACAAACGAGACACAAATGATAACAAAAAACAAAACAGCTCAAGTAAGATACAAATAAAAAGAAGAGACAAAAAACAAAACAAGAAAAAACATAATACAAAATGACACAAATGAGACAAAATGACAAAAACAACACAAAGCAAGACAAAAAATCATAAAACAAACAACACAAGTAAGATACAGATAAAAAATAAGAGACAACACAGCAAAAATTAGACACAAAACGACAAGCATGAGACAGAAAACAACAAAAACGAGACCAAATAAGACACAAAATCACACAAACAAGACAAAAACAAGACATAAATGATTTAAAAAAAAACAAACACAACAAGATGCAACCAAAAAAGAAGAGCCAAAACAACAAAATTGAGACACAAAATAGCACCAATGAGACAAAAAAACAACAGAAACGAGACAAAATGAGACGCAAAATTACAGAAACAAGACACAAAATGAAAAAAAAAACACCACAAGTAAGATACAAAGAAAAAACAGCAAAACTGTGACGTGAAATTACAAGAATTAGACAGAAAACAACAAGAACAAGACATAAAATTACACAACACAAGACAAAAATAAGACATAAATGATTAAAAAACAAAACCAAAACAACACAAGTAAGATTCAAAGACAAAAGAAGAGACAAAACAACAAAATCGTGACACAAAATGACACTAATGAGACAGAAAACAACAAAAATGAGACACAAAATGATTAAAAAAAAACACAAGTAAGATTCAAAGACAAAAGAAGAGGCAAAACAACAAAATCGAGACACAAAATGACAAAAATGAGACAGAAAACAACAAAAATGAGACAGGAAATGACAAAAATGAGACACTAGACGATTAAAAAAACAACACAAGTAAGATAGAAATAAAAAAATAAGAGACAACACAACAAAATTTAGACACAAAATGACACAAATGAGACTAAATGAGACAATAATGGAACACAAAACATCACAAACAACACACAGAATGATTAAAAACAACACAGATATATGGCGTGATACATATATATATATAAGATGGTTAAGATATGAAGCATTGAGAAGAAACAAAACAGCAAAAATGAGACTCAAATGACAAGAATGAGACAGAAAACAACAAAAGCGAGAGCAAATAAGACACAAAATCACACAAACAAGACAAAAACAAGACATAAATGATTTTAAAGAAACATAAACAACACAAGAAACAAGAAAAAAGAAGACAACACAACAAAAATGAGACACAAAATGATCCTAATGAGACAGAAAACAACAAAAATGTGAAAAAATGAGAAACAAAATGATTGAAAAGCAACAAAAATAAGATGAAAATTAAAAAGGAGAGACAAAACAAAGAAAACGAGACACAAAACGATACAAACGAGATAAAATGAGACACAAAATGATTTTAAAAAACAATACAAATAAGATAAAAAATAAAAATAAGAGACAAAACAGCAAAATCAAGACACAGAATGACACTAATGAGACAGAAAACAACAAAAACAAGACAGTAATTGACAAATATGAGACACAAAACAACACAAACAAGACACAACTGACTACAAAAACAACATAAATAAGACACAAATCAAAAATAAGAGACAAAACAACACAAATGAGACACAAAACGACACTATTGAGACGTCGAGCCTCGCTAAAGCTGGAAGCTGTAAAAGTCTCTGTTAATGCTCCAAATACACACTCAGTCTTTAATTTTCATTTTAAACAGTTTTCAGAGGTAGAAGCACAAGTATGTGTCGGTACGTCTGAACAGAGGAGCAGCAGCTGAGTGTGAGCATCAACGAGAGCCGTCAGACTTCATTATCGACTCAGCAGGACGCCCAGAGCAAAGAGAAAAGGCTCTGCTGGTTCTCTGTGGTGAGCCGATGTTGTGATCTGGGTCTGAATGCTGGTCTGCTGAATATTCAACAAGATTTATAGGATGTAAAAACACGTCTGTGAGCTTCGAGGCCTTCATTTTCAACAAATCCTCAAAGAATCACAGGTGTTTTTTAATAACAGGGTGGATAAACACACGTCTTTATAGCTCGTAAAAGTTTTTTAACCTTATTTAAGTGGGATTTTATCCTAACTGTGAGTTTATAATTCATCAAACATGCCTCACCTGCACTGTCTTCAGCAGGCTTTCAGGGTTTTTACCATGTAGTAGCAACAACAGCATGAGGCAGGTCACGATATTTCACTTTAAACTGCAGCTGTGTGTTCATATTTGATATTAAAGCTTCCGTGGTGTTGTTTTTGCTCAGCCTGCAGGTTGACTTGTAGGACAGAGAAGTCAGAATCCAGTCATGAAGCCAATTTTATTCATCAGCACGACTTAAATTCAGCTTTAAATCAATTGATGTAGTTTTCAGGTTGATGCAGCGTTATTATCATCAAAATAACGCGTGCAACTTTAAAGGTTAGTCTAATTCAGTAAATTAGAGTTGTTGTTGTTCTTGTAAACGTGCTTTTAAGTTAAAGGTGCATGAAGAGTTTGTGTTGCTGCAGCTTGAAGGTTGCAATTTTTCCAGGATGAGGATTTGCTTCACCGAAATAATGAGACACAACATGACGGAAAGGAGACACGAGATAACAAACACAAGACAGGAATGAACATAAAGAAGGCACAAAATGATTAAAATGAAACAAAACAAGGCAGAAAATGACTAAAACGAGGCACAAAATGACAAAAATAAGACACAAAATGACTAAAACGAGGCAAAAAATGAGAAAACTGAGATACAAAATGACTAAAACGAGGCACAAAATGACAAAAATAAGACACAAAATGACTAAACCGACACACCAAACAACAGAAAAGGAACAAAACAAGACACAATATGACACAAAAAATATAAAAATTAGACACTAAATGACTAAAATGAGACACAAAACGACAAAAACAAGACATAAAATGACACAAATGTGAAACAACATAAGAAAAACAAGACAGAAAGTAACATAAATGAGGCACAAAATGACAAAAATGAGACAAAACAAGACATGAAACAACATAAAGTGAAACCACAGAAGCGAGATAAAATAAAAAGAGAAAGGGAAATTAAACAACTGGGACACGAACACCAAAAACGAAAACAATAAGACAAGAAATGACTAAAACGAAACACCAAACAGAAGAAAAAGAACAAAACAAGAGAAGCAAAAGGACAAAAACAAAACACAAAATAAAAAGAAGTCACAAAATGACACAAATTTGACATAAAATGACAAAAACAAGAAACCACATTTTACTTCGACGACACTTCCTGTGGTGGCTGAGAGTCACATCCAGGTCTCCACATACTTCTGTGTCCCAGACAGACACATTAGTTTGTTCAGTGCCACAGATTAATGACGGTAAATATAATGAAGTAACATTTATTCAGGTTCCTCACCTGTCTCCCCCTCCATCTGAACCTCCCCCCTCCATCTGAACCTCCCCCCTGCTGTCTCTGTGGAGCATCAATAGGAAATCGATGTGAGCCTGAGAGTCGGTGGCAGCAGAAGCACAGCTGCAGCAGCTGGATGCAGCGTGTCCTGAATGGAAACCAGGTGGAGACAAAGGTGGAGGAGCTCAACAGATCCACTGTCCACGTTATCTCCACCCAGAACGTCTCCGTCCACGGTTTGAATGAGCTGTGATTCTGCACGATACCATCTTCATCTGACGGCTGGAGAGGGGAGAGGTGGAGGCTGTGAGGAGGTGGAGGCTGATGGAGGGGTCAGGAGAACATGAAGAGGCGAGAGAGAAGGAGGAAAGAAGAGTTCAAGGGTGGAGGTGATGAAGAAGTTTGAAAAAAAAGGAATAAAGTTCAAGTTGATAGAATCCATAGAAGTAAACTGACATCACCAAAGCAGAAAGATTATACTGATAAATTATGTGACGCAAACAAAATGCCACAAACACAAAATGACATAAATCAGACATGAACCATAAAAATGGGAAACAAACTGACAAAAACGAGACGTAAAACAACACAAGCTAACGACAAAACGACAAAAACGAGAAAAGACGAGACGTAAATGACAAAAATGAGAAAATTAGTTGACTTTATGCCAAACTTGTAACATTGTGCTATATTAGCTTGCTGTAGCACAAGCAAACTAGCTGACCTTACACTAAACTAATAACAATATACTATTTTAGCTCTCTGTAGCACTAGTTAACGAGCTGACTTTATGCTAAACTGACAATATGCTATTTTAGCTTGCTGTCGCACTAGTAAACTAGCTGACTTTATGCTAAATTAATAATATATCATTTTAGCTTGCTGTAGCACTAGCTAACTAGCTGACTTTATGCTAAATTAATAATATATCATTTTAGCTTGCTGTAGCACTAGCTAACTAGCTGACTTTATGCTAAACTAATAACAATATGCTGTTTTAGCTTGCTGTAGCCCTAGCTGACTAACTGACTTTATGCTAAACTAATAACAATATGCTGTTTTAGCTTGCTGTAGCCCTAGCTGACTAACTGACTTATGCTAAACTTGCAACATTATGCTATTTTAGCATGCTGTGGCACTAGCTAACTAACTGACTTTATGCTAAACTAATAACAATATGCCATTTTAGCATGCTGTAGCACAAGCTGACTTTATGCTAAACTAATAACAGTGTGCTCTTTCAGCATGCTTTATAGCTACTAGCTGCCTATGCGGAACTAATAACAATATGCTGTTTGTAGCACTAGCAAACTGGCTGGCTTTAGGCTATCCTAAACTAATAACAATATGCTATTTTACCATGCTGTAGCACTAGCAAACTGGCTGACTTTATGACAAAAAGATGCAATTTTAGCTTGCTGTAGCACTAGCTAACTGGCTGACTTTATGACAAAAAGATGCAATTTTAGCTTGCTGTAGCACTAGTTAACTGGCTGACTTTATGCTAAACTAATAATAATATGCTATTTTACCATGCTGTAGCACTAGCAAGCTAGCTGACTTTATGTTAAACTGATAACAATGTGCTATTTTAGCTTGCTGTAGAACTAGCTAACTATCTGACTTTATGCTAAACTTGCAACATTATGCCATATTAGCTTACTGTAGAACCAGCTAACTAGCTGATTTTATGTATAGCCAATAAGGTTATGCTGCAATAGCTTGCTGTAGCACTAGCTAGCTAGCTGAAGTTCCTCACTTTTGTGGTCTAGTCATGCCTGTTGATAGGTGATTTCCCCTTATTTCTATGTAAAGAATTTAATTTTTTAACGGCAATAAAGTCAGAGCAAAGTCATACATCTTGTCCTATAGACCCATCAATCTTAAATTAATATGCAATAATCAAGTCTTTTTAAAAAAAAAAAAAGTTTTACATGTTATCTATATGTTGCAGTTAAAGTCACAGCAACATCAAATTTTGAAAATAAATAATTTGCATCAGTTTATTCCTTCATTTCCCATTTTCAAGATTTTCCATTGAGTTTTATAAAACCAAAGTCGTAGTCTGTTATGATTAAATTATCCTCACTGGAGCTTGTTTCTTGTGTACATTTTTGTGTACATTTTCTTGTGTACAGTTTACCCTAAACAGTGCAGTTTCATGGAGCTGGTTAGTTAAAGGCAGCAAAAGAAGAGAAGAACAACAGGGAACACGAGCTTTTAGAAGGAGAAGAAAGAAGCATCTTCCTCCGTTAAATGAAATTTGGATTCCCTGCAGCGGCTCTGATGGTTAATACATGTGAAGTGCTGACGGGCTGTTTCAGGGCGGCGGGTTAAGCTTCCCTTTGGCCTGGTCTTGTTCAGATTGAAGGTGAAGTTGTAAATTATTGAGTGAGATGTTGCGGCTTAAAGTGTGAGTGCAGCGTCAGCGAATCGCAGGTGTAGTCTGATCAGAGCTGAATGGATAAAGAAGGAGGAGGCCCGATGTTGAACACTGATCCACCTTCTTCCTGCTCAGTACGACGCACATGCAGCCAGAAACCTACATCAAAAGAAGAAGCTCATCATTTGAGTTCTGCTTCCAAGTTTCCAGTAAAACTTTCTCCCCTTGATGTGATCTGCAGCGACGACAAGACTGAAGAAATGTTCGGGGGAAATAACCCTTCATTTCCTCGACTTTCCATTAGTCCCCATCAAAACCAAATCCATTACAGAGTTTGTTTTTGCGTTTGTCATTACAGTAACACGGTGACGCTACATTAGAGCTCCGTCATTAACAACATGGAAGCCAATTGATGTGCTTGCGCGGCTGTAATCCTCCCAACTCTGCTCGTCTCCGCGGAGAATTCTGCAGAAAAACAAATTAAAACTCGACGTCTGGCTGCATGCGAGTGGAAAATCAGGTGATAATGCTGCAGTACGCCCAGTTTTTCCTGTTTCAGCCTCATCCATCCATCTTCTCTTCTTCTTTAACCCGCTAAACTCCAAACAGTTTCTGGTCTTTTTTTTTTTTGGTAATTTTTCCTCAATTTTTTAACACCTTCATCTCTGTGGAAACTGAATTTGACTGTATTTTTACAACAATTTATTACAAATACAGAAGCTAAAACCTGATGCTTTGTTCCAGCTGAAAACAACAATAACTGGAGGCCACTTTAAGAAGCGAGAATTTGAACTGAACTAAAAATCGGACCCAAACAAAACTCAAAATATGAAAAAACTATGGTGGCCCAGAAGGGTCAACGCAACAGCAAAAGCCACAGCGCGACTTTATTAAAGAATTATTGAAAATCTATATCAGCCCTGTGACAAAAAGTAATTGCACTGTGGTCTTTGGGTCTTTAGTGTTGAGCTTTAGGTCTTGATCTGACAGGTGGAGATTCTCCAAGAGGATTTTCTGATAGAGAGCAGAATTCATGGCTCCATCAGTTCTGACAAGTGGTCCAGGTCCTCAAACCATCACACTACCACCACCATGTTTCACTGTTGGTAGATGTTCTTCTGGTAAAATGCAGTATTAGCTTTACACCATATGTAACAGGACCCATGTCTTCCAAGAGGTCCCACCTTTGACTCATCAGTCCACAGGATGATATTTCCCAAAGGTCTTAGGGCTCATCCAGATATTTTTTTGTAAATGCCAAACAAGCCTTTATGTTCTTGTTGGTCAGTAGTGGTTTGATCCTTCAACTGTCCCATGGATCCATTTCCTCCCAGAGTCTTCCTCATTGTGGAATCATGTAGACGGACCTTAACTGAGGCCCACAGATCTTTAGATGTTCGTCTGGGTTCTTTTGTGACTCCTGGACTAGATGTTGACTCTTTTGGAGAAACGTTGGTGGTTGGTCCACCACTGTTCCATGTCTTCTCCATTTGTGGATAAAGTCTCTCACTGTGGTTCTCTGGAGTCTCAGAGCCTCAGCAATGGCTTTGTAACCCTCCAGACTGATGGATGTCAATGACTTTGGTCCTCATCTGTTCTTCAATCTCTTTAGAAGGTGGCATCATGAGCTGCTTTTTAAGACCCTTTAGCTACTTCACAATAGACAGGTTCTGTTTAGTGATGTTTAGGTTCAACAAGCCTGGCAGTGATCATATGTGGCTGGTGACACTGAACCCAGGGGGCAATTACTTTTTGACATAGGGTAAAATGGACTGGACAGGATTTTTCCTTCAAAGAATAAAATCATCATTTAAAAAGTGCATTTTGTGCTTTCTTGGGTTGTCTTTGTCTAATATTAAAATTAGTTTTGATGATCTGAAATATTGACAAATATGCAACAATAGAAGATTTCTGTTAGGGGGCAAATACTTTTGCACAGCACTGTGCATGGTAAGTATTCACAACTGTAAGTACTGTTGATATTGTACTGATTTTTCTATATGTAGAAACAGTTATTATTCCCCAGAGTCTACTGAAAGTACAAAATATCCAACCTTACCTCCAGAAAAGAGCGACATGGGATGTTTTTGCCAAATCTCATATTATGATTTCCTACATTATCTATGCAGAACAGCAGTGGAGCAGGGGAGGTTCAGGAAAGATCATGCTAATGTAAATTAATCCTCGGTTACTGTATCTAAGTCCTGGTTAAGGTTCAGGAGGGATCACTGTTATGGTTTAAGCTGCGGGACTGCAGGGTGCCTCCATCCACTTCCCACAACTTAAAGAGATCCTGAACTAAAAATATCATAACCACAGTTTGTCCACAGTCACAGCCGGCAGTCGATGCTGAAGCCAGCAGCTTCTCCCTCCAGGTCTCAGTGCAGAGAAGATATACTCTCCAGCATCTCGCCTCATTTTAAAGGGGTTAAAAAAGTTAATAGCGCCAAATGTTCCATCAGCACGGCAGTAAAATCAGTTTATACACTGCAGTGAAAATGAGGACAGTAATCAGCACCTTCCACCGCTGTAACCTTTAGCAGCTGATGGCCTGGAAATGTGTGTGAAAGTGAGGAAAAGCATGTGTGTGCTGCGAGGTGGGGAATGCAAACAGACGGCCGGGATGAAATTTACCTCCAGGAACTGAGGTGTTTGCAGTCAGCAGACACACAATAACACACAGACACACGAAGCAGGTGACTTTCAGGACTTTATGCTGAGTTTTAGGAAAATCCTGCAGTTTTCCCCTCAAACCTATTAATAAAAGGTGAGTCCATAAGATAAGGTAAGCTAAGATCAAGCTCGTTATTAATAAGGAAAATCTTGCGCCAGATATTGCTCAGAAAAAACAAAATGACAAAACATAACAAATGCAGTGTCTAAAGGCAGAAAGCAACAAGATATAAACAGTTAATTTACTAAAATAAAGGTACAATAGAAAAGCAGATAAGTATGGAGGTTAGTCGTAATATAACACATGATAATGAGATGATGAAATGAAATGTTGCACTTGAAAAATGAGATGAAAATTCGAATATAATATTGCACATTACATCAACGGTTAGAAGCTGTGTCCGGGGATCGGGTCGTTGAGGTCCTTGTCGTCGACCGCTGCCCGATCCACATTGCACCCGGCCCCTACGGTTCCCTCTGCGGGTGGTGAGTCTGCAGGAGGTCAGGCCCACGTCGTCCTTTCGGGCTGGGCCCGGCCGAGTCCCGTGGGCAAAGGCCCAGCCACCAGGCGCTCCCATACGAGCCCCAACCCTAGGCCTGGCTCCAGGGTGGGGCCCCAGCTGCGCCATACCGGGCGACATCACGGTCCTTGTTGTTAGCGTATCCATAAGGGCTTCTTGAACTGCTTTTAGTCTGACCCATCACCTAGGACCTGTTTGCCTTGGGTGACCCTACCAGGGACATAGCTCCCAGGATCATTCGGGCACTCAAACTCCCCCACCACGATAAGGTAGCAGTTCCAGGGGGAGAGTAGAGCCGCTACTCCTCCACATCGAGAGGGATCAGTTGAGGTGGCTTGGACATCTCTTCCGATGCCTTTGGGACGCCTCCCTGGGGAGGTGTTCCAGGCATGTCCCACCAGGAGGAGGCCTCGGGGTAGACCTAGGACACGCTGGAGGGACTATGTCTCTTGGCTGGCCTGGGAACGTCTCGGGGTCCCACCGGAAGATCTGGAGGAGGTGTCTGGGGCGAGGGAAGTCTGGGCCTCTTTGCTTAGACTGCTGCCCCCGCGACCCGGATAAGCAGAAGATAATGGATGGATGGATGGATGGATGGATGGACGGACGGACGGACAGACGGACGGACGGATGGACGGATGGATGGATGGACATTACATCAACAATGTTACACTTGATAATGAAATATGGCACATTACATATTACACATAAAAATGAAATGCTACACGATACAGAAACTGATATTGCACAAACTTATATTGCAAATAATATGTGTGTTCCGTGTTTTGGCGAAGGTGAAGGTCAATAAGACAAGGATTTAAATATGCGTCGTAAAAGTATTAAGAAAAGTGTGTAAAAGGTGTCAAAGGTGTACCACAGGGCTCAATCCTGGAGCATCTTCTGTTTACCTTTTACATAGATGATCTTGTCTCGTCTGTATTCAGTTGTAATGTAAATCTCTATGCAGACGATACGCTGTTTTACTGTAGTGTGGATGTGTTCCGTATCTTATTTTATTTCTTGTGCCACATTTTAGTTGTTTTATGTCTCGTTTGTGTTGATTTGAGTGTGGTTTTTGTTGTTTTGTGTGTCGTTGCTCTAGTTATGTTTAATTTTTTGGTCATTTTGTGTCTTGTTTTTGTTGTTTCTTTGAATTTTTTGACTGTTTTGTGTCATTTTATGTCTCATCTTTGTTGTTTTGTGTTTCATTTTTGTCATTTTGTGCCACATTTTACTTGTTTTGTGTCTCGGTGTTGTTTTGCATCTCATTTCTCTCATGTTGTGTCTCGTTTTTGGCATTTTATGTCTCATTTTTGGGGTTTGGGTCTAATTTCTTTAATTTTGTGCCTCATTTGCGTCGCTTTGTACCACATTTTAGTTTTTTTATGTCTTGTTTGTGCTGCTTTGAGTTTGGTTTTTGTTGTTTTGTGTGTCGTTTCTCTTGTTTTGTCCAATTTTTTGGTCATTTTGTGGCTTGTTTTTGTTGTTATCTCTCAGTTTTGGGGTTTGTGTCTCATTTTTGTCATTTTGTCTCTCCTTTTTGTTGTTTCTTTGAATTTTTTGACTGTTTTGTGTCATTTTGTGTCTCATCTTTGTTGTTTTGTGTCTCATTTTTGTCATGTTGTCTAATTTTTTCATCATTTTATGTCTCATTTTTGGGGTTTGGGCCTAATTTCTCTCATTTTGTGTCTTGTTTTTGTCATTTTGTCTAATTTTTTTAGTCATTTTATGTCTCATTTTTGGGGTTTGGGCCTAATTTCTTTCATTTTGTGCCTCGTTTGCGTCGCTTTGTGTCTCATCTTTGTTGTTTTGTACCACATTTTTGTTGCTTTGTGTCTCGTTTTTGTTGTTTTGTGTCTCATTTCTCTCATTTTGTGTCTTGTTTTTGTCATGTTGTCTAATTTTCTCATCATTTTATGTCTCATTTTTGGGGTTTGGGCCTAATTTCTTTCATTTTGTGCCTCGATTGCGTCGCTTTGAGTCTCATTTTTGTTGTTTTGCGTCTTGTTTCTGTTGTTGCGTCTCTTTTCTTCATCATTTTACAGCTCACACTTTTTATTGCATTTTAAACATTAAACACTGACGTCCTCTTCAGGATCTCTGAGAGTTTCAGAGATGAGATGTGAAACTTTTTTAGCGCCTCGAGGCATCAGACAGCGAGCGGCGAACCAAGCTGAGTCCTCTGGAGTTAATTTGAATTTTGCAGGCAGTCAGACGTTAACGCTCTTCCCTCATACGACGTGAACCAGATCATTATAAGCAGATGGAAATATACAACAAGGGGAGACGCACAAAGGACGCACAAAGACACTGATGGAATCTTTGCGTTTGTTTACATTCACACGCCAGGTGGGTTCGTCTTTAGACAACAGGATGCAGAGAACAACAACAACAACAACAGGAGCACAAACCTCTCTTATGAAGTTCCTGATTGTGAGCTTGCAGCCGATAAACACGTTTTTCTCTCGTGGTTTTTCCAAGTCTGGACATGATCTGACTTTGTAATGAATTCCTGATCGATACGCCGAAACTGAGGCTGCAAACATTAATTTCTACACAGAATATGTGTGTGTCTGTGTGCGTCATTGTTGATTGTTTTAACATGTGTTTTGCCTTTGTTGTGTTCCATGTGTGCTCTTTTGTCTCATTTGTTGTCATTTTGTGTCTCGTTTCTATTGTTTTGAGTCATTTTGTGCTGTTTTGTGTCATGTTTTTGTCATTTTGTGTCTCATTTGTGTTGTTTTATACCTTGTTTTTGTCATTTTGCATCACATTTCTCTCATTTTATGTCTTGTTTGTGTCTTTTTGTGTCTGGTTTGTGTTATTTTGTGTTGTTTTGTATCATGTTTTTGTGTCTCATTTGTTGTTTTATACCTCGTTTTTGTCGTTTTGCGTCACATTTCTCTCATTTTATGTCTTATTTGTGTCTTTTTGTGTTATTTTGCGTTGTTTTAGATCATGTTTTTGTCATTTTGTGTCTCATTTGTGTTCTTTTAGCTCGTTATTGTTGTTTTGGGTTCTATTTGTGTTGTTTTATGCCTTGTTTTTGTTATTTTGTGTCTCATTTGTGTTTTTTTGTCTCTTGTTGTTTTTCTGTCTTGTTAATGTGGTTTGTCTCATTTTTTTGTCATTTTATGTCTCATTTCTCTCATTTTGTGTCTAACTTGTGTTGTTTTATATCTCATTTTTGTTGTTTTTTGTCTTTGCCTGTGATGTTTTGAATCATGTTTGTGTTTGTTTTTTGTCATTTTGTGTGTTGTTTGTTTAGTTTTGTCTCATTTTTATTTTGTGTCTTGCTTGCGACATGTTGCTTGTGTCTTTTTGGAACAGGTTTTTTTTGTTTTTTATCATATTTTGTCTCATTTTTTCCTATTTTTTGCTTTTTTTTGCTGTTTTGTTGTCTTTTGTGTCTTGTTTGTGTTGTTATGTGTCTCATTTGTTGTCCTCTTCTGTCTGCTTTTGTCGTTTTGCGTCACATTTTTCTCATTTCGTGCCTGCTTTGACGCTGATCCAGTTTTTGACGGTAGCCACTGAAGGTCCAGTCGTGTAATGAGTCGGAGTGCAAAGTGCTGACTCTGAGCTTTATTTTGAAGGTGCTCACATCCACATTTGACTTCATCAAAGAAGGACAACGGCACAAATTAAAACAAACCACGCAGCACGACAGAACCGATCCATCTCCGGCCGTCGTCACACACTCTACACAGACTGTATTTGTGTGATTCCACGGTGACGTCTGAGCTTTTAATAAGTCGACTGCCGCTGCCTCCGTCATCTGTCTTCTGCTTTAAGGAGAGCTCTGCTGCCACTGCTCCTGACTTGTCAGCTGTGATTTAGCGCACCATTATAGCGGCCGGGTATAAAACACAGGCCTGATAACAAATGCATGGAAAATAAAAATGTGCAGGTGTTTGCACTGGTGACTCCGTGAGCTTCTCCAGGCGAGAAATCAGCCCGACTTTACCGGCATCATTCCTCTTCTTCTTCCAATCTCCGGCCCGGCCTCCATCTCTCTGGATGCCATCTTTCTTCTGCAGCTCCATCCTTCACCGGTCCTCTCTCTGAAAAACCAATGTGCATTCCTCACTGTATGATTAAGAGAAAGCAGGAGTCAGAAATAGACCTCGACACGTAAAGAAAAAACAACAACAACATAGATTATAGTTTTGCCACCAGGAATAAAGCAGAGTTGGAGCGTCTTATTGGGAAAGTGTCAGTGGGTAAATACAGGCTGTCTGTTAAACTGGGACGTATTCATCTTGTTAACGCGTGAAATAAAAGGTGGAATAACTCAAAATGTCACGATGTTCCAGTCCTGTGTCTGCTCCGAGCTTTTAGGTTGGAACTTTTCAGTGAAATGTTTTCTCCAGGCAGCGAATGGATGTTTTATTTGAGTCAGACGGGAAAAAAGTAAAATAATTATGAGACATTTTTTTTATCTTTCAAATACAGCATACACTTCTGTTTGAAAATAATAGCACATATCTGTAATTTATTTATTAATTCATGTATTTTTGTTTTTGGTGAATTAAATACAGTAAAATAAATTTAATTTTACAGTCAAATGTTGTTAAGAAAAATAAAATAAAAAGAAATTGCTGAACATGTATTAAATTAGTTGCTCTTTTTTCTCCATAATTTTACTAGTTATTTTCAGGAGTTTGAATTTGAAATTTTACAGAGTAAAGCAAACAAATTCTGCATTTTTCATTTCTCAATATACATATTTTTCTCTCAAATAATGGCAAATATATGTAAAAGATGTATGTATTTATTTATTTGGTGCATGTATTATTATTATTATTGTTAATAATAATAATAAATACTATTATTATTTATTGTTGTTGTTATTATTATTATTATTATTAATAATAATAATAATAATAATAATAATAATAATAAGTACCATTCATAAAAATACAGATGTGGACATTATTTGCAATTTTGGCCTTTTTATATATATATATAGTTCATGTGTGAATAGATTAAAAATATATATATATATATATAATAAATAATAAAATAAGTAAAATAAAATGGAAAAAGGAAATTGTTAAAAAAAATATGATTGACATGATTTTAATTAATAACTGAGGGGGAATCCTCTTCTGTTCCTGCCAGAGATCCTCAGTTTGGTGTCATTAAACACCTCTTTTTTTCCCTCTCAGAGTTCATTTCATTTCTTGACAATCAATAAGGACGTAAATCTTCGGCCTGCAGCGCTGCAGAAAGACGCTTGCAAATCATCGAGGTGTTAAAAGATGTTGATGGGGGGATAGAATTACAGGGAAGAGGTGAGGAGAAGTTTGATTCTCACAGTCTTTCTTCTTAAATCAAACCAGATCTGCCTGTTTAATGAGTAAAAAATACACTTTTATTTCCAGGAGGGATGTTCGGTTTCAGCTTCATGGCACCAGTGTGTTGAGTTTGGAAGACGACGTCCGTGTTGTCTTGTCTTGTTGCTTCTTGTTGTTTAATCGAGTTAAAGACTTCCGTCAAAATGTGCAGAGGTTAGTGGGCAGCATCACACATACACTGAACAAAAATATCAACACCCCATGTGAAATATTGATGCCACATGAAGTGCACCACCCAAAGTGAGCGTATACTGTCTGGTACTTGTACAAAATGGATATTTCTCTTCATTAGTGTCCCAAATTTGAGTCCATGTGATGCATTAATTCCATTCAGTCCATGGGTGTTGCATATCCAGACGCTGCTCCAACACAATGAGCAGTACTCAGACACTCCTTATACTGGGGACAATAAAAGGCCACCCCAACATGTCACATGTTGACCAAAGCAGCAACGCCTCAGATGACTCCGGTCATGAGGGAACATGTCTTTGGCATGTTGGAAGCAGGAATGTCCACCAGAGCGGTCGCTGTGCAGCTGAATGTTCACTATCAGACGACAGGACGTTTGAGAGTTGGTTTCCAACAGACGGGCAGTACTGCAAATCCACCTCATCCACGTCGGCCACGTGTGACCACCCCAGCACAGGATGGACACATCCGGCTTGTTCACTTGTGGGATGGTCTCAGACCAGCGACACGTACAGCAGATGGAACCTTTGGTCTGACAACAGATGCATCACACCAACATGCCAATGACACGTTCCCTCATGACCGGAGTCATCTGAGGCGTTGCTGCTTTGGTCAACATGTGACATGTTGGGGTGGCCTTTTATTGTCCCCAGTATAAGGAGTGTCTGAGTGCTGCTCATTGTGTTGGAGCAGCGTCTGGATATGCCACACCCACGTACTGAATGGAATTAATGCATCACTGAGGCAGTAATGGACTCAAATTTGGGACACTGATCAAGAGAAATATCCATTTAGTACAAGTACCAGACAGTATACGCTCACTTTGGGTGGTGCACTTCATGTGGCATCAATATTTCACATGGGGTCTTTATATTTTTGTTCAGTGTTCATACAGGGACGGCAGTAAAACACACCTTATCTAATCTAATCCTCTCTGCTAATATGTACTGGCCTCTTCACACTGTGTGTTTACATATATTAGTGTTGTGTAGAGCAGCAGAAGAGCTTCTAAAGGAGGCCATAGTTGAAGCTCCGACCTCCGAACCAGAATCACAAAGTGGCTGGAAAGCAATTCGATTTTATGACAAGCTCTCCGTTTTTCTTGTGATTATTTTCCACCTGTGGATAAAAAACTGTGTAAAATTGAAAGAAGCAGCAGAGGAAAGCTGTTACGTCGGGAGGTCAGAGACAGTCCTGTGTGTTTGTCGTCCTGCTATCCACTCTGTACAAACACAAGGACGTGGTGTAGAGTAACAACATAGAAATGACCATGAAGCTTTATAACAAGAAATAATAGGAATGTCCCAGGCATGTATTACTAATACAGTGTGGTTTTTCCTAGATATTACACATTGAAAGTACATTAAAGTTAATAAAACCAATCCAGTGCATGTGTTTGATAACCGACAAGCTCTACACCTGCAAAAAACACCTTCACGTTTGATTTGTTTTTGTTTCGGTTCCTCTGTCGCACCAGTATACTGTAGACGAAAAGTAGAAGCCATGTGTACTGTAACCTGAGCACGCTGTCTGTGGTGTATGAGCACTTTATTGGTCCCTTAATGTTCTGTAGATGTTCAGGCCCCATTAGGACACTGTATAAATGTAGGGTTAGAGGGTAGGATGTAAATTTTAAACTCCTCCTGGACTTTTATGTCTTATTATCCATGTTTTTGACACTTTGGCGTGTTGTTAATCAGGTTATTGATACTTTTGTCCATTAATAAATAGGTTTTTGGTGTTTTTTTGTCACATTATTATCCAGGTTTTGACACTCTTAAGCATTAATGTCCATGTTTTTGACACTTTAGCATATTGATATTGTCACAAACCGGGTTATTGGTGCTTTTGTGCGTTCTTATCCAGGTTTTTTTTGCTTGGAAGCAATAATAACCAGTTTTTTTATGATTGGACCCAATAATAAGCAGGTTTTTTGTGATTGGACGCAATAATAACCATTCTTTTGTGCTTGGATGCATTAATAACCAGTTTTTGGGATTGGACGCTTTAATAACCAGGTTTTTTGTGCTTGGATGCATTAATAATTATTTTTTTGTGATTGGACGCAATAATAACCAGGTTTTTTGAGATTGGATGCAATAATAAGCAGGTTTTTTGTGCTTGGACCCAATAAAAACCTTTTTTTTTAGATTGGACACAATAATAACCAGGTTTTTTGTGGTTGGACGCAATAATAACCAGTTTTTTTGTGATTGGACGCATTAATAAGCAGGTTTTTTGTGCTTGGACCCAATAATAACCAGTTTTTTTGTGATTGGACCCAATAATAACCAGCTTTTTTGTGATTGGACGCATTAATAAGCAGGTTTTTTGTGCTTGGACGCTTAAATAACCAGTTTTTTTGTGATTGGACCCAATAATAACCAGTTTTTTTGTGATTGGACGCATTAATAAGCAGGTTTTTTGTGCTTGGACCCAATAATAACCAGTTTTTTTGTGATTGGACCCAATAATAACCATTTTTTTTGTGCTTGAACCCAATAATAACCAGTTTTTTTGTGCTTGGACGCTTAAATAACCAGTTTTTTGGTGATTGGACCCAACAATAATCTGGCTTTTTACTCTGTATTGCAATAATAACCAGGTTTTTGATGTTTGTGCTGTTGACATTTATCATGATTTTGTTTTTTATATTTCATAAAGAAGTGAAGCCAGCTTCACGAGGAGCTTCTTTTTCATTGTAGTTTGTTTATTATATTTAATTTTTTATCTCTCAGGTGCACATTTTCTTTTCTGCCTTTGCTTTGGATTTCATCACTGTGTTTCTGTTCCTTCACTTCTTTTAAGCCTCTTTGAAGTGAACTTATTAAAAAGCAGCCTAAAAATCCTGAGTCCTCTCAGATTCTAAGCCCTCTCTGGACTAATTGGATCCCTGCATGGTTTCGGGCTTTATTTTGAAATGATTTTAAATGTTTTGGGCTCTTTCTCTAATTCCACCATGACAGATATCCCCCCTCCTTCTTTTGCTTTCACTCTCTCAAGGTCGTCCAGTCGCTGGGGGTGAAGCAGGGCCTTTGTCGGTTGCATGTTTCTTACATAAGAGCGGCCCTTATGTAAGAAACACACCAGCGAGCGGGCCGAATGAATTTCTCGTCTCCGAGGTGTTTCGCCCAGCGGGGGTTCAGATGGAAGGTGCAGGGGAACGTTTCAAACATTTGTTCTTATCGAGGAGGAAGCAGGCAGATGGGGAGACAACTGGCAGACAGACTGACGGAGAGCAGAGAGGGAAATGAAGGGGGAGGAAGCAGGCGGACGGAGGGGACGCCAGGGGTTTGGGCTCGGAGATAAAAACCCGGCGGACATCGGGACTTGGACGGGCAGGAGTTTCCCTGTGCGGAGCATCTGGGAGACGGGGATTGTTCCTGCTGCCAGCCTCCTGATCTGAGGGGTTTGGAGAGCGACTCCCCATCCCTGCTTCACACACAATAAACAGAATAGATGAATGTGAGGCATTGTAGGGAGACGGGGGAGGAGGGGGAGGAGGAGGAACCCCTCAAGAACAGCTGCATGTGGAGGAACCGTGGACATCTTCAGCATTATATTTAACATATTACAGTCAAAAAAGATGATTTTGTGTGCTAATATCCAGGATTTTGATGCTTCTATCCAATCATATCTATGTTTTTAAAATCTTTTGTTTATTAATATCCATGTTCTGTGCATTTTGATTCATTAACTTCTCATTTTTTACCATTTGGATGTAGAATTTTCCAGGTTCCTGACGCTTTTGTGCTTTTAAATTCATGTTATTGAGACTTTCTGTGTTAACATCGAGGTTACCGACGCTTTTAATGCATTAATATCTAAGATTTTCACGCTTTTCTTCGTGAATTTTCATGTTAGCGAAGCTTTCGTGTGTTAATATCCGTATTTTGG
This sequence comes from Dascyllus trimaculatus, assembly GCA_024666655.1. Lineage (NCBI taxonomy): Eukaryota > Metazoa > Chordata > Actinopteri > Pomacentridae > Dascyllus > Dascyllus trimaculatus. Next base: position 32,399,913 of record CM045450.1, read on the forward strand.
ACTCTTTTGTGTGTTAATATTGAGGTTTTTGACACTTCCATGCTGTCATGTCTCAGTCTGTGATACTTCTGTGCATTAAAAAAAAGATTATTGAGACTTTTTGTGAAAATATCCAGGCTTTTGATGCTCTTTAGGATGCTAATATCTTGGTTTTTAACAGGTTTGTGTGTTATTATCCAGGTTGTTGGCTCTTTAATGCATTAACACGATGAAGGTCATTATTACTTTTCTAAGTTAATATCCAATTATTGACACTAATATTTAAGATTTTCATCCTTTTGTTTATTAATTTTCAGGTTATTGACACTTTCATGTGTTAATATCCAGATTTTTGATACTCCGATGCAGTGACACCCAGGTTTTTTATCACTTTTCCATGTTGATATCAAGATTATTGACACTTTCGTACAGTAAAATCCAGGTTTTTGACACTTCCATGCTGTCATGTCCAAGTTTGTCCTACTTCTGTGCATTAATAACCAGATTATTGACATTTTTTGTGGAAATATCCAGGATATGAATACTTTATTGTACTAACGTCAAGCTTTTGACACTGTTTTGCTTGTTAATATCCTAGTTTTTGACACTTTGGTGTATTAATATCCAGGTTATTTACAATTTTGTGCATTAATAACAAGGTTGTTGACACTTTTACGCGTTAATATCTAAGATTCTCAGACTTTTGTTCATTAATTTTCAGGTTACGAACACTTTCATGTGTTAATATCCTTATTTTGGACACTTTTGTGTGTTAATATCCAGGTTTTTATCACTTTTCAATGTTAATATCAAGATTATTGACACTTTTGTACAGTAACATCCAGGTTTTTGACACTTCCATGCTGTCATGTCCAAGTTTGTGGTAGTTCTGTGCATTAATATCCAGATTATTGAGACTTTTTGTGGAAATATTCAGGATATAGACACTTTTATTTCCTAATATTCAGGCTTTTGACACTCTTTTGCATGTTAATATCCTTGTTTTTGGCAGGTTGGTGTATTAATATCCAGGTTATTTACAGTTTTGTGCGTTAATAACCAGGTTTTTCACACGTTGATGCATTAATATGAAGGTTTATATTACTTTTCTAATTTATTTGTCCAATTATTGACACTTTTATCTGTTAATATCTAAGATTTTTGTTCTTTTGTTCATCAATTTTCAGGTTATTGACACTTTCATGTCTTAATATTCAGATTATTGACATTTATTGTGTTAATATCAAGATTATTGACACTTTCGTACAGTAACATCCAGGTTTTTGACACTTCCATGCTGTCATGTCCAAGTTTGTCCTACTTCTGTGCATTAATAACCAGATTATTGAGACTTTTTGTGGAAATATCCAGGATATGGGCACTTTAATGTCCTAATATTCAGGGTTTTGACACTGTTTTGCATGTTAATATCCTGGTTTTTGACAGGTTGGTGCATTAATATGAACGTTTTTATTTCTATTCTATGTTATTATCCAATTATTGACACTTTTATGCAGTGATATCTAAGATTTTTGTACTTTTGTTCAGTAATTTTCAGGTTTTTGACACTTTGATGCGTTAATATCCAAGTTTTTATCAGTTTTCCATGTTAATATGAAGGTTTTTGATACTTTTGTACATTAACATCAAGGTTTTTGACACTTTTAGGCCGTCATGTCCCAGTTTGTGATACTTCTGTGCATTAATATCCAGATTACTGAGATTTTTATGTGCTAATATCCAGGCTGTTGACACTATTTAGCATGTTAATATTCCGGTTTTTGACAGGTTGGTGTATTTATATCCAGGCTTTTGGCTCTGTGATGCATTAATATCCAGGTCACTGACTTGTTTGTATGGTGATACCCAAGTTGTTGGTATTTTTGGGAGTTGACATTCAGATTCTTGATACCTTTTTGTGTTAATATCCAAGTTTTCAGCAGGTTTTGACACTTTCATCATGTCATCTTTGACAGTTCTGTGTTAATATCCACTTATTGACACGTTGGCACATTGATATCCAGGTTATTGTCACATTTTGCATCAATATCCAGGTAGGTTCTTTACTGAGTTTAATGAAATAAGCAGTGGTGGAAGACGTAGCCAAATCTAAAATCAAAGTAACATAATGCAAAAACACTCAAACAAGCATCTTTCCAGCAGCATTGTGAGTTTGGTTTGATGGATGTGAAGTATTTATCTTCAGGGTTGTTAATGGTGCTGACTTTCACTGCAGTGCATGTTTTTAAAGCTCAGTTTTGCAGGAACAATCGTGCAAAAGCTGCAGCTGATTCCTGCTGCCGAACACCTGAATCTCTCTCTGATGGCAGGTTGTTGGGACGGACGAGGTGCTCCCAGTGCAGGAGATGGAGGCCCTTATAGCACATCGTCAGCCTGTTTCTGAGTCCAGCAGAGGTTTAATCTGTGAAGTCAGGCCGCCATCTGCTGCCTGCTGCCTGTAGGAACACCCAGACAGTAACTGATCACCACCAGACTGGGCGGTTTAACAGCAAGGATGGTATAAATAGGTTGTATCGACCCTTAAATGGGTCAACCAGAGATACCAGATAGCAGTAAAGCAGGTTTCTGACACGTTGATGCATTAATATCAAGATTACCGACCCTTTGTTTGTGTTAATATCCAGTTTATTGCTATGTTTCCACATTAATATCCAGGTTTATGATGCTTAAATGATTAATATCTAGATTTTTGGTGCTTTTTGTGGGTCAGTATCCAGGTTATTGACACTGTTCTGCTTTATTATCCAGCTTATTAACACGTCAGCACAGTTAAATCCAGGTTGTTGGAGCTTTTGGAGGTAATCTCCAGGTTGTTCATATCTAGATTACTGACACTTATGTATGCTAATATCCAGGATTTTGACATTTATGTGTGTTGATATCAAGATTATGGACACATCGTTGTGTTAACATCTAGTTTATTGCTAATTTTTGTGAAAAAAATATGGTTTTTGACACATTTTTTTGGTCATTTCCAGATTTGTAACACTTTCTGTGGGTTAATATCCATGTTATTGACATTTTTGTGCATTGCTTTTCAGATTATTAAGACTTTAATGCAGTAAAATCTAGGATTATGACACTTTTTTATATTAATTGCTAGGTTATTAACACTTTGTGCATTAATATCCAGATTTTGGGCATTTTTCTCTGCTAATATTCAAGTTTTGACAGTTTTGTCTGCTAATATCAAGATTTTTGACACTTTCAAAGGTTGATATCCAAATTTTTTTTAAACTTTTGTCTGTTAATATTCAAATTTTGACATTTTTATCTGCAGATATCCTAGTTTTTGAAACTTTCAAGAGTTAATATCTAAGTTTTTTACACATTTGTCCACTAATATCCAAATTTTTTACACTTTCAAGGGGTAATATCCAAATTTCTTACATTTTTGTCCGGTAGTATCTAGATTTTTGACATTTTTATCAGTAAAAATCCAAATTTTTGACACATTTGAGGGCTAATATCCAAATTTTTCACATTTTTGTCTGCTAATATCTAGATTTTTGGCATTTTTATCAGCTAACATTTTAATTTTTGACACTTTCATGCATTAATATCCAAGTTTTTGACACTTTTGTTGCTAATATCTGGATTTTTGACATTTTTATCTGCGAATATCCAGATTTTTGACACTTTCAAGGGATAATATCCAATTTTTTTACATTTTTGTCTGCTAGTATCAAGATTTTTAGAATTCTTATCATAAATATCCAGATTTTTGACACGTTTGAGTGTAAATATCCAAGTTTTTGACACTTTTGTCTGCAAATATCCACTTTATCCATTTGACACTTTCATGCATTGATATCCAGGTTTTTGACACTTTTGTACGTTAAAAGGTGCCTCTTAAAAACAACTTTTTGTAAGAGCACATGGATCTCCAGCTGGATGGTTTAAAAGCAAACAAAAGAGGTGCATTAACTCATTTAAATAATAATAATAACAACAACAACAATCATAATCATAATAATAATAATAACGATAATAATATTAATATTAACCTGAGACATCCATTTTGTTGTAAAGCTCCTCTGACAGAAGTTAACTGAATGACAGTTTAAAGACTCTGTGGTCTCCTGCTGCTCCTGATTCATCATCACCTTTAAGAGACCCTTCATTATATTTAATTTATGTGGACTTAATTAAACAGCGTGATGACTGAAATGAAATAACGAGCTTGTCTGATTAAGTCTGTTCCTATAGATGCTCTACTGTTTATGTGCTTTTTAATGATCAGACGGTTCCACTGAATGCAAATTACACTTTGTATTTACCGTAGGTTTATTAACAGAGCCACAGAAGTACATTTGCATTCATGCTTTCAATAATAATTGTATCACTATTACCATTAACAGTGCTCAACTCAAATTTATTTATAAAGCTCGTCTGAAACAACAGGAGTTGAACCAAAGGTCTGCAGAATTATACATAGCAACGGATCAGACATGAGCACAATGATCAAAAGACAAATCTGAATAAAAACACAATAAAATAAAGGAAATTAAAAGAGGCAACACAATGAAAGATGAAGGCGTCATAGTAGCAGGTTTTCATCGTCATTATTATTAATAATATTTTTAGTAAGTACTGTTATAATTATCAGTAGTAGCAGTAGTATTGTTATTTTTATTATTTTTTATAAATACCATCATTATAATTATCATCATTGTTATTATTATTAATAGTAGTAGTGTTGTTATTTTTATTATTATTATCATTATAATTAGTAGTTGTAGCATTATTACAAGTGGTAGTTATATTATTCTTATCATTATTGTGTCACCATCATCAACATCCTTATTGTTGTTGTTGTTAATCATTATTGTTATTATTAGTTTGCTGCACCTTGCAACATTATTTGTTTTAACTCAGCAGTTTTTTAAGTGTAACCTAATAATTCCAACTCTTTTCAAGGCCTTTAAGAAAAGTAAGTCAACTTAGCCCCATCTAGAATAATTAAATGTTTGCTAAAGTAATTTAATTGAAGGTAAACTCTGTTAAAGCATCTTAGTTTGTAAATTACACAGTAAAATGACCCAGAAGAGCAGCTGTCAGTGTGGCTGGTCAGAGTGCTGCTGGCCCTTTAAGACTCTCCCCGTCTCCATGGTTACAGTCAGGAAATAAACCGAGCATCTTTAGCATGCTAACATCTGCGGCTTCAAGCGTTTCATTCCTGTCTTGTTGTACTTTAAACAGACTGTGTCTACTCTCTGATAAGTAGAGGTGAGTACTAAACCGGTACAGCGTTTCTTTATGACTTTATTAGAGTGTTAAATATCACTAATAAACCCGAACCCTCTGTTAGCTGCTGTGCTAGCGTCTGTTTCTGCACGGTTAGCGTCGGTGCTAACGACGTGCTAACCCTGTTTATCTCAAAAAGCAAATGCTGCAGAGTGAAAACGTGAATATTTAACATTATAATGGGTGAGTGTTGCTGCTCGGACGTTTGCTCTGCTGCTGTGTGCGAAGCTGCTCTGGTGTCGCTGTCCGTGGTGCTAACAGAGAGGAGGCTAAACAGCTGGAGCTAGCAAGAGAGCAACGTGGAGAGTCTGAATGATAATATTCACTCTAAAGCCATCATAAACTGTACGTCTGTTGAAAATTATTAGTGCTCTGACAAGCTTGTATGTGCATCAGACTGTGGTGAACAGTGGCATCAAGTTTCAACTTCAAATTTCTCTTAATTTTTAATATTTAAACGCACAGTAGAATGATATCGCATATTTTCAGGACCACAGTGTGACATGTAAACAGACTAAATGTATTAGAAAGAACAATATAGAGTGCAAACAACATATAGTGAGAGTGTAGTGTCTGGATAGTACAGGAGATCAGATAAATGCACAAAATAGGCATATTTATAGCTGCACATTTGAAAATTTTACTACAAAATCATGTTTATAAGTGGAGTATGTGATAGTACTTATATGGTTGAAATGATGACATGGTAAAGTACATGTCATGAATCCTGAGGTATAAAGTGCATGTATGTAATTTTTTTTACCTCCTAAATTCCAAGCAGTTTTGCATTTTTGGCTCCTGTCACATTTTTTCTCACTGTGGCCTCATTTTCTCTATAAAGTCCTGCACCTCTATGGAAACAGAACAACCATGAAGAAGGAGAGAGACCTGAGAAATGACTTCTGTGTAGCATGTTAGTGCAGTTAGAATGCTATAAATCATAATAAAAACCTGGAATCAACATTAACATGGATCTCACCCATACCATGGGAATAAAATGTTGTCTCTACATACTATAGATATTTTACTATTTCCATGTTTCTAGCCTCTGCAGACTTTTCCTCTCTACTCTGCTCATCATCTGTAGAAAGATGTTTCACCATGCTGGATGTATCTTCCAACAACTTGCTCCTCTGTTTACTGTTTTTGATCCATGCTGCATTTATTTTATTGATCCAGTAGGTTTGATTTTCCTCTCAGTCTCTCTGTGGAAACACTGCCTGCAGTTCAACCTGAAAACCCTAAAATTTTGACAGTCAATCAGTTGTGCTGATTACAGAATATGGTGCTAAGATTTGTTTTCACTGAATTTCTTTGTCTTCCAGAGGATGAGTGAGAGCACAGATGACGTTGCACCTGTGAACTGCACCATCAAACCTCCAGTTTACCTGCAGATCGGAGACACCAAAGCAGACACAGCTCACTCTGGTGTCTGCGTTGTCGATGTCAGCCTTCCCTTTGGAAAACCTGTCAATGTAAGCTGCTGAGTTACAGTTATACACAGCGTCTGATAGCCACTCTGCACACTATGCATTCAGTCGTAAATGAATGAGTTCATGCAAGTGTCTGATTGCAGATCTTGAATGTGATTTCTGTGACAGTAAACTAAATATCTTTGGGTTGAGGATGCTTTAAGAAACCCTGATCGATATTTCCTGACGTTTTATCGACCAAACAACTTATCAGTTGATCCAGAAAGTCATCGGCACATTAACAAAATTGTATTTTATTCACATTCATGCTTTAGAAGTCTTAGAAATAGGGGAGGAAAATGAGCAGGTAACTAAAATATCACCGAGTCTGTTTGCTTCATTAGAGTCTGAAGTGTTTGAATCTTTTTCTCAACCCTGTAACTGTTTTAAAGTATGTAAAAAACACAACACACAGAGGTTGTAATTAGTCTTAAAGCTGCAGCATTTGTTGTTGTTTATAATTTTAAAAGCAACAGCTCCGAATATTTTCTATTTACAATTTCTCAGATGTTTCAATTTGCTGCATTTCTGTCTTATAGGATCGTTTTTGATCAAAAGCATTAACTATAAAATCAGTTTCACCTTCACCAGCTGCAACATCAAAGTTACAAACACATTAATATAATCCAGTTATATAATAAACATCATTCTGTGTGATTTGTGCTTTTACTTTTGGTGCTTTGAGTATATTTTGATGCCAATATGCCAATTTTTTGTCTCCCTCACTATAAATAATCATATTATAAGTCTTGTTTGGTGTCAAAATTCATAAATACTGCAAACAAACTGTGACTAACTGTTGCAGACTAACAGAAACTCACCAAATCGCCTGCAAACATGATGTAGATGATGAGCGAATTAACAACTTCACAGCATGCGTCACATTAATTTAACTGCACTGAAAGACATCCATATAAATGTTCAACAGAAATAAAATTAAAAGATAAACAATCTAATTAAAGGACTAATCAAGAATCACGATGAAAGTTCTTAATTGTGTTTGCAGCCTGGCTTGGTTTCTGTGTAGTATTAGAGGTAAATGTACTGTTGTAGGAGAATTTACTGCATATCAATGAAGAAATGTGTGTAATCTCTTATTTTCTCCCAGCATGCAGCTGAAACTCCCAAAGTCCCCTTCCTCCTCAACCTTAATTTGTCTCCCAGCGGCGCCGTCTAATAAAGCAGCAAACACACACACGCATACAAAACATTTGTTTAAATATAACGCTGCGTTTCTGTCTGCAGAGACGCTCGGAACATTTTGGGCGCTGACCTACTTTTTTCAGCATTTAGTCCTAATTAAAAATCACTTTTAATGCAGAGCGACTCCTCATTAGCTCAAAGCTGCGAGCTTCAAAGGCGCCTGCCTGGAGCCGGTTTATGCACAAAGGAATAATCTGCGCCGAGCATTCTGATGTCGCCAAGTTTAGGTTTTAATGTTAATCTGGCAGACTCACTGTTGCTTAAACAATGGGTTAAGACCCCAGACGGACCGGAGGCTAATTCCTCCAGGCACCAACGTGGTGTAATGTGTCAGATTTACTGTATTTTAAAGTTTGGTTTCATCCAGGAGATCACGGAGGAACTTTAGTTTATTTGTGTGGTTGCTTTCTGTGTTTCAGATTGAGGAGATCACCTTTAAGAACTACTATACAGCCTATGTGACGGTTCGTTTGCTGAGGAGGAGCCCCGGTCAGGAGGCTCCGGCCAAGTGGTGCACGGCCCTCAGAGACCTGCCACTAATGGACAACCCCCACACCGAGGGAGGCTCCCAGGATTACTACTCCATCCACAGGACTCAGGTGGGCTGCAGGGCGACGGGTATCGGAGGGTAAAAGACCAAAAAAAGGTCTTAATCCAACTTATCAGGAAGCACATACCAGGAAGACTTGATTTAGGATAAGATAAGCTAAGCTAAGATACGATAAGACTAGCTAAGTTAAGATAAGATAAGCTAAGTTAAGCTAAGATACGCTAAGACTAGCTAAGTTAAGATAAGATAAGCTAAGCTAAGATACGCTAAGATGAGACAAGCCAAGGTACACTAAGATATGCTAAAATAAAATATGCTAAGATAAGCTAAGCTAACTTCAGCTAAGATAAGACAAGCTTAGATAAGATAATATAAAAAACATTAAGATAAGCTAAGATACGATAAGACAAGCTAAGTTAAGATAAGATAGCCTAAGATAAGATAAGACAAGCTAAATTATGCTAAGATAAGACAAGCTAAGATTCACTAAGATATGTTAAAATAAGATATGCTAAGATAAGATAAGATAAAATATGCTAAAATAAGCTAAGATAAGACAAGCTAAGATATGCTAAGATAGGATGTGCTTGGATAAGATAAGCTAAGATAGGATAAGCTAAGCTAAGACAAACTAAGATACAATAAGATAAGACAAGCTAAGATACGTAAGACAAGATAAGATAAGATACGATAAGCTAAGATAAGACAAGCTAAGATACATAAAGCAAGATAAGCTAAGATAAAACAAGCTAAGATACGCTAAGATAAGACAAGCTAAAATAAGTAAGATAAGCTAAGCTAAGATATTTTTTGTGGAAAGTTGAATTCATATTTATGTATATGTAGAGGCACAATTAGTCCTACAGTTAGCAGTAAAAAAAAAACAAACAAAAACAAAGTGTGACATAATTAAATCACTTTCTGAAACCACAAAAGAAAACTAAGATAAAGGCAAAGGAAGCAAACAAACCTCCAAAACATTAAAAATAACCTATTAGCTGTGGAAGCTAGCGAGTAGCTGCCCTGTTAGCCTTTTTCCTTGGTCTCTAAAAATGTAGCTTCTCTTCGACCTCTGCAGCTGCCCTCCTAGACACAACTTCTTCCATCACTTTTCCCCAAACCGCTTCATTTTGCTTTTTAAATTTGTTTTCCTTGTTCCATGTTGGCAGCAACACGTGTGTCGCCACGGTCTTGTAATATCGTCGTTTATTTATTTAAGCTCAGCCGGCGGACATCTTTGTGTGCTCAGTGTCTTAGGTACAGACAGCAGCAGTTTTCTTGCCGAGTTTTAGGATTTCGAGCTGTTTTTGTGCACATTTTGAGTTACAACATGCAGCTTTTCTCAGCTCTGTTTGCTAGAAGACATAAAGCAGTAATAGTGGAGGGCGGTACAGTGCTCTATTTGCAAATAAAAACACATTATCTGATGTAAATTAATGAAACTGTATCGCCGGTTCTGTCGTCAGGCGGTGCTTTTCTGCGTACACTGACTCGAGGGCTTCTTGTCTCCAGTCATTCCTAATAAATAAAGTGATTAATAGGACTAGTCAGGTGTTTTTTTGCCAACATGCTAACAGAATAGCAGCAAAATCTGAAGATGAAGACATGTTGTTCTTGTTTTCATTCTTTGGTTCAGTCAGAGCATAAAAAAAAGAAACTCTCCTGGACATTTTATCCTTAGAAAAACCTCCGTCTTACATCCCGGCGATGATGACTGCAGCTGAACTTCTGCAAATCCTTTCATCCCGCTGGGAGCAAAGCTAACAGAGTCTGGAGTCGAGCCGAGGAAGGCACAAGAATCATAGTAATGTTGATCTGTGGAGACAAACCGCCTTATTTTTCATTTTCTGCTGACTTCCTGTTTGTTCTCTGAGCAAACAGAGCCAGCTGGTGAATGATGATTTAATTTTTGTTTACTTCAGACGGCGCTCCGAGGCTGACTAGTTTAAAGGCTAATTGTGGCAGCGTAAGTGATGTTCATTCACTTTTTACGGCTTATTGTTTGTCATCTTCAGCCTTAAGGGATATTCATCGTGCTGTGTTGCTGCAGCGGTTTCATGCAGCAGGATTTGGGCGAAAAAGTGCAAAAAACTCAGAACAGAAAAATGCCTTCTTCTTCCATTTTTTAAATCCATTTCGGAGCTAATTGCTTGCAGCTGTGCTCATGTCAAAGTGGCTCATAAATCACATTTCCACAACATTTCGTTAAGAGTGGGCAGGTAGGAGGAGGACGCAGTGAGCCAGTGGGATGTTGCTGAGTCTTATTTATGATTGCACGTCCTGAAATGTCTCAAAAATCTTGTTTTTATTTGTGAGAGGCTGGAAATTTGGAGATAGAGCTCAGATTGACTGAGAGGTGTTCACATACTTTAACAGAACTATCCAGGTTAGCATCTGTAGTTCATGTTATGTAATATTTTAAATGTTTTTAAGGATGTTGCTCGTTATTTTTAGAGATCGGCATGTCTTGTGCTGAACACCAAGAGAAATACTGGGAATAGTTAACAGATGTGCCAAAAACAGAATTTAATTGTTGGATAAGCTGGTGATTCTGACATTTCCTGCCCATTTCCTGGTGAGTTTATCGTCTTTACTTCCTGTCTCTGTCTGTTTCCCTCCCTTCTGATTGGACCGGTCTTTCAGAGAACCAAAATGACACCATTTAGCAGCTGGAAATTGTAAAAACGGAAAGAATCGCTGGGTTTACACCTTTTCTAGTGGTCCTTAAAGTGATCATGTGTGATGTTCATCTGCAAAATAACCAGATCTTAGCTTAAAATTGTGATATTTCTTTAAAATCAGTTTATTCCATCAAAAATTCAGAGAGTTTATGACTATATATTTCACTGACATGAGGGAGCTTTTTAAATACATGTTTGTGTTGTGTGTGAGATTTGCAAGGTATAACACCCATAGTCCTCACAGTTAGAAGATCCCCGGTTCAATTCCCGGTTAGGACGCCTGGGATCTTCCTGTGTGGAGTTTGCATGTTCTCCCTGGGTTTTCACCAGGTTCTCCAGCTTCCTCCCACAGTCCAAAAACATGCTGAGGTTAACTGATGATTCTAAATTGTCTGTAGGTGTGAATGAGAGTGTGCTTGGTTGTCTGTCTCTATGATAGACTGGCAACCTGTCCAGGGTCGACTGGGATAGACTCCAGCCCCCCCTACACCCTACAGAGGATTAAGTGGTGTATAGATGATGGATGGATGGATGGATGGATAGCACCCATAGTTGATAACAAAAATTGTAGAACTTCATGTATTTTATGTTTCGCCTGCAAAATAAACCAATCTAAAGGTCATACTTTTGATTTTTTTTAAAATCAAAATAAGTTTATTTTACATGTTTCATCAATAAAAATCACCAAAAATAAACCAGATGTGCCAGATACTGTAAAAAAAAAAAATTTATGAGGCCATTAGTGGCTCAGCTGTGACCGACAGTAACATGGCACAAACTCAAGGACTTCTCGGTTGAACTGCAGGCTGTGTTTACATGAAGAAGTGTATGAAAACAAATTAAAAATCAAAGTAGTAAAATATCTATAGCATGTCAAGCCACCGTTTTGTTTCTTCGAGTACTGGCACCTGTGGACGCTTAAAGAATGTTGGAAATTGCAGTTGTTTAAATTTTCGTAAAATAAACAGTCCCTCCAGGAATTCGCGATGTTGCGATCTCAACAATTAACGCAAATTTAACCAATCTCCGCGAATTCTGCGCGACCTTGCCCTTTTGTCCAATCACCGCGACTTTTCATCAATTTCAGCCAGCCTCCTGTGAGTTCCACCAATCATAGCCAGGTACCCCTGACCGTAGCGTACAGTTCGGGGCGGGAGCTCAGCATTGCTCAAAGTCGTCATGCTATTGGCTGAATCTAACATTTGACTCCGCCGGGGACAGTAAAAACGAGCTCCGTCTTACGCTCCTAGAATAGTCGCAAACCTGTATTTGGTTCCACTCTGAATTGCATTAGAAATGCACGCAGGGTGAAGGTTAGACTGTCACTAAACTGTTGCAAAATGAAGTAAAGTTGAACGCTGAGCTCCCGACCCGAACTGCACACTGCAGTCAGGGGCTTCTCATCATAGCAGTCCCCAGCGCAAACGTAATGCACGTAGGTCACCGAATTCACTTCCTTGTAAATAGTTTGAAGATGCAGACATGTGCCATAGTAACGTCTCTCACTTACCAACAAAAATTACTGCTAAAGACCAAAAACAATTCCCTGATGTTCTTCACCAAAGCGGAGCTAAACTGTTTTCACCCCGTGGAATATTGAGGTGGAACACAAACCAAAACCATCCACTGACAAACACTTTTCTACCGTAAACATATCAGGAGAATGGGTGAAACCAGCGGACCACAGACCAGACAAACCACCGTGATGAAGCTGCTGCATCCAGATCTGTGGCAGCACTGAAACAATGAAGGTCAGTTAGATTCATTAACTGACGTGACGAGCTGTGAGCGTGTGTGTGTGAACACGCGTGTGCCGGGATGTGAAATTAACTTTTTAAACTTTTAATATTTTTAATGAATTATACAAAATAAAGAAAAAATGCAACTTTTTAAGCATTTTTTTTATTGTCTCCTACAATTTCATCGACACAAATACGCTTAAAACATCACAACTTTCATCGCAACTTTTTAGAAAAGCTGCCGCGAATTCAGGCATTTTAGGCCGCAACAATCTTGAAAAACGCCCGCGAAATCCTGGAGGGACTGAATAAATGATCAAAGAAATTCAACTTTTGTTCTTCTTCTCTCTGTCAGAAGACGTCTGCTGTTGTTTCCATAGAGACGCACCCTGCTAGATTCTTCTTTTTGTTCTGAGAAAGCTCTGCAGAGTTCAAGTCCTGTTGTTCTTTTTTTGTTTCCCAGTGTGTTCTTCTGAAAGGCAGGGTCTCTAAAAATGTTCCTAAAACATTTGCTGCAGTGAGAACGTCCTTCCTTTTTTAACGTGCAACAAGAAGAAGGTTCTGTAGTGTGCTGCCTTAACAACCATCAAACGTTTTGCTTTTGTTGCTAATATCAGAATCAACTGCAACAGCCTGATGTTTCTCCAGGAGGCCCCTGCTTGAAAGTGTCCTCATGACTGTGGATTCCAGCTTCACCGCTGTTGTCCTTTGCAGATGCAGGTGGAGGCGGACCACGTCGTGTCCGTCAGACTGATCCTGAGACAGCCGTCCTCCGCCTGGCTCACCTTCAGCCTGGAGGACGTCAAGATATTCCCTCACATGGAGCCGGTCAGTCTTTGCTTTTGTTCTTAATCGCAAACTCAACGAGAGATAAAGAGAGACTAAACTTAATGAAGTCTAAATACCACCGAGAACATCAACACAAGGCTTCAGGAGCGTCTGATTTGTGGCCTCATTCTGCTTCGTCAGCTCAAAGTGAGGCTCTTATAGTCATGTAGTGAGTAAACCGGTGCTGTTGAGACGTTGAGTGGAAACGCAGCATTTTCCCGTCAGGGCAAATCACCGTGTGCATATTTTGGCGGTAAAAGAGACAGAACGATAAACAGGAGAGAGCTGAGCTGAAGCTGAAGGAGCTGTTCAGGCTGCCAGCACAACATTCACACATCATCACCTTTTCAAGTTGATGTGGAGATTCCAGCGGGAGCCGAGCTGCATCGGTGCTCATTTGGAGAAATGCGGGGCTAAATGCTTCGCTGCTTTAACACCCGCTGGCTTTCTAAGGATGTCTGATTGCAGGAAACAGTGAACAGTGAAGTTAGAGAACCAAAACAAGGAGCTAAAAGACGAATCAAGACAGAGTGTAAAGATATTGGCTTCTTACTCTCTGGTGTTGTGTTGAGTTTTCATTACATGGTGTTGACAGAGATGGTGAATTTAATTTATCCTCTTTCTTGTTTTTAGTCAGTCCAACAATAAAGCTGAAGAGACATCTTCCGTGTATCTGAAGCTGTTAATTGTTAATGATTTTACCACCAGAGGGAGACAAAGTGCTCATAACCCACAAGTGAAAGTCAACTCAACATCGGATTCAGCTGCGGAGCTTAAATGACGTTTGCTTTTCAATCTTCCAGGACCCAGAGAAGGAGGTTTCCGATTGGCTGTCTGACCTGACTCTAGTCGACCAACACCCGGATCTGGAGGTAAACATTTTAGCTTTAGCGTTAGCATTAGCGCTAGCGTTTCCACCGCAGGAAGTTTCCACAGGAACGAGGGACCTCTACAGGAGTAACTCTGTGCTTTTCCAACATCTAAATTATTTTCCCCACCCCAACCTCTCCTGCTATCCCCTCCCCCCTCATCCCCACTCCCGCCCCAACCGGTCGAGGCAGATGGCCGCCTTCCCATAGCCTGGTTCTGTCGGAGGTTTGTTTTCCCCCTTCCCTATCTTAGGAGGTTTTTTTGGTTCCTTCCCACGTCGCTGACTGCTTACTCATAGGGAATTGTTGGGTTTTCTGTTCACTGTTTATAATTCGTGAGGTCTGTACCTTACTTTGTTAAGCAGTGTGAGATGACATATGTTGTGAATTTGCGCTATATGAATAAAATTGAACTGAACTG
The DNA here is from genome assembly GCA_024666655.1 of Dascyllus trimaculatus. Classification (NCBI taxonomy): domain Eukaryota; kingdom Metazoa; phylum Chordata; class Actinopteri; family Pomacentridae; genus Dascyllus; species Dascyllus trimaculatus. The sequence goes on from CM045450.1 coordinate 32,414,923, forward strand.
TGTGGGTGGGGATGGCAGCGTTTCTGATTTCCTCTAGTTCTATTTCAGCCTGTTAATCTCAGTCACCTCAGCAAGCTTGAGAGATCACTTTCCTTTCTCTGAGTTGAGCATTTCAGGTGATTTCAATTGACTCTTTAGCTTGACTTGGATCTCCTCCATGTTTGCTGTTAACACCTGTCCTTTTATTCGGTATCATCACTGCTGTATCTGCGTTATTGCCACCGACTAAACTGGAATGTTGTTGTATAGCAAAGATTTAGTTAAAAACAGCTTTTTCCAACAACAGCAGACTAATTTGTCGACTCTTTTATACCAAAACACAAACAACAAGCAGTCTAAATGAATATTTTAGCTTCTTTTGGGTGGAAATGCAGCTTTAGCTCCTACTAAAGGCTCCGAGGTCACGTCCTCTGTATTTTTCTGAGAATCTGAGGTTTTGGCAGCCTGATGAGAGCGCACCACCCACCTCACTGCATGTTTTATAGGCTTTTTACATGTAATATATTCAATTTTAACTACTTTTGGGCTAATAAATGAATGAGTGATGAATTATTTCCCAACTAGAACCGTCTCCCAGGCGTTGTGAAGAATTCATGCCTGTTGAAAACCACGTCTTCAAGTTTCCTGATTTGATTTTTTTTAATGTTTATTATTAATCCTCCTGCCTCTCAGATCAAATAAGTTCTTACATATTGGATTATCTTAAAAATGCACAAAGCTGAGCTGTTTTTAGCCCATTAGGAGGGGATAGTTTGGAAGTTTTCACAGCACAGGTGCATTTTGTCAGGAAATATAATTCTCAATCCATATAACGGAGTAGTTAAGTGAATAAATTAGATGTTTAAATTTGTAAATAATCCATAAATGTATGTATTTGACATGTGTTTGTGTCTCTCAGGGCCTCCCAGATCCACAGACTGTATCATCCAGCATCCAGCAGATGTGGGCTCTGACTGAAGTGATGCAGACCAACCAGACCACAGCCTCCATCGGACGATTCGACGTAAGTCTGAAACCCCAAATCCTCGCGAGTTATCGTACAAAAAGGAGCAAAAAGCAGCTGTTCTGATGAGGTGATTACAAAAATGCATGTTAATACTGGTGATAACGGAAGGTGGAGGCAATCTGAGGTAATTTGTTTTGAAAAATTGTCCGTTGACCCACTTTCAGGAAGTTTTTTCGCGCGTTGAAAATTGAGGCTGTCGGAGATAAACAGAAATTTTCAGTCATTTCTCATATCATCGATTCAGACTCTGAAATACTGAACAAGCAGATCAAATAATCTCTAAAGATGGGTGAGTTGGAATGTGAAAAAAATAGAAAATCGGCATAAAAAGTCCCATTTTTTTAGCTCACAGTGATAAAAGAAATTGAGAATACAGACGTCAGCCAGTGATATTTTCTGAACTGTATGTAGCTGCATGTCACATTAATACAAAACAAAACATACAGAAGAGTTTTAACATGAAATACCCGATCCCAAAAAGAGTTATTTTCATAGAACTTTCATGGCTGAGCAGGTGTGATAAGTTGCAGTTAGATAGTCTAAACTCAACTGAGCCATAAGAAGAGATTGTTTCTTGATTTATTGTTTGATTTATTTCGATATTACAGATTCTGAATCAGAGGCGTGATGAGGACAAACAGTGAAAAAATCAGGTTTTTATCTTTAATAGTTTCTGGAATATTGTTGTTCAAACAGCCTCAAATTTCAACGTGAGAAAAAAACTTGCTGAGTGATTTTTAAACACATTTATCTCATAAAATTCTTGATATATTAATAATAATCTATACTTTATTGGTCTCCTTGGGGAAATTCCTTCTCTGCATTTGACACGTCCTATTCACAGTTAACCTTAGACTTAGACAGACTTTATTCATCCACAAGGGAAATTTTGTTGTCACAGTAGCTCAGAACAGTAATAAAAGAGGAAAAGGACAGCACGAGTAAGATATAAAATAAAGTAATAAAGCAATCAGTATAAAGATAAAAATAATAATAAAGATAATAATAATAATAATATAATAATAATAATAATAATAATGAAATAGAATAGGTACTATCTACTACACATTACAAAAAAATAAAAATAAGCAATTCTGAAGTAATATTTAGCAATATTAACTTAACTATACATACTAGGAGCAGAGGGCTGCCATAGTGCAGCACCCAGGGAGCAGTCAGGGGTTAAGGACGTTGCTCAGGGGCCCAACAGTGGCTGCAGTGGGGCTTCGATCCTCTGACCTTCTGATCAGTAGCCAGGGGCTTAACCTGCTGCACCACCATAGCCCCAAATATTATATAATAATAATATGCTGAGCTAAAATCTCATGAAAATCCTTATAAATATGTGTATTTTATGCTATAAAGATTTCAGGCAAGTCAGAGATGGTCGAGCAGAATTTTTCCAACATATTCACTGTTACGACCCAGCCTCTAGGGGTAGCTGGGTGCAATAAAATAAAGCCAGGTGTTAATGGTGCAGTAAAGCAATTTATTGCTTAGTGACGAAATTAACATAAAACAGGTGATAAAGAAACAAAGTTGGTGGGTGATGCTAAAATCAAAGAACTGAATAGAACCGAGCGAAGGCTAACAGGGTTACTCGAAATTTACTAAGACGCTAAAAACGCAACTAAACTTCTTGGCCAAAGTAAACACAATAGCAACACCACACCCAACAGAAATTACAAACCAGTGCCCAGTGCAGAACACACATCACAAAACATGGCACGGGACACGAATCACCACACAAAGTGGCTACAGAACACGTAAACAACACTAGCGTCAGTTCCACACAGCAAACGCTAATGCTGTCCCTAAACCAGGGGTGCTCAATCCTGGTCCTCGAGAGCCCCTATCCAGCATGTTTTAGATGTTTCCTTCTTCCAACACACCTGATTCAAATGATCAGGATCGTTATCAGGCTTCTGCAGAGCTTCATGATGAGCTGATCATTTGAATGAGGTGTGTTGGAAGAGGGAAGTTCATATCGACGTGGATGTTAACAGATTTAAACCAGCTGTGGACGCTTCTTGTTTCTCAGACAGTTTAGTCCCGAACCACCGGAGAGAACAAGACTCTCAAGACTTCAAGTATATAAAACATATTGAAAACAAAAATCACAATTTCAGGATCAAATTCAGTCAAAAATTAGGTAAAATCACACCGTCGTCTCATCCTGAACATCGGGATGAAAATTTGTTTGTCAGTTGCTAGGCAACAGGAGCGGCGCTACGAGACATCATGACCCAAGCAGGAAGTTCGTCGTGGGCTAGATCATCTCATTTAACAAACGCCCATGTAGCCTTCTCATACAGCCTACCCATCCTTCGACGGACCCAGCCTTGGAAGGCAGGTAGGCTGGGTCCTTTGAAGGATGCAGCCCCTGAATTGGGACACAGCTACAGAGTCACAGTCACATGAGGCACCAGGGTGAACAGGTCACATGAAATCACCGACTGAGGGTTTGTTGGAGGCTTTAAGGTCTCCAGGTGCTGGATGGCTGCAGAGGATTGGCTGATGTGGGAGGGATCGGAGTGGTGGCCCAATCCGGCAGGTCCGGAGGCGGGGAGACCAGGTGCAGCAGAGCAGGTCTTCAGCTTCACTAATCAGCCGAGATGGTCTTCAGCTGGGAGCAGTCTCCTAAGTCAGCTTCAGCTGGGCTTGCACAAACACAGTTTTTTAAAAATACGGCACCCTGTCACCAGTGGCCGTAACATTCACTCTGATGTTTATTACTCACAGCGTGTCCACTGGGGCTGCCCTTGATCAAAAATGTTCCTCATCACTCGTAGTAGTGGTTAATTAAAGCCAATATTTGACTGGTCGAAGCACATTCATAATAATTTTGTGTGTAAATATACATATATAGATTTCTGGTGGAATTTTATTTATGTAGCACATTTAAAAAAACAACCAAAGTGCTTTACAGACTTATAAATCAACACTGCAAAAAGAACATACATGAACATACAATGAAAACACTGAATTAAAAAGATTCAGTAGTCCGAGCAGCCCCAATGTCCGGCGGTAGGGGCTGCCACTGAAAAGGCTCGGTCACCTTTAGTCCTGAGTCTGGATCTAGGGAACTCCAGGACCACTTGACTGTGTGACCTCAGATCTTTAACAGGTTTGTGGACCTGAATACGCTCTGCTAAATAATGCTAAATAGTCTGCACTTATGTAGCGCTTTTTTCTACCTTAGTGGTTCCAAAGTGCTTTACAATGTGTTTCTCATTCACCCATTCACACACTAATGGTGACAGAGCTGCCATGCAAGGCTCTAATCTACCATTGGGAGCAACTTCGGGTTCAGTGTCTTGCCCAAGGGCACTTCGGCATGCGGAGGGGCCGGGGATCGAACCGCCAACCTCGCGATCAGTGGACAACCCCGCTCTGCCACCTGAACCAAACCTTCCAGACTAAAACGAACAGGAAGCCAGTGGAGCGATGCCGAGACCGGGGTTATATGCTCCGGCTTTTTGGTCCCGGGTTAAAGCCGAGCAGCACCAACAGACCTCCACCTAGAAGATGTGTATCTGGCTGTTGCTTTGCCAACCAGATCTCTCCGTGTTTATAATTTAAATACATAACAGAGCTTCAGTTATCACCAAAACATCCAGTAAGGTTTCCTCCTATCAGCTTAAAGTTGCTCTTTTTTTGCCACGTATAAATAAACTGCGCCCCAGCAAAGCTGCAGGTCCAGATGGGGTATCCCCCAGACTACTGAAGGCCTGTGCGCGGGAGCTGGGTCACCCTCTACAGCGCATCTACAACCTGAGTCTGGGACAGGGGAGGGTTCCTCAGTCATGGAAGACATCCTGCATCATTCCAGTCCCGAAGAAACCACATCCTGGGGAGCTGAACGACTTCAGGCCGGTTGCCCTGACGTCACATGTGATGAAGACCATGGAAAGGCTGCTGCTCCATCACCTGAGGCCACAGACTCAACATGCTATGGACCCTCTGCAGTTTGCCTACAGGGAAAAGGTGGGAGTAGAGGATGCAATCACCTTCTTGCTCCACAGATCTCTCTCTCACCTGGACAGAGGCAGGGGTGCTGTGAGGATTACTTTCTTGGACTTCTCCAGCGCCTTTAACACCATCCAGCCTCTGCTCCTTAGAGACAAACTGTCAAAGATGGGGGTAGAATCACACCTGGTGGCATGGATCACCGACTACCTGACACACAGACCTCAGTATGTACGACTGGGGGACTGCAGGTCCAACACTGTGGTCAGCAGCACTGGAGCACCGCAGGGTACTGTGCTCTCTCCGGTCCTGTTCACCCTATACACGTCTGACTTCCAGTACAATTCGGAGCTTTGCCATGTACAGAAGTTCGCGGATGACACGGCGATCGTTGGATGTGTTAGGGGTGGGCAGGAGGGTGAGTACAGAGAACTGATCCAGGACTTCATCGCATGGTGTGACTCCAACCACCTGCTCATCAACTCCAGCAAGACCAAGGAGATGGTGATAGACTTTAGGAGAATCGGGACACGGCCTGAACCCGTTCAGATTAGGGGAGAATGTGTGGAGGTGGTACACACCTACAAATACCTGGGAGTGCAGCTGGATGACAAACTGGATTGGACTGCCAACACGGATGCCCTGTGCAAGAAAGGACAGAGCCGTCTGTACTTCCTCAGACGGCTGGCGTCCTTCAAAGTCTGTAAGAAGCTGCTACAGATTTTCTACCAGTCTGTGGTAGCGAGCGCCCTCCTGTATGCTGTGGTGTGTTGGGGGGGCAGCCTCAAGAAGAGGGACGCCGCACGCCTGGACAAACTGGTGAGGAAGGCAGGCTCTGTAGTTGGCTCAGAGCTGGACAGCCTAACATCTGTGGCAGAGCGACGGACATTGAACAGGCTCCTGTCCATCATAGACAATCCACAGCATCCACTGCACAACACCATCTCCAGACAGAGGAGCAGCTTCAGTGACAGACTGCTGTCACTGCCCTGCTCCACTGATAGACTGAGGAAATCATTCCTACCTCACGCCATGCGGCTCTTCAACACTTCTCGGGGGAGACAATAGAAAGACAATAAACCCTGGACTTGTTGCACACTCACACAAGCACTGAGGCACAGACACACACGCACACATTCTCACACACACACGCACACAAGCACTCATGCACTTTACCACATGCGCACACACATTTATATTTACAGACTGTGATGTGACTCTTAATACCACTCAACGCATGGCTCTCTAGCTTATATTTTTATTTTATTACCATTATTCTAATTCTACTACTTATATTATTTGTACTTTTATTATTATTACTATTCTTTATACTGCAAGCTGCTGGAACTGTGAATTTCTCTTTGAGATGAATAAAGTATCTATCTATCTATCTATCTATCTAAAAAACCATCCGGGAGACGCCAGCTCAGCACAGATCTCCTGGAAGTCAGCGAGATGAGTGAAAAATTCTGTGTCTGACTGGAAACAAACCGAGAGAAAGTCACGGTTCTGTGTGTTTCTGTCGCCGCAGGTGGACGGATGCTACGACATCAACTTGCTGTCCTTGACGTAATGAAGTCGCTGCGCTCGAACGTCAACATCATTGAATGGAAGAAAACAGTTCAGAGACAATCATGAAAACTGCTTTGACACGGCTGAAAACGGCTGCTGGGAGGAAGAAACTACAGTGAAAGTGACTGTTGAATGCTGGTAATGCAACAAATCAAATATTGCTAATGGTCTAGTGTGATGATATAATAGTATTTATTTACACAGCATGTCGTCGACACAGTAGGTTTTTTTTAATAGTGTAATTTTGCCAAACTGCAGTGAAGCTTTGACTAAGTTTATGGTGCATTTTTACTTTAACATGCATCTGTGAATTTAACTCACGAGGCAGGCGTTGAGGTTTCCATGCTGCATATTGCACATGTCACACCGAACACTTGGTGGCAGCAACGCGTCATTTAAAAAAGTGCTGCCAACTTCAGTTTAGTGATGATAAATTTAGGTTGAAGACCTTCAGAGGACACTTTTTTTGGGAAGATTCTAGATTTAATATTTAGGTTAAGGTCTGCTTTTAAAAAAAAAATGAGGGTGGGGAGCTAATAAAAGCATCAGGAGCGTCTGCAGAGATGGAAAAGCAGCTGCTTAAGAACATTTCTGATGCACCTTACATGAGTATTTCCATTTACAGATTCAGATTTTAATGCAAAAAAACGATAAATTATGATGATTATTGATAAATCTCCGCCTTTACACCTTGAAACAGAGGTGGAAGAAGTATTTAGAGCCTTTAATGAAGTAAAAGTAGCAGCAAGACAGTGAAACACTCAGTTACAAGTTTAAAAAAAAAACCTGCTTTCAAAATAAAAGCACTGATATTAAAGTCCCTGAAGAATCAGATATGCTATATTTTGGATAATAGTGACTAAACTATCACTTTAATGTTGCTGCTGGAGCTGATTTTATTAGTTTATATCCTGTTGAGTAGCTTAATCTACAATAATATCGCATCATCATTTGCCAGTTTGTGTTATTAACTAATAATCTGAATCTGCTAAACAGCTAAAGCTTCAAAATAAATGTAGTTGAGTACATAATTTGCCTCCAGAATACAGCGTAATAGAAGGAGGAGGTAGAATAACATGAAAATACTTCAGTAGAGCACGTCAAAATGGTATTTAAGTACAGGGCTTGAGTAAAACTACATTCTAAAACTACATTAATGCATCAGTAATTACAATAATTAAGAAAATAATCTACACACATTCAATCAGCAACAGTCTTTTTCAGTGTAGTCTTTTTTATTTAATTTATTTTAATTAAAATGTCACGTTTTCTGCCTCTCAGATTTCAGTGTTTGATGCTTTTCTTTGTCATAGCTGAGAATATTTGGATTGTGGACACCACAGTGGACTCTGACAAGCTGAAATTTGTCACTATTTATTGTCTTTTTATGCACTAAATAATGAAGATATTCTCCGGCGGCAGCCCTAATATGATCTGCATAATTCAGAAATGAGTCATCCTGCATAATCAGTGCTTTTGCTTTTGCTATTTTCAGTCTGTTTGTACTTTGACTATGCGGCTGCAGGACTCTGACAGAAGACGTGGACTCGCTGTGTCGTTCACATCTTGTTGCCAAACATGAATAAAGACTAATTCTCTCCTTTCTTTGCTGTGCTGTGCATGACTGAGCAGTTACCAGAGAGGAATATGCTGTACATGGAGTGTATTTAGCAGCTGCTGCTAAATAGAGTCCCGGTGGTGCTTCTTAAAATACAGCAGCTCTCGTTTGACTTAAAGTGCAGAACAACGCTGAGGATCCTCAGGAGGTTCCTTCACCAAGGCCGACTGAAATAAAGAGGACAAGTGGGTTTTTATGTTCTTTGTGTTTGACTTTGCAGAGAACATCCTGTTTTTCCCCTCATATTGTAAACATTAATGCAACAACAGAACATTAGGAGGAGGAACATCCTGCACAATCTCTCAAACACACTGCACAGTCTGAATCCCAAATGTTATCCAGGCAGTTCAAATAATGGGTCTGTGAATGTGTATTTTATTTTACTCTCTTCCACACACATTTTAAAATGAGTCTGACTTTGCTTCCAGATTTCAGGTTGGTCCTGACAGTTAATCTGATTTATGCTTTTTAATACCAAACGTCTCACTTTCTGCTCAGTCTGTCGATCACAGACTGTGAATACAGAAGGCCGATGTGACAGTTTCCCAGACGTGAAGCCAAAATATCTGGATCACTACCTGCGTTTTAGCTGATGCACACCTGAAATAAACTTAGCCCAAATCTGGTTTCTGTCACATTAAGTTCTCATCATGTTGATCTTTGTTTACATGTTTCTGATCACTTTGCTGTTGATTAAATATCTGATACAGCTGCAGTTTTCTCAGCAACTTCACTTTGGGTTTTGGCCCTAATTAGCAAGTTAATGCTAATGGTACAGCTAGCAAACTAAGAGCACAAGCAGTATATGAGGAAGAGTAGTTCATATGTAGCTAGCTAGGTAGCTAGACAGCTAGCAGTTACTTTTCACTGACATATCCTGAGATATCTTGCATCAGATTGGTTGTGCTGTTAGCTTGCTAACTTCATTAGCAAGTTAATATTACAGCTTGCAAGCTAAGAGGACAACCAATCTATGTGGAAGTGTAGTTGATATGTAGCTAGCTAGCTCGTAGTTAGCAGTCACTGAGATATTCTGAGACGTATTTCATCAGACTGGTTGTGCTCTTAGCTTGCTGACCTAATTAGCAAATTGATGCTAACGTCACAGCTAGCAAGCCAAGAGCATAACCAATCTGTGGAGGAGTAGCTGATACGTAGCTAGCTAGCTCGTAGTTAGTATTCGCCGAGATATTCTGAGATGTGTTTCATTAGACTGGTTATGCTCTTAGCTTACTGACCTTATTAACAAATTGATGCTAACGTTATAGCTAGCAGCAAGCTAAGAGCGCAACCAATATGAGGAAAAGTAATTGATATGAGGCTAGCTAGTGGGACAGACAGCTAGCAGTCACTAGTCACTGAAACATCCTGAGATGGCTCTCATCTTATTTTTTTGCTCTTAGCTTGCTAACCTGTTTAGCAAGTTAATGTTACAACCAGTAAACTAAGAGAATAACATATAGGAAAACAGAGTCAATATGTTGCTATAGCTAGCAGGAACTACTCAAAGAGACATCCAGTGATGTCTTTCATGGGATTAGTTGTGGTGTTAGCTTGCTAGCCTAATTAGCAGTCCTAATGTTACAGCTTTCAAGCAAAGCACAATAAATTTATAGGGAGAAGTAGTTTATCTGTAGCTAGTTAGCTAGACAGCTAGTCTTCACTTGCTAACCTAATTAGCAAGTGAATGCTAATGATATAGCTAGCAAGCTAAAAGTACAAACATACAACTCAGAGAAGTAGTTGATACGGAGCTAGCGAGCTAGATAGCTAATAGTTACTAGTCATTTAGACGTCCTGTGGTGTCTTTCATCAGATTGGCTGTGCTGCTAGCTTGCTAACTTGATTAACAAGTTAATGCTAATGTTGGATTGTGTTCATTTCTGTTTATATAAAGGGCTTCATAGTAAACAATTGGATACCAGGTAAAAACAAAGTAGCTACAGCTTATAGATTTTTATTTTTTTAGCTGTGAAATCAAAATCTGATTAGCTGCATGCTCTAAAATGAAACGTAGACTCTAAAAATGCTATATTTTGTTAAAAAACAAAGTATTGCAGTGAAGCAAAATGGGGCATAAGCATAAAATGGAAATAGTCAAGTAAAGAACTTCAGTAAATCTATTTAAATACTGTAACTTTTGCTGAATCTGCATCGAATTGTGAACTGACTCCATCTAAATACCAGTTTAACTCTCTGGCTTCACTTTCAAGCTATTTTCTTTATCTTCTGCATCACAGCTTTATGCGGTGATGATGCCACATTCAGCTAACTAGCTGTAAGTGTTTGGCCAGAGACCCAGCTTTTATGTAAATATATGGAAAAGAAAACAAAGTGATCGCAGATGCTGGTGCTTGTCTCCAAACAGGCATGAGGGACTACATTTTGCTTATTTTGGCATCTCTGCATTGATTTAGATTTTAAGATATAACTGTTGGTTTTTACATTTTAAATTTCCTAACTGTACCCGCTCAGTACAGCAGTGAGTGTTTTCTGGCTGAGCTCCTGAAGCGTCGGAGGCGATTCGGTCCCGATGAGGAGAAGAGGTTAATGGCTGCAGATTTTCCTCAGAAGGACTCGTGATGAATGGAGCGTTCAGGCTGAACTCGACCATCAGTGTGAGTGTGTTTGTTCACTATCAGAGAAAAGAGGTTCCTCAGCCTCCTTGATTAAAGTCGAACCAACGTTTTTTTTAATGTGCAGGAAGAAAGAGGCAGGTCGGCTCCCTGCTGTGCTCCTTCTGGGTTTTGTTGATGACAGCAGGGAAACGTTTCAATCAAAAATAAAAAGACATTCAGGAAGCATTCACAGATCTCACAATGCAATCTACAGATTTCTGTGTGAACAATCTACAAGTGATCAAAATGGGAAAAAACTAAATGAAGGCCAAAGCAGAAAAATGTGTCCCTTCATAAATAATAATATTAATACAAAAAAATCAAAGTGAAAAAAGGAAAATAGAAAACAATAATCATAATTAATTAAAAATGTAAGATAATAACAGTCATATTTTCTTACTGCCATGGCTGCTTACTTTGTCGTGAGTGATTACAGTCGACTACAGCTGCTGACTCCCATGAGCCAATTTAAATGGAACCCATTTGATCCACTCATTACACTCAAACACGACAGTGGGAAAGTCTGAGAGGCTCAGCAAAGACCTGAAGAAGCAAATCACTGAGTTCAGCACGTCAGAAAGTCGCTTGGAGCCACTTCAAAGCAGCTTCAGGTCCTAGAATCATCTGTTTGTAGTATAAAGTTCATGGTCCAGGTGTGTTGCTGCCACCATCAGGAAGGAAACACCAACTACCACCTGCTGCTGAGAGACGACTGGTCAGGATGGTCAAGAGTCAACCAGGAACCAGCAGAAAGAACCAGAAGCTGCTGGAACACAGCTGTCAGTGTCCACAGGGTTGGACATCAACATGAGCTGAGAGGCTCCATGAAGAAGGAAGTTCCTCCTTCAGAAGCAGAACCTTAAAGCTCCACTGATCACATGGACAAAGAAAAGACCTTCTGGAGGAAAGTTCTGTGGTCAGATGGAACAAAGACTGAGGAGAGAAGGTGAGGCCCTCAACTCCAAGAACACCAAACCTACCATCAAGCATGGAGGTGGCAGCATCATGCTCTGTGGAACTGGAGCTTCACACAAAGTCAATGGAATAACGAAGGAGGAGGGTTATCTCCACACTCTTCAAAACCTAAAATCATCACCAGAAGGTTGTTTTGCACTGAAACCGAATTGAAACCTCAACAATGGCTTCATGGTGAACGTTATGGAGAAACACTGACAGCTGGTTGGATCACAGCTAAGCCATGCTGGCAGCCAAATCTAACCGGATGTAGGGGGACATCCTGGTATTTTTTGCGTACTACATTTGAAGTACGATGCAGTGGGACGTACTAAATCTTTCTCTGGCACTCTGTATGGGATGGTGGGATCCTCAATGCAGCTGAAGACATCTGAGAAGGAGGCTTTCTGAACAGGAGCCAGAGACGTTTTGAAGCGACCTTCAGCAGTATTGAATTTTAAAGTACTTCTGCACAGGCTTCAGTTTCGAAATGTGGCTGTTGCTGCTTGTTATTTAGTTCAGATTAGTTGCCCAGAGGCGGAAGTTTCATCGATCACTGGTAGGGACACAATAAGGCGAAAACGCTTTAATTCCTGTATTCTGGTGAGTTAAATATTATTCAAGTGCATGTGGTTGGGATTATTACATCTGTCACAATAGACATGCAAGGTTGCTTGAGTTTGGAATTAATATTTCAAGAGTAAAGAAAGAGCCCAGTGCTTTCACTGCAAAAACTCCACATCTTATCAAGTTTATTCGCCTTATTTTTAGTCAGATTGTCTCAACCCACTTGATTTAAGATAAATTCACTTTACAGGTAACATTTCAGCAGATGGAGGGACGTGTTTTAAGACAACGCATCTTAAATATCTTAAGTCAAACAATCTTGAAATTATCTTGTTTTAGTTGTATTTTACCAGAAACAAGGTTCATTTCATTTCATACATGTTTCAAGCTGAGCTGTTGTTTGTATCAGATAAATAATCTGGATTTAAGAAATAAAGTAAATGCATTCTATTGGAAAATCACCAATTCATATCAGAAAACAGCTGCATGTGGAAAATGTGTAAAAAAAAAAACAAAGCAAATGTTTGCTTTTGAGTTAAAACACCTCCTTTTGGGCGTAGCTGGCTTCACCTAAAACACAACACCTTCAAATGCTGTCAAACACCACTAAATATTAGGATTTCTAGCCAACTGTGAGAAGACATTATATCTCAGAATGCTTCAATTAATCTGTGTGATCTTATTTCAAGTACAAGATGGTCTTAAATCTAGAGAAGAGCCACGATAATACAACTAAAATAAGTTGAACACATCTCAAATTAAGAAGCTGAAACTTATTAAAGCAAAAATCTATTTAATTCTTTATCATGTCTGGTTTATTCTAAGACACCTCAGCTTGACAATGCTGCTAAAATATAGCTTAAAATAAGTTTCCCCTGCTAATTTTAAGACCTCAATATTCTAAATATCATGTCTTATTTCAAGAAATCTGACCAAGCAGATTTTTACTTGTTCTATTGGCAGATTTTTTCACTTATTTCAAAATAAAAGTGCCTTGAAATAAGTTTTTTTTCTTGTTTTGGGAGGGACATTTTTTACAGTGTAAAAGAAAGGCGCTGTTGCATCAGAAGTAAAGTCGTAGCAAGTCTTTCTCTGCTTGTACAACTACAATTGAGTTTTCCTTTAACATCGCACGTTTCTGTCCAGCTACAGTTTGGGAGTAAATTAAACTCCGCTTGAGATGTTCGCTGCTGATAAACTTCATGACCCGACTTCGATCTGCAGCTTCCGCTCGAGCCGCAAACGGGAGGGACGGTTTAGAAAAGCAGACGAGGTGAGAGGAAGTCAGAGACGGCAACAGACCGAAGGAACAATGTGAGGCAGGAGGCTGTCGGTGCACCTTCCCCGCAACGCTCCCATACAAATCAGCAAACCGAGCGCAGGCAGGCAGCAGGAATGTGCAGAGCCAGCTGCCTACTCGAGTGCACTTGACATTTAAATTCATGCGCCGGCCCTCAGCCTGCACCCTGAATATTGATGCATTCTGGAGCATCGAAACATTTGTGTAAGAGCAGAGCGATGAAGGAGGAGGAGGCGGGCCGCTGTGTTCACAACAGAAAGACAGACAACCGTAGAAACAGACGAACCTGAACCTGCGGCGGCGGCGGAGTGATGAATCTGTTTGTTTCCCCCTGTAATAAAGAACACAAATCTCCTTCAAATGCAACCCAGAAAACCTCCGTTTCCTCTGCTGCCTCCGTCCCTCGGTTCTCCTCCAGCTCCTGCTTATCAGCTAATTCGGCTTTGTGATAAGACAACAGTAGATGTTTGAAGCGAGCGGAGGAGCTGCAGGTTGACCTCTGACCAGCCACGGTTTATTCACAGTGTGCATATTTTTGCATACTTTACCCAGAAAGATGTGATTTTCAAAGGAGTTTAGCAGCTAAGGAGTTAATTCACCCACCTTGTTCTTCCAGCCTGCTGTTATGTTTTCTCTGTTTACTTTAACATCATGTCAGACTCATTTTCCAACATAATAAACACTGCAGGTACATTAAAGATATTAAAATCAATCCAACGTTTATGCCTGACAGATGAGTTGCTCTACAATGCATGAAGACGCTAATGTTCTGTAGGTGGTCAGGAACCTTGTTGAGAAGCTCCGGTGTCTGTAACGTCGTGTTGAGAGGGTCGAGCGTACCGAAGCTCCACAAACTCCAACAGAAAACCTGCATTTTCTGCACTCATGTCAGAAAACGTACAGTAGATTTTCTGGTTTCTTCCCTCCTCTACGACAGTAAACTGAATATATTTGGGTTGAGGACAAATAAGATGCGTGTCATAGGTTTTTCTGCAACACTGATGGATGTATTTCCACCATTTTCTGACTTTTTATGTTATTAAAAAAAACTGATTCATCCAGAAAATTATCCACAGATAAATCAACCATGACATTAACCTGCTAAACTCACTGAAACAGTGGTTCTCAACTGGTGGGTCGGGACCCAAAAGTGCGTCGCGAAGCCATTTTTAGAGGGTCACAGAAGCATGCCCCCCCCCCAAAAAAATAGCGGTATAAAGTCTTTTATTTTAAAGGACGTGTTTCTTATGACTCAGTTTGCTTTCAATAGCAGGATATTTAGTGGTGGTGACACCAGTAGTTGCCCACTATTAACCTCTAGATTTGTCTCTGCCAGCTTATTGGAGAAATTTATGCTAAAACGTGTCAAAAATGAACCAAAATGTGCTCAGAATCTGCCAAATGGGCCAAAATATGCCCAAAACTTGGAAAAAGTGTCCAAATATACCAAAAATTAGCAAAAAATAAGCCAAAATTTTCCCAAGTTGTATCAAAATGCGTTGAGACTACACCCAAATGAACCTTAATTTGTTAAGAGGAACAGCAAACTTCAACAATCTGGGTCGCGAATGTCATTAACAGAGACATAGTGGGTCCTGAGGCTGGACCAGTTGAGAACCACTGAACTAAACAGGTCCGAAAATAAGGTGCAACTAAGGACTGACTTGTAAACGTTGAACGGTTTTTAGTTATTTTTGTGTTGAGGATTTTTTCATTTTATGGAGAATGTAAGCATGTAATTTTGCAGAATTTGAAATCCAAAATACGCCATAAGTATTTTGATTACTGGGACATGCAGGCACGTGCCCCTACAGCTACAAAACTACTAAGATAAACACACATAGCGCAGATTCAGGAAGCTAGTTGTTATATAATTGCCACTAACAGTATTACTGATTAAAAGTATATTAACGGATAAAGCGGAAGACGAAGGTGTATCTATCATAGATTAGCTGTAGTACCTGGTTGTTCCACCAGGTGGAGCCTCTTACTGTTTAATACTGTAGAGACCAGAGGATGCATCACTCAGACTACAGGCAGCTCAGGGTGGCAAGCAGAGAGGGTTGTGGGGTTTAGCAAGTAAAAGGGCACCAAGACAATGACTATTGTGACAGTTAATGACCTGCAGTAAGAGTTTATGTACTTTAAATAAGCTGAGAGCGACTTGAACAGCGCTTTTCATCCCATTAGTCACTTTCGTTCCCCCGAATCATTTGTATGCGGACAAGAACAGAAAAATCAGCAAAGAGCAGATATACATTGTGCTACAGTCGTCCCTCGTCATATCACGGTTCACTTTTCTTGGTCTCACTGTATTGTGGATTTTTAAATTGTATATAAATACGTAGCGTACAGCAGATGAGTCGACCCACGTATGGAAAACTCAGCTACGGCTGCTTCCTCTTGAGCTAGTCGGTCTCTGATTGGTCGGCGGTGATGGAAGCCAGCCAGAACCTTTGGTCCCACACGGTGAGAGTTTACTGGAAATGACCGTCAGAGAACCGGTGACAGTCTGTAGGATTACCGTAACACCATCATCAGTTTCCAGGTAGGTAGGCAGCCGGACGTCCTCGGTGTGGGTGTGTTTAAGATACGGCAGAGTTTTTCACCAAGTGGGCGTTTCAAGTGGATCGCTGCGTCGCTAGTTCCATTATCGGACACGGCTGTAGAAGCTCCTCTAGATGGAAGGTTTAAGAGTGTAGGAAGTGTTTATAAGGGTGTGGGGAGGGTTTATAAAGCCTTAAAATATATATAAATAAAATA
This sequence comes from Dascyllus trimaculatus, assembly GCA_024666655.1. Taxonomy (NCBI): domain Eukaryota; kingdom Metazoa; phylum Chordata; class Actinopteri; family Pomacentridae; genus Dascyllus; species Dascyllus trimaculatus. Next base: position 32,431,290 of record CM045450.1, read on the forward strand.
AATATAAGGTCGCTACTTTGTGGATTCTGTGTATTGCGTGGGGGGCTCTGGAACCAAACCCCTGCGATAGACGAGGGATCACTGTATTCTGCAAAATCCAATGAAATTAAGAACACCACTCCTCATAAGTGCATTAAAAAATGCCCACAAACACCAAAGACAACTTTACATTTACAAAAACAGTAAATAAACTGACACAACAAACGTTAAACACCAGAGGAGGCACCAGCATGAACGTCGACTGTTGCCCTATAACCGTGAAACGGGTTGGAATGAAAAGTGCTGCTCAGGAATAAAGGAGTCGTTCGCCGCTCGTTGGGATTCTGAGCACAAACTGCCCTGGGAAAGAAACTGTCACCTCAAAGATGTTTACCGTCACAGAAAACTGTGGAAACTAAAAGAAAAGAATAAACATATTTGTGAAGCTGCTGTTTTGGGCATTTTTGCTTGAAAAAAATAACCCATTTATTCCTGTTTCTGTCACGACAACTGTCAAGTAAAGGTTTAAAATGCTCTGAACAACCCACACCAGCTTTTAATCATCAGTTCATTACCTCACGACGTCTCTCCTGATGTTAGCTTCACAAACGTTGGACATTTTGGAGTTCAGGGGAAAACCTGAGGCCTCTCTGGTGATATGTCGCTGGAGCCTGTGAAGCAGAGTGAATGACTGCACCTGCCACTGCTAGCCATGACCAGCCCTTATATACCATCATTTACCTTATTTATAATGTCTTATTGTTGGCCAAATAACCGTATAACTCCTCCCCCTTCTGTAGGAAGCTAAAACATCAGACACAGTGGGTTTGATTAGGAGGTCAGCAGTGATTATGGGGTCTTTTTGGCCAAAACAACACAACTGATGCTCTCCAACCACCAGATTTTCTTCCCCAGAGTGAAATCAGGTTTAAGGGTTGCCATTTCGGCGCAGTTCAGGAGATTTAGTGGACGTTGCTTGACATGTTTACACAACAGGACTTCTGGGGAGTGTTGCAGGAGCACTGGGAGCAGAGCATCACTGCGCAAAGAGAAAACTTTAACAGGAAGGGCTTGTAGTTTTTGCCGGTGCAGATGCTGGATTTTGAAACTCTTTTTGTCTTATGTCAAGATGTAGTTTGGCTCACTGGATGTAGGATGTTGGTATAAACCTGTTACTGGCGACTCATTTCAGGCGGCTTTGTCCTCTCGTTGCTACAAACAAGCTAGCAACCTACCGCACTGGGAAATCTTTTGCAGAGGATTTGGATCTTGCAGCCCGACACATTGCTCGTCTCCCTGCATGGCAGCGTTCCACCAAAACAATTCCACCATCGCTATCCTCAACAACAAAGTCGCAGCTGTGATTGGTTTAAAGAAACACCAACGTTTCAGAGCGCTTATCCTCCAATAGCAGAGTGATAGTGTGATGCAGCCAAACCGTTATGGGCTGGCAAAGCAAAACTACTAAATGGTAAATGGTCTGTACTTATATAGCGCTTTTCTCTACCTTAGTGGTTCCAAAGTGCTTTACAATGTGTTCCTCATTCACACATTCACACTCCAATGGTGACAGAGCTGCCATGCAAGGCACTAATCTACCATTGGGACCAACTTGGGGTTCAGTGTCTTGCCCAAGGACACTTCGGCATGCGGAGGGGCCGGGGATCGAACCACCGACCTCGCGATCAGTGGACAACCCGCTCTATGTTTCACTAAACAATAACAGCAGGTGGCGCTAATCGTCTAATCGCTTCCAATAAACCACAGCAGAAGAAGGAGAAACAACAAGATGAAGCCATTAAAAGAGCTCCAGTTAAAGCGCAGAAGTTGAAAAACCATCGAAAACATGATGGAATACAATTTTTCCTGTTTTAGCATCAACGTGTTTCAGGTGCACTTGGCTGCATTTTGTGTAAGAACCATACTAAGTTTGATTTTTATGCTTTTTCAAAGGAGGTCGTTTCCTCTGTTTCTTTAAATTAGATTCAGTGACACTACGGAGGCTCGTTTTACTTTGAAAAGATGTGCTGTGACGTTTCGTTCTTGATCTGTTTTCTCACAGTTGAACCTCCGTTAGCCTTTGGTCTTCATCTGGATCTGGACAACTTTGAGCAAACTTTGAGCCCAGACAGTCTGTCCTGAGTTTCGAGTCGACGCTCCCCATGAGCTCATCTCGTAAACTATTCCATTCACAGCATGAAGTGTCTTCTTTCTTGCTGTCAGGTATCAGAGAAAGGCTGTGACACCGCTGTCACAGGCTCATCTGAATAAATGATTCATGGCGCCGGGGTGAAAAGCTGCACAGACATCGCTCAACGCTGAGAGTGATGCAATGTTGCGAGGATCAAATCGGATCCCGAACGTTGAGGGCGGAGAGAGGAGAAAGTGATGGGTGGAGGCCGAACGCTTGCAGTGGGAGTTAATGAGAAAGAGACAAAGTTTCATTCGCCGAAAACACATTTAATTTCAGGCGCAGAACATCCATTTGGAGCTGCTGTTTAACTCTGTCAGGAGTAAAGTACACTCTTGTCTTAAGTTGTTGAAATGTCATTTATATTGTTAGAAACGTTCGCCATCAATAACACAAACTGCACCCAGCAGGCGGAAAGATATATGGAGCAGAGTGACTCAGGTGTTTCCTCACCAGAGCTAAAGGAAATAAAAAGCTCCTGTTGGGGATTTTATCAGGCCAATGCTTCACGCTGTTGGGTTTCAGGAGACACCTAGAAGCTTCAGTATATATGAGACAAGTTATAAAGTCCAAAAAAGACGTGGTCTTAGTTTGGGATGTACCAGAGATCATAATTGATCACACAAACAGACAGGGATCCCTCGTCTATCGTGGGGGTTTGGTTCCAGAACCCCCTGAAATCCGCAAAGTAGTGACCTTATATTTATTATTTATATATATTTTAAGGCTTTATAAACTCTCCCCACACTCTTATAAACCCTTCCTACACTCTTAAACCTTCCATCTAGAGGAGCTTCTACAGCCGTGTCCGATAATGGAACTAGCGACACAGCGATCCACTTGAAACGCCCACTTGATGAAAAACTCTGCCGTACTTTAAACACACCGACACCGAGGACGTCCGGCTGCCTACCTACCTGGAAACTGATGATGATGTTACGGTAATCCTACAGACTGTCACCGGTTCTCTGACGGTCATTTCCAGTAAACTCTCACCGTGTGGGACCAAAGGTTCTGGCTGGCTTCCATCACCGCCGATCAATCAGAGACCGACTAGCTCAAGAGGAAGCAGCCGTAGCTGAGTTTTCCATACGTGGGTCGACTCATCTGCTGTACGCTACGTATTTATATACAATTTAAAAATCCACGATTCAGTGAGACCACGAAAAGTGAACCAGGATATGGCGAGGGACGACTGTACACTGACTTTCTACTCAATATTCTTTCTGTTTTTGCATGTTGGACAGATAAATGGAGATATCTGAGCATGTTAATGTGTTGCTTTTGATATTTTAAATGCTAACCAATCAATAGTCAATCAGTTATTGAATAAAATAGACGTGTTGATCATGAAGATGATTGTTGGTTGCAGGATTACAGTTGTCCTGTGATGGATTAATACTGTGCTGCTGTTGGGTTTTATGGCCGTGACAGGAGCCAGATATTAATGTGAGATTTATGTTTTCCAAATAATATGTTGCTTTATGCTCAGTGGAGTCAGTGACAAAACACAGACTAACACGAGCTGCGATGTTTATTCAGACAAATTCAGAAACAACACAGGTTGACGTCTTATGAGGAAAAGTGTTGACAGGCGCTTTTCCGCTCGACGCGCTAATAACACACCACGAGGTGTTTGCTTCTGAAGCCCTGGGTGTAACGCAGCTTGTTTCTGAAGCTAAGTGATACATAATTAAAATGATGAAGGTAATAATGCTGTCTTCCTCCAGGGCCGAGCACATGCGGCAAATCATTTCCGCTCATAATTGGAGCAGAGGCGATTGTTTTTGTTTCAGGGGCGTGGGATCTGCGTCAAAGCTGATTCGTTCGTTTGTTTTTCAGGAAAGGCAGAATGCAAATGGCTCCCGGAAAGATATGCGAGACAGACCGACGGCATCATAAACCCCGAATGGAAAAAGAAAAAAAAAAAGCGCTGTTTAAACTTTTAAAGAAGTGCTTTTCGCAGGAGTTACTTTCTCTGGAGAGGAGCCTGTAAAACATGAAACAAGGGATGATTTATGGGCTCAGAAGGATTTTAATTAATCAGAACACAGCTCTCATTTGTCGACTAACGTCCCCAATCATTTCATAATACTTTATTGTTTCCATGTAATTAAACTTCACCTAACTTCTGTTTTATTTCCACTACTAACCACCTCTACGTTTACGTTTCACATTCAGGATACAACAGGACTGATCAGATTAGCGTCGGAGCAGCCGAACATCTGAAGGTCTAATATTTTATTTGTCATTCCTGCTCAATCAGTCATGAAACGCCAATAAATATCATTTCTGCTAAGTATTTCACATTAAAAAGTACCCTACAGGTTTACTTCTATATTGACGTGCAGCTACATGTGGTTCAGAACATATCACTGGTTGACTTTTCATCATGGCTTCAATTTTAATTTCAGTTCACCCAGAACCAGAGATTACTTGATCTAAAAATGAACAGAAAACGACTCTAATGAGAGACAAAATAACAACGAAGAGACAAAACAACCACAATGTGACGTAAAATGTTGCCAAAGAGACACAAAAGGATCCTGAAGAGACACAAAATGACCACAAAGAGACACGACTTGACAGGAGAGAGGCACAAAATGACAAAAGAGACCAAACGGCCACAAAGAGACACAACATGATGCCAAAGAGACATAAAATGATCACAAAGAGACACAACTTTTTAAGGTAGAGACACAAAATAACACTAAAAAGAGACCAAATGGCCACAAAGAGGCACAAATTGATAACAAAAGGGACACAAAATGACGATAAAGAGACAAAACAACCACAAAGAGACACAAAATGGGGCCAAAGAGACATAAAATGACCACAAAAAAACACAGAAGAGACACCAAATGACAAAAGAGAGACTAAATGGCCACAAAGAGACACAAGTTGACAACAAAGGGACACAAAATAAAGGGACAAAACGACCCCAAAGAGACACAACATGATGCCAAGAGACATAAAAAGGGCAACAAAGAGACGCAACTTTTTAAGTGAGAGACACAAAATGATACTAAAAAGAGACCAAATGGCCTCAAAGACACACAAAATGACAACAAAACAACACGAAATGATGCCAAAGAGACGCAAAATGACAGGAAAGAAGTACAAAATGACTTCAGAGAGACACAATACGTCAAGTTAGAGACACAAAACAACATTAACGAGAGACCAGACAGCCACAAAGAGACACAAAATGACACAATTGGACACAAAATGATGATAAAGAGACAAAACAACCCCAAAGAGACACAAAATGACACTAAAAAGAGAGACCAAACGCCCACAAAGAGACACAAGTTGATAACAAAAGGACACAAAATGACAATAAAGGGACAAAAAAACCCAAAGAGACACAAAATGAGGCCGGAGAGACAAAAATGACCACAGAAAACACAAAAGACACACAAAGAAAAACAAAACAACACTGAAGAGACACAAAATGACAAAAGAGAGACTAAATGGCCACAAAGAGACACAAGTTGACAACAAAGGGATGCAAAATGACGATAAAGGGACAAAACGACCCCAAAGAGAAACAACATGATGCCAAAGAGACATAAAAAGGGCAACAAAGAGACGCAACTTTTTAAGTGAGAGACACAAAATGATACCAAAAAGAGACCAAATGGCCTCAAAGAGACACAAAATGACAACAAAACGACACAAAATGATGCCAAAGAGACGCAAAATGGCAGGAAAGAAATACAAAATGACTTCAAAGAGACACAATACGTCAAGTTAGAGACACAAAACAACACTAACGAGAGACTAAACGGCGACAAAGAGACACAACATGACACAATTGGACACAAAATGACGATAAAGACACAAAACAACCCCAAAGAGACACAAAATGAGGCCTCAGAGACATAAAATGACCACAGAAAACACAAAAGAGACACAAAGAAACACAAAACGACACAAAATGATGCCAAAGAGACACAAAATGGCAGGAAAGAAGTACAAAATGACCCCAAAGAGACACAAACAACCATACAGTGAAACAAAATGAAAACAAAGGAGCAGATAAAGGTGCCACAGAGACAGACCTTGTCCTGGTCTGATGGACGTCATGTGTGTTGTTGACCTGAGAAGACTCGGCAGCAGGATGGCTAAAGGCTGTGTGATGCTCTGGACAGTTCCCTGTTTTTAATTAGACGTTCAGCTTCAAACTATTCATCATTCTGCCGTTCAAGTGTCAAGCATGATAAAAAGCTGCAGAGAGGCAGCAGCCTTTCTTAATTAGCAGCTCGGTTTCTGCACATATTCAATCATATTTCCGTGGAAAACACAAGAATCCATTCAGCAAAAATAGAACCCGGGTCTGATTTACGCTTTAAAACAGAAAACCTGCGTCTCCAGACAGTTCAAGTTCATCCAAAGTCATCACGCTTCCTCCAAACTTCCAACCTCTGCCTTTTCCCAGCTCCTTCAGCATCTCTGGATGGTTTCAGTGTCAGTTCTTCTGCTGTTTCTTCGTCTCTGTTGCTGCAGGAATCATTGCTAACCATATATGCAGAGCAGGCAGCTGCTGAGTCTCATGGTTATGGAGCGGCTGATCACATATAAAACATTAGCAGGTGCTGTATGTAATTACTCTGTGCTTTATGGTTCTGTCACAGCTCACTGGAATATTTGCATCGCCTTCATTTATTCGCAGCAATGCAGCTGTTTTTGCAAATGTGACACGGTATTAATAACAGCACTAAATGGGGTTATTTGTGTAAACACAGCCAGAGGAAACTATGAATAAACACAAGAGTGATAGAGAAAGTTGGACCGGGAGGAGACGAGAGGAAAAACACAATTTAACAGAAAAACTAAGGCAAATAAAAATGAGTAAGAGTGTTTGGAAAAAGACAGGAAATGGCCAGAAAGAGACACAAAATGACAACAAAAGGACACAAAATGACAACAAAGAAACAGAAAATGACAACAAAGAGACACAAAATGACACCAAAAGGACACAAAATGACAACAAAAACACAAAATGACAGCAAAGACACAGAAAATGACAACAAACAGGCACATAATGACAACAAAAGGACACAAAATGACAACAAAAGGACACAAAATGACAACAAACAGGCACAAAATGACACCAAAAGGACACAAAATGACAACAAAAGGACACAAAATGACAACAAACAGGCACAAAATGACACCAAAAGGACACAAAATGACAACAAACAGGCACAAAATGACACCAAAAGGACACAAAATGACAACAAAAACACATAAAATGACAACAAAAGGATACAAAATGACAACAAAAACACACAAAATGACAACAAAAGGACAAAAAATGACAACAAAAACACATAAAATGACAACAAAAGGACACAAAATGACAACAAAGAGACACAAAATGACAACAAAAACACAAATAATGACCTCAAAGACGCACAAAATGACAACAAACAGGCACAAAAGGACACAAAATGACAACAAAGACACAAAATGACAACAAAGAAACACAAAAGGACACAAAATGACAACAAAGACACAAAATGACAACAAAGAAACACAAAAGGACACAAAATGTCAACAAAGACACACAAAATGACAACAAAGAGACAGAAAATGAAAACAAAGTCACAAAAGCACTCTGGAATAGACACAAAATGACATTAAAGATACACAAAACAACTACAAAGACACACAAACTGACCACAAACAGACACAAAACAAATATAAAAATGGCACATAAAGACACCAAAAAGACTAAAAAAGGAGACAAAGAGACACAAAATGCCAAAATCTGGAGGAAACACATATTAGAATCTTGCTACAAGTCACATAAACAGCAAATGTAGCAAATCAAAGCTGTTATAAAATTAGTATAAAGTAATACAAAATATTCATAAGGTTATTTAAGTGAGACAGCTGTGCAGCTTATGTTGGTAAATGCTAATTTATTGCTTAAGAATGTGCAAACTCTTACAGTATGTGGTGTAAACTGCTTGAAATATTGCAAAGGATAATAATAATCTTATTTAAAAGGCGTGTATTCATGTAATGCAATAAGTCAATGTCATTTTAAAAGTAAATTCATTCATTTAACCTTCATTTAATCCAAAACAAGTAAGAAACTTAGATAGTTATACAATATTAAAAGACATGAATTAAAACAAAAACAGTAACAGCCTTATAAATAATATGTTATTTGGTACAAATCAAGATGATATGATTCACTGGGATACATTAGAGTTTAGTTCTTGATCTTCGGGGTGAGTGCAGGTTTAATAAAAACAAGCTAAAAGGAAAAAAAACTGACAAGAGACGACAGACCGCCATGAAGGTAAGTTACAAACGACGCGAGGCACAAAATGTGCCGCAAAAATCTGAATCGAATGGAAATTTCTCTTTCAATTTAAACAGCCCAGGAGCCAGTGTGTGCTTCAAACCATAAAACCAACCCCCAAAACATTGGAAACCAGCAGACAGGGAGAGAAAAAGGCGCCCAGGTACTGCAGCAACAGATTTAAATTCACACAGAGACCAACTGCCGCAGCAGGAAACATAAAAAGCTCTTTATTTATTTACACGTTGTTGAGTAAAAATGAGTCCTGGGAACAGAGAGCATCGCTGCCCACACGGTTCTGTGGAATATATCAAGTTTCACAGTGAAATGCAGCTGCACATTTCTTTTTATTGCAGAATTCATCCCAAGATTTGAAGCTAAATCACTGCTTTTTTTATTATAATAAACATATATAGGCATGCACATGTGTTTATGATATATAAGACAAAACTAAAGCCTTGGTAGAAACACCTGAGGTCTTCTAAAAGAGCATGATGTTGCAGAGAGTTTGCAGGTAAACTGTTCCTCTCTTTGCATCAGTGCTAAATTCCACCTTTTGACCTGAGAGATCTGAGGGTTTTGTTCACCAGGACTTTAAAAGGTGTTCTGATGCTGCAGGGATCCGGTGGACGCTCCGGAGAGCCGAAGTAACGTGAACTGGTATTTTTGTCCTGGTTAGAACTCGTGCAGCTGCATTCTGAATCTATGAATTACTACAGTTAATAAACAGACACCTGCAGCAGTAAAACTCATCTCATATGTATGAGTCCCTCGGCTGTAGGATTGGAAATTTGAAGCCCAGAGATTTACTCAGACAACACTCTAAAACTCAGTCTGCACAAAATGATATTACTACACAACTAAAGTGCATCACCAAATATAAGGAAAAGAAGAAATATGACGTGTAAATCTGACTAGAGCAGGTCGTCCTCAAAAACTGAGTGACCGAGCAAGAAATAGCTGAGTGAGGGAGGCCACCAAGACACCCATGACTCCTCTGAAGGAGCCAAAAGCTTCAGATGGAACGGACTGTGCATACGACTGTTTCCTGTTCTTCACCGGTCAAAGCTTGATGGGAGAGTGACAAAGACAAAGACACTGTTGGAAAAATCTCATGTTAAATCTGGGCTAGAGTTCACCAGAAGACATGTGGAGACTCTGAGGTCGACTGGAAGAAGGTTCTTTGGTCTGGTGACACCAAAATGGAGCTTTTAGGCCTTCACAATAGATGCTATGTTTAGCAGATACCAAACACTGCACATCATCACAAACACACCATTCACACTGTAAAGCATGGTGGTGGCGGCATCATGATGTGAAGCATGGTGGTGGCGGCATCATGATGTGAAGCATGGTGGTGGCGGCATCATTGTGTGAAGCATGGTGGTGGCAGCATCATGAAGTCAAGCATGGTGGTGGCAGTATCATGATGTGAAGCATGGTGGTGGCAGCATCATGATTTGAAGCATGGTGGTGGCAGCATCATGAGGTCAAGCATGGTGGTGGCAGCATCATGATGTGAAGCATGGTGGTGGCAGCATCATGATATGGAGCATGGTGGTGGCAGCATCATTATGTGAAGCATGGTGGTGGCAGCATCATGATGTGAAGCATGGTAATGCCAGCGTCATGAAGTCAAGCATGGTGGTGGCAGCATCATGATAGATATAAAGCATGGTGGTGGCAGCAACATGGTGTGAAGCATGGTGGTGGCAGCATCATGATGTGAAGCATGGTGGTGGCAGCATCATAATGTGAAGCATGGTGGTGGCAGCATCATGATGTGAAGCATGGTGGGGGCAGCATCATGATATGGAGCATGGTGGTGGCAGCATCATAATGTGAAGCATGGTGGTGGCAGCATCATGATGTAAAGCATGGTGGTGGCAGCATCATAATATGAAGCATGGGGGTGGCAGCATCATGATGTGGAGCATGGTGGTGGCAGCATCATGATATGGAGCATGGTGATGACAGCATCATGATGTGAAGCATGGTGGTGGCAGCATCATAATATGAAGCATGGTGATGACAGCATCATGATGTGAAGCATGGTGGTGGCAGCATCATAATATGAAGCATGGTGATGACAGCATCATGATGTGAAGCATGGTGGTGGCAGCATCATCATGTGAAGCATGGTGGTGGCAGTATCATGATTTGAAGCATGGTAGTGGCAGCATCATGAGGTCAAGCATGGTGGTGGCAGCATCATGATGTGAAGCATGGTGGTGGCAGCATCATGATATGGAGCATGGTGGTGGCAGCATCATTATGTGAAGCATGGTGGTGGCAGCATCATGATGTGAAGCATGGTGGTGGCAGCATCATGATGTGAAGCATGGTGGGGGCAGCATCATGATATGGAGCATGGTGGTGGCAGCATCATAATGTGAAGCATGGTGGTGGCAGCATCATGATGTGGAGCATGGTGGTGGCAGCATCATGATATGGAGCATGGTGGTGGCAGCATCATAATGTGAAGCATGGGGGTGGCAGCATCATGATGTGGAGCATGGTGGTGGCAGCATCATGATTTGGAGCATGGTGATGACACCATCATGATATGAAACATGGCGGTGGCAGCATCATGATGTGGAACATGGTGGTGGCGGCATCATGATGTGAAGCATGGTGGTGGCAGCATCATGATGTGAAGCATGGTGGTGGCAGCATCATGATATGGAGCATGGTGGTGGCAGCATCATAATGTGAAGCATGTGGGTGGCAGCATCATGATGTGGAGCATGGTGGTGGCAGCATCATGATATGGAGCATGGTGGTGGCAGCATCATAATGTGAAGCATGGTGGTGGCAGCGTCATGAAGTCAAGCATGGTGGTGGCAGCATCATGATAGATATAAAGCATGGTGGTGGCAGCAACATGGTGTGAAGCATGGTGGTGGCAGCATCATGATGTGAAGCATGGTGGTGGCAGCATCATAATAGATATAAAGCATGGTGGTGGCAGCAACATGGTGTGAAGCATGGTAATGCCAGCGTCATGAAGTCAAGCATGGTGGTGGCAGCATCATGATAGATATAAAGCATGGTGGTGGCAGCAACATGGTGTGAAGCATGGTGGTGGCAGCATCATGATGTGAAGCATGGTGGTGGCAGCATCATAATATGAAGCATGGTGATGACAGCATCATGATGTGAAGCATGGTGGTGGCAGCATCATAATATGAAGCATGGTGATGACAGCATCATGATGTGAAGAATGGTGGTGGCAGCATCATAACATGGGCAGCAGGGTTTGGAAGGCTTGGAAAGACAGAGGGTAAAATTAATGCTTTTTATAAAGGAGAATGGGGTAAAATTGCAGGGTTCAGATGTACAATACTGATTAAGACCGATCCACATGGGGTCAGTGTTGAAACTGCAGCTAACTTGACCCACTTATTTTACATTCTAGGCTTTTATTTAATTGATATTTCTGTCTGGAAAACTGTTTTGACGCAAAAAAGTCTCTTTTTTTTCAAATTCTTGTCAAAAAAGCCAAATTAAATTGGCGATGATTCAGTGTTAAAAACTTCCAAGAGGGACAAATACTCTATAAAGGCAGCGTTCATCTACAGAGAGAAAGCAAAAGCACAACTAGAGCAGCAGCTTCCGCCTTCTTTTGTCCGATGATGAATGCTCACGAGCCGAAAATGTGGGAATCTTTCCAAACATTAACTTTCCTCCCACATGATGTGAATGCAACATTAACACTGCCCCCTTAAAGCTGCTAAGATCCAAGCGAGACGCCGTTTTTCTTCATTCCTCAGGTGCTCTCAGAGGTCTCGCAGCATTCTGTGCTTTTGACAAAAGACCGTCATCACTCAGGGAGGCACCAGAAGGCCAATTGTCAGTGGAGCTGTCATTTTTCCGGCCCTGCTTGGATTGATGCTTTAATTTCACATACTTACTGTACACGTGTGCTGCCGCGGCTGCAAGCTTTAAGCATGTTGCTGGGAGATAATTTGGCAGATACATCTTCACGGGGATTGAAGCCGGGCCTGATCGATGTGGCGGGCAGCCTCGCTAACAACCGTCCTGCTGCACATCCCTGCGAGTACAAGATGACAAATAAGGAAAGCTCTGATGCACAAGTGTCCTCACTATTCCCTATTTATCTAAACACACACGCTATAATAAAATTAGACAACAGCATCTATCACAAACAGGTGTACCTCGGCCTCCCTCTGGGAACTGCACAGGCAACATACTGAAGACACACAACGAAAAAATGGATCACAAAGCAAAAAAAACAGCACATCTTTACTCTATATATATCCGTGGCTCTGTTTAGCCTCCAGTGAGCACTATTTGATCTGCATACAGGCTGCAGATCAGGATTCTGTAAACTAAACAAATACTAACTGTCAAAAAAATCAGATGCTTTGTTTGCTCTGGAGATTGCCGAACATCAGGGGAACAGACAGCCGCTGCAGTCTGTCTTTTATTTTAAACATGGTGACTCAGACGACAACACGCTGAAGGCTGAATCCCAAACATTTCATTACTCCATCATCGTGCTGGAGAAAGTGTTATATACGAAGAAATATGTGTGTCATGCATTCAAATTACTGCTTTAGGCAAACTGTAGAAGTCATGTAAGTGAACCTGTCACAGTTACAATACATAGATAATTTGGCTTTTTTGACAGGAAGTTCCAAAAACGACTCTTTTATGTACAAACTAATGTCAATAAAATAAGTGACTGCATACATATATTCACCAATTTTAAAATGACATTGATTAGAAGTCAAGTGAAATGGATCATCTGAGCAGTGAATGTGTCTCTGCAATTGTATTATAAAGACACCTGTATCTGGAAGGCCCAATGAGGGAGGCCACCAAGACACCAGTGACTCCTCTGAAGGAGTTACAAACTTAAGCAGCTGAGATGTAGAGATTGTTAATATAACAGCTTTTATCTGTTCTTCACCAGTCAAAGCTGGACTAAATCTGGACTAGAGTTCACCAGAAGACATGTAGGAGACTCTGAAGTCAGCTGGAAGAAGTTTGTTTGGTCTGATGAGACATACATTTTGCTTTTTGTCCATCAGACTAGACGCTATGTTTGGCAGACAACAAACACTTTGCATCATCACAAACACACCATCTCCACTGTGAGGCATGGTGAAGCATGGTGGTGGCAGAATCATAATGCGAAGCATGGTGGTGGCAGCATCATGATGTGGAGCATGGTGGAGGCAGCATCATGATGTGGAGCATGGTGGAGGCAGCATCATGATGTGAAGCATGGTGGAGGCAGCATCATGATGTGAAGCATGGTGGAGGCAGCATCATCATGTGAAGCATGGTGGAGGCAGCATCATGATGCGAAGCATGGTGGTGGCAGCATCATGATGTGGAGCATGGTGGTGGCAGCATCATGATGTGGAGCATGGTGGAGGCAGCTTCATGATGTGGAGCATGGTGGAGGCAGCATCATTATGTCAAGTATGGTGGTGGCAGCATCATGATGTGAAGCATGGTGGAGGCAGCATCATTATGTCAAGTATGGTGGTGGCAGCATCATGATGTGAAGCATGGTGGTGGCAGCATCATGATGTGAAGCATGGTGGAGGGAGCATCATGATGTGAAGCATGGTGGTGGCAGCATCATGATGTGGAGCATAGTGGTGGCAGCATCATGATGTAAAGCATGGTGGTGGCAGCATCATTATATGAAACATGGTGGTGGCAGCATCATGATGTGCAGCATAGTGGTGGCAGCATCATGATGTAAAGCATGGTGGTGGCAGCATCATTATATGAAACATGGTGGTGGCAGCATCATGATGTGAAGCATGGTGGAGGCAGCATCATGATGTGAAGCATGGTGGTGGCAGCATCATTATATGAAACATGGTGATGGCAGCATCATGATGTGGAGCATAGTGGTGGCAGCATCATGATGTAAAGCATGGTGGTGGCAGCATCATTATATGAAACATGGTGGTGGCAGCATCATGATGTGCAGCAAGGCAGTGGCAGTTTCATGGTCTGGAGATGCCTCTTGGCAGCAGCTCCTGGAAGGCTTTTAAAGGTAGAAGCTAAAATGAACGTAGCATGAATGCTTTATACAGATACTTTATACGAAACCTATGACGCAGCAGTGGAGTCAGACATTAACGTCACATTGAAACTACTGTCCTGTTCTTCATTCTGCTGTTCAATAGAAGTACTCTGGTATCTTTTAGAGTGCATACTGAGCACCAGGTGAGAAAACTGAAGGCTTTTATGATCAAAACATTCCTTTGTCATTGTAGTAAAACACTTGTATAGGCTTCATTCAGAAGGGCTTTAGACTGTGACGACATCATTTCTATCCATGCTGCTGCTACTTTTGTCCAGCACTCATCATTATGTCGGTTCCCAAACAGCAGCACTGCTATGCTTTTATTTACTGCTTCTAACCTGTGTCATTTTCTATCAACTATCACGACTCCTGCACATCTAAACAGCTGCTCTTCGGGGTTTAATCTGAATTTCGTAGAGCTTCCTTCTACTATTATCCGCCGTGGTCCTGGAATAACCTTTGGAAAGTCTGCAGCTGAATGATTTTTCCTGCCTAAGATAGAGAGAGAGAGAGAGAGAGAGAGAGAGAGAGAGAGAGGCTCTGATCTGAAAACGTGACCGAACAGGGAAACTGCTGGTTTCGGTTCGTGCATCTCGACTGTCTCTAATGTGCTTCGGCTTTGTCTCATGTCTGTGGTTGTATTTCTCTCATCTCCAGGGAGTTCCTTGGTAAATAAAAGGGTAAATAAATAAACAATAATAGGAGGTTTATACTGATGAGCCTGTAACACAATTGTCACACATGAGATTATATTTATTCTGCTGTCATACCTCCTCAGATAATGGATTGCATCACCCAGAGATGGTTGCCTGATTTACCTGTTTAAAGATGTAATCAGAACGCTCATCAGTATTCCACTTATGCAGTTGGACGATGAATCAGAGCAGCATGACGCCTGGTTTACTGGCTTCAGATCAAGCATGAGTGTTGCCTGCAGGTTTTAGGGGACTCCCTTGGTGTCAGATCAAATCAGTTTAGTTATTTTGAGGAGACAAGAGGACGTTACGTGATCAATCCCAAAGGAAATCCTTGAAAATGCAGCCTGCAATGGCCGGGAATCGAACCCGGGTCAACTGCTTGGAAGGCAGCTATGCTCACCACTATACCACCATTGCCTCTTGTGCTGTTATTTTCCTTATTATGTCTGTGTGTGTGGACATTTGCTTCTACTATTGCTCATTTTGCTTCTCATTTCGGTGGTTCTGTGGCTATTGTATGTCTAATTTTGATTATTTTAGAGGCTTATGTGTCTCATTTTATAGTTACGTCCGCCAATTAGGTTTTGTGATGGCCGGCGTCGGTTTGTTTGTTTGTTTGTTTGTTTGTGTGCAAAATAACTCGAAAACTCATGGACAGATTTGGATGAGATTTTCAGGAAATGTGTGAAATGGGACAAGGAAGAACTGATGACATTTTGGGACTGATCCGGATCACCGTCTGGATCCAGGATTGTTTTAAATCTAAGTGTAACCGG
Organism: Dascyllus trimaculatus; assembly: GCA_024666655.1. NCBI lineage: Eukaryota > Metazoa > Chordata > Actinopteri > Pomacentridae > Dascyllus > Dascyllus trimaculatus. The sequence goes on from CM045450.1 coordinate 32,447,329, forward strand.
GTGGACAATTAAATGTGGTTTACTCTAAAATCCACCAGAGGGCACTCTTGTTTTTGGGGTAACCCCCTCTGACCACATGACATTTTGGGTGTCCACGCGACAGACAGCGACAGTGACGGAGTTCTCTTTCCTTCCTGAGCGACATACGCACGGTTGGGCCGGCATTCTTATCTCCGGTTGTCTAAGAAGCTGGGAGGCTGTTAGGAGCTGCCGCGCTAGAGGCCGCGCCTGTTCATTAGGTCGGATGGGGTGAAGGCCGCATTGTCGGTAGGACATTTGAACTGTATGTAATTACATTTGTATCTGTAACGTTCCATAGAAAATATGTGAATTGGGAGATTGTGTTGGGGGTGGACTGAAGCTCCTTGGTGGAGGTATACAGGGCTGAGGGCTTTTCTAGTTTTTTATGTCACCATGTGGCTTTTTTGTCCAGTTTTATTGAGTTTGTGTCTATTTCAGATCTTTTCATGTCTCGTTGTGGTTGTTTTGTTTCTAATTGAAACTATTTTGCATCTCTGTGGTCATTTTATATCTAATTTTGGTCACTTTGTGCCTCATTTAAGTCATTCTGTGTCTGTTTGTGGTCAATTTGTTTCTGATTTTGGTCATTTTCTGTCTATTTTTGGTTATTTTAGTGCCTCTTGTGTCTCATTTTGTCAATTTAATGTCACCATGTGGCTTTTTGTGTCCAACTTTATTGAGCCCGTGTCCTTTTGTGTCTCATTGTGTCTATTGGAGATCTTTTTGTGTCTATTCGTGGTTGTTTTGTTTTCTGCTTTTAACTATTTTGCATCCCTGTGGTCATTTTATGTGTCTCTTTATGGTAATTTTGTGTCTTATTTAAATAATTTTGCATCTCATTTAGTTGGTTTTGCATCTCTGTGGTTATTTTATGTCTAATTTTGGTCATTATTATGTCTTTTTATGGTAATTTTGTGTCTTATTTAAATGATTTTGGCTATTTTATGCCTAATTTTTTCATTTTTTAAGTCACCATGTGGCTTTTTGTGTCTAATCTTATTGAATTTGTGTCTTTTTGTGTCTCTTTGTGTTTTTTTTTGTTTTTTAATTTAAACTTTTTCACACCTCTGTGATCATTTTTATGTCTCCTCAAGGTAATTTTGTGTCTTTTTAAAATAATTTTGCATCTTATTTTGGTGATTTTGCATCTCTGTGGTTGTTTTATGTCTAATTTTGGTCATTTTGTATCTCATTTAAGTCATTCTGTGTCTGTTTGTGGTCAATTTGTGCCTGATTTTGGTAATTTTCTGTCTTTTCTTGGTTATTTTGGTGCCTCTTGTGTTTAATATTGTTATTTTTTATGTCACCATGTGGCTTTTTGAGCCCATTTTACTGAGTTATTGTCTTTTTGTGTCTCTTTGTGGTTGTTTTGTTTCTACTTTAAACTTTTTTGCATCTCTGTGGTTATTTTATGTCTGATTTTGGTCATTATTATGTCTCTTTAAGGTAATTTTGTGTCTGATTTAAATAATCATGTATTACATTTCGTTGGTTTTGCATCTCTGTGGTCATTCTGTGTCTCTCATGTTACATTTCAGTCATTTTATATCTCTTCGTGTCTCATTTTTGGTCTAATTTTGAGGTCGTTTTGTCTCTTTGTTCGTTCCTCATTGTGTAACTGTTGCTTTGAGTCCAGTTCCAGTGTGAGTAAAGCCAAGTCCCTCCAGCTTCACATCACAGGTGGACTCTGTCAGCATCTTGTGCAGGTTTAACTGTGGATCCTGCAGATAGCGAGTGTGTGTGTGTGAGGTTTCACTGCAGTTTTTCTTGTCTGTTTTCGTGTTTCATCAGTCAGAGCTGAGTTTCAGCTCCACTAGATGGAGCTGCAGGTCTTCCCGGCGTCAGATCCTCCTGATTCCAGCACATGTTCTCAGGCAGGAGGTGTTTCTGAGGGATGAACTCTTTTATTTTCTGGTGGCTGTTTGCAGGTGATGCAGGAATCCAGCGCGGAGCAGCCACTCGGAGCCTCCGCCTTAAGTAAATAAGCTGCATTGCTGTGTCAGTGAGGGTTTAATGAAAGCCACTCCGGACCGGAATCCAATTTCAGGAGCTCTGATGGACTGTCAGAGCGCTGCTAATTGTGCTCTCTCCTACCGAAAGGCAGAACAAAGCCTGGCAATCAAAGTCACAGTCATTAGCTCGGTTCCCGCCCATTTATTTCACATGTTTTCAGCCCCGCAGCGTCTCAGCTTGCTGCTGCTATAAACACGCTTCATTTCAGGGTTTCAGTGACTCATTTTAGTCACTTTATGTCTCTTTGTGGTTGTTTTGTGTCTAATTTTGTTCATTTTGTGCTTATTATTGTTCATTTTGTGTCTATTTTTGTCCATTTTGTGTCTCCTGTGCTTTATTTTAGTCATTTTGTGTCTCATTTTAGTCATTTTATGGTCATTCTGTGTGTATTTTTGTTAATTATATGTCTGTTTTTGTTAATTTTATGACTCTTTGTGGTGAGTTTTTGGTCTGTCTTTGCTTATTTTGTGTCCTTTGTGTGTTATTTCAGTCATTTTGTCTCTCATTTTAGTCATTTTACGTCTCTTTGTCGTTGTTTTGTGTCTGTTTTGGTTCATTTTGTGTCTAATTTTGTTAATTTTTTGCCCATTTTTGTTCATTTTGTGTCTCCTGTGCTTTATTTTAGTCATTTTATGTCTCTTTTTACTCTTTTACGGTCATTTTGTGTCTATTTTTGTTCATTTCGTGTCTTTTGTGATGAGTTTTTGGTCTATCTTTGCTTATTTTGTGTCCTTTGTGTGTTATTTCAGTCATTTCGTCTCCTAATGGCCATTTTGTGTTTCATTTTAGTCACTTTATGTCTTTTTGTGGTTGTTTTGTGTCTATTTTTATTCATTTTGTGTCTAATTTTATTCATTTTGTGTCTCCTGGGTTTTATTTTAGTCATTTTATGGTCACTTAGTGTCTATTTTTGTTCATTATGTGTCTGTTTTTGTTCATTTCATGTCTCTTTTTGATGAGTTTTTGGTCTGTCCTTGCTTATTTTGTGTCCTTTGTGTGTCATTTTATCTCCCAATGGTCAGTTTGTGTCTCATTTTAGTCATTTTATGTCTCCTTGTGGCAATTTGTTGTCTAATTTCGCTCTTTATTCTCTCTTATTGGTAATTTTGTCTCTAAATTTTGTCATTTTATGTCTTTTAATGTTCATTTATTGTCTATTTTAGTCATTATATGTCTCTTTGTTATAATTCTATAACACTTTTTGCTAATTTTGTGTCTCATTGGGTCATTTATGTCTCTTTGTGGTCTGTTTTTTTGTTTATTTTTGCTCACTTTGTGTCCCTTGTGTGTTATAACAGTCATTTTGTCTCCTAATGATCATTTTGTATCTCATTTTAGTCATTTTATGCCTCTTTGTGGTTGTTTGTTGTCTAATTTTACTCAATTTGTCTGTAAATTTTGTCGTTTTATGTCTTTTTGTGGTAACTTATTGTTTATTTCAGTCATTTTGTGTCTCTTCTGTGTTACTTTAGTCCTTTTATGTGTCTTTGTGGTTGTTTTTTGACCACTTTGGCTCATTTGTGTCTCTTAGTTATCTTTTTTTTTTTTGGTCTATTTTTGCTCATTTTGTGTGTCTGGTATGCCATTTTAATCATGTTGTTCCTCATTTAAGCTATTTTGTGTCTCAATTTTGTCTTTTTTTTGTCATTTTTGTGGTCATTTTGTGTCTCTTGTTTGTTTTTTTTTGTCTCATTTTCATCATTTTATATCTCTTTGTCGTAATTTTTTTGTCTATTATTGCATGTTTTGTGTCTCTTGTGTCATCTTTGTCTTTTTTTTTAACTCTGTGGTGGTTTTATGTGAATTTTTGGTCAATTTGTGTCTCCTTTGTGTTGTTTTGCTCTCCTATTGGTTGTCTTGTGTCTGATTTTTGTTATTTTTTGCCTCTTTGTGGGAACTTTTTGTCCATTTTTGCATATTTCATGTCTTTCGTGTGTCATTTAGCATCTTTCCATCCACCGTTTGTTCTTTGTGGAGGTTTGGGTGTCGTTTTATTTCGCTAAGGTAAGATCTTTCGGCTCCACCTGAGTGAACGCAGCCAGCAGACAGGTGCTTCTGGACGTTTGGATGATGATGATGATGATGTGAACGCAGCAAAACAAACATGACAGAGGATGCGTCGTTCCAACGTGCAGGCGGGGCATGAAGAGTGTGGAGATTAGTTTCCGCCGGAGCCTCTGAGGAGGACGAGGAAACCATGAGGCAGCACTTCCCGCCGTATCTCGGCAGCACCTGGGTCCACAGATGCTGCCATTATTTTCCCATTACCAGCAGCTCGGCGCCGCATACCTGCACATGTCGCACACAGGAGGACCAACGGAGGGCCGGCGGTCTGAGTCGCTGCTTCCGCTGTGAAGTTCAACAGTTCCTTCCTCCTCTGCGGGTCGTGTTTCTGCTGGATGGCGTGTTTTTTTTTATCGTTGTGTGTGTTTGGATTCATCGCTGCAACGATGAGTCTTCCACGGGGAAACACAAGTGAAGCCGCTAATGACCGTTTGTGTTTCTGGCAGAGGTTTAGTGCTTTATTTTAGTTAATATCACGAGATGCAACTTCAATAATTCATCATCCCTCAAGAATTTCCTTCAGAAATGGAAGGACGTTTTTTATTCATCTCTTTAGAGTATGTTTGTGTCCATTTCAGTAATTTACCATCTAAGCTTAATCATTTTGTTGGTTTTGTGCTCATTTAATGTTTCTTAATGCTCATTCTGTTTCTCATTTTAGTCATTTTATAATATTTTTTTGTCTAATTTTGTTTATTTTATGTCTATTTTGGTCATTTTATAGTATTTTTTTGTCTAATTTTGTTTATTTTATGTCTATTTTAGTCATTTTATAGTATTTTTTGTCTAATTTTGTTTATTTTATGTCTATTTTAGTCATTTTATAGTATTTTTTGTCTAATTTTGTTTATTTTATGTCTATTTTAGTCATTTTATAGTATTTTTTGTCTAATTTTGTTTATTTTATGTCTATTTTAGTCATTTTATAGTATTTTTTGTCTAATTTTGTTTATTTTATGTCTATTTTAGTCATTTTATAGTCTTTTTTTGTCTAATTTTGTTTATTTTATGTCTGTTTTAGTCATTTTATGGTATTTTTTTGTCTAATTTTGTTTATTTTATGCCTATTTTAGTCATTTTATAGTATTTTTTGTCTAATTTTGTTTATTTTATGTCTATTTTAGTCATTTTATAGTATTTGTTTGTCTAATTTTGTTAATTTTATGTCTATTTTAGTCATTTTATAGTATTTTTTGTCTAATTTTGTTTATTTTATGTCTATTTTAGTCACTTTATAGTATTTTTTGTCTAATTTTGTTTATTTTATGTCTATTTTAGTCACTTTATAGTATTTTTTGTCTAATTTTGTTTATTTTATGTCTATTTTCGTCATTTATAGTATTTTCTGTCTCTATTTTATGCATTTTGTGTCTCTTTGTGCTATTTTTTTTTTTTTACTATTTTTGCTAATTTTACATCTTTTGTGTGTCGTTTTAGTCATTTTGTTTTCTTGTCCTTCTTTTGTCGTCACTTTTTAAATTATTTTGTGTCACATTGTTGCCTTGTGTGTTATTTTAGTCATGTTATGTCTCTTAGTGGTCATTTTGTGTTTCCTTTTTGGTCATTTTATCTTATTTTTTGTCCAATTATGCTTATTTTGTGTCTCATTTCAGTCATTGTGTGTCCCTTGTATCATATCTTAATCATTTTCTGTCTTTATGGTTGTTTTATTTGTCGTTTCAGAACTTTGTGTCTCTTTGTGGTCACTTTATGTATATTTTAGTCATTGTGTGTCTCTTACTGTTTGTTTTTTGTTTCATTTTATGTCATTTTATGTCTGTTTGTGGTATTTTTTTTTTTTACTATTTCTGCTGATTTTGCGTTGATTTTAGGTTATTTTAGTAATTTTATGTCATTTCTTGTGTGTCTTCGTCACTTTTGGAGTCATTTTGTGTCACATTTTTGCAAATTTTCTGTCTATTCTAGTCATTTAATGTCTCTCAGTTGTTATTTTATGTGTCTTTATGGTTGTTTTATTTGTTATTTTAGTTATTTTGTGTCTTTTTGTGGTTATTTGTAGACCATTTTTGCTCATGTTGTGTCTCTTGTATGTTATTTTAGTCATTTTATGTCTCACTGTAATAATTTTCTAGTATTTTTTTGTCTAATTATTCTCATTTTGTGTCTCATTTGAGGCATTTTGTGTCCTTTGTACAATATTTTAATCATTTAATGTCTCTTAGTGGTCATTTTGTGTGTCTTTATGGATGTTTTATTTGTCATTTCAGAAATGTGTGTCTCTTTGTGATTATTAGGGTCCGAGCACCGAATGGTGCGAAGACCCTATTGGAATGCTAGAGATTATTATTATTATTAGGGTCCGAGCACCGAAGGGTGCGAAGACCCTATTGTAATGCTAGAGATTATTATTATTATTATTATTATTTTACCGCCAAATGAATTGCTTTTTTGAGGGCCTAAACATGCACCGATTCGCGTCAAAATCTGCACACACATCAGGACTGGTGAAAAATTTAATATTTTATGGGGTCTGTGTATGTGTGTCCCAAAATGGCTCCATAGCGCCCCCTGCAAAATTTTAAAAAGTGGTATTAGACTAACTTGAAGGACATTTCATCTACAGCTACAAAATTTGACAGGCATATTCAGAACATCAGGAAAGACAAAAAAGTCAATCATAGCCATGCTCTAAACCCAACAGGAAGTGACATATCTTGCGTTAACTGTGAAAAATCTGTGATGAACTCCTCCTAGGGGGTAAGTCTTAGAGACCTGAAATTTTTTCCGTACATACAACAGACCTTCCTGATGAAAAGTTATCAAAATCTTCTATGTCGGTCAAAGGGTGTGGCCATGGCAGCCCCCCCGAATTACTGATCCTTCGCCATGCAACAGGAAGTGCAGGTCTAACTCTCTGAACATGCTCCAATCTGAATGAAACTTTACATGTATGATCAGAGACCTGCGCTGATGTCATCCATATGATAATATTCACTCACAGTCATAGCGCCACCTTGTGGCAACAGGAGATTTGCTTTTTTTAATACTTTTATGTACTGTTGTCAACCCGTTGTCCAGATTCACCTCAGACCTGCTGACATAAGCCTGAACACATTGATGATGAATCACAGAGACAATGGTGACGTGTCATCAAAGGGCTTGTCTGTGGCACCGTGGCGAATTTTGATGTTTCGCCATGAAAATTCAAGGAACTATATCTCAGGTGAACAAGAACCTATCTGCTCCAAACTTCACATTCAGAATGTCATGTACAGTCTGAAGACATCCACACTAAAAAAATTTGAAATAGTCATAGCGCCACCAACTGGCAACAGGATGTTTTGGAATTACATTTGCCCATCCCATTGCCCTAAACTTGGTCAAATAATTCTGAAAATTGGTGTGATGAGTCTTCACACCATGATCATGGCACAGTGTGAAGATTTTGGCATCTTACAAAACGCTGTTGCCGTGGCAACGCAAAGTCGATATGAAAAACAACTTGCCTTTGACAGCATTAGAATTATCCAAACATCACCAAAATTTGCACACACATTACCACCAGCTAAAGGAAGAAAACTTTATGCATCTCAGCACAGCACCTGCAATAGCGCCACCTACAGCATTTTTAACAAACAGCCCCCGCAGTACATTTAACCTACGTCCACAAAATCTGGGGGACATATAGAACACATCAGGACGCACAAAAAATCCTCTTGGAGCCATGCCCTAAACCCAACAGGAAGTCCGCCATTTTGAATTAATTGGACAAATTTGGACGAATGTTGTTCATTTTTGAGAACTATCTCCTCCTAGGGGATAACTCGCACAGACCTCAAATTTGACCAGTATATACACCAGGACATTATGATCAAAAGTTATAAAAAGCTTCCTCCAATGTCAAAGGGCGTGGCCATAGCAACCCCCTGAAGTTTGATGCTTCGCCATGAAACATCAACTGCTGTGTAAATATCCTCTGCTTGCTCCAATCTGCCTCAAACTTTGCATGTTTAATCACACTCCTGCCCTGACCACATCCATGTGCCAAAATACATTCACAGCTTGTGGCATAGCGCCCCCTGCAGCATTTTAAAAAATGGCCCACTCATCAAATTTAACCTACGTCTACAAAATTTGGCATGCATATGTAACACATCAGTGTGAACAAAAAAGTCTCTTGGAGCCATTCTCTAAGCCCAACAGGAAGTCGGCCATTTTGATTTCAATGTGGGATTTTTGCTGTTTTTGCTCATTTTCAGAAATTAATTGCTCACAGACGATAACTCCAAAACATCTGAAATTGTGCCCATATATGGAACACATCTTCAGGTTGAAAATATGTGAAAATCATACGCCAAACCCAAAGGGCGTGGCCATGGCGGCCGACTGAATTTTGATGCTTCGCCAGAAAGGAGGAAGTCTTGTTAAATCCCCTGTATGTGCTGCTATCTGCCTCAAACTTTAAATGTGTGATCAGGTTACAGCTCTGATGATTTCCATAGACCAATATACAGTCGCAGTGATAGCGCCACCTGTTGGATGTACAGTAAGTGCTGCATAAACAGTCTGTAATAATCCAATCTGGCAGAAATTTGACCTGTGTGTTCAGAATCCAGCCCTCGTTGCATTCATGGGCCTAAATGCGCTCCCGGTCGCAGCATCGCCTGACGGACGTGCTTGGGGTCGCCGACCAGCAAGGGGTGCGAGGACCCGTTCATCGCTGCTTGCAGCTTTAATTAGGGTCCGAGCACCGAATGGTGCGAAGACCCTATTGGAATGCTAGAGATTATTATTATTATTATTATTATTTTACCGCCAAATGAATTGCTTTTTTGAGGGCCTAAACATGCACCGATTCGCGTCAAAATCTGCACACACATCAGGACCGGTGAAAAATTTGATATTTTATAGGGTCTGTGTATGTGTGTCCCAAAATGGCTCCATAGCGCCCCCTGCAAAATTTCAAAAAGTGCTATTAGACTAACTGGAAGGACATTTCATATACAGCTAAAAAATTTTGCAGGCATATTCAGCACATCAGGAAAGACAAAAAAGTCAATCATAGCCATGCTCTAAACCCAACAGGAAGTGACATATCTTGCGTTAACTGTGAAAAATCTGTGATGAACTCCTCCTAGGGGGTAAGTCTTACAGACCTGAAATTTGGTCTGTACATACAACCGACCTTCCTGATAAAAAGTTATAAAAGTCTTCTATGTCAGTCAAAGGGTGTGGCCATGGCAGCCCCCCCGAATTACTGATCCTTCGCCATGCAACAGGAAGTGCAGGTCTAACTCTCTGAACATGCTCCAATCTGAATGAAACTTTACATGTATGATGACAGACCTGAGCTGATGACATCCATATGATAATATTCACTCACAGTCATAGCGCCACCTAGTGGCAACAGGATTTTTGCTTTTTTAATACTTTTATGTACTGTTGTCAACCCGTTGTCCAGATTCACCTCAGACCTTCTGACATAAGCCTGAACACATTGATGATGAATCACAGAGACAATGGTGACGTGTCATCAAAGGGCGTGTCTGTGGCACCGTGGCGAATTTTGATGTTTCGCCATGAAAATTCAAGGGTCTATATCTCAGCTGAACAAGAACCTATCTGCTCCAAACTTCACATTCAGAATGTCATGTACAGTCTGAAGACATCCACACTAAAAAATTTTGAAATAGTCATAGCGCCACCAACTGGCAACGGGACGTTTTGGAATTACATTTGCCCATCCAATTGGCCTAAACTTGGTCAAATAATTCTGAAAATTGTTGTGATGAGTATTCACACCATGATCATGGCACAGTGTGAAGATTTTGGCATTTTATAAAATGCTGTTGCCGTGGCAACGCAAAGTTGATATGAAAAACAACTTGCCTTTGACAGCATTAGAATTATCAAAACATCACCAAAATTTGCACACACATCACCACCAGCTGAAGGAAGAAAACTGTAGGCATCTCAGCACAGCAGGTGTTATAGCGCCCCCTACAGCATTTTTAACAAACAGCCCCTGCAGTACATTTAACCTACGTCCACAAAATTTGGGGGACATATAGAACACATCAGGACGCACAAAAAATCCTCTTGGAGCCACGCCCTAAACCCAACAGGAAGTCCGCCATTTTGAATTAATTGGACAAATTTGGACGAATGTTGTTCATTTTTGAGAACTATCTCCTCCTAGGGGATAAGTCATGCAGACCTCAAATTTGACCAGTATATACACCAGGACATTATGATCAAAAGTTATAAAAAGCTTCCTCCAATGTCAAAGGGCGTGGCCATAGCAACCCCCTGAAGTTTGATGCTTCGCCATGAAACATCAACTGCTGTGTAAATATCCTCTGCTTGCTCCAATCTGCCTCAAACTTTGCATGTTTAATCACACTCCTGCCCTGACCACATCCATGTGCCAAAATACATTCACAGCTTGTGGCATAGCGCCCCCTGCAGCATTTTAAAAAATGGCCCACTCATCAAATTTAACCTACGTCTACAAAATTTGGCATGCATATGTAACACATCAGTGTGAACAAAAAAGTCTCTTGGAGCCATTCTCTAAGCCCAACAGGAAGTCGGCCATTTTGATTTCAATGTGGGATTTTTGCTGTTTTTGCTCATTTTCAGAAATTAATTGCTCACAGACGATAACTCCAAAACATCTGAAATTGTGCCCATATATGGAACACATCTTCAGGTTGAAAATATGTGAAAATCATACGCCAAACCCAAAGGGCGTGGCCATGGCGGCCGACTGAACTTTGATGCTTCGCCAGAAAGGAGGAAGTCTTGTTAAATCCCCTGTATGTGCTGCTATCTGCCTCAAACTTTAAATGTGTGATCAGGTTACAGCCCTGATGATTTCCATAGACCAATATACAGTCACAGTGATAGCGCCACCTGTTGGATGGACAGTAAGTGCTGCATAAACAGTCTGTAATAATCCAATCTGGCAGAAATTTGACCTGTGTGTTCAGAATCCAGCCCTGGTTGCATTCATGGGCCTAAATGCGCTCCCGGTCGCAGCATCGCCTGACGGACGTGCTTGGGGTCGCCGACCAGCAAGGGGTGCGAGGACCCGTTCATCGCTGCTTGCAGCTTTAATTATTATTATTTTACCGCCAAATGAATTGCTTTTTTGAAGGCCTAAACATGCACCGATTCGCGTCAAAATCTGCACACACATCAGGACCGGTGAAAAATTTGATATTTTATAGGGTCTGTGTATGTGTGTCCCAAAATGGCTCCATAGCGCCCCCTGCAAAATTTAAAAAAGTGGTATTAGACTAACTGGAAGGACATTTCATCTACAGCTACAAAATTTGGCAGGCATATTCAGCACATCAGGAAAGACAAAAAAGTCAATCATAGCCATGCTCTAAACCCAACAGGAAGTGACATATCTTGCGATAACTGTGAAAAATCTGTGATGAACTCCTCCTAGGGGGTAAGTCTTAGAGACCTGAAATTTGGTCTGTACATACAACAGACCATCCTGATGAAAAGTTATAAAAGTCTTCTATGTTGGTCAAAGGGTGTGGCCATGGCAGCCCCCCCGAAATACTGATCCTTCGCCATGCCACAGGAAGTGCTGGTCTAACTCTCTGAACATGCTCCAATCTGAATGAAACTTTACATGTAGGATCCCAGACCTGAGCTGATGTCATCCATATGATAATATTCACTCACAGTCATAGCGCCACCTCGTGGCAACAGTAGTTTTGCTTTTTTTAATACTTTTATGTACTGTTGTCAACCCGTTGTCCAGATTCACCTCAGACCTGCTGACATAAGCCTGAGCACATTGATGATGAATCACAGAGAAGATGGTGACGTGTCATCGAAGGGCGTGTCTGTTGCGGCGTGGCGAATTTTGATGTTTCGCCATGAAATTTCAAGGGCCTATATCTCAGCTGAACAAGAACCTATCTGCTCCAAACTTCATATCCAGAATGTCATGTCCAGTCTGAAGACATCCACACTCAAAAATTTTGAAATAGTCATAGCGCCACCAACTGGCAACAGGAAGTTTTGGAATTACATTTGCCCATCCCATTGCCCTAAACTTGGTCAAATAATTCTGAAAATTCGTGTGATGAATCTTCACACCATGATCATGGCACAGTGTGAAGATTTTGCCATTTCATAAAACGCTGTTGCCGTGGCAACGCAAAGTTGATATGAAAAACAACTTGCCTTTGACAGCATTAGAATTATCAAAACATCACCAAAATTTGCACACACATCACCACCAGCTGAAGGAAGAAAACTGTATGCATCTCAGCACAACACGTGCTATAGCGCCCCCTACAGCATTTTTAACAAACAGCCCCTGCAGTACATTTAACCTACGTCCACAAAATTTGGGGGACATATAGAACACATCAGGACGCACAAAAAATCCTCTTGGAGCCACGCCCTAAACCCAACAGGAAGTCCGCCATTTTGAATTAATTGGACAAATTTGGACGAATGTTGTTCATTTTTGAGAACTATCTCCTCCTAGGGGATAAGTCATGCAGTCCTCAAATTTGACCAGTATATACACCAGGACATTATGATCAAAAGTTATAAAAAGCTTCCTCCAATGTCAAAGGGCGTGGCCATAGCAACCCCCTGAAGTTTGATGCTTCGCCATGAAACATCAACTGCTGTGTAAATATCCTCTGCTTGCTCCGATCTGCCTCAAACTTTGCATGTTTAATCACACTCCTGCCCTGACCACATCCATGTGCCAAAATACATTCACAGCTTGTGGCATAGCGCCCCCTGCAGCATTTTAAAAAATTGCCCACTCATCAATTTAACCTACGTCTACAAAATTTGGCATGCATATGTAACACATCAGTGTCAACAAAAAAGTCTCTTGGAGCCATTCTCTAAGCCCAACAGGAAGTCGGCCATTTTGATTTCAATGTGGGATTTTTGCTGTTTTTGCTCATATTCAGAAATTAATTGCTCACAGACGATAACTCCAAAACATCTGAAATTGTGCCAATATATGGAACACATCTTCATGTTGAAAATATGTGAAAATCATATGGCAAACCCAAAGGGCGTGGCCATGGCGGCCGACTGAACTTTGATGCTTCGCCAGAAAGGAGGAAGTCTTGTTAAATCCCCTGTATGTGCTGCTATCTGACTCAAACTTTAAATGTGTGATCAGGTTACAGCCCTGATGATTTCCATCGACCAATATACAGTCGCAATGATAGCGCCACCTGTTGGATGGACAGTAAGTGCTGCATAAACACTCTGTAATAATCCAATCTGGCAGAAATTTGACCTGTGTGTTCAGAATTCAGCCCTGGTTGCATTCATGGGCCTAAATGCGCTCCCGGTCGCAGCATCGCCTGACGGACATGCTTGGGGTCGCCGACCAGCAAGGGGTGCGAGGACCCGTTCATCGCTGCTTGCAGCTTTAATTAGGGTCCGAGCACCGAATGGTGCGAAGACCCTATTGGAATGCTAGAGATTATTATTAGGGTCCGAGCACCGAATGGTGCGAAGACCCTATTGGAATGCTAGAGATTATTAGGGTCCGAGCACCGAATGGTGCGAAGACCCTATTGTAATGCTAGAGATTATTATTATTATTATTATTATTATTATTATTATTATTTTACCGCCAAATGAATTGCTTTTTTGAGGGCCTAAACATGCACCGATTCGTGTCAAAATCTGCACACACATCAGGACCGGTGAAAAATTTGATATTTTATGGGGTCTGTGCATGTATGTCCCAAAATGGCTCCATAGCGCCCCCTGCAAAATTTAAAAAAGTGGTATTAGACTAACTGGAAGGACATTTCATCTACAGCTACAAAATTTGACAGGCATATTCAGCACATCAGGAAAGACAAAAAAGTCAATCATAGCCATGCTCTAAACCCAACAGGAAGTGACATATCTTGCGTTAACTGTGAAAAATCTGTGATGAACTCCTCCTAGGGGGTTAGTCTTAGAGACCTGAAATTTGGTCCGTACATACAAAAGACCTTCATGATGAAAAGTTATCAAAGTCTTCTATGTCGGTCAAAGGGTGTGGCCATGGCAGCCCCCCCGAATTACTGATCCTTCGCCATGCAACAGGAAGTGCAGGTCTAACTCTCTGAACATGCTCCAATCTGAATGAAACTTTACATGTAGGATCACAGACCTGCGCTGATGTCATCCATATGATAATATTCACTCACAGTCATAGCGCCACCTTGTGGCAACAGGATTTTGCTTTTTTAATACTTTTATGTACTGTTGTCAACCCGTTGTCCAGATTCACCTCAGACCTTCTGACATAAGCCTGAACACATTGATGATGAATCACAGAGACAATGGTGATGTGTCATCGAAGGGCGTGTCTGTGGCACCGTGGCGAATTTTGATGTTTCGCCATGAAAATTCAAGGGCCTATATCTCAGCTGAACAAGAACCTATCTGCTCCAAACTTCATATCCAGAATGTCATGTCCAGTCTGAAGACATCCACACTAAAAAATTTTGAAATAGTCATAGCGCCACCAACTGGCAACGGGACGTTTTGGAATTACATTTGCCCATCCAATTGGCCTAAACTTGGTCAAATAATTCTGAAAATTGTTGTGATGAGTATTCACACCATGATCATGGCACAGTGTGAAGATTTTGGCATTTTATAAAATGCTGTTGCCGTGGCAACGCAAAGTTGATATGAAAAACAACTTGCCTTTGACAGCATTAGAATTATCAAAACATCACCAAAATTTGCACACACATCACCACCAGCTGAAGGAAGAAAACTGTAGGCATCTCAGCACAGCAGGTGTTATAGCGCCCCCTACAGCATTTTTAACAAACAGCCCCTGCAGTACATTTAACCTACGTCCACAAAATTTGGGGGACATATAGAACACATCAGGACGCACAAAAAATCCTCTTGGAGCCACGCCCTAAACCCAACAGGAAGTCCGCCATTTTGAATTAATTGGACAAATTTGGACGAATGTTGTTCATTTTTGAGAACTATCTCCTCCTAGGGGATAAGTCATGCAGACCTCAAATTTGACCAGTATATACACCAGGACATTATGATCAAAAGTTATAAAAAGCTTCCTCCAATGTCAAAGGGCGTGGCCATAGCAACCCCCTGAAGTTTGATGCTTCGCCATGAAACATCAACTGCTGTGTAAATATCCTCTGCTTGCTCCAATCTGCCTCAAACTTTGCATGTTTAATCACACTCCTGCCCTGACCACATCCATGTGCCAAAATACATTCACAGCTTGTGGCATAGCGCCCCCTGCAGCATTTTAAAAAATGGCGCACTCATCAAATTTAACCTACGTCTACAAAATTTGGCATGCATATGTAACACATCAGTGTGAACAAAAAAGTCTCTTGGAGCTATTCTCTAAGCCCAACAGGAAGTCAGCCATTTTGATTTCAATGTGGGATTTTTGCTGTTTTTGCTCATTTTCAGAAATTAATTGCTCACAGACGATAACTCCAATACATCTGAAATTGTGCCCATATATGGAACACATCTTCAGGTTGATACGCCAAACCCAAAGGGCGTGGCCATGGCGGCCGACTGAACTTTGATGCTTCGCCAGAAAGGAGGAAGTCTTGTTAAATTCCCTGTATGTGCTGCTATCTGCCTCAAACTTTAAATGTGTGATCAGGTTACAGCCCTGATGATTTCCATACACCAATATACAGTCACAGTGATAGCGCCACCTGTTGGATGGACAGTAAGTGCTGCATAAACAGTCTATAATAATCCAATCTGGCAGAAATTTGACCTGTGTGTTCAGAATCCAGCCCTGGTTGCATTCATGGGCCTAAATGCGCTCCCGGTCGCAGCATCGCCTGACGGACGTGCTTGGGGTCGCCGACCAGCAAGGGGTGCGAGGACCCGTTCATCGCTGCTTGCAGCTTTAATTATTATTATTATTTTACCGCCAAATGAATTGCTTTTTTGAGGGCCTAAACATGCACCGATTCACGTCAAAATGTGCACACACATCAGGACCGGTGAAAAATTTGATATTTTATGGGGTCTGTGTATGTGTGTCCCAAAATGGCTCCATAGCGCCCCCTGCAAAATTTTAAAAAGTGCTATTAGACTACCTGGAAGGACATTTCATCGACGGATACAAAATTTGGCAGACATGTTCAGCACATCAGGAAAGACAAAAAAGTCAATCATAGCCATGCTCTAAACCAAACAGGAAGTGACATATCTTGCGTTAACTGTGAAAAATCTGTGATGAACTCCTCCTAGGGGGTAAGTCTTAGAGACCTGAAATTTGGTCTGTACATACAACAGACCTTCCTGATGAAAAGTTATCAAAGTCTTCTATGTCGGTCAAAGGGTGTGGCCATGGCAGCCCCCCCGAATTACTGATCCTTCGCCATGCAACAGGAAGTGCAGGTCTAACTCTCTGAACATGCTCCAATCTGAATGAAACTTTACATGTAGGATCCCAGACCTGAGCTGATGTCATCCATATGATAATATTCACTCACAGTCATAGCGCCACCTTGTGGCAACAGGATTTTTGCTTTTTTAATACTTTTATGTACTGTTGTCAACCCGTTGTCCAGATTCACCTCAGACCTTCTGACATAAGCCTGAACACATTGATGATGAATCACAGAGACAATGGTGACGTGTCATCGAAGGGCGTGTCTGTGGCACCGTGGCGAATTTTGATGTTTCGCCATGAAAATTCAAGGGTCTATATCTCAGCTGAACAAGAACCTATCTGCTCCAAACTTCACATTCAGAATGTCATGTACAGTCTGAAGACATCCACACTCAAAAATTTTGAAATAGTCATAGCGCCACCAACTGGCAACAGGATGTTTTGGAATTACATTTGCCCATCCCATTGCCCTAAACTTGGTCAAATAATTCTGAAAATGGGTGTGATGAGTCTTCCCACCATGATCATGGCACAGTGTGAAGATTTTGGCATTTTATAAAACGCTGTTGCCGTGGCAACGCAAAGTTGATATGAAAACAACTTGCCTTTGACAGCACTAGAATTATCAAAACATCACCAAAATTTGCACACACATCACCACCAGCTGAAGGAAGAAAACTGTATGCATCTCAGCACAGCACGTGCTATAGCGCCACCTACAGCATTTTTAACAAACAGCCCCCGCAGTACATTTAACCTACGTCCACAAAATCTGGGGGACATATAGAACACATCAGGATGCACAAAAAATCCTCTTGGAGCCACGCCCTAAACCCAACAGGAAGTCCGGCATTTTGAATTAATTGGACAAATTTGGACGAATGTTGTTCATTTTTGAGAACTATCTCCTCCTAGGGGATAACTCGCACAGACCTCAAATTTGACCAGTATATACACCAGGACATTATGATCAAAAGTTATAAAAAGCTTCCTCCAGTGTCAAAGGGCGTGGCCATAGCGACCCCCTGAAGTTTGATCTTTCGCCATGAAACATCAACTGCTGTGTAAATATCTTCTGCTTGCTCCAATCTGCCTCAAACTTTACATGTTTAATCACACTCCTGCCCTGACCACATCCATGTGCCAAAATACATTCACAGCATTTGGCATAGCGCCCCCTGCAGCATTTAAAAAAATGGCCCACTCATCAAATTTAACCTACGTCTACAAAATTTGGCATGCATATGTAGCTCATCAGTGTGAACAAAAAAGTCTCTTGGAGCCATTCTCTAAGCCCAACAGGAAGTCGGCAATTTTGATTTCAATGTTGGATTTTTGCTATTTTTGCTCATTTTCAGATATTAATTGCTCACAGACAAGAAATCCAAAACATCTGAAATTGTGCCAATATATAGAACACATCTTCAGGTTGAAAATATGTGAAAATGGTATGCCAAACCCAAAGGGCGTGGCCATGGCGGCCGACTGAACTTTGATGCTTCGCCAGAAAGGAGGAAGTCTTGTTAAATCCCCTGTATGTGCTGCTATCTGCCTCAAACTTTAAATGTGTGATCAGGTTACAGCTCTGATGATTTCCATAGACCAATATACAGTCGCAGTGATAGCGCCACCTGTTGGATGTACAGTAAGTGCTGCATAAACAGTCTGTAATAATCCAATCTGGCAGAAATTTGACCTGTGTGTTCAGAATCCAGCCCTGGTTGCATTCATGGGCCTAAATGCGCTCCCGGTCGCAGCATCGCCTGACGGACGTGCTTGGGGTCGCCGACCAGCAAGGGGTGCGAGGACCCGTTCATCGCTGCTTGCAGCTTTAATTATTATTATTTTACCGCCAAATGAATTGCTTTTTTGAAGGCCTAAACATGCACCGATTCGCGTCAAAATCTGCACACACATCAGGACCGGTGAAAAATTTGATATTTTATAGGGTCTGTGTATGTGTGTCCCAAAATGGCTCCATAGCGCCCCCTGCAAAATTTAAAAAAGTGGTATTAGACTAACTGGAAGGACATTTCATCTACAGCTACAAAATTTGGCAGGCATATTCAGCACATCAGGAAAGACAAAAAAGTCAATCATAGCCATGCTCTAAACCCAACAGGAAGTGACATATCTTGCGTTAACTGTGAAAAATCTGTGATGAACTCCTCCTAGGGGGTAAGTCTTAGAGACCTGAAATTTGGTCTGTACATACAACTGACCTTCCTGATGAAAAGTTATCAAAGTCTTCTATGTCGGTCAAAGGGTGTGGCCATGGCAGCCCCCCCGAATTACTGATCCTTCGCCATGCAACAGGAAGTGCAGGTCTAACTCTCTGAACATGCTCCAATCTGAATGAAACTTTACATGTAGGATCACAGACCTGCGCTGATGTCATCCATATGATAATATTCACTCACAGTCATAGCGCCACCTTGTGGCAACAGGATTTTTGCTTTTTTAATACTTTTATGTACTGTTGTCAACCCGTTGTCCAGATTCACCTCAGACCTTCTGACATAAGCCTGAACACATTGATGATGAATCACAGAGACAATGGTGACGTGTCATCGAAGGGCGTGTCTGTGGCACCGTGGCGAATTTTGATGTTTCGCCATGAAAATTCAAGGGTCTATATCTCAGCTGAACAAGAACCTATCTGCTCCAAACTTCACATTCAGAATGTCATGTACAGTCTGAAGACATCCACACTCAAAAATTTTGAAATAGTCATAGCGCCACCAACTGGCAACAGGATGTTTTGGAATTATATTTGCCCATCCCATTGCCAGAAACTTAGTCAAATAATTCTGAAAATTGGTGTGATGAGTCTTCACACCATGATCATGGCACAGTGTGAAGACTTTGCCATTTCATGAAATGCTGTTGCCGTGGCAACGCAAAGTTGATATGAAAACAACCTGCCTTTGACAGCATTAGAATTATCAAAACATCACCAAAATTTGCACACACATCACCACCAGCTGAAGGAAGAAAACTGTAGGCATCTCAGCACAGCAGGTGTTATAGCGCCCCCTACAGCATTTTTAACAAACAGCCCCTGCAGTACATTTAACCTACGTCCACAAAATTTGGGGGACATATAGAACACATCAGGACGCACAAAAAAATCCTCTTGGAGCCACGCCCTAAACCCAACAGGAAGTCCGCCATTTTGAATTAATTGGACAAATTTGGACGAATGTTGTTCATTTTTGAGAACTATCTCCTCCTAGGGGATAAGTCATGCAGACCTCAAATTTGACCAGTATATACACCAGGACATTATGATCAAAAGTTATAAAAAGCTTCCTCCAATGTCAAAGGGCGTGGCCATAGCAACCCCCTGAAGTTTGATGCTTCGCCATGAAACATCAACTGCTGTGTAAATATCCTCTGCTTGCTCCAATCTGCCTCAAACTTTGCATGTTTAATCACACTCCTGCCCTGACCACATCCATGTGCCAAAATACATTCACAGCTTGTGGCATAGCGCCCCCTGCAGCATTTTAAAAAATGGCCCACTCATCAAATTTAACCTACGTCTACAAAATTTGGCATGCATATGTAACACATCAGTGTGAACAAAAAAGTCTCTTGGAGCCATTCTCTAAGCCCAACAGGAAGTCGGCCATTTTGATTTCAATGTGGGATTTTTGCTGTTTTTGCTCATTTTCAGAAATTAATTGCTCACAGACGATAACTCCAAAACATCTGAAATTGTGCCCATATATGGAACACATCTTCAGGTTGAAAATATGTGAAAATCATACGCCAAACCCAAAGGGCGTGGCCATGGCGGCCGACTGAATTTTGATGCTTCGCCAGAAAGGAGGAAGTCTTGTTAAATCCCCTGTATGTGCTGCTATCT
This sequence comes from Dascyllus trimaculatus, assembly GCA_024666655.1. Lineage (NCBI taxonomy): Eukaryota > Metazoa > Chordata > Actinopteri > Pomacentridae > Dascyllus > Dascyllus trimaculatus. Next base: position 32,467,677 of record CM045450.1, read on the forward strand.
GCCTCAAACTTTAAATGTGTGATCAGGTTACAGCTCTGATGATTTCCATAGACCAATATACAGTCGCAGTGATAGCGCCACCTGTTGGATGTACAGTAAGTGCTGCATAAACAGTCTGTAATAATCCAATCTGGCAGAAATTTGACCTGTGTGTTCAGAATCCAGCCCTGGTTGCATTCATGGGCCTAAATGCGCTCCCGGTCGCAGCATCGCCTGACGGACGTGCTTGGGGTCGCCGACCAGCAAGGGGTGCGAGGACCCGTTCATCGCTGCTTGCAGCTTTAATTAGGGGGCCAAGCCCGAGGGGCGTGGGACACGCGTATGCTAGCATACGCGTTTCCCAGGCCCGAAGGGCTGGGAACCCTATTGTAATCGTTCAGATTATTATTATTTACCCTTTTTATTTTTCCGTTGATAAAAGTCATGCTGCAGGCTACACCGTGCAAGGGAGGGTGGTGCAATTTGGACGGTTGGTCCAGACCCCTGCCCTTACCTCAGATGCAAAAAATTGCACATGTTTGCCAGCAGGGGGCGCTATAACCAAAAGCAACACTTTTTGGGTTATAACTCCCACACTGTATGTCGTACATTCAAAAACCTCATATCCACAGATTCCCTGAATAGCACTGAATCATCTGGGATAAGCCACGCCCATTTCCGCCTATAATTTTTTTTCGCAATATCGCAAAAACTGGAAAACCTACTTTTTCGAACTCCTCCTTGAGTTTTTGTCCAATCAGCATGAAACTTGGTACGTACAGTCTTCAGTTGGACCTGATCTGAAGTTATCAAAAGAATTTTGTTCCGTCTAAATATGCGCAAATTATTAACGCATAAATTTTTATAGCTAGCTATAAAACCGCCAACTGTTGCATATCTTGGTCAAAACAAATGCTAATAACACCAAACTTTAGATCTCATGTTGTCATGTGACTGTGGGGGTATGAGCAAAATTTGGCTCATGTTGGCCACTAGGGGGCGCTGCAACTATGGGAAATTCTTATCTTTTAAATGGCAAGACCCATTTTCCCCAAATTTGGTAGGTATGATGCTGGGTCACTCCTGAGGCCATATCTTAACGTTATTCATGAATGGTCAAAGTGGGCGTGGCTTATTACAAGATGAACAACAAACATTTATTTCAGCTCAAGTATTATGCTGAGGACTGTGAAATTTACAGGGTATATATAGAAGAGCACACAGACCACCCACACCAAAACTTGTGCGTCTACTCCACTAGGTGGCGCTATAACGGTTGCAAATGCACTTTGGCCTGTCACTTTCACGTTTCAAATCAGGTGTTCATAAACTTTATATCTACGTGTTCCCTAAATAGTGTCGCATGTTCTGACATAGGCCACGCCCACTTCCAGTTAATATTTCTCTTTGTATGTCAATATACATCAAAAACCTACTTTTTCGAACTCCTGCTACAGTTTAAAGTCCATCTTCACAAAACTTTGCACATATAATCAGCAGATGTGTCTGAGCAAAAGTTATCAAAAGATTTTTGTTACTTCAAAAAATGTGCGACTTATAAATACACAATTTTTTTCTGCTAGCTAAAAAGCACATACTGTTGCATAATTTTGTCAACTTGAAAGCTATCCACATTGAACTCAACTCATTTGTGTCAGAGGTCAACCAGAGGCTCTGTGCCAAATTTGGCGCAAATTGCCCAATAGGGGCCGCTATAAACTGGAAAAATTCAAGAACATGAAAGTTGATCGGTTTGGCACCAAATTTGGTGAGCATGATGTGGGCTTGCTCCCGAGGCCAGCTTTGAAATTTGGTAACGTTTGGTCAAAGTGGGCGTGACTTGTTACAACTGACACATTCAGCCTTTCACGCTTCCGGTGCTCTTCCCATTACAATAAAACATTGCTGAACATGCCCTTACAGCCTGTGTGTGTTGGTGTGCAGGCAATCCAGATTTCTGATCACACTTCCCTTTGCATAACTGGCTTTTGCTTCCACCTGCCGGGCCAGACTGTCTTGGGTTTACTTGATGAGACAAGGGAGGAATGGGAGGGGTGGACAGGAGATTTCACAACTTTCCTGTCAATGTAATTACATCTAATTTTAAATGTGTTATTCATGGCATATTAACCAGTGGTGGACAAAAGGGAGTTTCATGAGGCTTTTCTCTATATTTACACAATACAATACTATCAAAAATTTCACTGAACATTGTTCAAAACATGTCTCATTTCCTCTCCACTGCTTATACAATTTCTCACAGTATGGCAGGTGTAGACCACAGTATTAATTGTCACTTAATCAAATAAAGTGTCTCATGTCATTATGTTTAAAATTGACCTGACAGCTGTATACATCCAACATGTATAATATTAAGGTTGTCTCATTGGATTTCATGCAAATGTTATATGAAAGTTAGGGCTATCCACCAAAATGAGGACTTTCTTTCAAGATTGTCATCCTAACAACTGAACTCTGATATTTCACGTTTCCAGTCACTTAATCAAATGTTTTACTATGGAGCTGTGAGTGACCAAGTACCCTTCTGTCAACGCATTTCAGGATGAAGTTTGTGGTTGGTCTCCTCTCTGAGGAAGAGCATGAATGACAGATTAGTTTGCCTCAAAGTGTTTCATACATGCTCCCCATTGCTTACCTGCCCTGTGCTTCAAGCAGCTCAAGTTACACAATGGGTAACTTGAAGTGGCTGAAATATACATTATGTCTACATCATTTTACATAAACCACTTTACCAAATCAAATGTTTACTATACTACACCACTTTAACACATGCCACATAGAATTTGAATCAAGACTTTTGGAACGTTTTATTGATTTACATGCTATCTGTATGAAACTTTGCTGACACAAACTCCAGATCAGTTCATTAATAGTTAAAAAGTAAAATTTGGCATTCCAAAGAAAATGCAATGGTTTTAACCACATGGATTCTACAGACATGCCTGATCAGAAGTGAGCCAAATACCTTTTGCATTTTCCTGTAGCATTTCTGCAATACTGCAGCAGAAAATCTATTGTAAAACAATGTCCATATAAAATGAAGGTTGAGGAGCTCAAAAGATATTGATAGTTTTTATTTGAGATATGTAGATGTGTCATGGCTCAAGTTATTTTTCAACTTGCAAAGTCATCTGTACATAGAAACATACAACTTACAAAAAGCCAGAAGGATATTTCAGTTTTTTGGATATTACATTCACAATACTTGGAACTCTTGGACAATAACATGTTATAAGACTTGCATAAATACATATATTTACATAAAAATGAATATCATTGTAATATGACAAAATTGTCAGGGGACAGATCAACAATCACCTTTCCTGACTGAGTGCATGAGGAACATTATGTCAGTACATGGAACAACTTGAAAGGTCACTATAAAAACAACAACAAAAAAAGTTAAAATCCACCAAATCACAATAGTTAAAACAGATTTTCCTACAATCAGTCATGAACAGGAGCCAATTGCCTTCAGTACCAAATCAAATATTTGCATCTGTAAATGGTGACTTTGTGGTCATTGTTCTTGAGCAGGGAGGCTGAAAAGTCTCTGTAGTCATTGTTGTTGTTTGTCCTGTTTGTCTTGTCATCTGGTGGTCCTTCTGCTCCTGTATGGGCCACATATGTGCTGTTCCTCTCAGGGCATTTTTTTTCCGTTTAGCTTCCATGTAGCCTGCTCCCTCCATTGTGCCTCACTGTCCTTAGACCTGCATTTTGGAGTGAGAAAGCAGTTTTCAGTGGCTGATAGACATTACAGTGGATCTGTCATCCACAGATGTTCGGTTACATCCTTTTACGCACCTTTGAAGGCAGTGAGCCAATTCACTCTGTCTGTGCATCTTGCCAGGTTTATTCACACCATTTTGGACTCCTCTTTAGCCGTCTTCTGCCCGGTCTAGTCTGCAGCCTCTTGTCAGCTCATCTTGTCTCTGATGTAACTGCTTGTTCTTCTTCTGTACAGAAACAATTCAGAAAACACATCATCATACAGGTTGTGAACTGTGGAACAGTCAGGGACACTCCCTGCAATCAGTCATACCAACATACAATTGAAAAATGTTGTGTGTAATGTACAACATACCAGCAGAAGAAATAAGACATAATTTCACTGCAGAAATGCAATGACAATAAACATCTATTCTGTTCTATAACTGGCCTTTTATAGTGAGTTTTCATCAGGGGTTTTTGAACCGCTCTTGGTCTGGCCTGTCATCTAGGACCTGTTTGCCATGGGAGACCCTACCAGGGGCATTAAGCCCCCGACAACATAGCTCCTAGGATCATTCAAGCACTCAAACCCCTCCACCACGGTAAGGTGGCGGTTCAAGGAGAGGACAAATATATTCATACATGAATAAATAAATATATAGATAAATATGTACATTGAGTAGATAAATAATGTTGTTGTAATGTAGTTTACACAATCAATCAAAAAAATATATGGCATAAGCAGCACAATGAAGTAAATGTAGTAATGTTTGCAGGATGGATCTGTAACAATACAGACAAGGGTGGACATTTTACACTAACTGTAGGACTTAAATAGCTTCAAGTGTCAACTGTGAAAAAAGTTCCATAAATCAGGAATGGTTTGTATGGTTTTTTTGAGGGGCTGCAACAATCCTAAGACTGAAGGCTTCTCTCTTGCGGTGCTGTACCCCTATGACAGAAATGGTTCCTCAAGTGCATGACAAGTCCTGCCATACACATGAAAAAGCTCATAAGCTCACTAAAAGAGCCCCCCCCACGGTCATACAGACTTTCCACCTTCAGAGATGAATGTTGCAGGCCCTACTTAAAACACATACAAAGACATTCATGATAACTGTAATATGTTGACATTAACTGGACATCTATAGTTGTAGGATCTATGTCTTTAATGTAAATATGATCAATTAGTGTCCCATGTTCTGTTGTAGGGGAAGTAACAATTTGGCTGAAACCATGTTGAGTCATCAAGTTCTCCATAGACTTGGAAATAAGTGCATTATCATTAAAATCCCCCATTATTATTTTACCTCCTGATAACTCATTAAAGTGACTGAGTACAACAGTTAGGTTTTTTTTAAATAGGCCAATATTGTACGATGGTGGTCTGTACAGCACTATGTAATTATGGTTCATAGGCTGAACATTAAATGCTATGGCTTCCAAATCTTTACAGTGCATACTGATAGTGTTGCAAATCATGTGGTTTTTGTGATAAAAGCCAACACCACCATGTTGTTCCTTCTGTAAAGCAGAGAAATGATCCAGGTCACTATAAGATTGGGATCTAGCTTTACAGTGGAATGTCCATCCTGTCATAGCAATGTTACTGTGTGGTGTGTTGTGTTGTAGCCATGTTTCTGTGAGACAGAGCAAATCAGCATCTAGCATCCTACGGTCTTGTTTTAGGTCTGCTATGTGTGCTTCTAAACCTTGAATATTAAGTAAGCAGACTTTGACAGAAGCATCTGATCTTGTTAATGGAGTTTTGATATATTTTTCCATTTTCTGCAAATTGTCATCTACATCACATTTTGCATAAATAGCGGTGGCTTTAAAATCTTGAATAATGAGATTTTCTATAGATGTAACACGGCTTAAAGCTACATAAGCCTGGCCAGCAGAGAAAATCTTTTTAAATGACACCACCGCTTTGTCTAAAGTTAAGCCTTGCACTTTGTGTATTGTGCAGGCCCAGGCTAGACGCAACGGAAACTGGCGTCTAACTCCACCTCTGTTGGTTACTTTGTCTTCATCAAGCCCAACTGGTGTGGCATTTTGAAGACCGGGCACTGTACATGGGAACTTTGCTCTTAATTTACTGCCAATCCTTTCATCATCAAAAGTTACATAAATAGTTTTTGGGAGATTGGTATTTTCATTAAAATGTACAACAGAAACAGTGCCAAGTACTCCATTAACAAGACCATCTGAAATGTCAATGTTTTTGATGAGCATGACACGAGCATTTGGACCAACACTCAACAATTTACTTAAATATGTGTGTTTATCAAAGGTATGTGAAGTAGCCTTTTGTGCAAATCGTCCTGTTTGAGGATTTTTGTCAAAGTCTTGTGCTTTAATCTGCACAACATCAGAACATACCTTGTGCAACATATTGAAGTTATGTGCATCTACATCACTATTTGTTGCAAAAATGTGAAGGTCTTCTGTGTCATCACCCATGCCTGTCTCACATTGTTTTAAAAGTTTTTCATCCTGGTCCGTTAGTTTGTGTCCTTTTTTATGTTTTCTGATACGATTTAGTGTTACAGCAAAGTCTTGATTTTTCTGTCGCACTATTTCTGTCAGCTCTATGTGTTTAAACACATTTCCCCATAGGTCAGTCCCTGCTTGGTCTATGTACAGAGGCTTTCCTTTTACTGGTGGAAGTTGATAAAAATCTCCAACAGCTATTACAGACACATTACCAAAGGGGGCAAAATCAGCACATTGCTTAATTTGTCTCAGTCTGCCATGGATGTATGTCATTAGTTTGTGGTCAACCATGGAAATTTCATCTATGATTAAGATTTGGAGATCTTTCAGACTAGCTCTTAAAGTATTGACCTTTTCCTCTTTTAGTGGCTGATATGGTAATGACACATTATTAGAAATAGCAAAGCTATTGTGTATTGTTGTGGCATTAATGTTATAAGCAGCTACACCAGTAGGAGCAGTGAGTAAAACGTGAACGTCATCTGGATAATGTGACATTCTTGCTAACAGTCTTGTGGCCTCATAGTACACAGCTTTAATCAAGTGGGACTTCCCTGTGCCTGCTCCACCAGAAATAAATACATGAAAAGGTGCAGGATTTTCCCCATTTACTTTCTGTAAGCACCACTGTCGTATCTTATAAAATACCTGTGACTGTAGGTCATTCAGGGATCTCATGATAGCTTGTGCTTCAGAATGATTTATTTTCTGTTTAGAGAATTCAATAGACACATGTCTCTTTTCTGGTTCCAAATCTGGAATAATGTCTCTTTCCATAGGAAACAAATCTTTGTGAGCATTCATTTCCTCTACACTTTCTAATCGTTCTAATTCTGCTTCAGGACAAAGATCAGCCCAAGCATCTTCTTGAAAGCCAAAGTTTGCTATGTCTTCTTCACAATGTTCTAATTGTTCAGATTCTTTCTCAAATTTAGACTTGTTCAAATCAACCAATTCTTTGACAGATTTAAGTTCATTTCTGCTGTTATTAGTAGAACCAGTCTTATAAAACTCTTCAAAAGACCCAAACTGTGGGGGTTTCAACTGTGTGTCTGTATAATAAGGGAAGAACAGCTGAAGCAAACTTTGGTAGTGCTTTTCAGGAGAATCATATGGTGAAAAGCGTGCATATCTCACAACAGCTACATCTGTCCTTGTCCTTTTTTTTACCAAACCACAGTCGTTATCTAGTTTAATAACATTGTTTTGACATTTTTCACTTTTGGGCACATTTCTATATTCTGAAGCAAAACTTGCGAGACACATGTCTTTAAATTCATGACTTTTTGGTCTACTTTTGTATCGATCAGCGATGTTTGTCATCCACATTTTGTCTTCATTTAGCTCTTGCTGTTCTGCTCTTTTCTTAATGATATTTAGAGGAAGACTCATCCTGACAATATTATCTCCAGTCGGAACAAATACAACCTTTCTGGAGCACTCCTTTAACCGCATGTTTGTGAGTCTATAGACACTTTCCTGAGCAGATACTTCTCTGTTATGCAAAAACACACCTCCTAATCTATTAAGGGCCTGTTTTGCATCCATATTTCCTTTACTTTTAACCTCATTTTGTGCATGTTTCAGTAGCAAACCCATTTCCCTTTCTGCTTTAGAGATGTATGAGATAATGTATACTACACATGCATATGCATCACAGACAAACTGAATGTCCAAATTAGCATTCCAGCAACGCAACAGATCTTTGTTGTACTGATTTACCCAAACATCGTTGATATTTCTTTTAAGAATAACACTAGTTTTCTTTGTAGTTAATTGGATAGCTTTTTCAAAAATTGACTGATTGATACCCATGGAACTAAAGAGAGC